>JBBLXW010000023.1:0-682650 GCA_037893235.1 Trichoderma afroharzianum | reverse complement strand
TACTCCAGTAGGATCGTTTACATTTCGGAATTCCCCAAGAAGTTGTCGTGGCCTGTCAGACACCTCTAGCATAATTTGCTTCCCTTTTCTCCATAGCCGAAGCCATCTTGTATGATTGCAATTATTAACACTATACATTGAAATGGTACTGTATGTATGTTAATGAGTTTCCTTTTCAATTTGTGTTGACTGTACTGTACTTTGAATACTTATATAATAATTATTTTAAGTGTATGAGCATATGTGCTATTCTTCAGCTGCGAAAGGGTACAAATGGACAATTCTATGCAGTAACAAGAATGGTCAAGGAATTCTAGGCTCAAACGAAATATTATGTAAGTAAAGCAAGCGTGGCCGTTTATTACTGCATACAGCGAACAGAGTAAAATTTCCACTTCAGGCACTTAATGAGCGATGATTTAGTAAAATAATTTTAAAACACGTATGTACATGTTTAGCTTACAAAATTCTCTTCCATTATATATTACTTATGTGCCTGTTTGCAAGTACTGTACCTGCCTCAACTATGAAGACTGAAATACTTTCGTCTATCGGCGTTTTTGCCGCCTCGGCTGTTGCCCAAACTGTTGCCCAAACTGTTTTAAACAGCGGTTCTGGTTTCGGAACCCTTTATTATGATGTGGAGGATATAGATGGCTGTCAATTTAATTTTACCTTCCAAAACAAAGGATTTGTCGAATGTAACTTTCTCACTAGCCTCTCACTAGATCAGATGAATACCAATTACGTCGTTGCCATGAACCACACACTTCTGGCTGGTGATTTAGCCAAGTATTGCGGGAAGAAAGTTATTGTCACCCGTAATGGCATCCAATCTAACCTCCCACTATTTATTGGCGACGGTTGTGAGCGATGTGGTAGCGGTCTCAGCACCAACACTATCTGGAACCCTAGCGGCGCTCCCGGATTAGATTTCAGTTATACCGTTGCTCAAGAGCTAGATAACAACGCATGCTTTAATGGTCATTTTGACGTAACTTGGGAAATTGTTAATGAAACCCTTTACAACTTTGACACCAATGCACCAGGTCAGCCTACCGGTCCAATAAACTAACGCTCCTCAGTTAGCAAGCGGTGTAGGAGAGGTAAATGTTAATGTTTTTAAATTACAAAGTTTAATAATTGAATTTCTTACTGGAGCTCGACTTACCGTGAAGTATTAGCTTGTTTGTTTTAACGTATAGATCAGTATATTATATAAGTACTTTAGATATACATTGTGTAAATTATTTATGGAAATATCTATATCTTATTATATTAAGGGGTTGGCTCTTTGTGAGCTAGATATTGTTCTAGTAATTCAACGTTACGAATGTTTGCCTTAAAGAATATATCAAGAATATTACCAAATCCCGGCACTAACCCAAAAATAAAGTCGAAAAATATATTTAAAAACATTCTTAGCTGAATACTAAAAGGGATGCCACCATTGATGTTCCTACAGGTTGATACCAAATATAATGCTAAAAAAGCATCTAAAAAATCACCTACTCTATATAAGCGGTTTCATTTTACGTTTTTAAATTTAGAACTGTAATATATATAATATTTGGCCACTTTTATCCAAATGGACTTTCTTTCCTGGGAGCACTTTCTTTCCTGGGAGCGCTTTCTTTCCTGGGAGCGCTTTCTTTCCTGGGAGCGCTTTCTTTCCTGGGAGCGCTTTCTTTCCTGGGAGCGCTTTCTTTCCTGGGAGCACTTTCTTTCCTGGGAGCACTTTCTTTCCTGGGAGCGCTTTCTTTCCTGGGAGCGCTTTCTTTCCTGGGAGCGCTTTCTTTCCTGGGAGCGCTTTCTTTCTTTCCTTAACTTAACATGAAGTTTCAAACCGTCATTTACTGGGATCAATATCGGGGTGGAAAAGGCCTCTCAGATTATTGTACATCAATATCGGGGATTGATATTATTATTCTTGCATTCTTATCTCAATTGCTACCTGACAACAAAACTCTTGCGGGGTCCCTTGGCCAATCATGCTCTATTTATACCTCTGGAACTATTCAAGGCTGCGATAATCTAGCATCAGATATAAGAACATGCCAGGCTGCCAACGTGAAAATTATCCTTTCCTTAGGTGGCGCTAAGAGTAAGGTGAACCCTATCTCACTAGGATCGCAAAGCCAGGCCGAAGATATTGGGCAATTATTATGGGATATGTATGGAAATGAACAGGATAGTACTGCATCACGACCATTCGGCAAAACATTTGTGGATGGATTCGATTTCGATATCGAGCAATCAGACGGCAACCAATATTACCAGTATATCATATCAAGCTTACGCTCGAATTTTGCCAAAGACCCTTTAAACAAATACTATATCACAGGGGCACCTCAATGCTTTCTCCCCGAACCTAACATGGGCACTATTATACAGCAGTCTCAGTTTGACTATTTGTGGATTCAATTTTATAATAATCCTTGTGCTTTAGGTCTTAATGATGGCAAATACTTTAATTGGAAGAACTGGATAGATTTTCTGTCGGCAACACCGTCGAGAAATGCTACTCTTTTTATTGGCCTACCTTCATCAGAATACGCATCAACAGGTCTCGACAGTGGGTCGCAATATTATATCGCTCCGGAACAGGTAGCTACTCCTATTAATAGTAAAAAGAATGACCAGAATTTTGGAGGTGTAATGCTCTGGGACGCTGGGTATTCTGATGGAAATATCAATAACGGATGCACTTATGCACAAAACATTCATCATATCCTGGCTATTGGATCTGCTTGTGGGCATTCAGAATTGCTTTCATCACCACCTTCAATCTCACGAACTGCCGCATCAGCACAAGAAGTTTATACGTCGCCACCTAGAACAACAATGCCATCTACATCGATGCAAGTGCCTATGTGGGGTCAGGTATGATACTATAAGCATATTTTACAAATCTTTTTTCTAAAACTAAGTTGAAAGCAGTGCGGCGGCCAAGATTACATTGGATCAACACTATGCGCACCACCGTATCAATGCATCCAACTAAGCAAGTGGTGGTCATCTTGTCACTGAACATTGACATATATATGCTTTGGTATTAAGGTTGAAACAAGGTATTCTTACATAAGCTATCGGAAATAATTCTTCAAGTGGTTTCTTTTCTTTAGATATATGAAAAGATAGAAACATTTTAATACTACATCTTGTCTAGTTAAAAGCTGCTTAGTTAGTCACAGGAATATTAGGGATTTAAACCATATTATTCTTCGCTTTATTTTCTCTATCTCTTCTTTTATATTCACTAACAATTCAGTACTATGTATACGTATTGCACTGCAGGTGAGAAACCTGAATAACAATACAATTCACCGTTTCTTATAAACATCTACGGAGTAGCCTTTTACGGCATGCGTGTTAGTCCGCTTCACTCTGCGGAGCAAAGGAGAATACGGAGTAGAAAAGGCGCCTATCAAGAGCCAACACATGTCCACTAACATGGTGCAACCCATGTTGGTGGTGCGATTTTAGACACGCCCCGCTCCAATATCAAATAGTGTCTGTGTTAAAAGCCGACTTGAAGCCGTAGATATTATGTACATTCAATCGTATTCCACAAGAGTTTCCATATAGCCAAAAGTAGTTACTTGCTTTTAAACGATAATTCGACATATGTAATACATAGTTACATCACCATAATTTAATCTTCCACTGCAGAAAAATGAGAAAATCAGTATAGTGAAACTTTTGTGTGATGAAAAACGTCAATTTCAAGCTATGGAGAGTATTTTCTCTTTTTATTTACGTTTATGTTAGCAGACTCCTGTGATTTCCCGGGCTGCATCTGCTCAATTTGATTCGTTAGAAGTGAAATCCTCCGGTTCTGGTCTCTTATTGCCGCTGAGCTAGTTTGGCTTTCAGTCCAGGCAAATGCAAGTAGTGTGTTCTGGGTTTCAATTGTTTGATCGCGCTCCTGAAGCGCGTTGTTTTTCTCTAAGAGCGCTTCCTTATGACAATTGAGGTTGTCTTCAGCTATTTCCCGCTTTAGATATTCTTCATCAAGCGCACGCACAAGAGTGTCATTACGGTCTTTATACTCCTGGAGTTCACTCTCAAGCTGCCGGAGTTGTTGGTATAAACATATACATTTCGATGCCCCGGTAATATCTTCATCCATGTTGACTATAGTACGTACGTAAACGATATATAATAGGATACCTTGTGAAAAGGCCAATGTACTTAAATTTACTTAATTCATTAGCATATAAGTACTTACTGGTACTATAGTGCAGCGCTGTAGCTGTTGTTCACTAAAAGTACACAAGTAGACATGTTTATACATATATGATTTATCGTTGTTCAACCGGGTCGAAATTCAGTGTCCGCTTTCTTCACTGTCCGATTTAGGCAGGTGGGGACTGAGCACAGTACATCATTGCCGTTACGAAATCTCTTCCATAGCCGGAAACTAATGCTTTAGGCAATAAGTATAATTTGAGAGCGAACTGTCCACAAATGGCTCACGTTCCCTACTGGTGTAGGCAGCCTCCACCCCTAGCCCAGTTACGCCACTCCAGCACGACTCCGTGCGAACATATAGTGTTGATACTGGTTCAGTCTTATTTTGCCTGCTGTGTACATACGTACTGCAGCAATGCAGGTAGCCCTTTAAGTGCGAGGTACCTAGTCCATCCGAAGAATTGTGGCCAATTAAATCGCCACAAATTGAGAGTACATCAGCTGCTGCCAAAATTGGCCTCGAATGCAAGTCTCGAAATCTAGATCAGTATGTTTAGCTGCATAACGTTAATGGTCAACATGCACATACGTAATCCATAGTCATAGTCACTCTTTATTCAGCTCTACGGCCGTACATTACTCACTCTGATAAAAAATGACGCTGGCTTTTCGTCATTTCGTCCAGAAGTGGCTGATGCTAACTCAATTTACTATGGCTAAGTGGATGCTGAACTTCAACTAGGCTGTACAGTACTTAACTGTGTCTCAACTGCAAAATTCAATTGCAGGATAAATCCCAGAACTTCTTGGTGGAACTTTGTGGGACAGGCCTGGTTCTTATTTTTGTATCATCTTATTCTCAGGAAATATCCTATTACGAATTATGTTCGGTGAACCAGAAGATCTTATTGATTGGGGCTGTGATGAGGAGGTATTCAATAGCTCTTCTGGTGGTATCTCTACCTACACAAATCGAAATAACGGAAAACTACAACTCAAAGCTACTAAGTTGGTGCTTCACCTAAAGGAGGGACAGCTGACACTCACCCGGGCCAAAGCTCACTACCTATGGCAAGATAACACATCACACATATGGCCCTTTCGACTACTCCATAATTGCCTTAACAGTTTCTCTATTGAGGCAGAGTATAAACAACCTGGAGGGGAGCTAAGCACTATCTCTTTACATAAGAATGGGTTAATGTGGGAGGGCTATTGTAATATATATTCAATCAATATTACGGTGGATTATGGAAATGCTGAGCGATTAATTACCGGCTCTGAAATTGTCATAAGTTACTAAAAAAAGGATTTCTCATGCGAGAGTACTTATAATAAGCAGGATTTAGAGTGGTACAATGCCAGTGCTTTACCAGCCATCTTATAATACAAGACATCTCTTAATAATCTAAAATCGTTTGCCTTATACTAATAGAAAGAATGTCCTGTAGATCCACTACGTTATTATCGTAGAATTTATAGTAGTATTACCAATGGGCCAGAACATAGAGCTTGAAGGTTTATAGCGATATCTTATACAATTTGAATCAGTAGAGCCACCCATCCCTCCATTAATACATAGTAGGTAATTATTCCTCATTATTTGGTTGCAATAACCATTCCAATCTGATGAGAAAGCTTCCCTTGTGCAATTTGGAAGCCACTCAAGAGAGTACATATATAGGTGGGTCCCATTATCGCTCATGTAATTTAACATAACAAATGCGTTTGATGGGCTTTGCCAAAACTCAGCCATCTGGAGGCAGAAATCGTCTGCGTAAAGAGACTGAGTCTCATTGTGCGTGTAATACCGAGAGTCCGGTTCATGGCACGTCCTGGTTGGAGAAGGCGACAGATCTAGGGTTGATGATATATCACTTGTCTTTTCCAAAGGATAGGTTGACTGTTTATGAGTAGATGTTGACTTTGTTTCAGTAGCTTTGATTCCAGTGGGTGGTGTTATGCTAGTGCGCTCCAACTGAGTGGTGGCTTGTGAATGTGCGTCACTCTCTATACTGATAGTAAGTTGAAGTTTGGAAGTTAAGGTAACTGTCTTGGTTGAATGCGACTGAGATTCAGAGTCCCTTATACTACTAATCGTCGTTGCGCTGCCATGCTGTAACTTAGTAGTTGAAGCCACCCCATTACTGTGAGATTGATTCATTGATGATGCGCTATTGCTTTTCAATATTATAGATGACGGTTTATAAGGCAGCAACGTAGATTTACTTGTGTGGCTTGATGTGGTTAGCGGACTGTTGACTACCCTACCCACTGTCGACTGAGAAGTCTTTTTGGGGGTTTCTGAGTCTAAATAGCTAGCAGTTGGCGCCTCCCTTAAATGCAAAATATGTGAACAGCCAGTTGTTATCCAAGTCCCTGGAGAAGAGATAGGTGTTACATATGGCACTGTGACCTGCTGTGCTGGGGAGACAAATTGAACATTTATTCCTGGATTCATTTGGCTTATGCATTGATAGTCAGGTAATCCTAATATCATAGCTGCTTCATCTACGGTATCGTACCGGTACACCTCCCACACGTTAAGCCATGTAGTACAAGTAGCATTGCCTATAGCAATGTAACAGAGGAGAAATAGAATGATCATATTGTAAGTATAATAGGTAGTATTTTATAATATGTGCTGTACTGTGCTTAGTATTTTTTACTTTAGATAAATATTGGTCTAAACCAAAGGGAAAGATTATACTCCTTAGTATTTATACGTTTATGTTTGTAGCTATTTGTTCCTATATGGATGACAATTTCATATTTAATAGAGACAGGTATGTATAGTATTATATGTAAGTACTGTATAAGCCAGTGATAATAAGACTAATCTCAATTGAAGGCTACTTTTGGTTTTGTAGCATGGGTGTCCAGTAGTTGATATGTCAAGGTATCAAGGTATTCAGTGTCCGAATATGCCTTTTTAGCCTTTCAATACATAAGTAGTTAGAGAAAATTCTACAATAGAATTCTTTCTTTTGCTTACAACACTTTATGTGTATGTACTGTATCGTCGCATGTGCATCAGATACTCTGAAATACATATCTCGCCAGGAGATAGTGGGCAGTTGATATTCAATAGCCGACATACAATGAATATACCGAAATCCAATTCTAAGCAACGATACGACGACAATCGAAAACGGCTTAGACAACAGTGTCGAGAAGTACTTGCTGAGCATATAAGTAAGCGTGCTGATGTTTACACTAGACAGTGACAGTTGTTGTTAACAACAGGTAACGACTCAGAACAGAAGACCAATTTAGATATCCAGCCAAAGCAAGTTCGCCTAACAAATACAGAAAAAGATGGATACTGCTGGCTACATAAACCTGAAGTAGCACACATTTTCTCTAGGAACTTAAGCCAGCAGACTCTTGCCGCTTACGAGGAAATTTGCTCAGGAGTTGGGTCGAATTTTGAGGCTGTTGCAGCTCCGAGGGCTTGTTTTCAAAATAGTCTGGAACATCCAGTCATGATTCAGCCAGTACCACAACTCTCAGTATCAGAAGGAAACTCAGAAATTGAGAGCATTGGCGCACAAGAAACATATGATATGTCGACTGAACTGATATATCAGCTGCTTCTTTCCGCTCAACAGAGCTTGATAGCGGAAAAGGCCGAGCGGGAAACCAAGGAGTGTGAGTTAAGGGCACTCCAAACAGAATATGGACGGCTCTCCACCAAACAAAACCAGACAATGGATATCATGTACAAGTCCCTGCATACTCTTGATACAATTGCTGCGTCTATTAGAGAACTGAGAGAAGAAATTCATAGCTATATCGGGTAATGTTAGAGACTTCTTAGTGGTTTTGAAGGCCAAGGGCTACTTCTTGCAGATCTAGTGCGTGAATAAAAAGATAAAGAACCGCACCAAATTGAAACCGAAACATCGAACTCTTTTAAATATATTATTTGTAACTAATAGCATTTATTGAATATTTGTACTGTAGGTTGACGTTTGTTAATACTTTGTATATTAATTACATAATATGTGTGATATATTTTCTCCTACATACATAACATAGGCAATATTGAAGGGTAATGGAGTAGTTCCCTCCTGTTACGCCTGCGTGAGAGAAGAGCCTCATATTCTATATAATCGATACAGCTACTCATTCTATTGCTTACTAAAATGGCTCATTATCCCTACTATTGGACCTCGATTCCAACAGGCTATATACCAGAATAAACTGGCCTCGAGAATGCGGTGGGAGTATTGGCGCAGAACCTAATGAGTGAGGCTATAGTGCGTCAGGAAACCGACTAGAGTATTAAGAAGAAATAATTTAAAAAGGACTCTAGGTGAATGCACAAAATTGCAAAAGATAAAAGATGGTCATATAGCAAAATATTAGCAGTATTATAGCAGACTCTGGCATTGCGAGATTGCGATGCAGGTAAGCTATTTAGGATTATTTGAAAAATCTCAAAATTCTAGCATTTAGAACTATATATTAGGTAGATGAGTCCTTAGCGTTGACAAGCGTAGCTTGATCCAAAAGCTTCTCCATTCTCGTTGCTATTTGCGCCATTGTGTCTGCCAGGTTAACCAGATTCGAGTTGATCGTTTCTACGCGATTTTCCAACTTCTTAAATCGCTCGTTTGTGACACCCTTTCCGGCTTTCGAACTCTCTTTGTATAGTTGAGCTTCCAAATTCCCAATTCTATGATTAATTGTAGTCCTCGTCTCCGTTTTCAAACCCTTTATATATCCTTTGTACTTTGAAGCCCCTTGATTTTCTCGGTTCTTTTTAAGTTTCGATGGATCATAATACGAACTCACAGGCTCAGACTCCCATGGACAAGGGATCCCATCTGTTTCACAGACTTCTCTGATGTACTTCATTGCATCTGCTACTCCTAGCACTCTCTCCAGACTCGAAACTGTGAGCATTTGCATACCTTTGCCTTCAAATGTGACACAGCAATCCGCGGTGGGAGCTCGTTTGGGGGCGGCTTCGTTCCATAGCTGTGTTTGAGACATAGTGACCCAGTGGAGTTTTTCAAATTTCTCTCTGTCCTTGTATGTCCATTTTGACTGGCCTTCAGATAAATTCTTATGATGAGTGTGCTCGCAGTACGCCTGCACCTCCTTAAGTCCAACTCTAGACGCTGCTTCTAGTGTACGGATCCAGCGCCCATCTTCCCTCAGTGTTTCGATGCAGACTCGCCTACCCCTTCCGCACCTCCGTATACCAATGATACGTGAGCCATCTTCAAGCGTAGTAGTATGCCAAGGGTAATTCAGTGGTCCCGACCTTTCCCCTTCATGTATGGAACGCCAGGCCTCTGGCAAGTGCCGCAAGTCAATATTGTCATTGAGCACTTTCAGTATTTTTTGTCTGCCAGAACTCGCCTTTGAGTCCGTTGGGTTGCTCAAAAGAGTCTTATCTCGCTCAGCTAGCAGTCTATAATGTGTTGTAAAAACACTAATTGGCATTTTCAATAATTCTAGTTCATCCTTGGGTATACCGCTTTTAAGATCATCCGAAATTTGTTGATTGAGACGATCTAATTGTGCTTTTGCATCTGAGTCGTCTTGATCTAATTTAAGCTTCTTGAGGTGATCTGTTGCTTCTTCGTATATCTCTACCACCCATTCGGGTGGTATGGGCCTAGCATCTTCCATTTGGACATCGTCGTCTCCGTCTGCGTCATCGTCGTCTCCGTCTGCGTCATCGTCGTCTCCGTCTGCGTCATCGTCGTCTCCGTCTGTGTCATCGTCGTCTCCGTCTGCCTTATTATCTTGAGAGTCGAAAACACTCATGATATTTACTCCGTCCCATTCTTTCACGGCATCGAGGTACGCTCCGTTGACCCCCATTTTTTCGGCAGCCGTACAGAGTTCTGCTTTACGCGTTAATAAAAGGATTTGACCCCAATTTTATGTGTGACCCACTGTCGAAAGCTTCTTGCCTCTGTTCAGCTTTTGAATGTTCCGGATGAATAAGACATCCTATTACGCGCCAATTCCAGCCTCGCTTATGTTTTTTTTCCTCCTCCTCTAAGTCCTCCTCTATGTCTAATATACTATCATATGCATCGGCTTTGCAACTCAGAATTCGGTTGACTTCTTCAACTCCCGATTCCTCTCCCAATTCCTCTCCTGCCTTGTCCACTTTCTCGCTAATTTCATTAACCTCTTGCTGTTGTTTTGCAATTCTCTCCTCATCGGCTTCATTCCTTTCATCAGCTTCTGGAGTTGCATCTGGCGTCATATAGGCCGTCTTTACAGGTTTCGCGAGCTTCTCTTTCTTGTCAAGAGCTTCTTTAATTAAGATAATAAAGTCATCTCGATTCATTTTTTTCGTTGCCTGGCCATCTGGCGCCGCTTTGCCGTTTTTTCGTTGCCTGTTCGTCTTTTTTTTGGAACCCATGATAAACTTGATAATATCAGAAAATGATAATACAAGGAGTGTCTGGTTCAATGTGAGGAAGGTCTGGTTTAAATAGTTCACCGTTGAGCATTTGCTGGCTATGACTAACTGTCAAAAACAGCACAAGTAGTGCCCGAAGTCAGTAATGTCTCATGTACATACTGTACACTTCCTTATCTAATTTGAACTAGTTAGATTTGGGTCCACAACTGTCCCATAGGAGATGTTTAAAAAAAAGAACGAGCAGAGGATCCATTTTAGCACATCAACTTCGCAAAGCTGTCTCAGATCCAAAAGTGAACAAGTGTACTAAAACGTATTTTAATAGCTTGAGATTATACAGTATGTAGCTTCACAAGCGAATGCTACTGTATGTACTGTACGGTACTGTACAGTATGTACGTAAATGTATATTCGAGATATTGTGAAGATTTAGATAAAGGGCAATGTCCACTTCTGTCCCTTTAAGTACGTCACACTACACAACCCCCACACTTGCACGGCATGTCCTGTGCATACAGAATGTATAACTTCTTACATACAATTACAAGATAGTACTGTACAGGATCGGTAAAGGCCCCTAAATAGAAAACTTGTACTCTTTTTGGTGACCATTTTGAGCAACATGACGATAGCTCGCCAGAGTAACTTAGAGCGTCGCCGTGCAAGAGACCAATGCCGGGAGAAATTATCAGAGCATATCCGTAAGATGTCTTGGTCTTCTGTCAACAGGGAATGATACCGTTAACATCCCTAGATCAAAAGCTTGGCATCAAGGTGTGCCCTTCCGACGTGAGATTAAATCCGAAGAGAAGAGATCCATACTCCTGGAGGGTGCTTTGCGGCAAAGAGGATCTTTTTTCACCAATCTTCTCCAAAAATCTAAGCGACCATTCAATTGGTACTTACCGCTTTCTTATAGATGAAGTCGGGAAAACTTTTGAAGCTGTGAATAGAGACACATTTGACTGCTTGGGCTCATTGACGCCAGTAAGTATCGCAACTTTAACAGCTTCAACATCGCAATATCTTCACAAAGCTAACCTCGTATAGCTTTCAACGCCGGAAGGCAGTTTTACGACACTTATTGATCACCTGAAGCTCAATAACGAGAATTTGTCAATGCAAATTCATCAAGTGACGGCGGAGCTAGACATGGAATCAAAACGTCGACAAATAGTAGAGGAGGATAATCAGCGGTTGAAAGATCGTCAAACATGGCTCGAGGAGCAACTACAAGAGAGTGTAAATCTAGTAGAGCATTTTCGGGAAATTGTCTCTAGTTTATTTGCTGTGGCTGATAATGCATTGCCTACTTTGCAAGAGATTCGGCAGCGGGCAGGAGTAACAGAGTAGCTATGATGAACTTATGGCATTACCGTACTGTATCTACCATCCTCTAGTTTTCTCGTGTTATCAGTTTATCAGTATGCCTTAGCTGTGCGATGACTAACTAAGTCAGTTGCGCTGAACTAACGTACATAGTGCTGCAACGGTAATGTGCCTAAGCATCTAGAGAGTTCCTAATCCGTCTCTTCACCTTTTACCAACTGACTGCATGCAAGTAGATATTTTACATTTTACAAGTACAATGTTTTCATTCGTTTACATAATTGGTTTCTATCCCATATACATGTCTATACTCTGGTCTTTGTCGTTAATTATAATATCTATGACCTCTTTCTTCTCTTCCTCGTCGTCTGCTTCCCTCTTGTAACCTTCACAACCTCCGGGTCCATGGTACTCTCGGGAACCCACCAGGAACTATCTTTCTCGGCTCCAGCATAATTCAAAAACTGTATGTGGTAGTCGACTTTCTTGCTTCTGCAGTTAATCCGCGTTCCCAGCACGTCGATGCCGTTCTTGAATCCCTTATACCCTATTTCAAACTCTGTAATTAGATCTTGTTTCAGAATCTCTTCATGCGGTTCCCAGGTCGTTGTTTCGTCACCCCATTTCACAAGATATAACATTCTTCGGCCTTCCTTCCATTTGGCAAGGATGCAATCAACATCATATGCATCATCAACCAAGGGTGTTTCATGGCTATTCAGGCCATCGATAACTTCTGGTATCTCAGCAGCTGGCATGTCGTCGGTCTTGGTATTATATAACTCCGGGTCAATCATTATCTCGTCTTTGTGAGGCTTCGCATAACCCCATGCCGGGGATAACAAATTGTTATCGTTTGTTGCAACTTCTTCAGATAGAGGAGTATTGGATGGCTCAGCTATCCATTTCATAGCATTATTGCTGTCGGCGTCCTTGGTAGGAGATGTGGACTGTAAGAAAAAGTCAACGGGAGCTTTGCTTCTAAATACTCGTCTACTGGAGCTGCGTTTGCGCTTGGTCGAATCCTGGTTGTCGCCACCCTCCCACTTCAAGTCGGTAGGAATGCTGTGAATCTCACTTAGGTGATCAAATAGGGCCTCTTTCGAACTGCATACAACAATGCAAAGATGGTGAGGGCAGTCCCAGGTATCCGTGTTATTGCGAGGGGTCGTGGCGTATTGTGCGAGGCATCGAGAAATATGGTGCCGCCAATCTTGGCGAGTAATATAGTGTTGTAAACGACTGTGAGCAGGAAGGTCGGTGTTGCCGAGGTGGACGGGACAGTACCCAGCGAGGGCAATTGCATAGCGAAAAATAACCGGATCGCATCGGAAAGGGACGGTATCACGTTCAATATGTTGCTCACAATGAGTCTCCCAGCTTTCTTTGCTAGTCTCCCAATCGCTGCAAAGAAAACAAAATTGAGCAAATCCGAACTTATTTTTGTAATATTTCTTGCAGCATTGGTAAATATGACTCCATTGGCTCTTCAGAGGAATTCTAAGGAAGTCGAGATTAGCATAAGCCCATTAGCGCCTACGGAAGCAATTCTGGCGTACTTATCCATGGCCATATTGCACGAAGACACTGGGCAACAACCATCAATGGGCATCAGCACCTCTTGGTAAGCTAGCTGTGAAGAAGTTTTACGGAGTGTGACAAGATCTTGTAGGGCTGAAATCCATTCCTCGCTCCGTGGAGGTATAGACTCCTTCATAATTTTGAGAAGGCGAATACGCGGTCCTGATAGCATGTGCTTGATGCGGTGAAAATGGCTTCGGCGCGCGTCCCATTGTTCGTGCGGGTTTTCCACAGGATCGTAGATAATTTTTTGCGAGGCTTGCAAATCTTTAAGCGTTCGCCTCTTCAGCACTCGTAACTTATTTTGCTCTACTTTCAGTTGTAGTTTTAGGTCCTCGTCATCTTTGGGAGCTGGTCTCTTGAGTAGAGATTTGATTTCCGAGATCCTGTCTTCAATCAATCTGTATTCCGGGCTGTTTTCAAGAACCTTCCGCTCTGTCATTGGGATTGAGTGATTAAGCCCAGGGTTCCACTTCATGGTCGCTGAGCGGAAGTCTTCAGCTAGGTCTGTTCGGCGTTTCAATCCAAGGAAACTGGCCGCACCATCAATTGTTGATAGAGGGCCAAGATAATGTTGAAGGAGTACATTCGTATTCCTCTGGGATGCGAACTGTAACACCTGGGTCAAAGTATAACCATTGTCTTTAAGATGCCTCGTTAGCGCTGGCTGTAGCTTTTTGCTGCCTTCTGGCCGTATGCTTACCATTAGCCTTAATAAGAGCCTCCCGGCGAGCGCTATGCAAGCCAAGACCCGTAGCGAGGCCTGCACGAATGGCCCAATCAGACACCTGTGTTGCCCAACTAGTTGGACCTTTCACGGTGTCTTTTGGACCACGACTGCTCCACGCTGGGAATACCGGCTTTTTCCTGCCCTCGTCTGCCAGTCTTATAATGCGAAACCTGGGGCCATTTTTGGGCGGCATCAACTTTAGAGCTTTCTCCACTGTAGATAGCTCAGGGTAAACTCCGGAAGAGATTATGTTGGCTAGCATATGAAACATGGGCTGAGCAAATAACGGCGGATAATTGCCATTGGGATCAGTAAGTACTTCTCCCCATGGATGTTCGGGCCTACGATCGCGTTAGCCCTATGTTTAGATCTGAAAATAAGCAAAAGAGAAGGCTTTGGAGCTCACTGGTTAACATCTATGCCCTTGCAAATTCTCCTTTCGAACTTGAGACGATATTCTGGTTTTCCATCGTTCCATGTTAACATAAGCTGAAGATCCTACTCGCCATCAGCTGATAAGTTTGTACAGACTGAACAATATGCATTACCTCGTAGACTGCTTGGCATGCTTCCCGTAGCCTTGCGGATGTGTAGCAATGAATGTTCAACAAGTTCGTGTAATCAACCCTCATGCCTTCGTGAGCGTAATCGTGGAAGTCCTCACTCCACTGAAAGCTTTGCATTTGGACATAATTCTCGATGGTAAGAAATCTTTTTTCTCTAAAGCCATCCTTACCGCTAGGAAGTCCATATTTTCGCGCTAGCTCAAGTATATACTGGTACGATAAGCAATAAAGACCTTGAAATAATCCCGCACGCTTCTCGGGGACATGAAATTACTCACAGGCGCCATAGAACGTTTGATGCCAATAGGAATGTCTATATTGTGCTCACGCTCATAACCGTTGTAAAATTGTCGCATTTTGATTCTTATAGTTGTTGGAGTTGGCAAATGGCGTTCTTTATCCAATTTACCTTTGGTAGATTTGATCAGAAAATGGGCGTAATGCTTTAAATCTTCCATTATGTTTGGACTGTGTGAAGGAAATCGTCTTTCATACCTAAAAATTAGTTAGAAAGCAGATTCAGAAAAATACTTCAAGAGAATAAACGAAGATAGAACTAACGCGTTCCATCGTTGGACCTGTCTTTTATATGTGCGCTCAGTTGTCGGGCAGATCGGTTGTCGCACTATGTCTGGGCTCAGGTCTGAGGTATCTGCTGGTAATCCATCTTGTATTGCCCTCTCCACGAGCTCATCGTCAGTGAAGGCTGATCTTTTTGTCATTATTAATTAGAAAGTAGAAGCCAGCTTGGTGGCTTTGAAGGAAATGAGATTTGAAGAAAATGGTTTCACATGCAAAAGCAATTTTGTGACTTGTAAAGATAATGAAAAGGTAAGCTTTGTGGAGGAATGGGGGAAAGGGGCTGGAGGGTGATGATGGTTTAAATACTACTTCAGCAGGTGCGATAAATTCTCGCTACAGCGTAAAATAAAATATAGCCAACACAAGTTTGGCAAGCATAGACCCTTGCGTTGTTATTCACACCCCTCCTCAGTATAGTATTGGACTGAGCAATTCCTGATGTACTGAAGCTCAGGGTGAGCAGCTCGTGAGTAGCGCCTGAGCTGATAGATGTAAAAGCAGCGATGTGTTTTTGAAAGTGGTGCCTAGTATTTGGACGATATAACAGGTAGTAGACGCCATGAAAGGGATCCAGTGATATATTTGGTCGAGACAAATGTCGGGAAAAGATGTCATATGCAGCCATATTCCTTTCAAGTCACTTACCAACGGCTTGGGGAAAAAGAGACAATGACATTCGACTGTTCGCAGTGCCACGTAGACGCATTTCGCTTAATGAACGTAGACGTGTGCTGAGTTAGTAGCCTTACTCTTGGCTATCCTCAGATTAGGCATCAAGTTTGTGTTACCCCAGAATTGGCTAGGCCCATAAAGAGAATAGGGTATTATACAAGAGTTGATTTGAAAGAAATTACTAAAATTGGCACTGATGGAGCTGACAGATAAGGATACGATTGGAGGCCCCATGGGTTAGTCGATTTTATAGTAAATGTGTTGAGATTTGTCAAAAGGTTTTCGTCAATACAACAGACCTACTTGAATGCACTCGGTCTTTATAACTCAGCTGAGACAAGTTTGGAGAGTCGTTAAAAATACAAGAGAGCGGCAAACGGTTATCGACTACTTGTGGATTCTGTAGACCCGCAAAATATTTGGAATCAACGATGCTTTATGAAGGTGGCCTGAAATATGTCGTGGTCTTTGTAGCTATATGTGAAGTTAATAGCGCCAATAGTCCCGCATTGCAACTTTTCTACTCAAGTACTAGTTGAAAAGCGTCTGGCATATTACATGTAGCTTGATAGTACTTCGGCAATGTGTTCGCGCTAACAATGGGATTTCTACTCCGCAAACCCGCCGGTGATGGTCCGCACTGCATCCCACAGTTGAGCTTTCCCTAGCCAACAATCATCTATAAACATTCGTGGATTATAAGCCAACACCGAGAGAACAGCTGAATAATATAGTCACAAAATATCTGTAACCTAACACGCTTACAAGGCATCAAAAACACCGTTTTGACATGATATAAAATGATCTTGTTGCGCCATCTACCGATGTAAATGATGAAACAGTAGAATTGTCGCAGTACAAAGAAGCTCAGCAACATCGAATGACTAGTGAACTATTTATACTGATTAGAATTAACTCAGACAGACGATGGAATCAATTCACTTATTCCATACACCTGTGGCAGTCCATATTTACATCATGCCTTCGTATCTTGTCTCTGGCTCAAGTCGTGGTTTGGGCCTTGGCTTTGTGACCGAGCTCGTGAGTAAATTTGACTCATTTGCTCTTATCGCAAACATAACCACTGACATTGTATGACACAGCTCAAAGAAAAGGAAAATGTAGTAATTGCAACCGCGAGAAACACGAAAGCCTCCGTTGGTCTTCAAGAGCTTAAGGCTAAGCATCGAGATGGACAACTGCACCTCATCGACCTGGACGTCACCAACATTGAGAGCATCCGGAAAGCCGTTCAGGAGACGAGCCATCTGTTGCCAGGAGGTTTAGACAACCTCATCAGCAACGCTGGCGTGAATCCTAACCCTTTGACTTCATTTGAAGATATGTTTGTCTTCCCAACACCTCTACGCCTTGAATTTGTCTAACTGTTAATGGTATTATAGTGACGTTAAGGAGCTTATTGACGAGGTCAATTTCAATTTAACCGCCACTCTGCTGCTCCTGCGTGAATTTATCCCATTTGTTCGCAAAAGCGTGGCCAAGAGAGTGCTCGTCATTTCGTCGGACTTAGGCTCCACTGAGCTTGTCGCGAGCATGCCGAACCTGCAAAATGCATATTCCACCGCCAAAGCTGCTCTAAATATGTAAGTCTATCGATACATCAGGCAAAATACAAGATGTATTACTGATGGTATCTAAGGATGGTGCGCAAGTGGGGTGCAGTCCTCAAGGACCAGGGTATAACCACCGTTCTGCTTCATCCAGGTAATCCACGACTTTCAATAAATGATACTGCCAATTTAAGGTTGTTATAGGTTATTCCGCTTTCACTGAGGTTGGAAACGGAATTGAAGAATGGATGAAGACATACGCCCCAAGTGTCCCCCGACAGACCATCGAAGAATGTACCGAAAGCTCCATGAAAGTGCTTGCCAGCATTACTCCAGAGGATAATGGTCTGTTTTATAATTATGATGGTACAAAGCTGCCCTGGTAGCATTGGTGGTTTGCGGTTACAATCACATTGCAAATAGTTGTCGTAGCCTTAGCTTCCTTGTCGGCAAAGCAGTCGTGCGACATGCAGAATAATTCTTGTTTACGGACAACCGCGTATTTATACTCCCTTAGAAACCAATTCTCTTGAGATAATTGGGACATCTGGTCAAATCTGAGTAATCCGGAAACAGTGTCAATGTTCGAGATAGAAAAACAGTATATTTGACTTTGTATGCTCCCTCTTCAGCTATATTGTAATCGCTTATACCTGAAGCTTCCCCGTATGTTCGATTTATGTATCCATGCCCACACTTTTAACCACCACCACTCTCTCCGTTGGAGATAACCAGGCGGATGACTCCGTCAGTGCTGATCAAGATTGGGCTGCCAAAGCCACCAGACGTAGCAAGGCATTGAGAAATGAAGCCGGGAAACGCCCGTTGCACTGAATCTTCGTTGAAAGTGACAGCCTCTCCATCTGCAAAGGCACCAATGAATGCCTCACATTTTCCAACCAATACAGAGATGGCTGACTCCGAGGCACCGCCTGTTGCGGCGGGGATGCTGCAGACACCTGCAGAACAGTGTGCGCCTAGCAATTGAGCAACTGCCGTGTTGCAGTCAGCGGCGTTGATGTTGCTGAGTTTGCCGTCACCGCACTGAGGCGCTCCAAAAGACAATTCACCCAAAGATGTTTGAGCTGTTACGGCGTTTGCCGAAAGGCCGGCGACCAGCGCGATGGTTGCCTGCGCCTTCATGGTAGGCGGATTCGTTGGTAAAGTAAAAAAGAACTGTTTGCTGTTGGTGCTTGTGGTGATGATGTGAATGTAGTGATGAAAATAGGACTTTGAAAATGAAAAGGAAAGTATCTCTGTATTTATATCCATTCATCAAAACTTCAAATACCCATTATCTCCGCATTTCTTGTATAAGCCAAATGTTTTGTCATACACATACACCATCTCACTCAGTATGAGTACTCAATTGCCCTCAACAGTATTCACGTGCCCTACGCATAGGCAGCCGTTATTTTCGTGAAAGTTTCTCCTTTCGGGCAGTTGATTAACTACAAGTGCGTAGAACGTAGTACGCTGACGACCCATGATAGCGTCGACGATCGTCCCTTGCACCTTGCTGGGATCGGGACAACTTCGATCCCCCTGGTATACCCCCGGATTTTGGTGCCGATGAGCCCAACTACGCCCGTTTGGCTGCGAGTAAGCAGCGAATTTATTATCCCGCAACAGAATTAGGAAGATAGAACCCAATAAACAAGAAGATTACAAAGTATTCGGGTGCATCATTCTCTCCTTCTTGAGCCCGGGAGTTGGTAGATAAGCTCATGAAATAGGACTAATTCTTCGAAAGGGCTCGCACCAGACCCACTGTCAGAATATTTCATGCTCTTGTTCAAGCTTGACAACCCCCTGCTGCTGTATACAAGATGTTGTAGAGTGAGTTACGTTTTGAGTAAGACATATTATTATACTAATTCATCCGGCAATTCAGCCGAAATCGCTAGGACGGCAAATGTTTTGTTCTATTTTTAACATTATTGCAATCAGGACCGTACTACGTTCTCATAATCCAAAATGCACAGTAGATCAGCAATGATAACGCACAGTATATTCGCAGACAATAATATCAGCTTCGAGCCCAGCGGTGTGGTAAGCACAGCGGCCTTCTGTAATAGGCAACGCATCGGAATATTAAGCCGGCTTGCCCAATTTCAACATGGCTTAGAGCGTGCCGAGATACCCCGTAGTTATGTAGCTGAAAGCTGCCGATATACTCCGTAGTTAGCTGAAAGCTGAGAAACTTCTTTGCTCTGAAGCACCTGGGAACTGACGGATGAGCCAGCATCCAAGACTGCAAAGCCCAAGCTCTACAATCATGATCGACCAATCCCCAAGACCCATACAAGTATCGCCGCTCCTGTGGCAACCACAGCAGCCAGAATAGCTGCGGCTGGCATCAACGTACCCAACATCGCCATGCTTGTAAGAGTCGCAAAGATCCCTCCGGCTGGGGTAAAGGCTCCATACATGTACGACTGAAATGCAGCGGCGAGTGTTCCTGAACATCGGTTAGCTGACTATAAACCGCAATTCCTAGGTATCCTTGGAGGAGAGATGACCACATACCTGCACCAATCCCAACCGGGCCGAAGCCCAAGCAGATAATCAGGGTACAGATTGCCGTAAACGTGATGGCCCATGCCATAATGATGGCAAGGATGTCTTTCGTCCCCGTTAGCATTCTATTGAGCGAGGGTCCGTCGGGACTCACGAGGCTGAGAGAGCCACTCAATCAGTGTATTGAACAGGTGAGCCAGGCTCTGTAAGCCATGACTCGAGTCGATAGGGAAAGGTGGTGCCATGGCTGATTCAAGTGATAGAAGACTATGCACTGCGTAGGAGTTGTGTTTGGGAAAGAAAGAATTGCTGATAAATCGCTTGAAAGATGCAAAGGTTTGGTGCACCAGATGGCTGACGCCGACTGCTGCCCAAATGTCTTCTGTAAAGATTAAGGCTTTTGTAAATAGAAAGTCGGGCAACAACTGTACCAATCAAATCGTACATGCTCTATCTGTTTTTCCGATGCAAGGGAGAGCCTTGTGTTCCGTTGATGAGCGGTTTAGGTTCCGAGCCGGGCACCAATGCGTCACCACCACAGTTGGGTGAATAATGGCAAGGGCATTATCCAATAATCGATGCCTGGAGAAATTTGGTCACCAATAAAGCCATTGCGTTCATTAATCAGACGTAAACACGCGCGTAAATGTACGCACCCGGACTATTACCTTATTGTAGTACCGGCGCGTATTCATAGCTTTGGGGTAGCATCCGGCGGATTAGAGGTAACTATTACAGTCATCCTACCCTATTTCTTTTCATACGACAACAGAATAACAAAGCTCACAGGGTGTGCTGATGGTGAGCTAGACTCTTGATAGACAGTATGGAAGAGTTGGAAGGGAGCAGCTTGTTGGCGACAAAAAGGTATCGTAAGACAGTGATACAATATGCTTGAGATTGTTCTTCGCTCTAACAAGAGAGGTCTATCTGTAACACAAAAACATAGACTTGAATCCTCTCTTTTGTCTATTTACTTGAGGGCAGCAAAGTTGCTCTCCCAGCCGTCGATGTTTAGTCGCAACTGTCCAGGGTTCGCCAAAATTTTCTCTTTGGCCGCAATCAATCCTTCCACATCCCAGTTGGCCCAAATGAAACGACCAGCGAGGAAGTCTGATTCGGGGCTAGCAAGCCAGACTGCAAAGTTGGCCATCAACTCCGGTGAGTCCGTTGGCGGGAACTGTGGTGTATTGGACTTGTCGGCGATCTCACTCTGAACCAGTCCAGGGCTAACGTTAAATGCCTTGATGTTGGGGTACTCCTGCTGGAGGAATTCTACCACCGAAGCAGTAGCCATCTTAGAGGAGACATAGCCGCTCATGGGGCTGGAGAAACCTGGACCGACGTTGATTGCTCCAGTGTTCACACCGATAAACACAGGCTTCCCCCTAGATGGTTTTGATTGGTTGATGAAGTATTTACCGAGAAGATAGGTACCCAGGACATTGATCTCATATCCCTTCCACCATTCGCCGGTTTCGGTAGTAGCGAGTTTACCAGGTAAAGAGAGGTATGCAGCGTTGGCGACTAAAATGTCAAGAAAGCTGGTCTTGTTGATAGTTTCGAATAGAGCCTTGACTTCATCCTCCTTGGAAATGTCAGTTTGGAGGGCATGGAACTTGGTCTGCGGGTATGCTTTCGAGAGCTGCGATGTATTAGTTCAGGGCCCACAAAGGAACGTAAAGGTGCCACTGACGTTTTCCTCAACAGCTTGAAGAAGATTGAGTCGTCTTCCAACCAGAAAGATGTGGTCGGCCTTGGCTTTTGCAAAGGATTCCACAGTTGCAGCTCCAATTGCTGTGCCACCTCCTGTGACGAGAACAGTTTTGCCAGCTACGGAAAGATGCTTTTGCGTAGGATCAACCACTGGTGTAGGGTTGTTGTGGTATTTGGCGGTGGGGTTTGGCATAGACATTGTGACCGGGTGTTTATCTGTTAATAATAATACTTAAAACTGTGTTTAGTCAAGTTGTTGGTCCTACAATTGTGGTGAGAGAATTGTTAGGGACTTCTTCGGAGAGTTGGGAAGCCTGGATTTTATATCCTTCGAGATCTCCACCATACGTACTTCCCTCTACCCACATCGCGCATAGTAAAAGGCGCATCTCCGGATCCTTCATGTGTGCATGTACAACAACTATGCCCAACTTGTCCCATACGTTGGTTGCCTACAAGCAAACCCGGAATAGGAAGGATGGTTGCAACTCGAGCTACTCCACTGATAGACCTCGTATCAAAAGACTGTGTACTTTCCGGATTTCAAATCGTAAGGTACATTGTCCTTTCGGAATTGGAATAAAAGAGATTTCTTGAGATACGGAAATAAAGAGACTCAACGAACAATGATTGGAGGTCAATACATCGGCCACACATCGGACCTCTTACGGATCCCTCCGGAGCACACAACCCCGGACCTTATGGGACCCTGTGGGATCTTCTTTGCTTCAGCCGCTTTGCGACGCCTTGGGTCGCTTTGTGGGGACCTTGTTTGCATTCTGTGTAGTTGATTGGCTCATGGGGTTTGCCAGCAACAATCCGCGAATAATTAGCAAGCAGACTGGTGTGACCTTGAAATATGGGGCATATTCTTGGCTTAAGGTCATGAATATCACAGCAACAGCTTCTTTTTAAAACACCGTCTTCGTGATTTATCAGCATGTTTACTCTGTATGAGACCTCTTAGTTCCTTCGATTTCCTGTATGCAGCCTCAAACATCCGCCTTCAGGTTTGAGACTGGGGCCCCGTGGCCAATTGGGTTGAAGTATCTAGGGAACTTGGAAATACGTTTCAAATGACTTCCTTGTATAGTTGCCAGTGATTATCTTCTTGCAAATACTTTAGAATCCCCATTTGATGTCACTGTATATTGTTTGGAGATTATGTACAGATAGATGAGCTTGGCACGAGTAAAAAGTTTAGTAGAGAAGAATAGCCTCTAAAACCATATTTTCTAGAGTCGTGTTTACTGAGAATTACATGTGGAACAATACTTTTGCTTCTACTATACGTATTATGTTTAGAGTCGAAATGATTAATTGTGTCAAGTTTTTACACTTGACTAAGTTGAAAGATATAAGGTTCTATAAGCAGCTAATTAGATAAGATGTCACTTATTGACGGTAGTAGATAGGATACATCTAAAATATTCCAATTTTATCGACAAGATAACATGATAGTAAGCGTCGTTTGTCGGTTCTAAATTAAAAAGCTGCGCCTGTGGTAAGATATGAGACGAGCTTCATATGAAGGACAACGCCAGTGTTCCAGTAGCTGTAGAGACAATAGCTAAGCAAATATACCTAGCTATTATTCCTATGCTTGTAGTTGTTTATTCTGGGAATCTAAGCTCTCGTCAGCTTTGTTCTGTTCGCCTTGATCGGAGAGATCTCCCATCACAGTTATCTCCTCATCACCCCATCCATCGCGAGTGTCTTTTGGGATGCGAATAAAGATTATGGCGATAATAATTGATAGTCCAGCAAGTCCAATTCCCAGATACAGGGCATGTCGATATCCATCCCCGATATTGGCGCCGTGATTGTTGGTATAAGCTTCGACAGTGCCGGCGAATCCAATGCCTGTGCTTTGACCATAGGCCACCAGAGTGCCAATCAAAGAACCGGCAATTCCCTGTTGATGTTTCTTTACAGTATTGCTTGCAATGATCTGCGACGCTGCGAAGAGAAAGTCTGGCCCGTAACTAAGAATCGTGATTGCTGGAAACATTTGCGGCCAGTATGACTGCTTGTCAGGCATTGTTGCAGCAAGAATGCACGCAACCATGGTACACGCGCTGCCTATCACCAAAATGTATTGGGCATCTAAGAGTGGCACGACCGAGCCGCTGACAATGGCCGCTGTGGTTCCTCCAATTGCCAGCGGAACAAAGGTAGCAGCACACAGCAAGGTTGAGTATCCTCGCAGATTCACATTCCACGTATTGCAATACCATACCAAGATGCCGACTGCCATGAACGAAATGAAGGATGCCAACAGCATTGGACTGATCGATTTTGCTGTCCATATATCGAGAGGCAAGATGGGGTCAGCTGCAAACCGGGCTTCCCAGAGAATGAATGCGGCAAGATGGGCAATTGCGGCGATCAGCAGAGCGTACTCATACGGCTCCTGCCAACCAACGAATGGAGCTTGACTGTAGCTGAGTGTCAACTTGTGCAGATGGAATAGGCTGTGGAGAGGGATGAGAGATGAATACTAACTTCCAAACAAAATTGAACAGTATGAGCCCGCCGACTCCAAGATAGCACCCAATATAGTCAACACGTCCATGCTTATCCAAAGGTTCAGTCTCGCCGGGGACAACAAACACAACGAGTGCTGTCACAAGGACACCCATAATGGTGCTATAATAACAATGTCAGATACTCATTGCAGCGAGCGAATGCATTTTGATGATACTTGCAGCCCAAAAAACATGTATTTCCACGGCGTCAACTGAGCCAAAAGACCCGCGAACACACAGCCTATCGAAGCACCGATAGGGGCCATTGCTCCAAAGAAACCAACGCTCAGGTTTCGAAGTTTTCCAGGAGGGAAATTAATGGTTAATAATGAAATGGCATTCGGCACCATGAAAGCGCCCCCAACTCCAGTCAGAGCTCGCAGCGCAATCAGCGCGACGATGTTGCGGGAAAAGCCTGAACCCAATGAGAATATTGACCACCACACGCAGGCTGCGACAAGCACATTTTTATGGCCATAGATGGAACCGATACGACCGCCTATTAAAACAAAAGCGCCTTGCGTTAAGCTTGAGATAACATTAATCTGTGAGGTCGCATATTGACAAGTTTTTGGGTTACGTATGACCTACGGGTACGAAGCTGCGATCCAGCTTGCCTTGTTCGGTGAGTTGAGGTCGCGGGCAATGATGTTCGAGGCGAGAATCCCGGCACCAAAAGGAATCATCTAAAAATATTCTGAGCTATAATTCCGAGATAAAATCGAGTGTACAGTTCGGTTCTCACAAACCTGAACAAGCTGTGTAGCGATAATAGATGCTGAGATCGCCACTGCTCGCGCTGAGCCTAGCTTAGCCATGTCTTGTGCGTCCATATCATCAGCAAATGACAATGTTCCAAGGCAATAGCAATGGCAATGTTTAGAAGATTGTGAATTAAACTAATTGTCATTGACTTAGAGTAGTTTGACAACTTACGGCAGTTGGAAAGGGGGGTTTCCAACGCCAATAGCTGCGAGCGGCGCTATTGCTACGCGCTAGATCACGTTCAATCCTACATCGTATCTCCAGAGATAGTGTGGAATCATTTCTCGCCAAGTTTCATGCACTCCATTATTAATCCATGAATTGAAAGAAGTACCGCGAGATGGGATTATGGCCGAAGTGGCCAGAGTCCGGATCGGGGGATCATGTGGGTTTCTCTGCGCTGATGTTGTTTTGGTGCATATTTTGTGCTTATTAACCACTAATACGCATCTAATTTCCTCTCAGCGATACTTCAAATCCTCAAATGCTAGTACAATCTTGAGGCATAACACTCAATTACCTGTCTCTCCAAGTACATGCATACATTCTCAGTCAACGATATGGCTCAGACGACGTACGTGCAAATAGTTGCCTATGAGTAGTAATATCTATCAATGTGGGTGATAGAGTACTCCATCGCACTCATTTTGCGATGATTATTTGTAAGCTTAATATATTGAAGTGTTGCTTCGGAAGTGAAAACTTGCCAACTCTTCGGACTGCTACGCTGGCCACCTACGGCCCCGCAGGAAGTTTCACCGGCGGCAGGCATGTGGTCGTTTCTAATTTGTCATTCCATGATAGACTCTACTAGCTTAGCTAGATCAGGCTAGTAGACAGGGGAATAGTTGCCATATTATTCGAATGAACCACTCGCGTGTTAGGATTAGTTAGAGTTTTGCATTCTCAAGATAAATATCCGAGCAAATGCAAGTTTGAGCGAATGCTAATTTGATGTATCTAGTACTGGGTCAACGCAGAAGTATCAGGTAGACCGTCCTGCCTCAAAATCACGATAAAGGCAGTCGGATCTCCAAGTTGGTATAAACAACAGGCTTCATTACCATCCACCGATCTCTATTATGTCACTTGTGCTTCATATCCCTACTAGTACATACAGAGTAATGGGGATTGAGAGAATGACCAGCGTTGTTACCGAAAGAGTAATAAACCACCCCGAAAACAAGCTGGAAGCATGAAGATTACCCTGATACATTCCGTAGCCCCAATCAAACTGCGACCAAGCCAGGCCACTGGTCTCTCCGACGTGGTGGCGTGCCGATTTCAAGCCTCCGCTGACTATCGCCGGGGTGAGTAACCTGGCCGGGGTTCACTTCAGAATGAGTGATCCTATGGCCCTTGGTACTCTTTGATCGCCGTCTGCCACATAGCGTACGCCTAAATCGATCGTGGCCTCTCAGAGTTGTTGTATCTATCACATATTCCAAACCAACCGCCATTGTTCGACTCGTTCCCAAATAATTCCTAAACGTCAAGAGTGCCTGATCTCTACGAATTACATGTTTGCTTTATAGATTTGCTTCAACCATGCAAGACATATTGACAAACATGGTGGGCAAAGACTAGTACTCTGACATCTTCGAATTTCTAGAATTCTAGTGAATCTCAATGACTTACAGGTGCTCAATCGATGAGCAAAGCTGTGCGAAGATAGGCGGCTTATCAGGCCGATCCCTGACCAATTTCTGTTCAAATAAATCTCCATTTGGTATATATTTCAGATTTTCTAACTCTCCTTTATAACCACTGAACTAAGGCCATGATATCATGATAGGATAGATAAGTCGAATCCAGTGCACTATATACATTGACTTTATTCTACATGTCAAAATGGTTTGAGTCGCAAAGCTTTAATCTCGTAATCAAATAAAATTTATGTACTGATGCATTAGATACCTAGTATATATATACTTATATTTAACAAAGAAAAACGTTACAGTTCACTGATTATCATTACTCGAACACAACAAAAAGATTAGGATGATAATCATAATCTCAATTGCAGTGATTATAATACTTTAAAAGTAGGTGTATCTCCACGCAATTGGGCTTTGCAATCCCTGTGGGGCTATCAATAGCTGTCAACTAAACTTCTTATAGCTAAAGATAAAGTTGGTTTTCTGTTCTATGATATCTTGCACTTACTAATACTATATGTTAATAGTGCTAGCTTCACTTTCCTAGACAGCATCACTCTGTACTCTCCAAAACAAGGTTATCAACGAAGAAGGCGGGAGATAATCCTCCCTGCTGGGAATCCTCATCCGGAAACACTACGTCAACCTGAAGAAACTGATACTCGACGCCATTTGAAGAAACACTGACGTGATAGGGACCCCATCCATCGGTTGCAGTGTGGAATTCAAACCCATGGCGAATGTCGACACCGCCAAAATCTGAAAACAAGGTAAAAACTTCAACAGTTACATCGCTCGAATTGCGCTTGAGATAGGTTAGCTTAGTCTTAGCTTGGAGCTTAAACGCGATTTACCTCAGCTGCTGAAAAGACGGGCAATATATCAAACGATGCCTCGTTTACCAATGTTATATTTACAGCGCTAGCGACAATCTGAGCATCAAGCGATGCGCTGATCAATAACGCGTTTGAAGGTGAAGGCGCTCGACCAAACAAGGCTAAACTTATATCCTCATCTTCGATGGAGTTGCAAGATGGAGTTTTGGTGGCATTGAAAACCGTAGAAGTACCAAAAGCATCTGAAACAGCGATATCCTGGAACGTGTCAGCTTTGATTGACATAATGAATCAACTCAAGGATAACTCACATGATAGACTGAAAACTCTCCAAAGGTGAAATTACCACACCCGTTGTCGTTTGATATGGCGAGGTCATCAAACTATCAGCAGATTAAAATGCATTCGATATTCCAAGCAAAAAAAAGCAGACCAACATTCAGAATGAGCTGCTTGCAAGAGGCTGCGACTGCCATAAGAGCAGCAGAGCCCAGGATACGAAGTGACAACGGCATTTTTGCGGAATTGGATGAGTCGAGCTGGTTAAGAGTCCTTATTTTGAACACATGTATTGATAAACTAGGGGAGAATGAAGATAATATTTATATCATGAGAAATGTTGTGGAGGGCTTTCATTTTCTTGGATTGACCTTCCTAATCAATATCTCACTACCTCGGTACATTACACTAAAAGATTTGAAAACATGGCTATTCTATAATACGACTACTTCTGCCACTAGGGTCGGGGATGCCGGTCAAGTAAAGCCTCCTGTGGAATTCCGGCGAGATTGCGTTGCCCTCGCCGACAATTGCCATGTTCAATTGACTAGAGGTTTTTGTTGACTTGAAGGAGCAAGTTTGGGTCGTCTACGAATCCGTGTGTCAATTATTGGCGCTCTATATATTGTTTAGTACTGTATAGACACCAAGTAACTCAGTATTACCAGCGCTTTTAATAGCTGCAGCTACTGGCTAATGGTTAGGGGGTTGGTTATAGAAGCGCACTCGCTCTCTAGATTACGAACAACTCCACTTATTGCATACAAATTATTACATATTAATCGCTCTTGAATACCGACGGCATGTTTAATACCATCATATACGGTGTAATTAATATCCCCGACAATGTAACCTGTCAAACAAATCTAAGCATTGTGTTAAACTTATTATAGCATGCCTAAAGTTAAAACATAAATTGTTTCATGGGCGCGCCTGCCTTGAGTACTCATCACCGAGGATATACGTGATAACCAGCCTCAGTAATATGGCAGCTCTTGCCTCTTAGGTAGTCGAACCATGTGCATTTGTATTCTAAGCTGATTTGGTATGTCTATTGAAGGCGAGAGGCTCATTAGCAGTGGATAGATGATGTGAGCGAAGCTCGCGTATGCTCGTGGCAGCTTCCACATCTTTGGTACGCAAATAATCGTTTAGAGATGACGTAAATTTCTCAGTCTTAGTTAATGAATGCATAATCCAGTCATTAACGCATCCTTATTTACTACGATGATCCTTTATAAGCCTAATAAACAGGCAAGTAGTGCTTCACAGGTAGAGTCTTATTTGCTCTCCGGGCTCGGATACCAATAGTAACTAAATGCCCCGCTGCAAGTCTGGCCTATATTGTTCAACAATCTGTCAATTCGATCTTTTGGATCGTGGGTGGCCAACTAGATCAGACCAGTAAGCAGGGAACAGCTGTCATACGCTCCGAATTTACCACTCAAATCTTGGCATTGAGAATTTCCCTGCTCAATTGAGGATAGCTCTGCTAACGTCGCTTGGGCATGGGTGGCCCTTGAGCAACCCCTGAGCAAGGCCTGAGTTTCTTAATTCTTGATGTGGTATAAATGAAGGGCATTCTATACAGCAGCAGATGTATCATCCTATAAAATATATAAACTCCTGAGTTATGCATCTTAACTAGCCATCTCATCATTTGAACTGCGAACTCACGAAACCAATTATTCTTCAGGTATTGCAAATGTCGGACTGGTTGTGTGAATCAGAGATAAGAAGCTGACATGCCTACATGTACTCTCTAAGACGCATCTTCAGCATCTCATTTGGTCGTATGGGAGGCGCAAACAGCTGACTGATCAAATCGGCGTTTGACCTAAACCGGAATCGCAAAAGGACCAAAGGGTTGCAATGCAGTTGCTTTTAAGTTATACGCATAGATTGAGGCTGAGCTGGCGCTTTGTTGTGAGATCTAGCGCAAGAGCGTATAGCCTGGTTCTCATAGCGTAAGTGCGTATAGCCTGCTGTGTGCTGATGGCTCGCTCCTCATAGCGCATAGCGCAGCCAATGTATGAATTGGCCAACATTCAGCGTCAAAATGGCAGAGCGTATAACATGTGCGTATCATAGCCTCATGTCAGCAATTTAATAAAATTTACGATGAAATTGACTTGGCCAATGCATGTATTTGTCAAAACCTCTGGCATATGGTTGATGTTTTTTTGTTATAAATAAGCTTACACTTTCTTTCTTTCTTTGGTCATCAAATCTACTTGCAAATCATCGATCATCCTCTTTCAGTAACTCTACGAACAGTTTACTTACTGAATCTTCATCTTTAAAGACAATGGTCTCTATACCGCTCTCAGGAGCTTTAATGCTCCTATCAGGCATTTCTGTTTCAGCAAATGCCTGTGTCGAAAGGCCTCACGGATATTGCAAGCAGCTGGATATTCCGCTACCTATTACCGCGGACACTGCCGTTTTTGACATACCAAGAGTGGACAACGATATCGAGGCAGTATCCTGGGCAATTTACGATGCTACCCGGACTACTATACACGGCCCTGGCAGTATCATCAAGAATACCACGACTTCTGAGACGTTCAACATCCATGCTCAGCTTTGTGTTCCCAAGTCTACCAAGAATGGAAAGCATAATATCCTCCAGATCGCCACCCATGGAGTGCACTACGACTCTAGATACTGGGATTCCGAGTACAAGCCGGAGAACCACTCCTACGTGGAAGCAGCACTTAAAGCAGGATACTCCATCTTCACATATGATCGTCTGGGAGTCGGTCAATCTGACAAGCCGGATGCATACGACGTGGTACAAGCACCTGTTGAGCTCGAAATCCTCCGCCAATTGACCCTAATGGCACGCAATGGTAGCCTGTATGAGTTTGCGGGTCATGCGAAACCCTCCATTCCTTCGCTCAAGTCATTAGCAGCGCCGCATAAGGTCGTCCACATCGGACACAGTTTCGGTTCATTCCTTACTTCAGCCTTCATTGCTAGATACGGGCCTCTTACTGATGGAGCCATCATCACGGGCTACCTGTACACCAAAGAGCTTGCGAGCGCCGGCTCAACATCGTTCAGCGTCGAATATGCCGCCACTGGAAAGCCTCCTTTCAACCGATCAAGCGGCTACGTTGTGGCCCAGAGAGATGGTATCCAAAACATCTTCTTTGGTGGCAATCCTAAAACCGCCTTCACTCCAGAGTTGCTTGACTATGGCATCAGCATCAAGCAGCCTGTCCCGATCGGAGAGTTCGCCTCTGCCTTCTCGCTGCTTGGAAACCCCGGACCATCCTTCAGAGCCCCTGTACAATTCCTGTTGCCAGAGCTTGACTTTTACATCTGCCGAGGCGATTGCAGGGGTTTGGCCAATATGACAGAGTTGAACGCGACTTACCCCCACGCTACGAAAATCGAGGTGGCCCTTCAGCCCAATACTGGCCATGCGCTGCCACTCCACAACAATGCCACAGCAGGGTTCCAGCTTATTTTCGACTTCTTTTCTAGGAATGGGTTGTAATGGCCGTTGTGGTTAACACGCTGCTAGAAAACATGTTGTGACACCAATACTTGCAGATGCTATTATAATGGCTATTATAGTTCTTTCTATGTAGTAAATTAATTAGAACAAAGAGTTTTATGCCTATCCTACTAATTAATGTTCCTGATGATCGAAATGTGACGCCCTAGCAACGCTGCTCGTGAGCTTCGTCACGGATTGCGCCAGTAACGCGCGAGACCGGGATTGGTTAAGGCTAAGAGAACTGAGACTGATCATTATGAGTGCTCGAGTTCTTGCTCTCTTATGTTCATTATTAATTATTTTCACTATTGTCCTTGTTTATTTGGTCCGTTAGTACTGGGGCATAATTCAGTGCAGGAAACAACGTACTCGAAACACGCAGATTTAACATCTCTGCTGGCTCTAGGGGAAAAAAACATCTTCAAGTATATGGAAGATAACTTCCGAAGTCTTCATTTGTTGATAAAATTTAGATTTACGAAGTATTCACTATCTATTGTTCTAGAAATCGCATCTTGTACTGAAAGTGATCTCACTCTCCTGCATGCTAACGTGTATTAACCTTTACGCGCAAGCTCCAAAGCATTGTAACTTAAATAGTAATAATAATAAATAAAAAAGAGTAAGAAGATAACGACTTCGTGTATTTGTAATTGCAATCTCTCAACACGCACATGATATCTTTCCAAACGTAGCAGCTTTATTGCACTTGGTTCACAGCCGGAACAAGAAGTGCATCGCAGCCAACCTTTGCATAAGTATTGACAGCCAGTGATTAAACCTTCACTGCCAGAACTGCGGTAAGCATGTTACCAATATCTTCACCAGTCTTTTGCTTCAAAGGCCTAGTGAAAGGGAGCTTCTCCCATTCTTTTTGGTGATTAGTATAAGTTCTTGGACAGCATAGACAAGCAACCACTTGCGCGACTTACCAAAGAACGACTTGACCCATTCCTTAGGAGCACCTCCCACGGTATCATCCCACAGCGTGGTCAAGTACAGGGCTGTCGTTCCGGGGCTGCCATTCATCTCGAGATCTGATACAGTGAAATTGGGGTTGGCCTTCATTGCGTCCGCTACTCGAGCAGCTCTGGCTTTGGCCGCCTGCTCTACAGTGATGTACTTGGACTTTGGATCGTGTGAAACCTTGTTCAAGTCTAGTCTCTTCGCCATTGTCGACCAAATTCTCGGGTCAAAGTGCAAATTATCTCCGAAGAAGAGGTCATTTCGCGATAGAGATCCATCGAATTCGACACAGTTATGTCCATGTTTTGCTAGATCGGAGAGATTGATAGTCGAAAAGTTGCCTGTGGTTGTCAAATGGCAGTCTTGGGCTTGTATGAAGGCGCTGTCGAAGGTGTTAGGGGCATAGTTGTATGCAGCCGCGACGGCAGCTTGAATGCTTGGTAGATCGATGTTCTTTCCGGAACGAGGAAGGTAATTGTGATTAGCAAGCACGTTCAGGCCAGGGCAAGGAGATCGGCCTGTTTCTCGCGGTTAGTCGCCTATATATATGAGTCACTGGCGATTTTTGAGTCACCCACTGTCTCCTGGCCCCGCAGGAATCCATTCGTGCCCCTTGAAAGGATGGTTAGGCAACGCCGTAGCGAGGCTGCCTAACGACATGGCGAAAAAAAGGCCTCGCATGTTGTCTAATTAGACTGGAGTACAGTGTGGTTTCTTGGTATAGTGAGTTGGTTGACAAAGAAGTGATGTTCCTATGTTTGTTTACAACCCGACTACAGCATGATGAGTATTTATACGACGCTCGATCTATATTTTTGCGTCTCTACCTATTCCAAATTGTCTGTGTCTCTGCTTATTCCAAATAATCTGCATCTCTGAGGAGTGCATATTTCAAATTGTCTTCCAGAGGGGCGTATTCGAGCGCATCGCCCATGATGAGGCTGTTCATCTATTCACCAGGGGTCAGCAGAGCATGTTCACTGCGTAAGTAAGTAGTAGGAAGAACACACCAGCCTGATTCTGGTACTCTCAGCAAGGATGTGCCCGGTAATTTGTTTCCATGCGTACACTGTACACCGACATTGGTGCCTTGAGTAAGGAGATCAGGCCGGTGTTTACTTTCTTTCTCCGCATAGTGGAGATCAGCTATCAAGGACGGCTCGAATGAGATGGAGACACAGCGTCCGCTAGCTCCCGTAAACTCCGCCTCTTTGCCAAGCTGGGACAATTCTCATGCTACTGTTCGCTCCTCTGCCGACGCGATGTGGGGACGCGCGTTGGAGGAATACGCTCTGTGGCTTGTGGAATACGCTCGTGAGACTGGAGGAATACGCTCGGCCAATGCAACCTGATGAGTAACCGGTATTGAGCAAATACTCGTATGAGTACAGTACCCGGCTTCATGGCAATAATGGCATTGCGAGACATTCTGTACTTACTCGACTAAATCATCACAAACAATTTCCTTCTAGTACGCAGTAACATTTGGCAAATATACGACAGCGGCTATAAGCGCGCACTGTGCGGTAACGATCCCAAGTTGCACTATGCTACTGGCTGCTTATGTAGACAAAGCAGCATGCTTACAACAGAAGCGTGGATGGTTCTATTCGTTGTGCAAATGAACGCAATAATGTCTAGCTGTCACCCATTTTTCGACAATCTAGACGATGAAGAATTTCTTGTAAATGTAAAGCTGCACTTTCAGGATACTGATTGTTGAAATTGGCTATTGTACTCTTAAGTAGAAGCGTCTACACAGCATCTGAGGATCCCTCAATTCCTCCATTCCTTTACTATCATGATAATATTGCCCTCGATTTCATTCTATAACCACATCAATATTGCTCCCAGGTAGGCAGGCAATAGTAAACGTTTCATCACAAAACAAAACTCAGTAAAGCTCCAACCATTCCATAGAGAGTCGCTGAAATATGGGATATTTCAAATTCATAATTATAGTCTATCTTCGACGATTGTGATGCGACGACACTACATCAACGCTATTACATCTATGGCAATTCAATCATCTCGAAGGCGTCAGTCTGTTAGTCTTATCATAACCTCGCCCCGTTATAGTTATGCCGTTAGTGGCGTGGAAGCTGGAGGATTCAGTCGGCAAAGCTTGAGTGTGACCGCTCATTGGACTAATAGGGTTCACTATATATGGGACAATAACTAGCTTAGATCTTCATACCGACTGATCGGTTATCTCAAGATTAACTAATACCACCCAGCCTTATCCCCAGATTAGCGGCATTATACCTTATTGAAACTTTCGGCTTTACCACACGTATTATTGGAAGCTGCGGCAGGGCATCATCGAGCCTGAGCTGTCATTGTAATACTCATTCGCTGTTACATGCGAGCCAATTGAGCCGATCTCCATTCTAATTCCATAGAGCAAGTACTTTACATTTCAATATGTTATCAATTCCCAAATATGTTTGCTAAGCTTAGACAAACCGCTGCAAAAAAATTCGCTGTTGAGACTTTCACTTGGATGCATGAACGATGCACACTACCGATCTTGCCTAGTTCAAAGAACCATAATGTTCTATATTCTCCGATGATCCACATGGTAATCCACATATTAAACATGGTATGGATGATGATCTGCTTTAGATGAGTCCTCTTGTACGGAGTATGCCATGAACAATTCGAAGTACTTTATCGCGTTGGTAAAGATGTTCGAGCTAGAGCTTCGTAGTTGTTTACAAGATTCTAGAAAGATGCCTAGAATGCGGGAACCACTAGGCACACAGTTGAGAAGGATTTCGGGACAGGGACAGGGGCGGCTGCAATTCGCGCGCTTTAGTGCAGCAATCTCTTCCCCTCCGTCAGAACCAAAACTCCCCACAAGCAATACAACGCCGTCTGAAGGACCGACAAACATTAGTAATTCAAAATAGTTATCTGCGGTGTTTCGTATACTGAAATTGGTTGTAAAAAACTGAAAAGTCATCCGGGGAGTTTATTTTCATAGTTCTTTTCCAAACTTGTTGCTCTATCGGATGTAGGTTCAATTGGTCATACGTGATCCTTGTCTTGGTTTACCACCTCCTCTAGCTAACCGCGGAATGCAAGTTTGCCTTGATACAAGGAATGTGAGATTACTATTGATCGAAACTACCTACTTAACACCATAAAGGAAGGTTAATGATAGGGTCGGAAATACGGGGGATATAAAGGTCTACGTGTATAGTACCCAACCAAGTGTCCAATTGGCAGGGGACCAGTCCGGGATTCTGAGTGATCCTTTTCGGCCAGGGATACGTATGCGATAGCTGAACAATAGAATCAACCTTCTTCTCTTAATTGAAGAGCCTGAGGGCTTGTGTACTTCGACAAGTTGCTTTTCTCCTTACAATGGGTTACTTCTTGCAGGAATCAAAGCTATTCATATCGTAGATCTGTTCCTGAGAGCTGATATGGTAATACCTAGCGCACTTTTTAGAAGCTCTCCTAGACCGCATTCTTGATGACTTACCATTCTAGACGCTTACAGGCTGCCCTCATATCGGCTCGCTCTTTTATACTAACTCCAGCCAATCAAGTTTGCGGAGTTTCCTATACAACAGACTAGTTGTATGTTTATTATTATGATCGAACACGTAACTCTCTCCACTATTAAGCAGTTGAAGTTACAGGCCTTAATTGTTAGCCTAAACCTTCCAGGCTCACAACTTCGAAAAAGGGGGCCCGCTACAGTCGGCGATATCTGATCATTCACTTGATCAGGGTCACTATGGTTCGTTGCGGCAGGGCAAGGCCGCAGTTTCTGTGCCGGGGTTCGCAGTTACAACGGGATTCGTAAACGCGAACACACCGCTAATCCCACTAGAAAACAGGCTAGAATGCACAGCCCTGGGCCTTCACTATTTGCTGCGTCACCAGCTTGACAAATAACCTCAATTGGGAGCCTTGAAACGAAGTATAGGATTCATGCTAACGCTGAATGCATGGGTGAGATTATGACATACTATCGCCTCGGCACTTATCAGCAGACTCGAAAAGAGAAATGCGCGGGAATAAACAAGAAAGCTTCCATTTCTGCCTTAAGTCTCTGACACATACCGAATTCCAAATACAGCCCGAAAAAGGGATGGTGTGTTACTTTCTTGCCGCAAGCGCCGTCGCATACTTAGCGTAACTCTGTCTCCGGATTACCGTTAAATATTTAAATAAAGTGGTCTCTCATGAATCTTGCACGAAGAGTTCCATAGCAACAAGCTTAAAAGAAAATTGAGCCAAAATGTCCACAATTCTCATTCACACTGCAAAGGAGTTTAAACAGCGTCGGTCGCATGAAAAATCTAGAAAGGGCTGTATAAGATGCAAGCAGCAGAGAAAAAAGGTGCGTTTACAGTTTTGATGCAATATTGTGAAGCTGGAGATGTTTGCTAACAACGTAATCAGTGCGATGAAGTTCGTCCTGTCTGTTCTCGCTGCCAGAAGCGGAACCACTGTTGCCGTTACACTACCCAAAACGAACGCTTCCCTACAGACTCGACAGCTCTCAGCCCTGAACAAGAATCACCAATCGCTGAAATCCCAGACTTGGGATTCTTAAATCTCGCCGAAGCCAGCCCAAGCAGTTCCGAGGTAGTTTCCGATGACACTTGTTCTGGCGATTCAGGTATCGCCCGCACGCTGCCGTATAATGTCCTTGGGGTACCGCAGATGCTTCAGCCATATCATGCTTTGAATTCTGAGGACTTGGAGCTGTTGAGCCACTATATCATACATACCAGCCGCGTCATCCCCTTCAATGCAGAAGAATTATACGCTCTCCACGTTGGGATACCGAATCTCGCGTTCGGCAGCAGGCCAGTCATGGGCTCAGTACTTGCACTCTCGGCGGTTTGCAAGTGTTACGACATCGTGAAGGGTTCATCAGCTCCTTTCGAGAGAATAGACGATATGAAAAGCCTTCTTGCTCTAGCAGACGAACACCATAGGTCTTCACTTCATCAGATGCAGGGAGCTCTTTATGGAGGTCACTTTGACACAGTTTTGGCCAATGCTGCGTTGATGGTGCTATATTCGTTATCTGGCCACTGCGTTCGGGTAATGTTAACAAAGAAAGCAGCCCGCTTCGGGATCACATTATCCAACGAGATGCTGCCGTTGCAATCACAGTGGATAACCTCCATTCGGGCCGCGTATGTAGCGTACGTTGGGCTGCTAAACAGTGGAAACAACGAGTTGGAAAATGATCTGCCGAGCCCACATTCAGTTGCAGGTGATGATGCTACTCTTCACACAACCCCCATGTTGGGCGATAATCTACTGAATTCTGAAGATGGCCCATCAGAAGGGACGAAAAGGCTGCTGCTGCCGATTGTATCTGCGACATACGGGGCGGCCATGGAAAAGCTCACTGCACACGCTCAGGCCGTCTGGATTGGCCAATATGACTCAAACTTCCATGCACCGAAAAACCCGGATTCAGGGCTTCAAGCATGCCTTACGGCTGTTGAACTTCTGGATAACCTTTTTAATACAGTATTTGCCAGCGACGAGTCGATCCCTGAATCCTCTCAAGCGACACCTATTCCATCGCCTTCCCATCTTGGGAGACTCGAAAATGCCTCTCCCTGGCTGAGGAGGTACATAGCCCACGTCATCTCTGTTACGCCAACGAGGATATTGAGACGGACAGTTATGACTTTCCTGAGCCGCGTGCCACTCGAATATCTTCAACTTGTCCAATCAGCCCTGGATTATATACCTGCACCTGGACAGCAAAATGACTCTGCTTGCTCCAATAACCCAGTACCACTTGGCCAAGCACAACAGCTAGCAATGAGTATCTTTGCCCACTGGCTGGTCCTCGCCATGCTCCTAGACGGGGTGTGGTGGATTGGCACCATCGGACAGTGGGAGCTCGGGCGGATACTCTCATTCATGGAAACTCAAGGATGGATGGCCGAATCGATAGAAACGGGGGAGCCGTGGTGGCCGGAAAGCATGTATGCTGTTCAGAAGGCAATTGGTGAACCGATAGAGTAATTGTAATAATAATTAAGTAACATGGCGAAGGGTTTGGAATTGGCGATCACACGGACGCCGTAGTATCAATTAAAGGCGTGATATAAATATCAACATAGGTTAACTATTATTTAGAGTATTAGATGTAATGCAATGGCCGCAAAGTGTTTCCAAAAATCTCCAACCATATACTATGTGTGGATCCAATCATCGCTTATAACTTCTACATTCAGCAGCAACTGCTTGTAGTCATTTGTGGGTTTGCCTTGGTACTGGTGCCTTGAATCCTGCAGAAGGCGTGCTCATTTCACAGCAAGGGTCGCTAATTTCACAGCAGTTTTAATCTCGGTAACGGCAGTGAGAAGCATACATTTATGTTCTGCGCAAACTTACGGAGACATAAAAGTCTGATATTTGCCACCACTCAGACTTGGACAAGTCATGAAATTAACGGACAAATAGGCGAACTCTGAACGCCTGGTGTAACTGCATACGCTTTTGCATTTAAAATTCACCGCGCTTTCTCAATTTCTCGTTTATTATAATAATAGTGGGAGGCTGAGTAGAATGATAACAGAAGCGAGAGCCTACAAGTTTTATCCAATAAAAAGAGAAACGGGCGAGGCGCAGGTAGGATTTGTAAACACTCGTGCAGTGCGCGCCCATCTTATTGTCGCTGCCTAGTTGCTGCCTCATTGGGCCTGGCCGAGATTTGCAGCCCAACCCCAACAACTCAGAAATTTCCACATCATGAATATCCCCAAGCCAAGAATTCTTTGTTTAATGTATTCTTGATAACCCTAAACCGGATCAATGAGCACTTTTACCAGTGTAGAAAGATTAAACAATGGACCCGAATGAGATGCTCGGCATTGTAGACAAATTCATCGCGGAAGTCACAAATACTAAACAAAAAGAACAATTTGAATCAAGTAGCTATGATGAAGTACTACAAATCATCAACAAAATCCAATCAAGACGAGAATCGACCAAAACTATGATTAACATGAAACGAATCCAATACTTTCTCACCGGTATGGAACATTTCGAGAAGGTGATGGTTAAGCTTAAGCTCGATCAACAACATGTCGTAAAGCTGATGGGATGCGTCTGGGGTCCGACTCAATTTCTTTTAGATGTGCGTATGAACCAATAAATTCTGTATTTGCACAGACAAATCGGGCTAACACCATAAAACATAGCTTACAGATCTCACGGATCGAGAATTGGACAACTTACTAGACGTATACGAGAAGATAGGACAGAAGATTCCATTACTGTACGAGTATGTACAGCTCTTCATCTCAATACCCGATTGCACAACATTTTTAGTGCACATATATCAAGATGTTATTACCTTCCATCAGTGCGCATATAAGCTTTTCTCTGTCCGGTCTACTTGTAAGGTCTATTTCTGTCTACCGATATCATTACCGAGGCTAAGATATTCTTCAGTATTTCAGAAAATATACAAATCCACATGGAAATCTTTGAACGATACTTTTGATCATATAGCAACTTCGTTGGAAAACCATGGAAATTTTATCAAGGAGAAGGGGTCATCTTTTTGGAACCCTCGAGCGACCTTGGATGTAGATGCCGAATTACCGCCAGTGGAGTCCTGGCAGAACAGCAATCAAAGCTATCAAGAAATAAGGAGGATGTTTTTAGAATATCCCCAGAATGTCAAGAGGTCATGGGAAAACTTCGAAGAAAAACGAAGAGATGAGGAAACCAAGACAAAGAAGAGAATATTGGCCTGGATATCGGCCTCAAAGAAGATGCCGCTACTTCACAAGGAATTTCAGGATGCGCGAATATGTCCTGATACTGGCCGTTGGCTGTTCAAGAGATACAGCGAAGTTACCGATTGGATGACTGAGGATCCGCCGCCCAATTCCGCCATCTGGCTCCAAGGGAATAGAGGATTTGGTAATATTCTTGTTTTATTAAGTTGGGATATCGTGAGCTAATGTTGTACAGGCAAAACTATCCTCTCGTCTTTGTTAATAGACGAGTTGAAGGACTTACGTACCGAAAAGAAGAGAACCGCAATTCCGCAAGACAGCAAGATTTGCTATTTCTATTGCGAAGAAGAAGACATTGATCATCGCACTTACCTTGACATTCTCAAAGGAGTTTTACATCAAATGGTTGAAGTCACTGAATATCTTTTGCCTCTGTGCAAGGAAAATATCGATTCAAGCGGACTTCTAACGGACGTCGCAACGGCAGAATTTCTCATTAAGGCTTTCTTAGAGTATAATACTCGGCAGTATATCGTCATTGATGGAATAGACGAGTGCGAGATTGTAGAAGCGCGTAGAGCTGCAAGCTTCCTCATGGATCAGGTTACAAACTGTGATAACATCAAACAGGGGCGATTGAGGGTGCTATTTATGAGTCAACAAATCCCGGAACTATCCAAAGACAACATCATGCCAGAGGATGATGCGTGTGTCGAGCTCAAGGCGACGGACAATGCAGAAGACATCAGAAACTATGTGAAGAAAAGAATACCGGATTTTTCTAAGGGGAGCCCGGCAAGCAGCGGTTTCAATCTCTCTGAAAGCGACAAACAACAGATTGAAAGTATTGTCTGTCGAAGAAGTGAAGGTTCGTCTTTGAAGTACACCCCTGTGAATGACATCAATTATCGCAGCGCATGCTGATAACAAATGTAGAAATGTTTCTCTATGCCCATTTGGCGATAGAGTATCTTCTACATCAGATGACGAAAGAGAAGCTTTTGGAGAAATTAAAAGAAGAAATGACACCCAAGAAGCTGTCCCAGATGTAAGTTTGCAACCGCCCAAATTTTGTCACAGGCAAGATGAGTAGACTAATATTATTTGCAGATATGAGAAGCTTTTAGGTATAGTGAAGACTGAGCTATTGAGCCTGCCAGAGGGAGAAGCTCACTGGGCGATGGCAACGCAACTTCTCGGCTGGTTGGTCTGTGCAAAACGTCCCCTCAAATGGCACGAAATGCAATCGATTCTGTCCTATGATCCCAAACAGCAGAAAGTGGATTTTGATAACAAGATGCTGAGACAGGATTCCCATAATTATCTTGGGTCTCTAGTGCATATCCTTGAGGGCGGTCACATCCGGATCGTTCATTCCACAGCGCGGCAGTAAGCAATGAGTTGATCTATCAACTGCCCTGTGGTATTAAACTAACAATGACTAGACATATCATTCAAAATGAGTACATTGTTGAACAGGCTGTTCAGTGTGAACTCACAATCCGCTGCTTAAGATACCTAAGTCTGATAAGCGCTTCTAAAGATTACGACGAGAATCAACGGCTAGAAAAAGTAAAGCTCGGCTGGTTCTCCTTTCAAGATTACGCTTGTTCCCAATGGCACAGCCACCTTAGTACGGTAATTCGGAACTGCAGCGACTTCCTTAATAAACATAGCAGTGATAGTGAGGAATTTGGCTCCGCATTGCAAGACTTCGTGGACCAAAATCGAGCGGATCTCGCACAAGAATTTCACCAAGACTTTCGAGGCCAAATGCCAGCGGATCTCGACAACTTCTCTGGGCTCCCATTTTACCAAAATCTTTGCATCCTGTGGAATCATATTTATACTCATCAGAAGAAAGAATTTGATGTCCGGAACACTATCGGTATTGAGGGAATTGAGAAGGCTATACTCGAGAATAGAGCCTCACTCGAGACCAATTTCAACCCTAGTGATATCGCTTGCCTCCAAGATACGATATTGGATTACTATGGTCCGAATCTTTTCAAGTGCAAACGCCTCTTATGCGCTTACTTTCATGTGGGCTATGATAAGAAAGAGGATCGCGAAGCCCACAACAACCGGCACGATAGGCCATATCAGTGCTCCGTACGATGCAATGCTGCCCCGATCGGGTTCACCTCCAAGAAGGACTTGGAGAGACATGTACGGATTTACCATCCTGAACAGACAAGTGAACAAGGCACATTTGAGCCGATTCGTCCCAGAACTGGGGCAAAAGAGTTTCCCTGCAGTCTTTGTGGCAAGAAATTTACGAGGAAGATCAACCAGGTCAGCCATGAGAGAAGCCATTTTGGAGAGCGCCCTTTTAAGTGCACGCACATGGGCTGTGATAAGGCCTTCACAAGATTAAGCGACTGCCAAAGGCACCAAAAGATTCATACAAGGATAGTACATTAACCGATTAAGCCCTTGCAGTCATAGAAGTAACTGCAATCAATATTTATTAAGACTCTTTTTGTCCTAATTAATTATCCTTGGCTCAAATGTAATGTCTCGCCGACTGACGCCTTCCCATATCCCCATATCCTGAAAGTTAGCCAGTCCAATCCGCCGATAAAGCCCTCCGCCAACATCAACCACAAGCAACCCTTTGCCCTTCTCTTTATTAGTGCTTATCTGTATTGTCCCCAACAACAAATATTCCACATCGTCAAGACTCACTCCCATCTCCCGGAGTTCTGTATCAGGATCTTTGAGATCTGTGCCCTCTACTATGGTATTGATCTTTCCATACTTTACTTCATTTACTTTCAGTATACGGCATGACAATACCACTGTCTGTATAGTCGATAATTTGACTTCGGCATCTTCAGTGGTGATGGACCCTTCATAGGCGACCACACTATCCAGAGATGCCCATGACCAACTTGGTGCTCGTTCGAGATTTCGTCCTTCTTCTCTTCCAACATCCGGTTTATGCCAAGCAGAGTCCATAGATATTTATATCACGCCACAGGGTTTCAAGCTCAGAAGTTATGCCCATGACTGAGTTAAGTTTGTCATCAGCATTTGTCAACTCGCGACCTGTGTACTGACGAATAATGGTCTTCCAGAGATAAAGTTTCTCGGCTTCGTGACTTCCAAAGAACGGTTCCGTTCCATTGTCAAAGACTGTCCATGGGAGACTTTCCAATAATTGAAGATACTCGAGTCCTCTTGCAGAAACACTCCGAAGATCCATTTCTTTGCACTGCCATAAAAGCTCATAGTCGGAGAATATCAACATTCTTGATGATAACATGAACTCTTGTAATGTCCACCCTCTCTTGTCTAAAGGATGATCAGGCTCGTAGAGACCTGTTGAAAGATACACCGTGCCTGTCACATTATTTGCCATTGGAATACGGACTTCATAGTCTGGACAGTAGGGTTGTCTCTTCTGAGTCAGGAATCCATGTGCTGCATTTTCTGAGGAGGATGCCGCAATAGTCACAGAAGCGTTCTTGTAAATAGACGCCATGCGTGAAATCTCCGTCTCCTTATCTTTAGCACAGTCTTGAATGATACAAAGGGCATCAACCCAAAGATACCGAAAGCCTAGTTTGCGAGTGGTATAAATGGCATCTTGTATAGATTGTTGAAGGCTCTTCAATTCGATACCAGCAACCAGTTGATTGAGGTTATCTCTCTGTAGCTGAAGCGGCCTCGCCGTAGGGTCAAGTTGCTTTCCCCAACAATAGCTTAAAGCCAGATATTTGGCACGGGTATCCATATCATTGATCCTCAGTTTAACTGTCGGGTGAGGGTCTCCTGGCTGACCAACATCGAGAACTCGCAGCGGAAGAACAGTGTCTCGGGAATATTGACAGTGTTTATGGGGATTCTTGGGATTCATGCAATTTTTGATGAGAGCCCTTGCTGCGGCAAATGCACTGCTGCTTCTGACATTTCTGCGAAGGGGCCTTCGGTGCACAATTTCTGCTATGGCATTGCCTATATCTTGTCAGATTGTAGTTTCCCACTCTTCACGGAACGAATACTCACCCTTTTTAGCAAGTACTTGAATGCTAACAGCGGGTTTTGTAGGCTTAGATTCGATACTGCATTGAAGCCCATATATTCCCGTCTGTTGACAATTCGGCGAAGTGGACAAAGATCGGGGAACTCGAGTGTTTCGAAAGATGAGACGTTGCTCACAAGCCCAATCCTCGTCATGCTCGCTACAGACAGTGAATACGATTAATTTACACAATCCACACCCTGCATCAGCAGAGGCTTTGAAATCAGTCCGATTCCGATGCCAGAATCCATCAGGTGAGTTGAGAGACTTCAGACCTTCGTGAGAGAGCATCATCGCGCATATTCTACACGAAAGATCTTCTAATCGTTGTCAAGATCTTCTAGATTAAGATCCGTTCCCCTGGTCGGTGCTGCTGTCGGACTCAGAGCGCCGCCTCTTTTGTCCGACTGGCGCTGTCGTTGTCGGCCTCAATGGAAGTGTGGTTGATTCCATTATATCTGTAGTAATGAAGGATTTAAAACAGTCTCATTCCCTTACAAATTTTACAGAAGTCGGATCTGGCGATGATCGGCTGTACGCTTACTTTATTTATACACACATACATATCTCAGACACATAGTGGATTTGTCTAAGTGCTTCTGCTACTCTACCTTTGTAACGATTTAATTTGGTAACTGCGGCCTTGCCGCCCAAAACTTTCGGTTGCCTCTCCCAAGAAAGAGGGTGTTGGCATTTACATGGATGGTCGAGGCTTACACCCATGCAGCGTGCGTCTAAGCCACGTTGGTAGGACGCGATTCGCGGACGGCAGCAAATAGGCAGCACGGAATAGGGATACATCGGATTGCCTTGCTAAAAGTTGCGCGCACCAGCTTCAGCCTCATTTTCGGTGATGAAGCGCGGACGCCTTGCCATTCTACTGTCCGCCTCGTGATTGCCTTACAGGATGAAAAAGCAGTGGTCACATTGGCCACGTCGACAACTCTTCTTCTTATTAGCAGCAACCATGGGAGAGGAAAGCTTTCTGCAGAGATTCCCAGATTTTCCGCCACAACTCTACAGACAATTGGGTAATCACAATGTCCAATCCTTTGAAGCGACGGTTTGATCCAGTCAGAGAGTTGGATGATGAAACCTTTTTTACATCCAGTGTAGAGTCACAGCAACCGTATGCGCAAGAAATGCTTCTTGAGTATGACGGATTTCACGATTCAATGAGACAGAGTCAATACCATGGGCCAAGTTTCGTGAATCCAATGAGGTACGTAACAAAGCAGTAATTCCTACAAGCATTACTAACTGTTTTAGCGATGTCCCGATTATACAACAGGCGGATTCTTCACCAGAAGTGTACCTTAGCAACATTATAGTCGATCCGAACCTCGTTACTTCGATGTCGTCAATGAATTTTGATGGCCTGAACTTTTTGGACGACCAGCTTACTGATTGGAGCAATGACGTGTTGTCATCAGGCTCAGATTTGTCTCCATTAGGGCCACTTTCGTCCCAAGAGGTTTCTCACTCGCCGTCTGTGGCATCTGAAGCATACCAACCAAGGATTGAGGATGTGATTCCAACATTCAACACTCAAGTAGCCAACAGCGAAGTAGCCAACAACGAAACAATATGCTACGGAATGGTAAGTCATCAAAATCTTTGTCACAACAGTACTGTAGCCTCTAATGTGAGGGGCGCTGTCTACCTACATTAGCTACACGACATCGAAGTCAAACTACTTGGCGACATGCAAACGATCTACTCGAAACTGGACAAGCGTGACACCGGACTCGAGCGATTCAAGCTTGAAAAGCGCGAAAATCATGTCATTCTACGTTTTAGCGATACTGGCGAAGATTTTGGCCAGTTGCGCTCCATCGTTGGCACCACGCTTTCGTCGCTATTAGGCAATCAGTCATCTGGTGTCGATTTCGAACCCATCGTGTCTATATCTTATTTAATGGACATCATTGGACGCGCTAACCGGCCCTCTGAAGCTCTTGTTAAAGTTGACATCAATATTTACGGGCCACAACCGGCTGCAATGAAAGTTGGCGATGACTTATCATCCGGTAAATTGTGGTTGCAGAAGCCTGGTAACATGAGATGCGACGTTATGTACGACAATCCGCACTTCTTGCGGCTCAAGATGAACGGTGTTCAACTCCAGCCTAAGCAACCTATTTCACAAGCTATCAGAGAGGGTTCTTCCAGCAGGAGAAGAAGGGAAGCGCGATTGCGAAACATGCTAGAAGAGGTCTATAAGTCCATTAATACGAGAGAAATTGAAGCGGTAGACGGCGGTGATAGAGTGGTTCAAAAGCTTAAACGGTAATTCCATGATATCTCTATCGTGAACTTTAGCTAATATTTGATTGCCATTATAGCCATCAAGAAGAAGCTCTGGGTTTCATGCTAGAGAGAGAGTCTGGTATTATCGACGACAGGTATAGGCTCTGGGAGTCTATACCGATGGAAGGCGGGAATACAGAGTAAGCTACCATCAGTGTAGATTTAAGGCAAGAGTTAACTTGGACAACGCTAGATATCGTCATAAAATTACCAGAGCCAAGATCAGGACCGGAATACGACCGATCGAAAGAGGGGGTGGCATTCTGGCGGATGAGATGGGTATGGGCAAAACCTTGTCCATGCTAACGCTGATAATGAAGACTATTGATAATGGGAAAGAATGGGCTGAACAACAAGAGACCGGTGCCAAAGTCGACGAGACGATCAAGCGCTCGCGCTCAACACTTGTAATTGTCCCCTCCGCTCGTAAGTTGCTCTAATATTAACACTCTCACAAATCTTTCCAACAAGGTATGACAAAAGCTGACCTTGCTAGTTCTTATCTACAACTGGATGAATGAGATAGCAGAGTAAGGCTGTTTTGGCCCAATTATCATCATGACTGTTAACCAGCTTCATAGTTATTTGGAACACGGCGTCAAAGTAATCAAGTATCACGGCTCTGATCGACCAAAAGATATTGAGCAACTTGCAGATTCAGACATCGTTGTGACTACATATAGTACCCTCACTGCTGAATTCCAAGTCAAATCGAAGCCATCTCTCCTTCATTGTGTCGACTGGTTTAGAGTCGTACTCGATGAAGGTAAGGCCTCATCCGCCTCCTTTCCTGCTCCTTTAGCATTTCTAATGGTAGATAGCGCATATTATTCGGCGTCGGGCTACAGCATTCTATCACGCATGCGACACAATACACGCCAATTCAAGGTGGTGTCTCACAGGAACGCCCATCCAAAACAAGCTCACCGATATTGGTACGCTTTTCGCATTCATACGTGCCGAGCCTTTTACCAAGGCAGCTACCTTTCGGAAGTACATAGAGGTTCCTTTTGAGCAGATTCCCGAGAATGAGTCGCCTACATTGGCCAAGGACCGCCTTGTTCTGCTCTTTCAAGCATTCTGTTTGCGTCGCACAAGAGACATAATTCGCCTGCCTCCATTAAGTGAAACGGTGCGCAAATTGAGTTTCTCTGTGGAGGAACGCAAGCAATACGAGAATACGATGAAAATTCTGCGCCGCAAGATCCTTCATCGTGTTGGAGAGGCTGAGCAGAATTCCAAATTCGGAACCTTCCAGATCAACTTACAAATGCGTCTTTTGTGCAATCATGGAACTTGGCAGCAACCTTTCTCTTGGGACCGACGCAGCTACCGAGATGCACGCGAGGCCCTCATCTCAGCCGTTGGTGAAAACAGCGAGATTACGTGTGCTGGTTGCGAAATGCCAATGCCAATCCTTGGGTCTAGTCGGTTAAACCATAGCATCTATGAGCAATGCGCTCATGTCCTATGCTCTGACTGCATCGAACAGTCGAGTACACCGAATGATGGAGGGCAAGCTCAACATTGCCCCGTGTGCATGAGCCGGCTGAGACATGCCATGGTTGAGAGCGGTGCAATGATAGACGATGACAGTGTTCCAAACTGCCCCCCGAAAGATAAAGCTGGAGACGGTGATGATTATTTTGATTTTAATAAAGATGGCTATTCAACAAAGATGAACGCGTTGATTGAGGATGTCCAACGCGATCTGTGGGAGTCTAAAAGGTAATTTTATCCATTTTTCACCAGAGGTTCAAGTCTGACATGCATAGTATCATATTTTCATGTTGGACTCGGACACTGCAGCTTCTTCGGAAATACCTTGACAGAGCTAATATTCCATATCTTGATATTGATGGTAACTGCTCGCTTAAGGAAAGAAAAGAGAAGCTCGTACAGTTTAAGAATGATAATATGAAGCCAGTACTCATCATGACAACTGGAACTGGCGGTTTTGGGTACGTGAAACGTTTCTTTCACTACGGGTTGTATATACGACGCTAACTGATTTCTAGGCTGAATATAACTTGCGCGAATCGCATCTTCATCGTCGAGTTGCAATGGAACCCTGCTGTAGAGAGTCAGGCCATCGCGCGCGCAATTCGACTTGGACAGGAGAAAAATGTACACGTGACGCGCTACATGATCGAAGATACAGTTGAAGAGGTTTGTAACAATTGGTATCTGTTGTCTCGATACTTATTGACTATGATCTAGGAAATGGGATCTCAGCAGAAGTCCAAGAATCAGCTTGCCAGCCTAGTAGATGCAGGGGATGACATGGATTGGCATGAATAAAGGAGTAACCGCTAAAAGCTAAGGATATAAGACGACAACATTCTGAGCAGCTGTCATACAGATATAAGTTGAAGTTACATGCGATGGAGCCACAGTGGCTTCCTCTCTCGCTATGCATAAGCTCGGCATTTAATCTAGCTGGCAGTTCAGGATCAATGGCGTCAAGATTCCAGTCTGCTTCAATCATGATTATCAGTATTGTAGGTATATTCCATGAGTATTCATGATCAGTGACTTCACGTATAGAACGGCGGGAGGAGAGGGGAAGAAAAGAGGCGGACACATTATAGTATCAGTAATATATGCTTTATAGTTAACAACTAGTAGCCCATCTATAATGTTACCCACAACCCGGGTGATATCTTGCTTCCTGTGCCATATTCCACACTATTATCGTGATTTGGCCCATTCCAATACACGCTTTGTATACTCTGATCGCAGGATGCACATCAGACCTTCTTTGAGAAACGCAATGTGGCCAACATTTGGGTCTACGAGAACGTCGACTGTACCATGATGTTTATTCTGCCTTTCATTAGTCCTGATGCTTGGTAATATAGAACCAATCCGGACTGGATGAGGAGTCTAGATGAGCCGGCATATATGAACAGTGATTTTTCGTTTAAAGGATTAGTATGGAATACTCAACATCCATGGAGAATTGTTAGATGAAGTATCAAGGTTCATTTAGTTTGCGGTGTCGTGAATACTCCAGCGCTGATATGCTAATAGGAGGCGTCGAGCATATTGATCAATTAGGGATGGTCTATTTCGGAAAGGATTAATATTCCTCCCAAGATATGGAATTGAACAATATCTCCCAATTGAGTAAGAATAAATACAACTAATTAAATATATATATATATATATAAGATTTTGATTAAGCCGTATATCCACATTTATAATAGTATGGTACTTTCGAAGGGATAAGTGTAGCAGCTATAGGAGCTGATAACCTACAATTCTCACTTCCATCTATGCGTCTCAATTAACATCGAATAACTAAGGTAGACAGTAAGGAGAGTAAGGGACGTAGTGTAAATGATAATGTTGACACACAACTCTGCTGGAGAAATAGTCTTGATATCTCAGTATGCATGAAATCTTGTGTAAACTAGCTCAGTGCTTCTCTATTACTTATATAAAACTATATCCAGGGCTTCTACCTACTCATAATTATAACGACTTCTGCTCGTTTAACTACACTTCGGTCTTCGGGGGTTGTTTATATATCATACACCGAACTCCATATTTACCGTCGCCTCCGTACATGGAATCATCTTGGATAAGCTCTCGCTCAACACTGAATCCAAGTCGGCCATAAACTCCCCACCCATATCTAAATGCGAGAACAAAAATATCCAATCCCAGCTTTTCCGCCTCCTTCATACCGCTCTGCACCAATAGTGTAGCGATTCCTTTTCCTTGGTTTTCGGGATGGACAGCCAAATACTCAAGCACTATTATTCGTAACGATTCAGTATCTCTCCCATATTTCAATCATCTTGCTTACACACCAAAATAGGTCTTCCCTTCCAGAACCTCGTTCTTCATTTTTGTAACATTGTTGTCAAGATGATCCGTTTCGTTGTTCGCATTCAACGGAGTTGCCTCAGCGATCCGTTTGATCTCTTCTGCTTCTTCTGGAGATACTACTGGGCCCAAAGCCTCTGGCCAAGTTGGCTCACCGTCTGCATTTGTAGCATATGAATCAGGCAGGACCCAGCGAGCATATCCCACGAGCCGTCCGGTTTGAGGATCAATGGCTTTCTGATGTCGGGCAGTTGCGTGATCACTTATCAGTCTACGCGGGTAGCGTTTGGTGGTTATATCAATCTGCTTTTCCAGCGTACTGTGTTTCCATGCTAAGACCCAATTAGGATCTTGCCAAAAAGCTGATATATTGTTTCGGCTCAAATCTTCGCTGTCGCTGAGGCTAACCGGAGCAAGAGTATAGGTAGCCATTTTATCGAGATTAATGAGACCTGAGAGAAAGATGCAATCGTAGATAAAGTCCGGTATAAATATCGCTGTTTATATACTTCGAGGAAGATGCCGCCATATATGTAAATGGCGGCGATTTGCAATCTGTTCTCAACGTTTGAACGCGCGTTACCCTCTCTATCAGCAGAGGATTTGAGAGAACCCCGCAGCCTAGTCCGGCATTAGCTCAGCACGGAATTCCTATGTTGGATGAGTCGAGAAATATTTAGAACCAGCATTTCCATTCTAAGCTCAATTTAGGCAAAGCCGAAGTGACAGGTGTCTCTATCAAAGATAGAGTGTTATCTGGGGTTGGACACCTAACCAAGTTCTTTTTATGTGATCACGGAGGCCTCTATGGAATGTGTTAACGATGGTTCCCACCAAATTTGATAACAAAAGGACAATAAAAAACTTGTTTGTGCCGCTTGAAATAGCACGTGGATGATATAAATCGCAGGCATATATGGGTCCAGTGCTTCCAGATTGTGCGATATCTCGGATAAGTGGAAAAGGTCAACAGTATGATAATTTGCAGTCGTCACATCCTGTAAGTAGTGCTTCAAATATTTATCAGGCACACGCATCATGACAACATGTCGAATTCGCTGTGGTAGCAAGAGACCTTGTTACTGTGGTTGGTGTGTTGTTGAGAATCGTAACGTTAGGCTCGCGCTAGATCATATTGTACTTGGAGAAACTGACGTCAGACAAAGAGTTCTGAAGAAAATTGAAAGCATATCATCACTGCGAGTTATTGAAGATGGTGGTTAATACTATTTATGCGGTATTACAACTCCCCATGCCAAGCCGTCCCTGGCTGGCTGAGACTACAAATAGTCTTATATAGACTATGGCTAGAAATCTTTCTCCATTATGTAATTACCCACAATAGGGAAATCCGGCGATAGTTTCCAGCTTATCTTCGTTGAGAAATTTGGTGCTGTTTACTTTTTCTAGTTGCGGGCTAGCATTGAACCAGGCATTCTTAGAGGCGCGTTAAACAAACTTCGCTTGGATATTGTGAATAAGAACATTGTCAGCTCATAGTGGATAGAGTAGACAAAAAGATGTCAGATATGTGTGTTTGGTAATATGTATTGCCTTTTTGGAAATACAACTCTTGCCTTTAGCGGCGATGTCTCCATGCCTCAGTATTCTGTCCAGTACTTATATCACACTTTCCCCCTCCCTTTTCTGAGTTTCTCCCTAACAATAATCACAAAGAATAAACTATAGCGACTTCTCATGAAAGCGAAAATAGTCCATTGTTTGAATGGCTATCAGAATATTGGCACAACCTTCTGTTCCAGCCAGATGATGAGCTTGTGGTCAACACGTTTGAGAGCCGTATGGCAAAGGACGTGACCATTAAGTAAGTTGTACTCCCCGTCTTACCTGGTGCTGCATATATGTCATTGCCCCGTAGTTGCTGACTGTAACGCTATGTCAGATTTAATCATGACCACGTCCCTCGCCAAGTGTACTTTGAGTATATCACGGGCACTCGTGCTGCCCATGACTTGACCCTCATCAGCCAAAAGCAGCTAAAAGTGTGGGAAGCTCCTGAAGGGGGTTGTTCCATTGCTTATGAAGGGGAACTTATGTACAATGATAAGAAGACTGGAGAAAAGCAAACCGGCTCTGTTGTTATGATTGCAGATATACGCAAGGGAGACGACGGCAATTTTACAATTGTGCAATCCACAGAGATTGCCACTCGAAGCGAAAGAAAGATTAAGACTTTCACTTAGAATGTCGTGATATGTAATCGATGCATTATTTGGGTAAACAATAATAGTATAGCAGTTGCTCTATCGCTGTCTCGAATGTGGGGACAGGCCCCTATACTCACTCGCGAGCGGCAGTATCTCCGGGAGCTTCGTACAACATACGTTGCTAGTTTCTAATGTCTGATGAGGACTGTCAACATAGCGTATTATGTTGAAATAGTCGTAAATATCGTTTGTATGTGAGGCTGACGCAGCATGCTAATCTATGTAGGTAAAACTCACTACCGGTCTTCTGCTGGGTACAAGATTTGTCATTATGCCAGTTGCAGTCGAAGTAGATTGAATGTAATAAGGTTCATACTGCCAGGTAACCTAAATATTCTCTTCAATTTAGTATATTTTGGCGAAGATCAACAGGTTTGTGAGAAACTTCTTCTTCTACTACTGTTCGGGGGAACATGAAGCCTATGAGAAGGCCAAATCGCGGTGAAGATGAGTTGTTCAGGCTAGACGACGCTAAAGGTAGTCTTCTGTAAATGTATTCTCTGCAATTAGCGTTTGAAGACCTTCGAAGGTTTTAAAATGCTGTGAATATTCACCGGCGGCTGCAGAGAGAGGCTAGCCATCTCACCAGCCTATACACCTCCCAAGCCCGTATATAAGCATTTGGGGTAGAAGTTTGATTGGAAGACGCATTGTGAACGTCTGCTAAGGATGAGCCCCTTTTATTATTGGTAGTTACGCTGGATTATCGGATAATAGTGCTGTGGATAAACTAGAAGGTCAGCTGAAGGCTTGACAATCCAGTAAGCCTTAATGTGGTATTCCATCATGTATTTAATCCGATATGTAGGTGGGCCAAGGGAGTGACCACGTACACAAATAGACTCTTTCATGACCTAACACTACGTGCATAGGGACCGGGATTACTGCTGTTGAATCGCATAACGGCCCTGTAGCCCCGCATTTGCAATATCAACACCCAGATCCCCAGGTGAGGTCGAAATATCGTGAAGTGAGTTTGGAAGGGCTTCTCCATAAGAGGTCTCTCCCACCAGTCTGCTATTAAAATGGCTGCATCTGTATATGCCGGGAGCTACATGAATTTAAAGAGTCCCAGGCATATAAATACAACAGCTTGCCAGACGGCCAGACGCATGACTCATGAAATTATTTAAGCATATATATATGCATCTGGTTGATTGCGTTAAAGAATCATGCTTGAGATGACAAGACGAGCTACTCTTCAATCTTGGAAGAACACATAATGAGCATTATTCGTACATGTTTAGTCTTCTCCTATGTCGGGCAGCGAGGCTGTGTCTCGATATTTCCAAACTGTTGGTCTGGTCTTACGATGTCCAAGCGCCAGTGGCTATTTCCGAGATTACCTCTCCACTTTGGCGCAAATAGATCAAGATCCATTGGCCTAAGAGACTATTTTCATCGCCAATCCTGACAGAGCCAGGAACACAGACGAGCTGAGAAAAACTAGTGTTCGCTAGTTCAAATAGTTTGCGGTACTGTTCAGGGACATTGACAGCAAAATGGATCCCGTTCAACGATTTGCGGGGGTCTTTCTCTTGAAGATTCGATCAAAACGTTGCTAGTGGGTAACTTCAAGCTAGCTACCCATCAGCCCAGATTCGATAGAGCTATGGGGCTCTGGCAGACTTCAGGAGATGAAGAAACTAGTATTTTCCATCTTGGGATGATTCTCTTATAAGCTGTAAATGGCGTGCCGATACAAATTCTTCTCCCCAAGGCATGAGTGATACCTCATTCATCGGGTCCTTGACATTCTTTTGAGTTCTCTTCTTCTATTCCGAAAGTCAACATGATGAACAAGATTATTGTTGGCGCGCTTGGCCTCGTTGCCGGCGTGGCTGCAACTCCAGTGGAGCTTATCGAGCGGAACGCTTGTAGAGATGACAGTCTGTACAAGTGTTTTGTTAGTAGAGAATACTCTCATTCGGCTTCTGCGTATTGCTCAGCTCTTGCTCCGGCTACACAAACCGTCACAGTAGCTGAGCCTACAGTGTAAGTCTTTGTTTGGCATACCTGATATAAGCATCAAGCAAGAATTAGGGCATTAACGTTCTGCATAGAACATCAACTCTGTGGGTCACCAGCACCGCCGCTGCCACGACCGACTTCCTCAGCTCAACAACCACCGTTTATACGGCCACGGTTCCTTCCTCCACAGAAACAGCAATCGAAACGGACTTTGAGACTTCCATCCAGACTGCTATCGTTACTGCAATTGCAACTGCGATTGAGACAGACGTTGTCACTGTAACTGAGACAGAAACCCAAACTGCAACTGAGACAGATACTCAAATTGCAACTCAAACTGCAACCCAGACTGCCACTCAGACCGCAACTCAGACTACAACCCAGACCATCACTGCAACAGCAACTGTCACCAGTGGTCAGCAGCAGCCACCTGCGCCGCCTGTCACTACCCATGCTCCGTTCAAGCGTGGAAAGCCTGGGCAGCCCAAGTGTATGGTCACTAAGTGCTTCGTCTACTCTCCTGAGCGCATCACTGCCGCTTGTGATTGTATCAATGTGCCGCCCAAGACGGTCACAGTCTCTCAGACAGTTCCTGCTGCGACTGTCACAGTGGTATGACCACCTCTCCCCAATACTCCCATCTTATTCATGAGAGATGATGTTAACTGAGATAGACTTCGACCTCAGTAATTACACCTGGCGTTACAGCACCGGCATGGCAAACTATGGCGACAGAACTTGATAGCGGTGTTGCAACTGCCACAGCCATTGTCACAGACATCATCACAGATGCTGTTACAAACACTTTGACAAACACCATCACCAACACCGTTACAAACACCGTCACTGCTACTGTCACAAACACAGTTACGGCTACTGTTACGAGCGTCGTGACGGCCACCGTGACGGCCACTGTCACAGCTACAGTCACAACCACTGTCACGGCCACTACTACCACGACCGCAACCGTCACCGTGACCCCCACGCCAGTCAACCTCATCCCCAACGGTGATTTCTCGGCCGGTCTGAGCCCATGGTTCACCTCGTCGAGCTCTTCCAACGCGTGGACAAGCATCGGCGTGAGCAATGCAAACAGCCCCGACGGCAAATTGAACGCTTTCCATACCACCAACATCCGCAATACTGCATCGCTTATTGTCGTTAGCGCTCCCTTCAAACTGCAGGTGAAGTCTGCATACCAACTTTCTTTCATGATTGCAACCACCTCTACCGACAGGAGCTGGAAGAGTAGAGTCACGGCCTCGATTGTCTGCGGTTCGACATCGCTTGATGCCCCAAGCTTCAACCAGGCGACATCAGGTCCCGGTCCGTACTTTACAAGCACAAGTATTATCAACACTCCTGTGACAAACAGTGTATCGACCATAAATCAGTTGAAAAGCTGCCGACTGAAGGTTGAGCTCCCTATCACTTCGACGGTGCCTTCTACGTGGTACTTTGCCGATGCTGTCCTCCAGTTCGACCATGCTATCAATAGGTCGTAGAGGCCACGGGCATTTCGTCAGTTTACATGAACAAGTACATGGAGAGTAGCGTGCAAACATACCTACCTAGACACATTCATTCGATTATATTATTCACGTACATATATGTAATAATAAAGTAGTTTATGACACCTTCTACGAGCCCTGATTCTGTTGTGTTCCATGCATAGGTATCTGTACATGTGCTGCTTGGCTCTGATTTGTTGCATGTGATTGAGATGATGCTGAAACAAGACTATAAATAAATTAAATGACATCAGTGCAAGTCTTGGCCTAACCCTCCAACCTCAATCTTTCGCCTCACAACTCAGCAAGACAAGATCGTTTGTGATTTAAATAAAAGTTTAAAAAAAATCCACTCACACTGCATTGGAAGAATAATGCGATGCCTTTTCTCGAGCATTTTGAGCCGACACTCAGCGATGTCCTGGTCGTGCGCGCCATGCTGTCCCAAGCTGTGATTCTTCCAGAGCTTGTCGGAACCATCATGGATTATGCCGAATATTGGGCTCGATCATCTGCCAAAGCTCGCCCGGACTTTTCCATCCGTGCAGAACAAGTTGGCAGTGGTGAATTTGACTTCCAAGGGTCCACATTCTTGGTGAGTGTCACTCACAAGGTCAATCAAAGCTCTTTACACTCATGAAGCTATACCCATACAGCTACGATCCTTTCCTATCGGACTTACAGACGACGTCATTGGAGATGAGGACGGTGGTTTTTCCCGAAGATTTTATCAGACCGAAGGAATTGCCGCATGGCCTGTTGAAGAGGAATACGATCGGAAATTTTTCCAACAGCTAATTAGAAACACTTCTACGCATAGCAATCCTGTGCGGAAAATCGTCTTTCGCATCCGCAGCCACGACCAGGGATGGACCACAGACGAGAGGACAGGCCCATTTATCGATGCCAAAACTTGGTTCGAGGCTGGCATCGAGAGATTCGATGCTAGCCATGAGTGTAAGTTCAGTTGCCCGCGAAGAATGTGAACGAGACGCCATTTGGATTTACTAACACCTCTTGAAACAGGCGAACGATGTCCAGATATAAAGAAACTGCCAATTTGCAAGCTAAGAGTAGTCGAGCCAAAATTGGAAAACTCAGTAAGCCGTAATGGCGTTCCTGGGTATCGCTATGGATATTCGCCCCGGAAAGGCCCACGGGAGATCATGCGCAATAAAGTGGCCTCTTCGGAATGGGCAGCCTACGAGGTGACTTGGACTTGCTGGGATGTCGTGGCTCCAGGCTCGAAAGAAGCGCAGCAAGCGATGGAGGAGGGCAAAGGGCCAATGGATGGCGACGGCCAATTTGTGCGAAGTCTCAAACTGGGCGATGTAGTTACGGTGTGGGGGAGGGCGATGCATCGCGGATGGGTGAATGTGGTTGACACGGTCGAGATGGATGTCTATTGGGCGCTTTAGATGGAATCGGATTAGGTACAAGACAAAGAAAGCTTATCCTCGCATATGCCATCAAGTACCGAGCCGTGAATTACAATACAGAGAGGTGCCGGCGGAAATAACGATCCTCAAGTTAAATGTCTGTATAAGAGGGGGCTGGGGATTTAGATGGCTTCAAGCTTGGGCGGTTGCCTAATCTCGTCCTACAACCGTGCTGCATCAACCTCGATGTCCGTTTTTCGCGGAGGATAATTTTCTCTCCGAGACTCATACCAAGACGTGGATTCAGCTTCTTTGAATGCCGGTCCCCTGCCTCTCGGGCAATTCACCACCACAAGGGGCCTCTCGGTGAGTGACGCGACTGAGAATCGAGCAGCCAATCACCCGTATACTCATCGCGACTGGATCCAGGGGACTGCAGTATGCACCTTCAATTGGCTCAAGATACGCGTGATTCACCAGATAAATCAGGACACGTAGTAACCGCGTGTGGCTGTTAATTTGATGCCGCCTTTGCAGTTTGTGCCCGTTTGGCTGCATGTAACTAGTGATGCAGCATGTGTTTCCCCATTGCGCCCTATATCTATTCTATGAAATAGTATCCTAATGTGCCCAAGGCAACAAGGGTGGTTACCTTTACCAGTAACTATCCCTTAACTATATTGGATATGCCAAATCGAGTCAACGCCGACTCAAGGGATCCGTTTCTTGAGCTCTGATTTGTTCGCACGATCCGTCAAGACAGCTGAGTTTAGGCTTCAGTACCACCAAGACAGTGATATATCAAGTCAGACTCGGGGTAGTACGATCAAGTCACAGTAGAAATGGCCGAAATACACGTATAGAGATTTGTTTCATAGCTGTGCTATTATCTGACTGGCCAGAATCGCGATGGCTGCCTAGCAAGCCCAGGAATGCCATGGCCCGGCTCGGTTTGTTGCAAGCTGAACTGCCGTACTCTCCACTATTCTTGATCATTATCCGTGTCGATGATCCGTGTAATTGAGAGTGTGTTATAGTAATTGAAGGATATATAACCTTGTTGAATTCTCTGATGGGAAAGTTTTGCAATCAACATCAACTCCTCCAATTCACTCGAAGCTAGTGGGGACTTCGCCTTCTCAGATCGACCTCACTGCGCCAACGAAAACACAATTTGATCTTTCTCTCCAAATCTTCAATAAATGTATGTAAACCCACAGGAACTCTTTGGTCCAGATTCTATCGACCGCAGAGAAAGAAAAGCAAACGACTCAAAATCCAAAATGTATTCTACCGACGCAGCCGTGGCCTTGGTGGTCCCTAAGGAGGAATCATCTTCTGTTGTCACAAAACTCTACCAGCAAGGCTTCGTCCACTGGTCACAGTTTGACTCAGAAGAAGATCACCAGGTCGCACTGGAGAAACAGATGACCCAGATGCCCATCGTCCATCGCTTTATCCACTGTGGCACTTCTTGGATCACCGAGTCCTTCACCATCAACAGCCCCTTCATGCGCAAGATCCTTCTGGAGGTCCTCGAACACTATCAGGACCTTGATCTGGAATGCGAGAATTGGACTTTTCGTTCTCCTTACATACCTCTTGTCCATCGATGGCAGCGACTCCAAGATTTTTGCCAGTGCACTTCAGACCCTGAATTGAGCAAAGCCGGCCAGCAGCTGATCGAATTTCTCCTTCCCATTGTCGGTCCTTCGGTCAATTCTCTCGAGCAGACTCGTCTCACGGGCAAAGTTCAGTTCGACTTCCTCTGGCAAATCTTTCCTCCTGGAGAGCTTGTCATGACCAAGATGTACGGCCAAGACGCCATTTGCCGCGTTCTCAAGCATCACAAGGTGGAAGAAAGTTACTCCTGCCCTGCATATTGGGTCATTGACATGGAATATGTCGACTGGAATGGCGACAAGTGCGGTTATACGACGATGAAGACCAAGATAGGTGGCTACGATGGCTATCGCCGAGCTCATTTGCTTCCCACCTGGCCGATTTCCTTTGACAGCGACCCTGATGCAATCAAGACCAGAATGATTGCTCGCGGTCGTCAGTTTGAGGAATTGAGGACCTATCACTTTATGCAGTACGAAGGTCGGAAGATTGTCACGAGAGGCAACACAAAGGAAGAAGAACCAGTAAGTATTTGACATCGTGATTCAATTTTATGCATTCTTCTAACATTCCACACCCCTAGGCTTCCGGCCGAGTTGTCGTCGACGCTTTTGCTTACTACGCCAGCTGCAAAGTAGTCAAGCCAAACCTCCGCCCTCTCGATTCTGAAGAAAAGCTCAAGGCAGACGAATCCAGCGAAGACGAAGATGGTTACAAAGTCCGACGCCCCCGCCGCCGCTCCGACGCAAGCACCAGCAGCTCGTCCTCCTCCGAGGAAGCTGCCATTGATGAACTCAAACTCACAGTCAAAAGTTCCGAAACGAAGTTGGAGCGCAAGGAAGATCTCACTCCTCTTACCGACGAGCAGTGCCTCCTTTGCACACCGTGGGTCAATGGTTTCGACCTCAAGGCCAAGGAGTGGGGTTTGTTCCTCGTGGAGAAGATGAAGGATATTGTCTGGAACGATGATGCGTTCTCAAACTTGGTCCTTCCTGGTGATGAGAAAGAGCTTGCTTGGTCGTTTATCGACAACAAGAATTTTGCAAACTCGGACTTTGACGACTTTGTCACTGACAAGGGTCGCGGCATTATTATCCTCATGTTTGGTCCCCCAGGCGTTGGAAAAACGTATACGGCCGAGGCAGTGGCAGAGAAGGGCAGAGTTCCTCTCTATGCCATGAGTGCCGGCGCTCTAGGGACCAAGCCAAATGAAGTCGAAGCATCTTTAGACCGAGCTCTTGAACTCTGTCGTCTCTGGAACGCAATGTTGCTCCTCGACGAGGCAGATGTCTTCCTCAGTGCTCGAAAGGAAGATACTCTCGCACGGAACGAGCTAGTCTCCATCTTCCTGACCAAACTCGAATACTACCAGGGCATTCTCTTCCTAACCACCAATCGCGCCTCGAGTCTCGACCACGCTTTCCAGTCTCGTGTCGATCTTTTCCTACCATATAGCGACCTCACCACGACCGCTCGCCGCCAAGTCTGGCAGAACTTTATCAAGCGCGCCGGCGGCGAGGCACGATTCAAAGTTGCTGAAGAAGACTACGATCAACTTGCAGAGTTGAGACTGAATGGTCGTGAGATCAAGAATTTGATCAAGAGCGCTCGACTGTTGAACATGAAGAGTGGACAGCCTGTTGACACTGCTCGACTGGCTCAGTTGGCGGAGAAGAGGATCACTGCAATGGAGATGCTGAATGGCGAGGAGTAACTTTTGTGATTGAGACTATGGATTGATCTATGGCAGTTAACGAGTGATGATTTTATGGATTTTTGGACCTTCATTTCGCATAGCACAGAAGTAGTTTACCACATACTCAATAACAGATACGCATTTCATGAATCTCTTTTGAGATAATTATCAACATAGTAAACTACCACCAATTATGCCACCACCTAATTGGAATTTGGTTGATATTCCAAATACAAGGGACCAAATCAACTGCCAGAAATATTCAGATGCAGGTATACAAACATCTTTCAGTTGTCAGAGCCAAGCAGCGAACTCCAGAGATTTTAGAGCAGTAGCAGAATGCTTCCAATTATATCTCGAGTTTGCAAGAGCAATATAAAGAATGACGATATTCCAGTTGCGGTAGAACATATCAGCCAAGGTTGTCTCATAACCAAGCCTCAACGTCGACAACAAACACCAAGAGTAAGCAAACTTGAAAGCTACCAATATTTCAATGCTACCGATGTCTGTCAACCACTTTCTCCCCTAAACTACCCAGAAGCCCATCACACACCCCGAACCGGCAACGAATCCCGCTTCACCAACTTCAAATCCTTCGTCAACGAATTCTTACACGTCCCCGTCACCACAAACTCATCAATGTTCCTCAACGTACAATCCGCAATCTCCATCAACGCCTCCTCCGTGAAAAACGCCTGATGCCCCGTCACAATCACATTGTGAAACGTCATCAACCGCATCAACACATCATCATGAATAATCTCCCCCGAATGGTCATCATAAAACAGCGAACCCTCACCTTCATACACATCCAGGGCAACACCTCCCAAATGCTGCGCCTTGAGAGCCCTAATCACAGCCTTCGTATCAACAAGTCCTCCCCGAGAAGTATTGATCAGCATCGCACCAGGCTTCATCTTCGCAATCGCCTCCTCGTTAATAATCCTCCTGGTGCTATCCATCAAAGGACAGTGCAAGCTGATCACGTCCGATTCAGCAAGAACCTCATCAAGACCCTTATACTCCCCAACCCCCTCAAACGCCGCCGCAGGAAACGGATCGTACGCCAAAATCCGACACCCAAACCCCTTCATGATCCTCGCCGTCGCAACCCCAATCTTCCCCGTCCCGATAAAGCCCACCGTCTTCCCAAACAGCGTCCGCCCCATCAACCCGTCCAGCGCAAAGTTGCCCTCCCGCGCCCGGTTGTACGCGCGGTGCGTCTTTCGATTCAGCGTCTGGATCAGCGCAACAGCAAACTCCGCCACTGCCTCAGGCGAATACGACGGCACGTTGGCGACCATGATGCCGGCTTTTTCGGCCGCCACCAGATCGACGTGGTTGAAGCCCGCGCAGCGCAGCAGAATCGCCTTGACGCCCTCCTTCGCCAGGGCTTCAATCACAGGTGCCGAGAGAGTGTCGTTGACAAAAGCGCAAATTGCATCCGCTCCCTTTGCAAGGATAACCGTATCTTCCTCCAGCGCAAATTCATGGAAAACAATCTCGATATCTGCCGATGCAGGACGAGTTGCAGCACCTGCAGCGCCTCTGGCAGCCGCAGCGCTACGAGCCGCCTCGATGTAGCGTTTGTCGTAAGGTTTGGAGCTAAACACCGCGAGCTTCATCTTTGCGAATTGTTATCCAAATCGAAGATTTACGAGATGTAAAGAAGAGGAGGAAGAAGAGGAGAAGTAAAGAGGAGTGACTGCGGACGTACGTCTTGGTACCACCTAAATGGCTTGGCAGTAGTGAGGAGGTTTTGGGCATTCATTCAATAAGGTTTCAGTCATTCTGTGGCTGATGATTCGTCGATACGTTTGCACTCTAGCTGCATGCAATAGGTAGCGTGTGGTGTGAACTAACCTCGATTGTTTGATTAACGGTATGGACTTTTTGCATTATGCTTTTGTCGGCATGTGAGTATGAACAAGTTCTCGCCGTGATGGGTTTGGGATAAGTCTGCCAAGGTTCCATCATACGATTGACTCTGCTCATCTTCAGAAGCACAGATCAATGCGGTAACAATCCTCAGAGGAGTCAAAAGATTCAACAGAGCAACAAGCAAACATCGCAAACGTCAGTAATAGTAAACTAATCGTTTCAACTGTAATTGCAATTTTAATGCTCTCTTCATAAATACTTCACAGGGTATCCTCGAGCCGATATCAGCAGCATCGCCACATTGCGTGCGTCTACTACATCAACAAAAATCTACAAGCAGGTACTGTCACATGTTCACTGAGACTCAGATTTTGCAACGTATTTTCATTCTCATTGCCCGCATTACATCTCCTTTCCCCTATATCTGGCAATCCGTGCACTTGTGAGCCTCTCCTAGTCACCGAGACTACTTCACCCGTAAGCATTTCCCAGGACAAAATCATATGACATTGCAAGCAAAGAGCGGTCCTTAGAACCCATAACCCCTTGGGTCCTATAAACTCGGCCTTCATAGCTCCAAGAAAAAGTCATACTAGTAATAATAATAAAAATGTAGTTTGTTTTTTGACTGCACAAATTATAACACGGAATGCCGTTCTGCCTTTGATAGTTAAGATTTGCCATTAGAAGCAGAGTTCATCATTGTGATCATGCGGCAACCTATGGCCGGCCAAAGGCAGCACCCCGGCCAGCAGCGCCCGGGGGCATGCCACGGGCTTCAAAAGGAGATCCACCAAAAGGTTCTGGTGGTCCTGGGGGTCCGTTGAATCCACCGAGTCCAGGAGGCATGAACCCATGAGGTGGTCCGTTGAAGAAGCCAGGAGGAGGCGGGGGCATGTTGCGTGGGGGCATGCCAGCCATTGCATCTGGAGGTGGCATGCCACCAGGAGGGAAGTTGGGAGGAAACATGTGAGGCATGGGAACGTTACGGCTTAGGCCACCGGGCAATCCAGGAGGAGGCATCATGGGGCCTCGCTGCTGCGGTGGCGGTATCTGTCCTCCGCTGGTCATCCAGCTGGGTGGCATCTGGTCCAGCCCAGGAGGGGGCGGAGGTCGCTGCAAAATCTGAGTGGGCTGGCCGAGACGGGCATCGCGTTCGGCGTTGTGGAAAGACTCTTCCATGGGAAAGCCAGGAGGCGGCTGGGGGCGCATCTGGCGCTGTTGCACTCCCCGATTCTCTCTTGGTGAAAAGTCCGGCTCTTGCATCGGCATTTGCTTCTGCTGCTGGGGCTGGGGCATGCTCAGCGGAGCACTGGGCCCCATTCTCATGAGATTCATCAAAAACTCGGTGTTGTTGTTGTTGCGAGCCTGGTCAGGGATTCCTGAACCCTGGCTAGAGATACGCTGGTGGTGCCCCGCGAGATCTTGGAGAAGCTGGTCTGGCCGAGCAGACTGTTGTTGTGGTCGAGGTGCAAGAATTTCTTGAACATGTTGCGATGGCGGTGGGCGGCCGATGCCGCCGTTGATTCTGTCGCCACCATATTGTTGAAATGGCTCTGGGGATGCCAGGTTGCTCTTCTTCGACATGTCGGGAAGATTCCCCTGAGGTGGTGGGGCAGCAAATGGTGAGTGAGCCGGGGGAGTGGCACTCATGCTCTGCTTCTGAAGCTTCAACAGGAGCTGCTGGAAAGCCTGTTTCTCTTCTTCCTGAGGAGGAGGAGCCATTCCTGCGAGCGGTCCCAGCCCGGGGGGGAACTGAGAAGGTGCAGGCGGCACGCTCGTCGACTGTTCTACTCTGCCTCGCGGTTCTTCCTGGGGTTGGTGGAAGAAGGACGTGAACCTTGATGACTTGCCCACGGTCTTGGGCCTGGCAGCTGCATCGTTTACTTCGCTGGGTGGGGAGTTGGGCTCCAGAGGTCCCTGCGCTTGCATACCACCAAAGGCAAGGAAGAATTTGTCAGGGGCAACCTCAATAGCAGTAGGTTGATGAGGTTGAAACCTCTCTGTCTCGGCGGCAGGTTCAGGAGCCGCGGCTGCTGCAGCTGGACGCTCTGGAGCATCGCCGCCTCCTTTGCCTTTCTTCATCTGCTCCATCCACTTCTGGAAGTCTTGCTGGGTATGTGCTTCGCGGAGTGCCTCGGCAGGCTCATCGAACCATTCGGGTTCACGCTCGACACGCTGTTCGCGGTCGCGAGCCCATCGCCTGTCGGGTGCCCTGCCATTGGTACGGTCATCCGCAGTTTCAGTAGTGTCTCGGTCTCTCCAGCTCTTGGTTCGGTCTCGTTCTTTTCGCTCGGCGGCAGGGGACTCTGTCGGCATTGATTCTGCCTTGTGCCAAGAGTCCACCTTGCTCCTGCCAGCACCGTTGCGTGCTCGAGTATCATTTTCAGCTTCCTTGTTGTCTCGACCAAAGGCATCAAAAGCTCTTGTTGGGCGGTCGCGAGTGGCGTCGCGATCGTTTTCTCGCAGGGGCTTTTTCTCATCTCGAAAGTTGCCACCCATGCGGCCGTGGAAACGCTCGGCACCCTCAGCACCAAAGCTTTTGCGGGGTTTGACTGTGCTCCAGCCATCGTTATCTAGGTCGTTTTCTCCGCGGCGACGAACAGCATTGGGTGCGCGCAGACGGTCCCCGTCGGCTTCGCTGTTTCGATTGCGCAAAGCGAACCGACCTGCGGGGTCAGCGTCTTTGGTCGGTTTTTCGCCATCAAGTGTCTTGCCACCTCGGCCAGAGGAAGCAAATGCCGTCCGAGGAGGAGCAAAGACAATGTCATCGGGATCTTGAAGAGTTAAATTGTTAGCAACAGATAACTATCCGCAGCACGGATATTTTAAGATGGAACCAACTTGTACTGGTCCGCGAGGTGTGGTTGATGCCTGGGCGGCGATTTGTCTGGTCAAGAAGCTGATTGTCCAGGGACCGAGGTCGATCGTTGACCGGTTTGTTCTGCGCTCGAGTCTGGTCTGGAGGTGCCCTGCATTATGTCAATACCAGTACAAAGCAGACACTGAAGCCGTTCAGCGAGCCTCGAGTTATGCTCACCCCATCCATTCCTCCGCCGGAGGCAGTTTTTCAGGTTTGATGCATAGCGGCGACTCCCTCAAGAAGAGCAGATGCTCTGCGGTGTATCGAATGGCCATAGCAAGGCGGCGAATGCGCGACGCTCATCCGGCGAATGTCTCGACTAAATCACTGAACAAAATGGTTGAACCCTTTAGCTAGTCGGCCGAGAGCCGGAAGGGGGGAGATTAGAGCCTAAGCGTCGACGAGGGTTATTGAGTAGTAGTAGTTCGATTTGGTGGGGTGATGTAACGTGCGTCAATGGACAAGCTCTGTCAAGGTCGCAAGTTATAGATGCCGTACACGAGCAGATGCTCGACGGCCAAGGTAGCTTTTATAATTGTTAAGTGTAGGCAGTGACCATAAAGGACGCGTTGCAATTTCGAGGAGGGAGAGCCGACCACGGAGCTTGACAGCAGCTGGAGCCAACCGACCCAAAGGCAAGACAGAAGAAGAGATTGAACGGAGAGAGGAAAAGACTGCCGCAAAAAGAGGAACAAGAAAAACGACTTGGCAGAGAGTAGCACTAGAAGGGACGAAAGACGAGAGGAGAAGAGGGAAAAGGGTCAATTATGAGTGTAGCTTCAGCCGTGCGTTGTGCGTGTGCGTGTGCGGTGCGTGCGCGGGGAAAGTTTGGCGGTCGGGCGGGAAAAAAGAGACGCTGGATCACAAGGACTGAGCGAGAGATGGTGAGAGGTTGATTTTCGCGCGGACGAGGATCGATATTCGGGACGATTCGAGAGGGAGAGAGGATTTGAAAGGCGGTCGGTTGGAGAGGAGGTGGAAATTGGTGATGGTGATGTGAGCAGATTGCGTTTTTGGTGGGGACCTGATTTGGGAGAAGGACTATGGGAGTTGTTCGGTACATGGGGGGTCATTGAACGGCTAGCAGCGTCTTTCAGTGGCACGCCAGGGCTTTTCAGTGGAGGGGGCGGGCAAGCGAGCGGTGGTCAGGCCGCCTGGAGCTTTGAAGCCTAAAGTCGCACGTTCGCCGCTGTGGGAATGGAGAGGCTGCACTGCTGGAATTTGGTATGCAGCAATTGTGCTTGAATATCAATTATCACAAGGACAGGCCCAAACAAAAGGCAAGGCGTCTAACAAAGAAAAAATGCCCAATACGAAGCACGTTGTTTCATTCTTTGTTTGGTGTTGGTTGTAGGCGCTTACCCACAGCTGGGCAGCTGAGTTTCGGTACTACTAAGTATGTTGAGACCGAAGAACCTTCTGGACGTTACCAGTAGAGGACCACTTTCGACTTCACAGCCTTGTCATAATCAATGAGAGTAAAGTACTAGGAGTAGGAAAGCAAGACAAAATATCGCTGTTATTTTCAGTTTCATCATGACCACTCGTCCTAATATCCAATGTGCCAGACTCAGTCAAATATAATCCCAGACGAATCGAGCATTATCCTAGGGTAAGGTAACCTCACCCTCATCATCCCCATCCCACCCATCCAATTATAAACAACATGAACCCTCCAAAAACATGTACCCTCCACACCCTTTTTTCCCTTCGCACTCACAACTCCAACTGAAGACCTGTTACACGACAAACTTCCCCCAATGGCCTACTCCCAAACATGCCCTCCAACTCAATAGTTGTCTACACTCTCGCCACCGCCGCAGGCACCTCCTCCTCCAGCGGCAAAATGTGCGGCAGCGGCCCGACAGGCGTGATGCTGAACGGGTTGATCTGCGTATGACTGCGCGTATAATGCCACTTGATATGATCAAACTGCGTCGTCTCCTTGAACGCCGGCAGGCTCCAATACAAGTTGCGCATCCACTTGTGCAAGTGAGGATACCCGCTGCGAATGTCGCGGATGTTGCACTTGAAGTGCTGCACGTACACGGGGTCGAAGCGCACCAGCGTCACGTATAGCCGGATGTCTGCCTCGGTGATGTCCTTGCCAAAGTAATAGGGCCCCTCTGTCTGGGAAGCGAGATGCTTCTCTGCGCGGTCGAGAGCCTCGAATAGGGCGACGACGGCCGTCTCGTAGGCCTGGGAGCTGGTGGCGAAGCCGGCCCTGTAGACGCCGTTGTTGATGAGGTTGTACGTCCACTCGTTGGTCTCTTCGATCTGGCTCTTGAGGTTCTCGGGGTAGAGAACAATGGAGCGGTACTTTTCCTCAATCAAGTCGTCAAACTCCGTCCCCAGCATTCGGATAATCTCGCTGCTCTCATTGTTGACAATCTGCTTCGTCTTCTTGTCATACAGCACCGGAACGGTAAATCGTCCAGTGTAGTCCTTGTTCGACTCAAAGTACACGTCCCGGATATGCGTAAAGCCCTCGTGAAGAGGATCAGGAATCACGTTCTCGCCGGGGATATCGTCGTCCTCCTTGGTGGCAAATCGCCACCCCTTTTGCTCCAGATGCCAGTGCACCACGGAGAAGGAGATAATGTCCTCGAGGCCCTTGAGTTTTCTGGTGATCAAAGTTCGGTGCGCCCATGGACAGGCGTAGCTGACGTAGAGATGATATCTCCCCTTTTCAGGAGGAAACTCGGCACCGGCCTCGCGAGAGATCCAGTTGCGGAACGAGCTGACTTGACGCTTGAACTCGCCAGTTGTGTCGCCCGGCTTGACCCAGTCGGTGATTTTGCCCTCGTTGGAAGCCTGCGATTGTTGAATACAAGTGTTAGGATTGATATGGATTCAATTATTCAATGATAAGGGGAAAACCTGGGTACTAACCATTCTGATTTGAATTGGAAACTGTAGTGGTAAAGCTCGTGTAATGCTATTTGCTTTTCGCAAAGTTTTAAACCCAGTTGCACTATTAGACGACGTCGAATATGTTAATGTTTTCGCAAACTGCTTGTGACTATTGTTGAACAAAACCCCAAAAGATCTGGTTCTCAACTGTTGTTGAATTGCTCTCATTTAATGTCTGAATGCCTTCTCCTCACTCACCACTCGGGGAGCCAGAAGGTCTATATATACACAAATCACTCTTCACAGCATCATTTATAACGCCAAGCGCCGCCCCCCTCAAGCCCACCTTCGAGATCCTTCAGCTTAACCCGTTAGCGTTCCAGTGGTTACGATAGCCTATGTGACCGTGTTCTGACTTAAGCATTGCTAAAGGTTCGGGCGTCGCTCCTACGTTACTACTAGGTAATAACATCCAATGGAATCCACCCATCTCGTCATTCCAAATCCCTCTTCGTCGGAACAAAACTTAGCGCGCTTTCTAATTGTGACGTAACAGCGCCCACGGGCGTTAGCGCCTTCATCACTCAGCCATTCCGCGTCTTTAGTCATCACGACAATTGTCTTATGGCCCCCTGCTATTCAAGGAACAGAGAGCCGGGCGCCCAAGGCATACAGGTTAGTGCTGAAGCATACCGAAGTATACTGGTATCACCAAGAGTGCGATTGATATATCCATAAAGGCTATTCATTTCTGTTCCAAATATCTACTCATGTGGTGACTACTTATGAACCGCGCCGAGTCTATTTAATTCCAATAAAAACTAATCAAATATTTACCTTAATGTACGGAACCTCCACATCCTCTTCGTCCAAATCCTCAGCCACCATCTCAAAGATCAGCTCCTTCTGGTGAGAAGGAATGGGCTTCTTGGAAATGGTCTCTACCAGCTCGCTGAGCTTGAGTGCGTAGCGGTCCTTGAGCTTGGACGGAGGGAAGAAGCTTGCATACAGCAGGCTGACGCCAGAGCTGAGCATGCTGATGCTAAGGCCCTTCTTCTCAAAGTAGTCGAGAAGCTCCTTGAGCGTGATGTTTTCGACCTCGAATCGGTCCCAAATCTTGTCCAGCTTGACCTTGCCATCAGGGCCCTTGTATTCAACTTTGGGACTAGCAATGGGCTCGCCGAATCCAAAGAATGGCAGAGCCAGGTTGATGAAGCCGTTCTTGTACTGCTCAATATCATCCTTGCCGTCAATGATCTTGTAGAGTTCCAGAACAACCAAGCCAGTAACGAGGGCCGTTGTCGTGGCGATGGCGGGGATGATCTTGCCCGCAATAAACTTGGTCTTGTGTCTGTCAGCAGGCTCAATCTTGTAGTTCTCGGCCCTCAGGTTGCTGCAGGCAGTGATGAAGTCAATGTGGTGGTTGGTGTCGTCGTCCTTTTCGAACTCGACAGGCTGCAGCTGGAAGCCCGCAAGAGTGCTTGCCGACGGGAGGCTGGCAGCGAGGGCTGTGAGCTCATCCGTGTCATCAAAGCTGCTGACGTTGGGATCCTAAAAAGAGAGTTAGTACTACTGAGATATGTAATATTTGGGCTTTTAAAAAGGAGCGGACTTACGGGTTCCTTGTCATCTGCCTGGATCTTGACGTTTGAGTCGGGGGTAAAGTCAGGAACAACGACATTCTCCAGTTCCTTCAAGTAAATCGACTTGTCGGTGCCGGGTGACTTGATGTTAAAGTTGAACGCATGAAGGTTCGCGGCAGCCACGATAAATCCAAAGTGAGTCGGGTTGTTGGGGTCGAACTTGAGAGCATCTGGAGCCCTCTTCGGACCAGACCAGAAGGGAGTGCCGCCCGAGGTCACCGAGTCCTTGGGGAAGTTGTACAACAGCTGCTGGACCTTGTTTGCAAACTCCGTCTCAAAGAGGAGACGAGCCCAGGCAATGCAGTCCTCAAAGGTCCGGGGCCGCTCGGTAGTAAGGTAGTTGCGGATCGTCTCCAGGGTTTCCTTCTGGTTGCCGCCTTGCTTCAGAGTGGCCTCGATGAAGTTGGGCTGAGTCAGATAAAGGTTCACAGTCTGGGGAGCTTTGACAAAGCACTTTTCAAACATGTACTCCTTGGCCCAGGCAATGGTATGGTCAATCTTGTTGGGAAAGCTTCGGATTGTGCACATGGGGAACTCCTTCTCCGGGGGGTCTTGGGAAGAAGAGTAAGACTCTGTCAAATGGGGCAGGACAACTTGCGTGTTGCCCTTGGTGCCCAGAGTTCCGCTCTCCAGCAGCGGCTTTCGGAAGAAGACGCATCTCCGGTCAACGTAGGTTCGCGCTTCGACATTGTCCAGAGCGTTGGTGACTCCATCCAGGCTGCGCCAAAACTCCTCATTGAAGACATGCTCAGTCTCGGGACTAACGCGCTCTCGCAAAGTCTCAATGTGGCCTTCGAGCTCTGGGTTCATTCGCTGCACGGCCCTGGCAGCGCAGTCGCTCTTCATGCTGCCAACATCGGCGGCTCGGAAAAGGAATTGTCGGTTGAGGTTGCTCTTCTCGATGGAGTCCATATCGGTGACATAAATCTTGCCCTTGGGTCCTGTGCCCAAGCCAATCATGGCCCAGTTCTTTAGCATCTCACAACCAATGGCACCCGCACCAACGAGGAATTGCTTGAGATTGGCAATCTTCTCCTGGAATTCGGTTCCAAAGACAGCAATCTGACCGTCGTAACGGCTACCGATGGGCTTGCACAGCTCGGGGCTTCGCTTGGTAGAAGTAGGGAGGGACTCGAGCGAGTCAAAGTACATCCATTGTTGGATGGGGTTGAACTTGCCAGACACAGCCTTGAGAACCTCCTGAGCGGCAATACCGCCAAAGAGCGCTGCCATCGGGCTAAGGTCACCAAGAGCTTGAAAACTCAACTCCTTCAGAAGCTTCTCGTCAATATCGATTTCGAGTTTCTCATCGGCGGCAAACGTCTTGGCGGCCTCGAGAACGACAATGGCGTCTTTCTCGTCCATGGGGTTAGGAAGTCGTCCATTGGCAACTTGGAACGCATGGAGGGCCCGGAATCCAAGATGAAGCTGCTGGGGTCGATCGAACTTGGCGTAGTCGGAAATGAGGAACTCTGGCTCCTTGAGGGCGGCTGTGAAGCTCTTGAAATCGACGACCTTGGGCATCTTGACCTGCTGATAAGTTCCTCCACGCTGGTACTGTCCAAGGCCTGACACATCGCCAATGGAGAAGGTGTACGGACCCTTAACCGTAATCTTACGCGGCTCACATCCATTCAACGCCTCCATGCCCTCAATTTCGGAAAATGTGACGTAGTCGCCATCTTCTAAACCGTGGCGAGTCTCATCGAGTGCCGACACCAGACCCTCTTCATCGATGCCAGCAACGATACCGCTCAAGGCGGCCTCACCGTTCTGATCGATAATGGTAAACTTATCACCAAAGTCACAGAAGATGGAGCCAAATAGGCCGAAGGTATCGACGATGACAACGTAGATGCCCTTGGAGTGGCAGTAGTCGCCCACAGCCTTTTGTGTCGAGATGGGCGCATTGGTCAGCACCACGACCTGATACTCGTCGAACTGGGCAAAGTTGTCCTCGATGCTGCAATTTGTGGTTAGTTATACACTCCTGAAAACAAAATCCGAGAATTTGGTGGCCATACCTGGGAGATTGGTGAACCTTGACGGGGGTATAAGCGTTTAGTTCTGCGAGACGCGGTGCCGTGACTTCATCTCTGGGCTTGCCGACATCCTTGGGAGTCAAGAAAAACTGGGCTGAAAGATCGGCAATCTGGACCGGAGCAGGGTCATAGACAGTCAAACTCTTGACACCGGCCAAGGCAATATTCTTGGCAATCTCGACACCGAGACCCTTGAGACCAACGACGAGGACGTTGGAGGCGCCCATGCGGCGCATAGCTTCGTGTCCTAAGACATAGAGCTGTCGGCTGTATAGAGATTCATCGATTTCTGTAGTTCCAACGACGAGCACGTTGGAGCCCATGCGGTGCATAGATTCCTGTTCTAAGACATAGAGCTGTCGGCTGTATAGAGATTCATCGATTTCTGTAGTTCCAACGACGGATTCATCGACTTGCATGCGGGTTGCAAGATCGACCTCGGGAAGCTTGGCGGCCTGTTGGTTTGAAGCCGACGGTCAGTTTCGCGCTTTTCTCGGAGGGAGCCATCTATCAACCTACAGCCATGGTTCTCTTGAGGTTCTGTTGAGACTCCCCTTCAGAGAGCCTTCGCTTCGCCAGCGTTCCGGGGCTGGGCTGTGACGAAATCTTGGATATGGTGATCCAGCACCTAGGTCGAGCGTGACCTCACCCAGATGATGCTGATAAAGAGGGGTGACGGTGGCTAGAGAAGAAGCCTGCTGCGTGTCTGGCGGTGCGGGAGAAGAGTCGTTTGGCTTGGTGGAAGAAGGCGGTGATTCTCTTGTCGACAAAGGACAAGAAGAAGAGCGTTGGAAGAGAAGAAGTTGGTTTGTAATGAGCAGGATTCAGAAACGAAGTGTTGGCTTGCACTGGACATGACAGGCTCCAGTTCTTTCTGATGAGGTAATGTGGCTAATCGTGCCACTGTAATAACTACTGTGCTGTACTAGCAGTAGCGATGGGAGTTTGGCAGCAGCTGCTGTTGCCCAGCTGCTGACAGAGGGGTACGGAGTACAAGCACAAGAAACTTGGGTACAAGGCAGAAGTACCGAGAAGAGGGGCAGCAAAAGCTGAGGCAATGCGGGCGGGGCAGCAAGGCGGGGCACTGAGGCTGTGATTGGCCAAGGCAGCCAGCTCTTAGAAATAGCTCGAGGTACCTGCTTTGGAACCGGTCAGAGCGCCATGGAAGCTCGAGCGTTTTTTTCAGGGACTGGATAGCTTCAACGGTTTTGATACAGGGAGGAGTATAGGGGAAGAGTCGGAATTTACGGTGCACCATTGAGCTGAATGGCGACAATTTGCTGGGCTTGTGCGTAGAGCTTCCGATGGGTCCGGCAGCTGGGGAACGTAGCATGCTGCAGAGAATGGAAGCTGCTTTTTTCAGCCGCTATAGCTTAAATCAAGGCGGCATTACAGAGATTCAATCTTTCTGTTGCACGGACCAAGATGACATTACAGTTTGACTCAACTACAAGTCTTGAATATTATAAGAAAAAGGGTTGATTCATACGAGACACAGGGTAATAGAAGTACGATGTATAGCAAGGCATGCTTCGTTGGATGACACAAGTGCATCCCATGTTTGTATTCTTCCATTGTCACGGATACACTACTTTGTCATCTATATCCAACATAATGTACCGGGACTCTGTTTATCCTTTATTTTGTGTATCCTCCTCTTTAATCGTTGTTTTGATGATATTTATTTGATGTCAATCAGGTGAACGTCGCTGCCAGAAGAGTTAGCTACAGCTGGAATCTGACCAAGATATACACCTTGTAAGGCTTACAAGATGAGCGCAGAGTTGGCAGGAATGACGCCAGGAATGGCCCTATCCAATTGTCAGCATATGTTATGCTTCTCTTATAAATATTGCTTCAACTCGAATCGCATCGGGTTATTTATCCGCCGTCGCCTTACCTGGTACCGTAGGCGTAGTCGCTATTGACAACTCTTGTTAGCTGACTCTCACGGGACGTGCGAATTGGAAATTAAAAATACCTAGTGATATCGAGTCTAGCCTTCTCGCCAACCTTCATGGTGATAACAGCCTCGTCCCATCCTGAGTAGCAGAATTAGTACGTGCAAAGGCATATATCTATTCTGGCCAGAAACGCACCCTTAATGACACGGCCGATGCCAATTTCTGTCTCGAAAGTATTAGGAGTTCGGTCGTAGGAGGAGTCGAACCTATTGAACATTCATTAGAATCCATGGAAGCGTCAGTGCAAGTTTTCGGTTCAACCACGTACTTCTGGCCCTTGTTGTCGGGCTTGGAGGTGTCCTTGAGCCAGCCGGTGTAGCCCATGACAACAACCTGTCGGGGCTGAGGCTGGGGGCCGGAACCCTCCTCGAGAATGGTCTTTTCAACACCCATTATGTCTTGGTGTAAGATGTATGGAAATTTTGGTGGATTGTGATTTGCGCTTGAGGGAGGAGAGAATTCGAAAGCTTCGAGATGACACGCTGACCCCTATATCAACAAAATACGAAAACTTATTCCGGCGGGGTAATCCATCCTCGTTCCTTCGGCTTCTCCATGATGACGACTTTGGCGCAGGGATACAGTGGGAGGGTGCCACGTTGCTATCCCCAAATTGTCTTACTCGTCTGCTACTGGCGGACTCGCCCCGCTTGAGCATGAAGCATGCGGCTCCTTGAATTTGAGCTGAAAGTCTCGTCCGCAGCCGTTCAGTACGAGTACCGGAGGTGTGCCTTGTGCTAGCTAGGTTTCACCTGTTGTGTGGCGCCGGCAAGGTGAGCTTGCTTAGCCATGGAGCCAAGGTCCGGCCGCGACTATTGAGGGGTCAATTCCGATTAAAAGTAGCTGCCCGAGGCGAGATCCAAGAGCAATTGTAGATTCCGCTATGTCAGATGCCGAAACACGATATGAAGGCGGCAGCCACAGCATATTCTGAGAATTCCATGTGATCCACTCCCCATCATTGCTGAGGCCGATACCGATTTGTTGATGCTCCCTTGGTAGCTGGTATTCAATGCCTACGGGCGGATACTTCTCGACAGGGAGCGGGTCGAAAGCAACTGTGCCCACATTGGTAATCAGATTGGATCCCGTCGAATCGAATGCCATATTGTTAGCAAGCCCGCAAATGTTCGCTTCGTAAACGCAGGTCCCTGTTGCCACATCCCAAGCTCGTATCTGGACATCCCCATCGAAATACATGGCAGCGAGATATTGGCTGTTGGGAGAAAATACAATATGCTTGATGGGGAATCCCCAGCGTATTGGATAGTCAAAGTTGAATGTTTGAGTGTTTCTGTCGAACATGGTGAGCTTCTCTTCGGATACGGAAGCCACTTTGGTTCCGTCTCCTGAAATCGCTGCACACCATATTTTTTCCCCTGGAGATACAGTTATCTCCTCCTCCTCACGTGTTAATACGTTGGTTAGCTTTATAACTCCATTGCTGTATGTGGTCATGAGCCATGTCCCGTCTGCCGAAAATGCCATAGAGCAAACGCCCCAAGCATCGTCGCAAGTATAAACAGGAGAGTCTTTAAGTTTCGTGGCCGTGTCGCAATACCTAGCAAGGCCATCTCTTGTAATGAAGAACAGTCTTGAATCATCAGGTGAAAATACAAACAATCGGACTTGCGATTCAGGCGGTTCACCGTCCTGTATCAGGATTCTGAAGCTCCCTGTTGCAGCGTCCCACAGTTTGATAGCTGTCTCATACTCTTCTGTAGCTGATGCGAATGCAGAACCGTCCGAAGAGAACCTTATGGATCTCGGCCAGGGACAAAGGCCTCCAGCTCTTGTTAGTCTTGAATGGTCAAATGGGCCTGAAGCAATATCTTGAGGAATGACCAGTGGGATCCAACCAAACGATTGATGCTGCTCGCCTGTAGCCACGCATTGTTCAGTCGAAGCGTCCCAAAGCCTGAGTGTACGGTCTCCAGAAGTGGTAATGATGTTGCGTCTATTGGGGGAATATATGACTTCGATAATGGCGCCATCATGACTTTCGTATGGCGTAGTTAGTGCTTCCAGAGATGTGTCCCAAATTTTGCTGACGCCCTCAAATTCTGTCGAGAGGATATACTTGTCGTCTGATAGATATGACACGAAAGCAACGGGCTGGTCATGACCGCTATAAGTCATAATGCAAGCTCCTGAACTTACGTCCCAAATTCGTATCGTCTTGTCGCGAGATGCAGAGACAATTCTGCTCTCGTTCTTTGAGAGCTTAATATCGGTAATTGGCGCCTGATGTCCATCCAGAAGCTTACATTTGACCAGCGATACATCCCAAATACCCAAACAAATCCTCAATTCGGGTCCTTTCATTGGCGTGATGAGTTGATTACTATCCGAGAAGAAAACAACTGAGCGTTCCCATGAGGATAGACCCGAAGCGATGGATGCTTTCTCGAACGGATTGTCCCAAATCTTCATGGTACCAGATTGGTTAATAGATACTAAAGTCTGGCCGTTTGGCGAGAAGCACACAGATGTTAATGACTCAGTGTACGGATAATGAATTGACTTTTCGCCAAGTTTGTCCGTATCAAGAAGGTGGATGAGGCTTGGATTGGAAATCATTATAATTCTCGAACCATCCGGAGAGAAATCAACGATCTTGTTTCTTTCTGCATCATAGTCATATACCGTTAAGCACTTCCGGGTAACTCTGTCCCATATCCTCAATGTTCCGTCCTCCGAGACAGAGGCAATTCTATGGCCGGTTGGAGAAAATAGGGCGGAAGTAATACGACCTGTATGGCCTATATACTCTGAAAGACAGCTTTTTGTATTGTAATCCATAATTTGGAGTACGCCATGCCCTGAAAGATACATCAAATTTCGGCCATCTGCGGAGAATATGACTGGCCTCGACGATTTGAAACTAGCAGCTGTATGAGTTTCAAGGCAAGTTAAAGCGTTCAGATCCCATATCTTAAATATTGTCCCTGATAGAGAAATAGATAAGAATTTACCTCCTTTAGGAAATACCATAATATTCTTCAGAACTGGGCCATGTTCTTCTAGCGTAGCTAAACAAGGATCCCAGTGAGACTGCACTGTAGGCAGGGTACAGAGCCATGTGGGAATGCTTTTCTCGAAGAGCCTTCTGACGATGCTATGTTTTGGCGCAAAAACGAGGGCGGAAGAGTATATCTGAAGTGGTGCCTTGTTGAACGTGCCTAAATTCGCCAGTACGAATCGCCTGGTATCTTGCAACAAGTGTTCGATTGCTTGGGTGTTTGAGACCTTTAATATTTACTGTCTGTCAGTTACACGCCTAAATATGAAATATAGTGAATGGCCACTACTCACCCCGATTTTATCGAGCAACTCATCTATCATGCGAACGCTCTCTGCGCTTCGTCCCATAAGCGTGAGCGCTTCAAGCCAATTGAGCAAATATCGCCTCAAGAATTGATCAACCATATCGCCATCGCATATGCTTCGATTGCTTAGATTCAAGTGATAAACCCAGTACATGCAGGCATATTGAACCTCAGCAGGTAAAAGTTGACCAATAAGCGTTTGGCTAATGTCCGAGAGGAAAGTTCCAGGCAGTTGAAGGGAGCAAATGTCATCTTTCAGAGCACCACTTCTGGACAGCAATTTGATGCATTGTAAAAATAATTCTGAGTGAGCCAGCTGCTCGTCTACCCAGAAAGGATATTTGATGGGATCAAGTTTTTTCGCGGGATCAACCAGGAAATCTCGGAACGAAAGATGCAGTAGTCTCACTGGGGTATCCAAGTCATTGGGAACACCAAGGACTGAGTGTAGAAGGTCGAGCTGGTCTTCGACAGCGTCGGTTGAAATTTCGAGGAGATGAGCGAGACTGCGTATGGACAAAGGTTGGGCGAGAGTGATTATTGAGCCAACCAAGTACCGAAATCTAGTCAACACTTCTTGCTTGGCAGCCAGCGGAAGGTTGACAATAAGGCTGTCTAGGACTGGGAGGTACGTCATGTCAAGACCAGATGTCTGTATTTTTTGATATTCGAGCAGTTTGCTTAGTTGGTTATGAGGGCCTCCTAATCTTCTGTCACTCAGAAAGCGGCATATTGTCGCCGCAACAATAAACAGCGGAATAGCCGAGGCGACAAGTTTTCGCACAGTATCGTCTCCGGGCCAGTCAGAAGATATCTTTCGATGCCCTGTGACGGACTTATTATAATCCATTTTAATCGAGTTAAGTTGATGCCTCATGAATAGCCCTATGTCGTGCTCAATAGTAGGAGTAGACACTGCTGCAAGAAGCATATTGTCATATTTCCCACTGATATCTTCAAATCCCAGTCGTATAGGCAACTCTGGTCTGCTTGTGAGAAAGAATTTGAGCCGTGGCTTATCTATCTGTTGAGCACCTGAGAAGATGTTTATTAGCGTCCTCATGTTATCGTCAAGTCCACATTCATCCAGAGCGTCAATCACAATAAGTAAATTTGACGACCAACACCCCGGTTTGCTTTTCAATGGGTCCAGAATCAGCTTCTGGAACTGCTCACGTAAGGGCTTTTCGTGAATTTGCGGTTCAAGATCGAGAACTTCGCGGACTCCTGGGGCAATGGAAGGGATACGGCGAACCAATTGAGCAGCGATTGTGGTGAATAGAAATGACGCTCTTCCGCGATCTCCTTCGCCTCTCTTGAAGAAAAAACTAGCTCCAAGTATACTTTTGTTGGAAAATGATTGGGCAACTGTACGAGAAATTGTAGACTTCCCAGTCCCTGCCGTGCCGTTTAACCAAAAGATGGATTGGCTGTCTGGGCGGCTGCTCCAGTCCTCGATTTGTTGAATGATATGATTTCGCGTGCCTTCGAGGCAGTATGATACCTCTCCATCTATGCTGGAGTCGAAGGTGGCCGCGTCTGCAATTCGTAGCTTGGATAGAACAATCTCTTGGTGAACATCTAAGAGGACCGACCTGGTACTGTTAGAATTGCGAACTCAAATAGCCTAAGCAGCCCAAGTGGCTGAATAGATCAGATAGCTCAAATAGATCAAATAGCCATAGTAGCCGTAGTAGCCGTAGTAGTGTAGTGGTAGCTGGTAGCTGTAATAGCTATCAGGAAGAAGGGGGTTGAATATCTTACGTTTGCTCAATGTTGACTTTCAACAGAATATTGGCCTTCTGCCTCTCAATTGCCGCAAAGATCTCATGAACCTCTCGCTTTTTGAAAGGCCACACTGCTCTAGCATGCTTGGCGCCCAAATCCAGCTTTGCCACCAATTCTGCTAGTAGCCTGCGGAGGTCGAAGACTGCTTGGCGGAGACTCGGCGATTCGAGTTTGGAGGAACCTTTCGGGCTTTGAAGAAGGCTCTCAAGCTCTTTGATGACGGCGGTTAATCGGTCAACCTCCTTTAGCAGTCTTCGCACATCGCTGGGAGCCTTTTTGACGTCCACACAATAGATGGAGCACATGACACCGATCTTGACGAGGAGGTCAACGACCTGAGAGATGTTGGCTAGAAGCCCCAGGACGTCCATTGCATCTCCATCAGTGGGCCCTGGTATCGACGGTGTCGATGTAGAAATATCTTATTGGGGTAGATAGAGTTGGTAAGAGCTATCGCATTAATAAATAGAATGTAATAAATATAAAATAGCGTTGGTAGAAAAGAGTAGAAGAAAGTAGAAGAAAGTAGGAGAAAGTAGTAGTAGTAGTAGTAGTAGTAGTAGTAGAAATAGTAGTAGTGATAGAAAGATTGAACTATTCTTGGTAGTAGAAGTTTCGAATGGTTTGCAAAATGGTGGAAATGAGTGAATTTGAAGTGCAGGCAGAAGTGGCCATGTTCTCAGAATCAGGCGGGGATTTCTGAGGCCTGCCGGCAACGGCAGGGATGTAGAAATCAATTCATTATCTATCACATTCACTTGCAACTATCCGAAGCAAACACAACCAACACTCAGTTGCAGCTGCAGCTACCCTTGACTTTCGTCGGCGTTTGTGCCGTGCGTGCAATGCGGACTGGAGTTTTGCCCATGACAGGGATTCTAGAATCACCTATCAAATGATGGAGCTGCTATTAAGCGCCGAACTCGAAGCGCTGAGACGAAAATAAGACACGGCAGCGGCTATAAAAAGCAGCTGAAACTGGCAAAAAACGACAGAAAAAAGTAGATTAGATAACAGAGTCGAAATACAGGTGATTGTGCGCCCTTTTAACTGGACTGTGTTGAATAGTTATACACATCCTTCCCGTGCAGGCATACTATTGTACTAACGCTGACAAATGCAGCAAGTTTAAGCAATCATTTTAATGAATTACTGAGTGCTCACCGTAGAAGAATTTGCGAGTGTATAGTACATGTAGTTTTCGCAGTGGTCGCTTTTGCATACACGTTGGCGATAGACTGAACCTCAACTGCACACTGCGCGGTCTATTGAGGAGTAACTGTATCAACTGTCTCGTGTCTCAACATTGATGAAACCTAATCTTTTTAATGAACATGTCTGTGTTCACTGACATCCAGTCTCATGTTGTAATTGTGAGGTTGATGGTTTGGCTGTTAAAGTGGTGCTGAATACATGGACGAGAAGCTTTCCCGTCAACGAGTGTGCAGGCGCAACCCTGAGATCACAACAATAATACAAGAGGCGAGAAAGTGCTAGTCAACGACACTATTAGCTAGGTAGCCAAAAGATGCATGCTTTCTTACATTATCTTCTATGTCAACAATAGAAGTTATTGTCACTTATGCGTGAAGCTATTCTCTTATGGCACCTTCAACAACCCGCCCCCTAAACACAGCAACCCTTCATCATCAGTCCTCCCGGTATTGTTGACCCGGATTTTGGATACCGCATCCTAAATGCTTTCCTTCGCATGAATTGCCCATTACCAAGGTTATTAGACAACCTGGGAGTGCACTGTGAGCGAGTGTGCAGCTACCAGCCTCGAGTGTCAACCAGGGGGGGATTGGTAGCTGGCCTGCACAGAGACTGGCAGCCCAAACTCCTGACAGCTGGCTGCCACTCGTCGTCCATCACGCGTTCATCATAAAGAAGAATTTCTGCCGGCTGCGTAAACACTGAAACGAATTTTCCTCACACATCTCGCGTTTGTTGATTCGCGTCAAGATCAACACACGCTTCCTGCTTCTGAAGCTCAACCGCACTTCAAACACATCGACGTGAGTGGTATCATGAGTTGATACCCATCCCCCTCGTTGGATAAAGATGCTAATCAAGTCCAATAGCTTTCAAACTGTGCTCCTTTGCAGCCTAGTGGCCGCCATCATCCGTCAAGATGACTATTCTTCGAGAGCATAATCGAAGCCGTAGCTTGGAGACGCAGCGTAGTGATTTCCTTCACGATCTCACCAACACTACTGAAGGAATCCACTTCCCTTCTACCAAACTTCTTTCAGGCAAGGCTAAAGAAAAAGAAGCTCTTGCTGTGCTTTGTCCTGAAAAGGCATACAAGGCGACCGAGATTGCTATTGTCCATTTGAGCAAGCTCCTTGTCCAGTGCAACAAGTGGCTCCCTATTTTCGATGTGCAGGGACCCCGTACGTACTGGACCGTTGTTGCTACTACGACTTCTCAGATGCAAAAAATCGAGTTGTCGGAAAAGATGGCCAAGGATGTTGTGTTTGCTCTTCTCCGAGCCAGACAGCGCTGGATCCTTCGTCAGGACAACCCCAGAGCTGCCACCACCACCGTGAGATCTCACTTCATCGCCGGCCTCCAGCGACTTCTTCAACGATTTGAGGAAAAGGAAAAGGACGCCACGGCGTTCCAGTTCAACCAAGACAAAGACTGGAAGTTGACTGAGAAGGAGATCCGTGACGCCAAATCGCGCCTCATGGGTCCCGGAAGTCAGATGGCCGGTGGCCGTATTGGACTTTCCTTTCACTCCCCTCACGGCCTATATCCCATCGCCCAGTTGTCGAGCGCTCCCATGCTGGAGAGAAACCTTCTCGGCATGCTTGATAGCTGCGTGGAGAAGATCACTCCGGCCGAAGCTGTGCAGGCACTTCTATCCAACCGGGCCATAGACGCTGTCAGGGTTGAGGGTTGGCAACGGAGTTGGTTCACAGATCTAGAAAGTAGTGACGATGACGATGAGCAAGGTAAGATATCCCTTATTCCCAGACTCGTAGTCACAATCGCTCTAACAGTTCCCCAGCCGCCGGCGTTGGTCATATCATTCCACCTGAGAAGGGGGACGAAGACGGGTGGCTTTACGAAAAACCACAACCCGAGTCTGTCCCTGTCCCGGCGGTAACTATGAAGCGCTTCTTCAGCGAAGAGCCCGAGGATAACGGCCCGGCCAAGAAGCAAGTCTTTGGCAAGGGAAAGGCCAGATCTGTCTCGACTCCGGTGGTCAGGCTCACTCCGGGCAAGCCGGCCAAGGCTTCTCGCTCGACCTCTCTGCAGGTCTCCCAGACATCCAAGAAGTAAATGATACGTGCTTTGACATGCATCGATCATTGTTGCAAGTATCTTACGAATTGGCTTGAATCAGAGTAGTGGATATTTGCTTTTGAACGACGCTGGACGGATGGAACATTATGTCACAATGGCTGGATGGGTGGGCTGACATTATTCATGAGTTGATATACGGAATGGGCTATTAGGTTGAAAGGGTTCGGGAACATGTGTATGAGTTAGCAATCTATAGCCCCAGAGGATTCCAAAAATCAACTCCAAGTATTGACTTGCACGGTATTCGAAATTGTTGTTGAATGTGAGGATGTGAGGATGTGGTTTCGAGTGCAGGAGTGACGGATGACTTTGAGCGCTCGCCATTTACATTGTGTACCGTCCGTGGATACTAAATTTCACAGCATTTTCGAGCCCTACTGGAGCCTTGGAGAGAGAAACGAGGCTGTGCAAGAATAGGAGCCTACTGACGTTGCTATGGCAACACTACTAAGATTCCAATAAAACAAGATATAACTCTGTATTGATTTCTCCAAAGGAAAGCAGTGAATCATTATCCTATGATTATAATTCGTGTCTTGGAAATGCGTCTCTTGGCGAGCAAAAGATCAATAGTTTTCAAGTAATACAATCTTGGCGAAATGGCTGTGCTGGCGCTTGGCAGGAGTAGAAGCTTAGATTTAGCGGGTCACGATGCGACCGACTTGACTTTAACTTGGGATAGACACAGAATTGATGCGACGAGAGCCACTGAGCTGTATTAAAATCAAATAAATAATTCAATAATCCTACAGCCTTGTTAATTCTTGCGTTATTTGTCTCGTATTTATCTTAGCTGCAACTGCATCGGGCTGTATTCATAGCATGCAGCACATGCCAACAGCTCAACTTTGTCTATGAGGTTCCAGATTCCCGCCCGGATATCGCCGTTACACCCCCAATGTTTTAGGTGACAGCTCCGCCAAGAGAGGCACCCTAGCGCCCTGCGGATAGAGGCTTGACTTGGCATTCTTTAGTGGCACGTCATCCATCCCTTAGCACATTGGGTGCTTGTCCACCACTCCTATGCTGTTGTGTTGTGTTGTGCTGCTGCATGAGCTCAGCCGAGCATCTGATTTATATGAGAGATGACATCACCATGGAGAGAGCCTTATCGGAGAGTAGATTGTTCCCGATGGCCTGGGCGGGACGAAGCAAACAGAAAGACGCCAGCAAGGATCATGTATGTACTCTACATAAGCAAACACGATGAAAAAGAAACTTGTTGCGGATTTTGTTACAACATATCTCGGATAATCGGCAAGGCGCCGTGACGTAAGTGGGCGATTTCCCTAACGATGATCTTGGCAAGGGAAAAGAATCAAGTGGATGAGACTAACAGACGCGGTTTGGCGGTTCTAGATCTGTGGCCTGCAGCAGTTCGCATATTTGGCACGCAGGTGACAGAGGCGATGCGCAAGGCGTTTTTTTGCCCATTACAGTACAGTCCAGTCCATGCGTCTTGTCCCGGGCTGTACCTTTCCCGATTCCTAGGTATTTTTGACCCTTGCACATCCCGCTTGTGGTGATATTTCTTGGTATTACTGCCCTGCCAATATTGTCTGTATTGCTTGGGAATGCTGATGTGCTGACCTCTCTGCCTCACCTCAGTTGGCTTAGCTCGTGCTATTTATTCATCTCTTGGTAAGGTTCCATTTGCTGGAGGCCCCTTTTCCCTACCTACGACTGATCAGCTCTAGCCCTACCAGTTGAAGTGCAAGTACAAAATCACCGGGCGACCCCTCACAACGTCATTTCGCCATTTTCGTGAGGCTGAGCGCGGATACTCGAGTCTTGGCAGCCTTGCTCATCACGATACTCCCGCTTGGAGCTTCATTTTGCATTTCCATACTTGGTGTTTGATCGTCTGTTTAATTGTTCATTCATTCGCTCATCATGCCGGGAAACGTCACCACTCACCATGATGACTCCACGCCCGAGCCGAGCGACAGTGGCCACCATGAACATGAACATCACCATGAAGAACACGAAGAACACGAAGAACACGAAGAACACGAAGAACACGAAGAACACGAAGAACACGAAGAACACGAAGAACACGAACACAAGGGCCCTCCCGGTGGCTTTGACAAGACTCCACTTCCTGATGCGCCGCAAGGATACACTGTTCGCTTCGTTTTTCATGGCGCGACTAACATCCCGATTGCGGATTTTCACACCGGATCTTCAGATCCTTTCTTGGTAGCAACTCTCAAGGGAACGCAGCCGAAGCGTCACAAGGAGGACCCCGACTTAAAGTACAGGACACGAACTCTGCACACAACCACGGAGCCGAAATGGGAAGAGGAATGGGTTGTCTCCAATGTGCCCCCTACCGGCTTCACCCTCAAGTGCAGAATGTACGACGAGGATGTTGCCGACAAGGACGACAGACTCGGCAATGTCACCATCAACGTCGACTCCATCTCTGATGACTGGCCGGGAATCCCCCCTCCAGGCCAGGAGTTTGAGGCCAAGAAGCGTGTCATGAGCAAACGAGCCTTTATCCTCAAAGGACTCGCCAGTGCCATCGTGCACGGAAGCCACATCGCTCCTCGGCTGCGAATCAGCATGGAAGTCTTGGGCAAGTCAGAACCCCCGTATGCGCAAATGTGCACGCTGGCCCCGACTCGATGGATCAAGCATAATAGTCCCATGATTGGTCGTCTGATCGGCACAAAGGTAAATGCCAACGAAAGTGACGATGAGAAGGGGCATAACTCAAACGACGATACCCCCAAGTCTACGAAATATGAGTAAGTCAATTCCCTGCTGCAAGATATTTGCACGCTTATGCCCAACTTGTTAAGCGAATCGTTGACTGACGATTTGATATCTAGCTTCCAAGCCAACGAGATACAGCTCCAGGGACCTGTTCCACCGGTCCTCTACCATCGCTACGTGGAATTTAGACCAGTTATCGGCTCGCTCTTTTCATCCACTGGCATTCGTGGGACCATATTGAACAAGGCCCTGCACAAGCAGCACCACAGAATCTACAATTATAGCGGCTCCACCGAATATGGCACCTTTGAGGCGTGCTCTAAGCAAGCATCTCTCCAGTTCCTAAGGATGGCTCATTTCGACGAGGGCGGCCGCGTCTTTACATACGTACTTACGCTGGACGGCCTACTTCGCTTCACTGAGACGGGCAAGGAATTCGGCATCGACTTCCTGAGCAAGCATACCATGCACGCAGATGCCGAGAAATACATTGCTTGCTCAGGAGAATTCTTCATTCGAAGACTGCAACACCCGGATTCCAATGACAGCCCCGAGCCTCAGGAAAAGACACACCCGTCCGAGCCCATCCCTGGAGGCCCGCCAAACCAGCCACCACCCCCAAACCCCGCATTCTACCAGCTCTACATTGACAACGAATCTGGAACATACCGTCCTGATAAGTCCATTCTGCCAGATCTCAAGAAGTTCCTGGAGAAGAACTTCCCCGGCTTGGGCATCGTCGCCATGAACGTTGAAGATGAGCGCCTGCAGAAGCTCAAGGAAGAGCAACGCTCCATCAAGAAGAGCGAGGGCAAGATGATGCAGGTGGTCATGAACAGCAGCACCGACAGCTTCAGCTCTGTGGAGAGCGAGCTGAACGAGCGCAACGAGAGCTGGGAGTCGGGCAGGAAGAGCAAGTTGGAGGCGGCGCATTCGGCGTTGAGGAACCCCGATCAGGAACATCTCAAGGCGGCTGTGGAAGCCATGCTACCATATCGCGAGAAAAAGCAGGAGTGATCAAAAAAAGAAAAAGATGAGGAGGATGGGGGGGAGATAAACAAGAAGTGTCCGAGAATCTCTATGACTGTATGGATATGATATGATACCACTCTTTCTTTCAATATGTCGTTATTGCCCGTTGTCGCCGCCGATAATGTAATGTTCAAATCCATCGATATCTGAATTATGCCATCTTGTGCCTTCGTATCCTCGTGAAATCTTCACATCCTGGGCCTGACTGAAACCCACGTACTCGAGCATCGCGCCAGCTCAACTCCATTCCCATCTCTAACCTCGCACTTGATCCTCGTTTTCCTACCCTCCACGCCGTCCACCCATGCATTCACCAGCACCGTCTGGTTGATCGGGCCCGGCTTCAAAAACTTGATATCAAGCCCCGCCGTCACGCTCGCAGTCCCAAACACCTCGCCAGTCTTGCCCAGCGCCATGTTAATCTCGTGCAGCACCCCCATCGCCTCATCCACCATGGTCATCATCATGCCCCCGTGCAAAACACCCTCATACCCAGAAAGCCCCTGGCCCAGCGCGAAAAGAGAGCTCACGTGCATGATGGGGCGCTCGTGGTCCTGTAAATGCGCTTCGTCCTCTGTGTGGAAGAAGCAGAGCATGTGCTGTAGGCCTCGCGGGCCGGAGAGGGTAGAGCCGACGAGCTGGTCGTGGGCTGGGCTCTGGGGGTTGAAGCATTGCGGGATGAAGGGGATTGTGTTGGGCGTCTGGATGAGGCATGCGCACCAGGGGATGGAGAGGAAGTGGGAGACGGAGGAGGCGTAGAGGCTGGGGGGCGTGTTGGGGGGGATGAGGCCTAGGGGAGGGCTGAGGACGCGATTGAGGGGCGTCAGGGAGAGGGGAGTGACTGTTGTTTCGTTTGGTTGAGGCATTTTTGGAGAGGATTGATTACCGACAAGGTATGTGGCGATATAACATTGAGTGTGAGGATGTAGATGTAGGTGTAGACGGTGATGGTGATATCAAATGCTGGTGTTTTGAATTGACCAAACGGGGAGATCCAAATGCCCAATTCGGGTTGCCGAGGTCGTCCACTTTTACCCGAAATTGGGACCTGGAGCTGCGACTGTACAGTACAAGTAGAGGCAAAGTAGCACTGAGCAAATACTCCAAACATAAAGATGCTTGCAACGTGCGAGGAATAAAAAAGTAAACACCAACAATCGCCACCCATTCTTGGAGAACCAACGTCTAAGCTTAAGTCCTGTTATCTGGATAGTATCTAGAAGCGATAAAAAAGATACAGTTGCTCAGAGTAGCAAAAGATGGGGCTTCACCGGGATTCGAACCCGGGGCCTCCTGCAAAGGCGATTCTAGAGAACCGGGGACTCCAGGTTTTGTTTTTTCCCGAAGCAGGAATCATACCACTAGACCATGAAGCCTGTGTTTGGTGTGGTTGGCGATGAGGCGATTCCTAGGAGGATCATGAAGGATTGTGTAGGAACAGAGGCTGGGTCTGGATTGAGCATACATGGGATTTGAATTGCTTCGCCTGTATGGTAATAGCCATAATAAAAATGTATGTCATGAAGTGATTCAAGTCTATTATTTGACCCATGTTATTACATGTACTTGGTATATATGCAGCTTGCAGCTGCGTGCTATTCACATCAATTCAGCTGTCTACAGTAGAATCATCTGCGCCTCTAATGCAAGAGTGTCTGCAATAACACCATGACTCATCCCCAAAGGAAGCCATTTACCAGCCAATCTAATTCTTCTTGTATATGAAATGCTCATTTCGGCTCTGCTCTTCCTGTGATTATTATTGGTAGGTCGGCACATATGTTGTTCCAAGACCGGCACCTCACACGTTATTTCACAGCAATATTTCCTTCAAGTATGGGTATGCTGATAGGAAGCTACATCAATACCTAATCGCTTTGAACAGGACAATTATTAAAACTTTTCCAGCTTGCGACACCCGGTAAACGATATCCTGAAATCCATCTATGGACTCTAGATATCCCCAGCAGGATTTCTCCCAGCTCACCACGCTGGCGCCGCCATCCTCCAATATCAAGCGGGCAGAGTCAGGCAGCCTATTGACCTCTATACCACGCAAAGCACGGGGCATAACTGAGGTATCAAATCGAAACACAATCTCAAGGGACTCAACACAGAGCAATGAGCTGTGCGCGCTCGCATTGCGGAATCGGAACACAATATCGAAAGACTTGACACAAAGCGATGGGCCGTTTAAATACAAGATGTGGAATCGAGGTGCGACTTCAAAAGCTAAAATGGAGAACGACAAGCCACGCACAACGGGTGCCATACTGCCCAACGATAGTCCTGGCCTGTAACGCGGTCCATCAGCCAATTCCTGCGCAGCAGCAGCATTTGCAACAGCAGTGTAAGTGAAGGGGGAAAGAAAGCCTGGAGAGATCTCGTGCAGCTAACCTGACCCATTTACGTAGTCAACATGAACAACCCGAGCGCCCAAATGGCTGCTATTACACAACAGCAACTTCTTCAACAACAACAGCGGCAAGCCACGTTTGCCCGACAATTTCAAAACATGGGTACTACTAGTGCCAACGGAACTCCCATAGACATGTAACTCAGCTCTGCGCAGCTTCACCAACTTAGGCAACTCAAACAACCCAGGCATCAGAACGCTGTTGCCGGATCCAATTCCGGAGTCGTAAGTTATTATACATAGTAGTACTAGTAGGGTCAAGACACTTACTCACAATCTGTCATCATAGGACCACAATGAGTGGATGATGTGGGCTCAACAGATGGCTCTCCAGCTGCAGCAACCAGTAGAGCAGCAACGGGCAGCCATGAGGCGTGCATAATTATGCTCCGGACTTTAGTCTCGGACTCGAAAAAAGAGGAGAGGCTTGAGATTTATCACATTGAGTACTAATCCTAAAGGAAATCTAGTATATAATTCTCTTCATATGTAGAATCCGTCTCAAATTTCTGTCCACAACTTTACACCACCACCAGTATAGCCATCACCAGCGCCGCTATCAGCCAGCCGGCGTTTATTCTCGCCGTACTCGCGGCTCCAAACTCAGTCCACTTGCGGCAATTATCATTGCTTTCGTGAATATCATAATTTAGTGTTCTCCAAACGGCAAAACTCCCAATCGGATATGCCGCAGTCTTGCAGTCACCGTGCTTGTCGGTTTGGCAGTTGATCCAGTAAAACGGCACATCGTCGCTCTTTTCATCACCAAGGCGCACATCCTGGCAATCAGGTAGCGTGTATTGCTCATAGAACCACTGACTTGTCCTGCCTTCCTGCGGCACGAGCTCGTTTACCATCCTGACCCAAGTGTGCGTGTAATTTGCGTTTTCGTCGTAGAGATCTTGGTTGATGAGATTCCAACTAACGCCCCAAGGTGTCGGATCCCCGCCACTTTGTTGCTTGGATTTTTGGAAGCCGGAACTGCTGTTCATGGAGAAAATTTCACTCATGTTAAAGCAGGTGTTTGCCTCCGGGATGATAGGGGTGGTGAGAGTTATGGCTCTGCTGATGTCCTTGGCCTTGCAGGAGTCACCCTGGCTGTCTGGAAAAAAAGCGATTGCAAGTCTGCCATATAATTCTTGGGGAGGACTAGCAGAACACTCCATTAGTATACGATTGCTTGTTAAATATTGGGTATCTTTGTTATCGAGGTCTTACCGCCATAAATCTACATCAGCCCATACATGAGAGAAGGCTGCGAATAAAAGGATGGCAACTTTCATATTTGCCATAGTAGTCAAAAGATTTGTCAAACAATTTTTTACGCAAAACAGAGAGGGAAGAGGGAAGAGGGGCGGAAAATGAGGTTTGGAGAGAAAAGAAGGGAATGTACGTGCGACACAAACGCATCCTTTTATTTCAAGATGGTCAATGCGGTTGAGAAACAGATGGAACCACGTCATAAAGTCGATGAAACCTATGTAGTCAGTCGCAAGCGCCAACATTGAGAGACGACTGGTATGCAAAGTGAAGCACAAAGGACTGACTGCTATTCTCTGCAAAGGGCAGACTTGCTGCTGGTCGGTGCAACAATGAGCGTGTTGATGGGTTGACAAAATTGAGGATAGCCAAGGACAGCAAGAGCACAGACTTTGTAACAACTGTTGTCTGTGGGATTTATTAATATCAATAACGCCTTTCATTGAGTCAAATAAAAACTCTGTCTTTCCACAAACTTTCTTTCCGGCGGCCTGTTCAACTCCACCACCCCCGGGCCAAGTTAAAGAAGTCTCAGTTTGTCAGTAAGGGAATAGCCAATGGAATCTTTTAAAGGAATTACATAAATACATATAATGCACTTTTATGGGTTATATCTATATTTTTCTAGTTGAAGAGTGGTCATTCAGCTTCTGCGACATATATAAAGACAGGCGATGTAAGTGAAGCTTGTATAATGGGCATGTGCAGATCTGCGAGTTTCTGAGCGCTGATTTGCTGAGATTCCTATTGGTAGGTCGGCAAATCAGGTGTTCCACGTACCTCTTACGTTGGGGCGCAGCATAGCATGTTTCCCTACATGTATGCTAACATCCATTGTCATCTACATCGAGCATTCATCTACTATCACAGAGAAGCTACCAGTGTCGCATAATTGCGATGCCTGGCCAGCTACTCATCTTAGAGCTACACCATGGATTCTGCATATCAACGACACTTTAGGATGCGTAAGACCACATCTGCAACACCTTTTTCTTCTGCGCCGAGCCGCGCTATCAGCTCCAGCCCTATGCAGACAGGTCCGCGTATTCCATGCAACTCTCAATCTCAAGGAGCGCGAGGCATGGCTGGGGTGCAAAATCGAAACACCATCTCAAAAGACAGGATACAAGGCGAGGAGAAGCGCATGGCCGATCTTCTGGCGCAACATGGGAACAGAGTCATGAGAACTCAGTATATAGCGCTGAGCGTTGAACCCATGGACAGCGACTCAAACGGCAATACGGCAGACGCAGTTTCGCCCGCAGCGTTCGGTATAGCTATGAAGAAGCTGGACGACATCTCTGACGACTTCCATTCCAACTGGCTGCCGCTGTGCCGGAAGTATATCGAGTCGCCCCCCAAGGATGACTGGAAGCGAGACGAGAAGCACGAGGAGCTGTCTATATCCGTCATGCAGCAAGTCATTTTAAAACTAGATAGCGTGGAGATCGAGGGCGTACATGAGGTTCGACAGAGGCGAAATGACCTTATCCGACGAGTCCAAGAGGTGCTCAAGCAGCTGGATACCGCTAAGGCATCATGATGCAACACGCTGCAAATTATTTACAGATGAACGATCTTATTAACAAGTTGAATTTCAACTGGTCGCCTCTGTGCCGGAGATATATTGAGTCGCCCCCCAAGGGATTATAACAAGTCTGACGATGATCACAGGATGCTGTCTGAATCTGTCATGCAGCATACCCTCTCGAAGTTGGACGGCGTGGACACTCAGGGCGACGATGAGCTTCGAAAAATGCGAAAGCAATTTGTCCGACTAGTCCAAAATGTGCTTAAGGAACTAGATGACGCCATGGAATCATGATACAGCATACTACAAACTATGTACCTATCTCTCTTTCTTGTCTCTCTGTATCTCGTCTGCTGAATACCCCTTGTTCAATTCAAGCAGGTACTCATCAAACTTGTTCGCCTCATCAATCACAGCCTGGATATGTTCGTAACCTAGCTTTTTGCGCTGATACATGGCGAGTTGGCGTGCCGTCGATATAGTGTTCCTAATTTGACCACCATTCATACTTTCGTCTGCCAATTCCTCTAACCTTGCTTTTATCTCATCAATGTTAACTCCATAACCCAATATTGTGCCATCTTTTTTGTCGCCCCGCCTCTCAGCATCGAGACGATCATTTTCGAGTTGCTCCAACCGTTTCAGAAAGTTTACCCAGATCTGTAGCCGTTGACTTCTATCCAGGCTCTTGTAGCGCAAACTGAGTTGGATGCGTGATTTGAAAGCCTCATCAAAGATACCAACGTGGTTACTTGTCAAGATGAGAATTCCTAGGATGAAAGTTAGCCACCACCTTTGCTTGCAGTTCATAAGGGCTGTTGCCACCATCGTAATATTCCAGGACTCGAAGAAAGACTGAAACCAGGGCATTACGTTCAAGATTGTAAAGTTCTGGTTGTTGTAGAAAAGGGTCCGCTTCATCCAACAAGACAACTGCAAGAGATTATAGTTAGAATCAAGACGAAGCGAAAGGTACTTTGTCCATTTACCGCAACCCCAAGTCTTCCCGAGGTGTAAAACAATCTCAAGATACTGTACATGGTTAAATTTCATCCGATAGTGCATTGTAGGTAGTATTCATACATTTTCGACATCCTGAGCGCTTGTACCGATATCTCCACACGTCACTCTATACAGAGGCTTCTTTGCTATTTCCGCGACGCTTAAATCATCAGTACAAAACTTGTATGGATCATTTTAACTCTGAAATACCTTTCTGCAGTCAAGGTCTTGCCAGTTCCAGGGCCACTAGTGATCATATTAGCTTCAATAGGCTGCATGAGCCTCTTCATAATGTCGAGTGATCTTACCCGTGGAGTAGAATAAACAGTCCATTACCTTTTCCGCGAATGAGGTCTGTATTTTGGGAAGCGTGAAGTTGGTTCGTAACTACGGCTTGGATCATGCTTTTAGTTCCCTGGTCGATGACGAGGAACTCGAATGCTTCAGTATTCCAGACCACATCTTCTATATAGTGTACGTTCAGGTTGACTACCAAGATATTAGTACTCATCATGTAAAAATGTGTTGTCAGACTAAATGAGCCAAAGTGATACGCACTCCATTCCTTTGTCTGCATGTTGAATCCAGCTATCGACGTAGGAAGGCACAAGAAAAAACTGTCCCCTAACATAGGGTTGTCTTCAGAAAGGAGTTTAATCGGTAGCTCCTCCCGATCAGATGAGTGTTGTTCTGCCTCATTGTCATGGTTGCGATGCATTTGTTTATAAGTAGCGATATCGATCATAAACCGAGAATCCATCTAGAGGGAGATAGTTGTTAATAAACGATGGACGCAAGTCTCGCATACACAAATAACCACGCATAAACAGAAGCTTTATTCTATGCGACTTACTGAGCTTTGTATCGCATGGTCTGTTTTCCCGTTATATGAAACATAGTGCCTTGCGCGGCACTTCCAAAACATGTATCCGCGCTTTCTTAGGGCGCCCACAATCTCTTTGCTAGCAAACTCAATTGGATACACTAGTATGTCGGTAATGGGGAAGTTTCCAGTTTCGGACGGAAGATCTTCGATAGAGAGGTCACTGAAAGACTTAAAAAAGTTCCCATCGAACTCCCATGAGTACACCGGGACCGTTGGCGCAGAATCGTGCTGAGGCGGTCTTTGGAGCCAATCTTGAAGAACATATGCTTTGATCTGTGCAGCGTCCATGTCTCTTCGCTGCATCAGAACTATTTGATTGGGAACCTGAAAAGTAAGTGTCAAATGAGATAGGCCAATAGTGCATGTTTGAAGCGACTCACAAACAGATAATCCAAGTATTTAGCAGAAATCTTCTTTTCGGCCAGTAACCGGTCGACAATTGCCCATTCTTCCGCCATGCGACTAAAGAGATAGTTGAAGAACACACCAAGATATAGCTGTGCATCAGATGGCTGTTTCGTTATCACTTCTTCGACCTCTTTGCGGCGATGGAACAAGAACATGTAAGGATACTCGATACTCCGGTTATCCTTCTCCCCCAAGAACTGGTGAGGCGTCCTTTTATCTGTACTCCCGATACTCGGGTAATCTTCCTCCTCCGAGAATGGGTGAGGTATCCCATCGAATACTTTGCCAGCAAGACTTTCTAGCGCTAGTTTCAAGTCATTCGATATAATTTGAATGTGCTCTCCCGTTAAGAAAGTCGAGGCCTCAACCTCCAGTCCCAGCTCAACTTTGCTCTTACTCTTTGTAGATGGAACGCCATCACAACACTCGTAATCCTTATAAATAATAAACTCAATCTCTTTGTTTCTCTCGAGAAAAAGGTCAAAATTGTTGATGGCTTTGCTACCTCTGAGATGGATAAGTGGACCATCCTCAACGACCCACGGCTGTTCAAGATATAACTGAGGTTTATCGCCAGTAGCGTGGCAATGAACTGAATGAATGATCTGGAATCGAGGAGGTCCGAGCTTCTCTGTTCCTTTGGACTTCAAAATTTCGAATTCCTTGAGATTCCGTGATGCAACTTCTATTGCTTCAAAGAGATCCTCGTCCGAAATTTGTGAAGACAGATCTAGAAGCCGGCACATCTCCGCTCGCCAATCGATGGTAAGCACAGGACGATATATTGGAAGCTCCCGTTTCGAACGCGACGATGGCGTGTCATTAAAGTCTAGTATTCACGTATTAATAGTGCCGTATGAGACAGAAAGCACCGGTATATGATTTACCACTTGAGCTATTTGAATCACTCGCATCTCCGCTCACTGACGCAGCTTTGTCATTGTGAGAAGCTTCGCGTCTCGACGAATTAAATCTCGATTTCCTCTCTCTGCCCACCAGGCGTTGCTGTCGCCGGGGAGATGGTGGAGGCATGGCCTGTGAAATTCCAAAATAACTCCTTGAGTGTATTTCGAAGTTCAAGTGATTGATGGTACATGTAGATGTCTCCGCAACCTAGGTGTCACGCATCCCATGTGCGGAGTGCTTACATGCGACACACCTACTTGCTGGGTACCTGTTAGGCTTCCACAACCTTCATGTAGGTACCAACCTAGGCAGAATATATGTGCCATTGGCCTGATCCGACATCCAGGTAGCGTAGGTAGATGCGAGGTGCTTATAGTACACCCACTAGATCCGTATACAGCTGGGGACTCTCGGGACCCCTTGTGCTCCATGCGAATTGATTGGACTCTCGGTGTTTCGTAGGTGCGGAGTAACGAGTCTACCATCTCATGAAAAACCTTGAGTATACCTGAGTGAGTATTCAGGCATACCACAGCGTTATTAATCGTATTTGTTGTGGATTTGCTTTGTTGAAATGGGGCCACGACCGAAGCATTATTTCCTTGCGCCCATTGGAAACCCTCTGAACGGACAGATCAAATTAGGCAACATTATCGCGCTCCCAAGACTTGCTGATGATCCCATCAATGAGAATCATGTTTCATTAAGCTCTGTCCCAATGGAGATGACTGAGCACAATGAATATGATTATACATTCAACGTGAATGCAAAACGCGGCGGACGGATCGGTATCTGGGCATCATTCCTGCAGACCATAGGCCTAAAAGCAGAAGCAACGTTAGAAGACAGCCGTCAGCATAGCGAACAATGGGCCTTCGAGAAGTTGCAAACAATTTCCTTCGCACCGAAACTAGCGTACATCACCAGATACCTAGAAGATGACGGCGTTCGAAATTTCCTGAAGATAAACAGGCCGTCCTTTGGGGCCTCAAATTTATACATGATTACCGGTATCAAAGTCGCCTACGGTGCTTCGTCCGTCGTGCAGTACGCAAAGAAGAAAGGAATAGCTCTGCGCTTGGGGTCAGGTTTCACAGGGAACCATATTGGGTCTGAGTTTTCTAGGAATGACGAAATTGGAGTCTCTCAATCGCAGAGCGGAGCCGATCCGTTTGTCTTTGCTTTCCGTTTGCGAAGAATTAGATTGTCGTTGTCGGGAGAGATCAGCCACGAACAGTACAGCAAAGGAGCAATGCTCGGTATCAAAGAAGACGAAGACGATGAGTCAAATGCACACATTCCTATTGTTGTTAAGGATATTAAGGGCGATAAGGATGTGAATGAGTCTAAATTCCAGCTAGAGAGCAAAGATGTGCTAGATAAGTCTTCGCCTGGAGATGAACTTTGCAAATGTGTGATATTGGAGGACTAAACTTTCCACCGTTCTACAATAGTAGTATAAGATGAAGTATCAAGCGGGGTTCCAAGATCAAAACTTATTTCGAGGCTTGTATCTATCCCATTGCTTCAAATCTCTCCTTCTAAAGGGAAAACTTCCGACCCAACAGCAAGTCCAAACTCATTTCTTAGTTCGTCCACAAGGCAGTAAGCAGTGAACTCTCTAGGCTGTCCAGGCTTACCAAGGAGCGTCCATGGTAAGAGAAACTTGAATCGGTCAGGCCCTTTCTCAGCACTCATTCGCTCAAGTATGGCAATCATGGCTGACATTTCCTTCAAACTATTCTGCACCGTTTTGCTTGCTTGAAGAGGAGGCTGTCTTGCAAATTCCAGTACCAAAGCGCATATACCTGCAGCTATGGCACAAGCAAAAGATGATCCATCGTAGAGGGCCGCCGAATGGGGACTTGTGAGTCTTGTACCAGGTGCACTAAACCTTCGGCCTCTGCCATATGAGGAGACTGATGATGCGGTTGCTCTGGTATACTCGCCGAATCCGTCAGCGGCATCTATCGCAATGGCTTCTGGCGCCCGAGAGGGATATAAGATGTCATTTGGGGGACCAAGTAGACCATCGTTTGACGTGGAAGCAAACATGTGAACTCCTTGACGGCGTGCGAATCGGATTGCGTTTCTAACACCATCGTGATCGTCAAAGGCCCATCCAAAGGACATGTTAATAATATCAACGTCCCATCCGCCTTTCTCTGGCTCCTCAACAGCCTTCTTAATCGCTCTTTCTACAGCCTCTTTGTCAGGAAAGAGCTCTCGATTGCCATCTTTGCTGGACGTGGCTACGCGACAGATGTATAGAACGGCGCTGAGGCTAACTTTGAGCAACTGCACAGCGACCGCCGTGCCATGACCTGAAGGATCTTTCATGGCTTCCAAGTCTTTCTCGTCTTCGACAAAGCTGGCAAACTTCTTGATGCGGTGCATATATGGTTTCAAAGACTTCTTGTCATGTTCTTCAGTGTAGGCGAATCCGGTATCTAGCACGGCAATTTTGACGGGCTTGAATGAGTTGTCTTTTGCGCTTCTAGAAGAATATATAGCAGCGTGGGTTTTCCAAGTTAAGTTCTTAAACCATGATATGGGCGATCCTTCGCTACTGATTGTCAGTCAAGAAAAGTCGAAGAAAGGGAACAATATGTGATGTCGCACGTCACCCCAGAGTCCGCAGCTTGAAAACTTCCAAGGCCATTTCTATGCGTGCCCTCTCCTAAATTTTGGCGCTCTTGCTTTCGGCTGCCTCTAACTAGATCTGACGGCGTCGAATTCCGGTGAAACGTCTCCTTGGTGGTCTCAGTATTGCTCATCGATGCTAGTAGCGATACCGGAACCTGTGGTTTTCTTGACTGCGGTAACGAAACACTTATTTTCTCAGACTCAGGTAAATTGTGTATTTGCGGCGGAGATTGAGGTGCCATATCAACTGACATGATGCGAGTTGTGGCTCCAAGGTGTTGTTCGATACTCCGACCAGTCAGGATCATAACTCTCAGGTCTGTCTTCTGGCTCTGAAGCCTGTCGATCAGATCGGCAAATTCAGCGTGCCAGGTAAGTGCACCTATAAAACGGTGGCGAAGAATCGAAATGTCCAGAACTATATATAATTGCTCTCGGTAAGATAGAGACGTTTCCATACTTGAAAACCAATCTTCATGAAACGCCCGTTGGAAGAGGGCTGTCGTCTTAGATAGAAAGGATAGCCAGTCATTCGGTGTGTTTCCTATAACTGACGATGGTATTATCCGTAGGCATTGGACAGCGATTTGGCGCAGGATCTCATCGGCTCCAGAGGGTGAGTCTTCGTAAAAGATTCCCGGTAATGGGCTGAGGAGGAAAACAGTCGGACACCTTCCTTGGAGGTAGTCTACCAATTCAACGCTGAACTTCTCCAGTCGCTCTGCAGACTGTGAAGTGCCCTGAACTACTGGGACAGAGGGTTCCGGGCCAGAAATCCATTGCGTTAGCTCGCGATCTTCCCAAATATCGGCAGTATAGGTGTCTTTGGCTGCACGATGGACTTGAAGCGCTTTGCTGCGGTCCTTTACGTAATTTTGATCAATAACGATGGCATCGTCGCAAAATGCCGGTATTTGCCAGAATAGAGACAGGTTCTCGAGATATAGAGGTGGTTCGCTCCCGGTTTTAGACTGGAAGGAGTCTGCGTACTCATGGCCAATCAATCTCAGCTTGAAGAAATGTCACAATAGGGATGCGTATGTGCATACCACTATTTAGATCCGAAAGCAGGGCGAGAAGATCAGTACGATATCGTTGATCGGCATTTTGCTGTCTAGCATCGATTATGCCTAGATACTTCTTCTTCTGTTGCGCTCTTTGATTCTCACTCGGCTTGGGTTCCAAGATACGTATCTGTCTTTTAATCTCGTCGACAAGGCACTGACGCAATATTAGATCCATACCTAATATGTCGGTTGCCGGCAGGGTTGAATCCCGCTGCTATCCGTTTATTTGTAGCCCACCAGGCGCCCGGTTGTTGAGCACCGGATTGAGGAAAGGAAACAAATTGGTATATGCTATAACTTTACGGTTCGTTGTAATAATTTGAGGATCTTCGAAACCTGGCTGATGGATTCTTATTGGTGGTCAAGGATACCTGCACTCTCAAGCGGTATAGCTGCTGACGCCAAATAAGCCCGCCAGCGAGGGGGAAAAAAACACTGCCTGTCTGCTGCTATTAACTTACGCGTGATAGGCGGCGATGTGATGGATTTGTCTACCGCATGCCCGCCTCTGAAAGATGTACCTAGCCGAGTGGCAGCCAGAGAAACAACCAACAGGCATAGTACAGGTGAATGTAATACAACTGAAAGCTTCAAAACGCCGACCTAGATATAGTAACAGTTTTTTTAATAAATAAAAAAAGGCACAAGCTGTATTTAACAGACCTACCTGGTGTAGTAGAAGTTATGACAGCGACGAAAGCCATCTTGGATTGGTTTTATTGGAAAATAAAATATTCAACAGGAAAAGAGAAGAAAGAGACGGGAGCAGGAATAAAAGAATAGAAAACGGTTGAAATGTAGATACTACAATGGAAAGAGGAGACGAAATATGTCTTCAAATGGTTATCTGCTATTCAAGGCAACATCGTATCGGCGTGAGCCCATTACGATGAAGATCAATGTATTACAAGATGAAGTTGTAGATAACAAAATGGACATTTTTTACACTGATGGCAACACGAAGATGAAAACTGACATTATTTCTTCTACTGTCTACCTTATTAATATTCGAATCAGTGCTGGGAAGAAAAGTACTAGGTAGGGCAAAACCCGAGCCGAGTGACAAGTGACCTCCAGGGCTGTCGCTCACCTCGAGTTCAGACTTGGCAGCTGCCCACCAGAACGCCTTCCCCTCCCCTTTCTCTTTCCATAGGAGACACTATAGTTTCTCTATGACTCAAAGTCTAAGAACTTTTTTCTCTTTGAAACATCAGGCCATTTCTTTTCCAGAATACCTCAGTTCCTCACAGCCTCAACTTTCTTCCATCACCACTGTTTCTCTTTCATCCGTCCAACGTTAGAACCTATAACCACAACCACGCATCCTCCTTACTGCTATGAACTAGAATAGTTGATACCATCCATTCTACGATGCATTCCCCCGCCAACGATACCAGCGGATCGGAGCTGAGCCCTCGAGAGATCGAGGTTCTCATCACCATCGAGCGGACTGGCGCAGGCCTCTCCATGGTGGCCATCACGCTCACTCTGGTGTCTTTCTTCCTAATCAAGAAACTCCGAACTACTCCCAACATGTTCATCGTCTTGGCTTCCATTGCCAACGCTGGTGCGAGCATCGCTTCCATGATTGGCTACGATGGCCTCGACAAGGGCGAAAGCTCTGCTCTCTGCCAGGGTCAAGGCTTCATCTTCGAATGGTGGGCGCTCTAATTTTCGGCTGCTTATACTGCTATAGAATGACAAAAACTGATGTGGTCTTTAGGTTCATGCAGTCTGATCCCTGGTGGTCGTTTGCCATGGCGTTCAATGTGTTTCTCGTCTTCTTCTTCAATGCTAATCCCGCTACTTTTCGGAAGCGCATCTGGATTTACTGCATCATCTGCTTCGGCGGCCCTCTGGTGCCTGCCGTCGTCTTAGTTTCTATCCACGACGATACCAAGGGTCCCGTCTTCGGGAATGCAGCAGTGAGACGTTCTGATCCAACCTTTGGGGTGTAATTACTGACACTCGGCCAGCTTTGGTGCTGGGTTGATTCAAACTGGAGTATAGTACGCCTCTACGCATATTACATCCCCATATGGATCTGCATCTTTGGATCAATCATCATCTACGTCGCCGTGGGATATCACGTATTCCGCAACCGGAACCGCCTTCGCAACTTTGCGGTCCGCATCCCAATCACAGCTAAGAGAAGTGATGGTGGAACCAGCGAAGCTGGAGATTCGACTGAAGAGGTACGAAAAAGAAGTTTATCTTGATGATCACTCTATGGCATACTAACTAATTATCCAGAGCCTCGCCCGGAGACAAGATTACTATGGCACTGCAACCACTGAAGTCCAGGTCACATCAAACACGCCCGACAATGATGACTTCTCTCTTCCCATGATCCCTCCTGCCATCTACTCTCACGGCCCCGCCATTGTGTCATGTGGCCGATCGTGGGCAGTACCTCAAGCATCGAGTTACTATGGTCAAAGCATTGAGAGATTTCCCCGACCGAGCGCAGCTCTTCCTCCTGCACGGCCACACTTTGCGCATTCAGTATTCTCGTACCTCAAGAATATCAAGTCGAGTGCTTCCATGAAACTGAAGCGACTTGATCCTGTCAAGATGGCCTACTTACGCACCAGCTTCATCTTCGGTTTTGCTATTTTGATCACCTGGATTCCAAGTTCTGTCAACCGGCTCTACAGCCTTACGTATGATGGCCGCGTTGACTTCCAGCTCAGTATTGCTAGCGGGTGTGTTTTGCCGTTGCAGGGGGTTTGGAATGCCTTGATCTACTTCACCACGAGCTAGGGCACAGTGCGTGAAGAGTTGAAGGCTTTCAAGGACAGCATTTGGCCAATCCCTCGCCGAGGCTACCGCAATACCGTTCGAATGGATGGCAGTTTGGATGTCGTGACGTACGGTAATCGGAACACGCTCGAGTTGCCTGCCATGGCCCGACTCAAGGCCTCGCGTGTTTCCGATGATGACGAGCTGGAGCTCTCAGAGCGCTTCCGTTGAAGCTTCTCCAGCTAATCAAGACTTGGGCGGGAGTATCTTTGCGAGATTATCTTTACGAGATTGTCTTTGCGAGATTATCTCTCCAGTTAGTGGACAAAGGCCGGGGTATATTACCTAGGTGAGAGTATCGTTGCGAGATTATCTTTCCAACCACTGAAGGAAGATCGGGGCACATCTTTTTCTTTTTTTCTTTCCACATTTCATCAGCACGGAAGTGGTTATGGATGTTTGTAGGGGGACTATATATGTTGGCGAGACGAGATTCTCCTCTCCACTCAGATTTTACAATGCTTGGTAGGTTCATAATATTGAACAAGCAGATAGGGAGCCATGTGCTATAATATTAATAATGTTGCGTGCAATTTGGTCCTGACTTTTGAGTTCTTCTCTGTTTGATTGCGCAGTTCTACGCGTACTTTGCATAAATGTCTTCGCCCTCAGCAGCATCAACGCCATCACGGACTACGGCGGCGACAGCTTCGTTGATATCATCATCACCCTGCAGCAAATCTATCCACCCACTCTTGACACCATCAGCAGCAAGAATGGCATCAGCGACATGAGCTACAGTTTCCCTAGGGACTTCCCCTTTGACATTCTTGGTTTTCCCTAGTGTGACATTCCCCTTGGGGCCGTCTGTCAATGTGCCCGGGCGGAGGTCAATGCCTACCAAGGTTGGGCTCTGCTTGGAGACTTCATATAGGACTTCGTCGGCGGCGATCTTGGCTTGGTAATAGGTCGCTAGTACGCCAAAGTTGATGTTCTTGTGGTAGTCTTCCCATTCGCTGGCGGTCCACCAGGGAGCTGCTTTGCGACGGGAGCCGTTGTAGGAAACAAGGAGGAAACGGCTGATGGACGGTTTGGCTGCGGCGGCGTTGATGAAGTTGATTGCGGCGTCGCGGTCGATGCGGTACGTGCCTTCAGCACCGTATTTACCACCAGCACCTAGATAGAAGAGATATTTGTCAGAATCATGAGGAAGAGGTCAGGTAGTCAACTCGCATACCGGCACTCCATGCGACGTAGTCTGGGTTGACCTCGTCCAAGATGCTCGCTGCCTTTTTTTGGCTATCAACGTCTCCAATGCTTCGGACAAGGACGCTTAGACGACCTGGCAATCCGGCCCCGAGCTTTTCAACGGCGGGAACCTGTTCTTGTTTGCGGATCACGCTGGTGACGGTCCAGGAGCGCTCGAGGAGCAGTGGGGTGAGAAGCTGGGCGATTTTGCCGTGGCCGCCGAGGATGAGGACGTGGTGTGGTGAAGCCATCTTGAGGAGTGGATTTATGGCACTGTACAGGGACGATTTACGATGAAGAGGAGACAATGTAAGAACCTACAGTAAATGAACCCATTTACTGAAAGCTGCAGCTAGGGAGAAAAATAATATACGTCAAGCTCCAGACGCGATGCCGAGCTTATTAAATACTTGTAGCACCTTGGTAGATACAGACTCGGATGCACCACGGCTCGGATAGCTTCCTGAAGCTATCCGGATGAGATCACGAAGGGAGGGGCATGACGACACTTTTTGGGCAAGGGGGCGGGGCAGAAGCAGCAGTGATTGTTTAAAGCCGAATTGAGAGTATTAGAAGCTGATGGAAGAATCTGACATTGGGGGAGATGAAACTTTGTTTTTAAGTACTGAGGTGTTAAAAAGATGTTATTGTTAACATTGGTGGGACAACGTCCAAGGTAAAAGTAAAGTTGATTTATAATGATTCTGGTGATGGAGTCAAAAGATGCTAGCTCAACCTTGGCATCAGCATCACTGGATGAACAGAGAATACGAGGTTATCCAACAGCCCAGACTTTGGCATTCCAGCCAACATCATTATTATCAAAGCGTCATACAAGGTGGCAAGCCGCAACACCATCTTTGGGACAACAACCTGCTGAACCTTTTACTGAAACGAGAGATGATGAATCTGTCTTATGTCAGCACGCAGAGCCTCTGGTCTCAGCGGCGGCATTCTGACAAGGGGGGCCGCTGATCGGCACTATTGTTGAGTCTGAAGCTTGATTTTTGTTTTCCTTGTGTAGCCGCCAATCTCACGAGATACGCCGGATCTGCTGTCCTCAGCACTACGAATACTTCTGCTCATCTCATTGATTTTTTTTCTTCTTTAATAACTTATATATTCAACGAACCCACAGCTTCATATTTGACAAACGCTTTTTCTAGATACCAATCGGGTGGGTGCATCTTCTACAGGGCTTTCGGCTGCCCCTCATTCTCTCACCCTAGACTCAACCTCTCTTTTTCACACAGTACGTACATGACATTCAGCTTCTACAGGGGCCTCGGTCGCGTCATGTCCAAGTCTGTTTGCATTGTCGGTTAGTTGCACAAGAGTAAAAAGCTTCAATCGGCAGAATCTCTTTTAACAACTTCCAGGTGCCGGACCTTCTGGTCTTGTTGCAGCCAAGACGCTCCTTCATAATGCACCCAAGGGACACTTCAAAGTCAGCATCTTTGACAGCCAAGCAACCATTGGAGGGTTATGGCCGGCCTCAAAGACCGATTCAGGGCGTCTGGTACATCCATTGATGGTTGCAAACCAGAGCAGGCACACGGTTCAGTTCAGCGACTTGGCTTGGGAAGACGATGCGCCGCAATTTCCGCGCGCATGGCAGGTTGGCAAGTATCTGGAGCAGTATCAGAGCAGATACCTCAGCGGCAATCCCGATTTTGAGCTTCAGTTGAAGAGCCGTGTGGCAAAGGCGGAGAAGCGGAATGATGGTACAGAAGGCTGGAGGATACACATCCAGTCCGGGGATGGAGAAGAGGCGAGGGATTTTGATTACTTGATCGTTGCCTCTGGATACTTTGGCAAACCCATTATCCCCGAATGCTTCAAAAACGCAAAGACGTCCGTTCCGATCATCCACAGCAGCCAGTATCGCGATCTGAAGGGACTTTTAGGAGAGGGCAAGGAGAAGGGAGGCAAGATTCTCATCGTGGGAGGCCAAATGTCCGGCGTTGAGATTGCAGGCACCGTAGCGAGCCATCTCTCATCTGCCGTCAACTCCCCGGAAGAATCAGAAATTGCCGGAATCGACAAATACTCCATTTACAATGCCATTCAGCGACCTATTTGGGTGTTTCCTCTGTTCACTAGCCCCGAGGTAAGCTGATTTTCTCCTATTATACGCCTTGCAAAGGTACTCACATACAATAGCCCACCTTTACAGCAGCCCCATTTGCACCTTTAGATCTGGGTTCTTACAACGTCAACAACCGACCAAGACCACTCGAGAATACGCAGGGCCATATCAGCCAAGAGCATGCAAATATGGTTCACACAATCTTTGAATCGTCGCTCGGTGACCAAGAACAATTCTCCCCTCTACTGATGCCTAACCAACAGGAAAGAGACCAACCAGCGTATCTGGCTGTTAGCGATTGGTACAGCGATTTCGTGAGATCCGGGATGATTACTCTGTCATTTGGCAAGGTTCTTTCCTTGGAGGGCGACCTCGTTACATTAGACGACCATTGCGCTCAGATCGACGACATAGCTGCTGTGGTTCTTGCAACAGGCTTTGATCCCTCTCCCTGTGTCGATTTCCTACCAAAGGACATTCTCAACACCCTACAGCACTCTCCAAAACACCTCAGTCAAGCGCTCGCCTTGGCGTTCCACGGCACTCACCATCCAGAGGTCCCAAATCTCGGATTTGTTGGATTCTATCGATCGCCATACTGGGGAGTCATGCAGATGCATGCTCGATTCATTACTGATCTATGGTCTGGCCAAACTGGCTCGAAATTAGAGGCTCTGCAGCGAAAACTTCAAACAGACGACTCCATCAAGCGAACGCTCAGCTTGCGAGATGATCCTAGACTTTCACAGTTCCCCATGGGCGACTACATGTACCTCATGCAGGAATTTTCCGAAGCGCTCTCCATACCCATGCACGAATCCATCATGCCAAAGACTCCGACAACCTCTCGTAATAACCTTCCTCTGGATGCGCTCACGCCCGCTCGATATCCGTCACCCAGCGATAGCTCCGAAGCAAAAGCCGAAGCCGAGAAATCGTTGAAGCAGACTCGCGATGTGGTTGTTGAATGCCTTACGACGCACCGCTTCGTCGCACGAGGAGTTTTCAGAAGCCTTCTCGGTACATGGCGGCTTGAACGTGATCTCAACAGTCGGCTTCCTTCCCATCCAAGCGGCAAGTTTGTCGGCACAGCCCAGTTTTTGCTCCGTGAACGGACGTCGGAAGGTCTCCAGTGTGCCTCTGTTTCAAACAGCGTCGATGCTTGCGACGAGAATGGCGGTGGAGAGGATCTGGAATACCTGTATATTGAAGACGGCGAATTCCAAACCTCGGCTGGTTTCGGATTCAAGGCGACTCGTCGATATATCTGGCGCTACGACTCCAAGAAAGATGTCATTAGCGTATGGTTTGCCAAGCCAGACGACCAGAAGCGCGCAGACTATCTTTTCCACGAAATCGAGTTTGAAGCGCCCCCGCTGGAGGATAACGAGAAGCGGGAGAAAGAAGGATGGGCGGCGAAGGCTGGACATCTTTGCATTGACGATTACTACAATGTCAAGTACAACTTTGCGTTCAAGGCTGTGAATTTGGAGAAATGGAGTATAGAGTATACTGTCAATGGTCCGAAGAAGGATTATACGATTCATGGCACGTATGAACGGATATGAGTGCTGATTTTGGCGCCGCGAGATACACGGGCATGGTTAGAGATAATTGCGAATGTTTTATACAGCAGGTACTCTAAAATTAGATGACTTTAATCCACTGCAAGACATCATGCTTATCATCCGATCTAACTCTATCACAACTTCGTAAACACTTTGCATGGCTTGGAACCCTTCATAGATATGTGTCCCAACTTGTCTGTACTTGGGAAAAGCGGCAGGATATTTGGCAAGGAACTGAAGGCGACCGGTGGCTGTCCTGTATCATGGTGAGCTTGGTCAATGGGGGTTCCAAAGGATGAGTCTTGGGGATGAGATTACCTCCTAGCTGCATCACCCAGGCTTATGGCCATACGTAGTCTTGCTACGAATGCAGTTGATCCAGGCTGTACGTCACGATATGGAGAACAATGGGTAGCAAAGTGCCTTCTCAAAGGGCGCCAGGTGTCATCGTCTTTCTTATACGACTTGTACGCGGCGTCTAGTGTGGGAGGCCATGGGATTGGCCATTTGGGCATGTAAGTGGATTCACGCTGAGCTGCGTGCTGGGCTTTGAGCATGGAATGGAGGCTCTGAAGAGATTGGAGTGACATCTCAAGTTCATGCAATTTTTTCATGGCAATGGATGCAAGGCCGTCTGTTGGTTGGGATGGATGGCTTGGAGAGACTTCTGGGCGGTACTTGTTGTCATGATTGGCTGAAGAGCGGTCTTTGTGCGCATTGTGGATGGAGCAAGGGATGTTCACATGATCACTGTGCTTTCTTTGATCTAAGAGAGAAGTACATGGGGAAAAAGAATTGATTAACGCTGCGCTTTGGGTAGGAGTCCAAGCGGGCTTCATTACTTGAGCGGAGCACATGATGAGCGAGATGAAGTGGGTTGATGGAACAATGGGGAAAGTGATGTGATAGGTCGGCGAGACATGGTGGCCAGGTCTTCAAGATGACGAATGATCTAAATACTTTGTTGAAAGGACGATTGAATTGATGAGTGAACAGTAAAAGCTGTCTTTGTCTTCGTTGGTCGACATGGTAAGCGCTGGGCCTGAACAATATGTGTTGAACGACTAGTGACGCATTCCATTCAGGAAAACTCATCTCGAAGAGACGAATAATTGGCTGTGAGCTATCCATGGCGGCTCTTGGTGTTCAACAAATGTAACCAATTCTTTCTGTTCAAAGGAAATATTCAGCTCTGGCGAGGCATGTATTGAAGTTGAACAGATTATGGCCAGCGTCAGATGGGATGGGAGACCGAAGTGACCATCTGCAAATAAATATATATATGCCTTATACTGCCAATAATTGTTTGCGTTGAATTGCCAAACATTGCCTTGCGACACAGTAAACTCCCACCATCTCTGCTGTACAACTCCCACCATTTGATCAATGGACATCTTCAAGCTATGCCGAGCTTCGTTAAGAGAAGCCCTGGATCACACATCGTGTCGCCAAAACAATGACAAGGAGTCATTGAAAGATCTAGGTGCAACTGTTATTTTTGCGGCGGAGGCTGCCTACCACCTCAGGCAATATGACTCCGAGAAAGAACGCTACAGATTCCAGTTTCAAGAGTGTTTGTTCAAGTTAGTGCGATGCAACAATAATCACGAGGAGCTAGGTGCATTCGAGCGAATTCATGAATCGAAACGTACAAAAATGACTACGTTTCACGATGAAGTCGTGCGGCCGTTGGTTGAGTGGTTCCGAAACGAATCCGGAGAGGCTGATACTGGAGAAGCAGGCCCATCTCTTAAGGACTACTACGCTGCATTTTATTACTACCAATGTGCCTGCAGCCTGTGCGCGAGGTTTCAAAAGGATGAGAATGGCGTCTACAAGGACTGGGGGATGACCAGATATGGCAAGCCTGATCATGATGTTCATTTTCATAACAAGATGCTTTCAATGATCCAAATAGACTTGTGTGGGAAGTGGGAGCAGCGTATTCTAGGGAAAATAGCCGACTGGGTAGAGGATCACTACTCAAAAGTTATATACCACGCGCAGACAACTCGCCGGGAGGATTGTCCAAAGCGTGAATGTAAGTTCAAATTTCATGTCCACACTTCATAACCGATTCATTATAACTGACCGAATTCTGGCAACAGGCAAAATACTGGCAAATTTACTTGCTCTGCATGGCCTTGATCATCTTCTGCGAAACCGCTCCTTAGATACACTTGACATAGAGAAGCTGGTGAAAGAGCTGGTAGAAGCTGATGATCTCTTGATACGTCAATGTTTTACGATCGAGTCGTTTGTCATAGATCATCTGAAAAAAATGGACCAGCGGCTTAAGGGTTGTGTGTTTTATGGGATCGGCTAGAATATCTCTGCCTCTAGATTTTGGCTCAGTAGAAGTACACATCATTTGCTCTAGCACATAGAAAAGAAGGGTTTTTTTTTTCACCTTCTTGCCTCTTTTCGGATGGATAAGAGATGTGTCAGTATAGAGCAAGCTGGTGGCTGTGGTTACTTAAGATGGGTTATGTGGTTTGGGGAGCTGTTCGAGCTGCGTTTGTGAGTGGTTATTAGCAGAGTAGAAGTGGTGGTAACCCTGTTTCCGCCATTGTGTTGCAAGATTCATATTTTTATTATATATTAACCCTTGAGATTCCTTACTCATACAGCTGTGACATTAAACATTAGGTATTTGTAGTCGTTTATGGTACAGACAGCGATCCAGCGCAGCGTCTCCAGCAGCAGCAATTAATTCACCAAGATTGTGCAGACCCAGCTACACAAAGCAACAAGTAAAGCCACCAGCACCCAGCGCAGCTCAATGGTAAACTTGGTTTCAAGCCAGCGCTGCCATGCCTTCATGCCTCGTCGGCGATTGGGACAAGTGGGAGTTCCGTAGATGATGCATCCCAAGCCAGGCCGTGATTCGCATTCAATGTGCTCTCGTCGGCGCTTCATGAGTAGCCTGTTTCAGATCAGCATCCCGCTTACAAATATGTCTCTGATTCAATGAGAAAAATGAATGAGTGTGACTTACGCTACACTGCCTCTGCAGAATCGCAGATCCGTGCCCAAATCACAGCGGCCGTTGTTTGGACATTCTAGATGAAGGCGCCGCCGCTCAATGAGCCACTCCACCTTGAGGTCGACGTCGGTGTCGACAAAGCTGTGGAAATACCGATTAGTGTATTTGAGAGAGAGCGCATCGGGATATATCAGAAGTTTTGAGATTTGCAGATGAATTTCTGTCGGTAGGCTGAGGAATGAAGCCCGTGGCTCATGCTTGCTTTCCATCATGTCGGTTCCCGTTTCCGAGGGGCCGCGGTTGATATCGGAGCTGCATTTCGTGATGGTGGAGCTCATGGCGGAAGAGTCGGGAGAAAGGGTGAGGAGTAAAAAACCTGCGTGATGATTGCTTTACCGAGGAAATAGGGGCAATCAGGGGATTAAAGGTAGATATTAGAGCAAAGGTATGGTGCTCACTTTGAGATGGCTGGATCATGAATGTTTTGTTTATGTATTTGATGGCTGCCTCTGCCGTGTTAGTGAATGCCTTGGTCTAAGCCAGGGCGGCACGGCCACCAAAACAAATAGAAGAGACATTGAGCCCAAGTGTGAACTAATGCCAGGCCCCAAAATACGAGCCGCCTCAGGTGACGGGGAGCCGAAACAGCGGATCGCTGATCGGGCTATGCAGCAGCTGCTGCACAACGTCAAACGTGTTACAAACTGCAAGGCAGCTCCATTTGCAAGGGCCTGGGTGGCTGGCCATCGCTTCTTTTAGTGGAGGCCTTGCTGCATTTTGACACTTGTGGCCGCTAAGTCAGGCAGCGATCGAAGACTTGCGGGTGCCTGTTGATCCCTGTAGCTTGCTCAAGTGATGGGTGTAGATCCCGTGAGATGTGGTTTGTTTACATGGATGTGGTGTGATTGATTGGTGAGCGGCCCTGATTCAACATGGCTGCCGTGGAGGGGGGAAACGTGGCTTCGTGCTAGATGATCTGGCTGCCTTTAGCATCCAGGCACACAAAGTTTGCCAGGGAATTTGACGTCAATCATGATGAGACTAGGTAAGTTACCCCGGAATATGAAGATTGAGCGTTGACTTTTTCCGAAGGATTCACAAGTCCTAGCGATCTGACAGGAGTGCAAGGGACTGGACTCATGTCCACTATTAGCTGCGGCTGAATACCTGATTCACGCCACGTAAAGACACGATGCCGTGTTATTCTATTTTTGTAACTCGCGACTAATTGATTAGCCAATACATTGTATTATTGACTTACTGCGAGCAAGCTAAAAAGACCTGTCAAACTACCACAGAAAACATTGGCCAGCAATCAGTTGTGCTAGTCCCGGCGAAGCACGTCACCTACACCCCTTTGCTCCCACTGATTTGCTTCAAAAGAGTCAAGCTATTTGGCGTCTCCTTTCGTGCTAAAGGAACAATATCGTCTCCCTGCTCTCTGCTCCCACCGTCGCCCTCATCTCCAGGCGCCAGTTTTGATTTGAGCCTCCTTTGGCGTGCAGCTGACCGAGGCTTCTTCCTGCTAGGGAGACAGGGCACATCGCGCACGTTAGAGTAAATCTCTTCTACTTCATCTCTCCCGTCGCCTGGCAGTCGCAGAGTTTTGTTTCTTGGACAGTGTGATCGTTGGATCGCCCAGTCACGGATTTCATCGCCCTTGTACCCGTAGATGCAGGCTAATGTCAGCACAAAGAGGGTAACTGGTATTCCCGTTGCCCAGATTAGACCTTGCTTATAATGCATGTTTCTCACATCCGCCGTGTTCATGCCCATGAAGCTTGAAACAAAAGACAGAGGTAGGAAGAACAGCGTTACAATCGTAAAGACTCTGATGGCTTTCCCATGATCTTCTTCCATTATTTCAATGTCCTGTTTCACCTGTTCTTTTATAAAAATCTCGACCGTGTCTTCATGTTCTGTACTTCTTGCATTCGCCTGTCGAGCTGTCGTGTGTGGTTGTCTTGGTATGCCTTTTCGGCGCGATTCTGCGCGACTCTTGTCATGGTAGTGAGACGGAGGGTATCAGGCGAAATGGACTTTGCAAATTTATGCAGGCGCTCTTTTTGGTGGCTTAGCAGAGTGTCTAAAGCGTCGAGTTCTTCTTCAAGATCACGAATGTCTGGGAAGACTCTGTTTTGGGGGCGCTGATTGGCCTGGTAATGACTCTCTGAAGCATAGTCTTTATACAACTCGAGAATATTGCTATTGTGGCGTGGATTTTGGGTCTTTGCCTCGAATAATAAGTTGTGGCTTTTGCAAATTAAAGCCAAGGCCAAGAATTCAGCTCCAACGGCCTGAGGTTGGGGTCTTTCGATGTCACTAGACGTATTGCTGGACAGGAATATGTCTCTCTTCGCATGATCCAACAGATCCAACATCCGGTCTTTTGCAGTCTTCTCAAATCGGTGCAGCTCGTTGATTTTATCCGAAATCGTTGATTGTTCAATTCCCGAGGCTGTCTTTATTCTCGTCATCAAAGATAGTCTCTTTGATCGAAGGACAAAAACTTGAACAATCTTTTGGAAAGCGTAAAAGATATGTTTCGGCAATGGCGGTCTTATCGCTAGATCACCCGATGAATCATCTTCCTTGGATGTCACCATAGCATGTAGCTCATTCATGTGAGGTGCAGGCTCAGAGAGTTCTCTTTCAAACTCTTGCACGTTCCGAGGTAGACCAATTCGCTCATTTCGCACTGGATAATGCGAGTGCCAAATACGATGCAGCCATGAGTAACACGGATCGTCGTACGGCCTCCCCCCTCTGTGGCGACAATCGAAATGCTCATCGTGGAAATGTTTTCAGTGCCTCTTCTGCCGATGAGTAGTGTTTCCCTCCCTTGCAGTCTCCGCATTTGGCCAAGAGCGTCTTTTGAGAGTTTGGAGATTGGCTTCTACTTGTCTTTTGGAGCACCGCAGAAAAGTCGCGAATCATGTACGTTGGTACAACGTGAGGCTCACGTTCGCTCCCTCCCCAGATGAGTTGTTACAGGCCGCTTGTGTCAGCACCAGGTGTAGAGATGACTGGGTGCATGTGATGTAATCTTACTCGATGAATTATATCCATGCAACCCCAAAATCGTTTCAGGAGAGGATGCACTGTTGAATTGCCCGTCTTTGGCAAAAAATGACCACAGAATCTGTCGGCTGACTGTGACGAGCTGTTCCATCAAGTCTTTGTCGGGGCTCAAAATACCCAACGATTGCGCTTGCTTCATAGCGACATCGCATTGTCCAATAGTACGCAGCGTTATTTCTGAATCAGTGTTACTCTTCTTAACCCCCTCTCTCTCCTGGTGGGCATTTCCGCCGGCGTGATCAACTTTAGATACGGTATTCGGCAGAGTATTGTCTTTCACTGTATTTTCAGCGGCCGTTGGGTCAACGTTCCGATAAGTAGGACTCTCTTTCGCAATACTCATGTCATCTTCTTGGATGCCTCCACTGGGAATATCTTGTCGAGAAAGAAACTCCTCTTCTGTGAGCTTTGGAACTTTGACATAGTAAGACTTGCCTATTTGGCTGGCAAAAATTACTTCGTCGGCTTCATCAAGAAGCTTGATCATGTCTGCCTCTTTGGCGCTTCGCAATGAGCTGGAGCTCGTTGGGATGCAAGGTCCCCATAGGAAAAAGGCAATTAGTTTCGCAGGTTTGGATCCTTGTACATTAACAGTAAAGTATTTGTCGTTGGCCAAGTCGCCTATACTGGAAGTAATTGGTGTCTGTTTGATGAAAGCGTCGCGCCTCCGATACTGGGAATGAGATGGGCTGCCCGAGTTCGTACTCTTAGCTCCGAATGCAAGTCTTTGGTCCCTATTTTTGTCCTTTCTCACAATATTCGGTTTTCCAGGATATTCCGAGTTGAGATTGGTGATAATAGGTGACGGTAGGCGATATTGGGAGTCGGAGTGTTGGTGCGTGTGACAAGCTCTCAAACTGTCACGCCGAGAGCTAAACGATTCCACATTCGCGCTTGACGCAAAGGAAGGAATTGATCCTTGACTTTGACTTTGACGTTCCTTATGGATGAATCGTTGTTTTAAAAACAAATCGTTACTTGCATTGGGGTCATCTTCCTGGACCTATGAAGAACTTGAATGTGAGACAACCTTTGTTAGAGCGTAGGGTGTGAAACTCACAGAAGAGTAAGTTTCGACGGATATTTCTGCACCAGGCTGCATCTTCTTGTGTCGTATTCTTTTATAGTTTATCTTGTGTTTATTCGTCTTGGGAAGATCAATGGGTCCGTCAATGTCTGTCATGTTACCTACAACATCATCATATATGTTGGTGAAATTACCAGTGGAAGAAGCCTCCGGTGGCTCTCTGTCATTTGAAGAGTTGTTATTTCCTAGTGGCATTGTCATATTTGTGCCTTCAACTGATTCACTTTCGTGTGATTGTGGGATGACGTTCAAAGGGTCTTTGTTGGTGTCGTACACCTCATCGGGATCTTGCGGATCTGGAGAAGACACAATAAAACCAGTACCATCTTGATACAGAAAGAGTGGACTGGAAGCGATGTTGGAGGTGAGCTGGTCTGCTGATTTGTGTGTATAAGGTTCATTCTTAGAAGATCCAACCAATTCGGATGATGCGTCGTTGCGTCGGTGCTTTGTTGGTAATTCGTTCAATATCCCAGGAGCGTCATATCTTCTGTACTCCAATAAACGCCCATCCTTACTTGGATCGGCATTACTTGTACTTGGGGTAAGATGAACCGTATAAATCTGTGATTTCCGCAGACCGCGTGAGCTCGCAATCTCAACCCACCTTTCAGCAGTTATGATGACTTTGTTCTCATCGCGCAGATCATAATAGTGAAAACTGGACCTCTTTTTGTGAACAGCATCGATCGTAATTTTGAAAAGATCAACCCATGTTATGTTTGATGATACAGCAATATCATGATGTTTTTGCTTGTCGTCAATGATCTTAATCTTGATTGGCGGTTCATGTCCCAGACTTCGCTTTCCAATCGTTCCGTCTAAGAGTTCTTCGGTTGTATGGTCCGACATAGTGAAAAGAATGGTAGGGCCAATTAGAAGGCACCACATTTGGTTCACGTGCAGTGCATTGTTCAGTTGTGAACCGCCCCCAATTTTGCGCACGATTTGAGTCTTATCGCGGTTTGGAGTGACATGGAACCCATAGAGGTTCTGCAGAAGTGTCCGGGGATGATGGTCGCCTCGATTTTCCCCATTTTGGTGCCCCTTCAAAGGGCGTAGCCTCAAATAGGGCGAGGCAACAAAGACCACTGGAACGGTTGGGCGAGCCTTTTGCGAAAGCGACCGCGAGTTTTGCTGAAAATAATTGCCGATGCCTCTCAGCACAGAGCCAGGTTCAATGTAACGTCCTGTTTCAGACTATCGTAGATATTTTTTCCCGGCTCTTTTAACAAGTTCTATCGTAACGGTTTCAACATCGTCACCAATCAAGTGACACTCCATAACGAATTGCTGTATCCAGATTAGCAATGGCTACTAGTGGTTCTTTCAGCTGTTTATGTCTTACTTGTAAGACATCAAGATCCATCGTGGCACTTTGCAAATGACTAAAGATCATCTGATTAGTGTCTGTCAGAGTGTTTAGGAAGGCGAATATCTCACAGCCATTTGGCCTGCATCGAGTTGCGAGAATCGTCGTGCGTTGGAGGTCCCTGTTGGCGAGAGACCTCCTCTTGTCCTACGTCATTGACGGAATATTCGCGATTCTCAAACGTCTGTAGATTTTTCATGAATCCCTTGATATATGCATTTCCTTCGTCCCAGTAAGGGGCCTGAGAAGCACTATTGATGGAATCTCTGTAGTCCGATGCCAAAGGGATGTTGATGGACAGTCCCTCATTTTCAGCTTCATAGGCCATTCGTCCCTGAAAGAATGATTCGTAGTCTCTCTAGTTGCATCGATGGACTGCGAAAGAATATTCAGGCCATAATCAAAACGCGACAAAGACCGTGATGTTTCGTCAAGAGGATCAGTGGATGCGTGTTGACCATGATTTGGGTTCATTCCCCGAGAGTCACAAGTGCGTTTATCATCCTCATCATCAGTATTTGCACGTTGTGACTTCCATGTTGCATAAAATTGTCACTCGCGTCATTAGCATGATTACCGTCGGTCGAAGTAACTTCAAAGTCAAGGCCTTGGGTATTTCGCGTATAAATACTAGGAAGGTGAGTTTCCATTATTGTAAGAATGGATGCACTTGGCATACAAAAAAAATTGTTCAAAAAAAGGACTTTGTAGAGCTATAAGCAATCTCTCCAATCACAAGCCGAGATGATCATCTCAAACAGCATGGAAGGTGGGAAAATGGAGTAGATTTTATACTAATAGCAAACCACTCCCAAGTCGTAGGATTACGTCGATATCTCATCGTGTCGAGACTGCAACTAGGGAGCTATCCAATGCTATACAGGAAGGCTGCATGGTGCTGATAGAGAGCCGCAGACGTTGGCCAATCATTTTCAGCCGGGTATACCCCTTGCTCGTGGATCTGAACAAGGCTGGCCAGTGCTCATGTACAGTAATCCAGATGCATACTGTGGTTGAAAGGCAATGAGCACATGAAGTTCGCTGAATACAACTTGTCAGTTGGTCCCATCAAAAGATCAAGCATTGTACAGCCTCAGTGGCCAGTGTGTTGGGTGGGGAAGACCGCTGTATGTTGCAATGCAGGCCATCTGTTTGATTACAAGTGAATCAGGCTGTGCTGTGTACACTGCATGGTAACCCATACACCGACTTTTAGCCACCTTTCGTGATTCTCTCCTATTGGATACGTTGCTCATGATATAAGATATGAGCAAAGTCATTGGTCGTTGTCACGGTCCAGGGAGGTTCGTCCACTTTTCCGCCAGAAGCCGGGCGAATAACATGCTATCTAACCCTTGACAGCTGAATGAAGGTGCACTCAGTGCTATGCAGGAATTTATGTATACGTCTCTGGTGGCAATCCATAGGTCGGTCATATCTGATGTACGAAAGAGGCGCAGGTTGATAGGCTCAATTGCCATATAAGGCTGAGGAGGCGACTTTTCGTCTCAGAAGAGCTCTCACAAAGCTAAGACGACGACGACGCTCTTCAGCTTTGAGAAATTATACCGAAATAAAGCCCGGAATGACATCAGACCTCAACGATGCAACGGTTTACTTACGAGTACTAACGGTCGACAGAATTACGCGGCTCTTCGTGAGGCGCCCTCTAGCATTGTTCCGTCAATATGCGGAGTACAGCTGCACCTATCAATGCAAGGGAGTCTACATCTAGGTTCTTCTGTGGAGATTGGAGCGCCACTTTCTATGTGAAACTATTGGACCGTTGTGAAGGTGACGAGTTAAGTGTCGCCTCATGCCACAAGCAGTTTAGCACACTTACACTTTTGCTCTTCTCCTCCGCCATTAGTAACTCTCCCTTCTTTCATTCCTCGAGATGGTACTCAGTTGACGTTTAACGAGTCTGATTGGAAAGCAATCGCTTTGTCTCGGGTTTGTACCGATGCATGGAGAAAGAAGCCGAGTTGCACCGCAGCAATGCCTCGAAAGGTGAGTCCTTTTCAAAGCAGCGGTCTCTGCTGCGTAATCTCGCCAACCCATTACTGACCCATGTTAATTCTGCTTACAGTTCATCACTCAAGAGGTCAAAGACCAGAATCGCGAGAGCCAACGGCGATCGCGAGCCCGGCGCGCTGAATTAATGAATGATCTCAAGAAGCAAGTGCAAGATTTTCAGCGGCAAGGCGCATCTGCCTCTTTGGAAATGCAGAGGGTGGCTCAGGCAGTGGCACTTGAGAACCAGCGCTTAAGAAGCCTTCTGAGCGTGCATGGTGTATCGCAGGACGAGATTAACCAATTCATCTCACCTCCTCCGGCCACTTCACGTGGATCGCCAGATAGATTACTTGAATCCGGCGCTTTGAAGTGTAAAGCATGCGGCAGCACATCCATAATGCTACAACATCTGTCAGCTGTCTTATCCCCACAACAACATCAACATCAAAATTATCACACTCCGCCACAGATTATGAGCGATTGTACCCTCCCATCACCTTCCATCTCATGCGACACTGTTGAGCTTTCCAGAATGGAAAGTAATACCGACATGGGGGTTAGTCCAGCAGTATTTAACTCACCACCAGAAAACCAAATTGTTCACCCCGATCCCTCTGCTGAAAATATTCAAGGAGCGAGAAAATGTCAGAAATCTCAGTCTCAAGAGCGCAGCAAGAGTCAAGGCTGCGGATCCCGTTCAAATGAAGGCGACAACCAACATAGCGAAAAACCCTTGGAAGACAAACTTGATCTCGCAACATCCCATCCTCTTCCAAATCCTACATCACCCGAAGCTATGAACTCGACCGACTCTATGGAAACATCTTGTGATACAGCGGCATCCATTCTAGTGGACCTTCACCACGGGATGGATAATGAACAGGCTCGTACTGCCCTTGGTTGTAAGGGATCAGAGACTTGCAATGTCAGCAACATTAAAATTTTTCAACTTTTGGAGAAATATGACTAGTTCGCTCAAGTATCTATCTATACTGGATCATGGAAATTCGTTTACTCTAGGAGACAATGTCCGATCTATTTCCAACCCCATCTATTGGCGACCCATCGAAGAGCATATACCAAGCCCAGCAAAACAGGCACTTCTATCAAAGGCCCGACGGTAGATGCCAATGCCTCATCACTGTTTGGACCAAATGTCGCAACAGCTACGGCAATGGCCAACTCAAAGTTGTTACTGGCCGCCGTGAAGCTTTGCGTCACAAGAAACTGGTACTCAAACCCAAGCATCCGACAAATGCCCACGGTCGTGAAGAAGACAATGGCAAAGTATACGACGAGTGGAGCGGCGACGCGAAGGACTGAGACAATCTGGTGTACCACTTGATGGCCTTGGGCAGCAAACAAGACCAGAATGGTATATAAAAGCCCAATAAGAGACCACGGCGAGACAAAGCGGATGAATATTCGATCGTACCATGCCGGCCCCGCGATGAATCGGAGGCCAAACCTCGTTATTACAGCAGCGCCTAGGGGAATGCCTAGAAACGCTGCCACGCTCGTTGCGACGACCGAATACGAGATGGGGGCGATGCCATTCTCATCGCTGATGACATTGAGAAAGAAAATGGCAAGCGGCGCAAAGAGGACTATTTGAAGAATGGAGTTGACTGCAACTAAGATGGCGCAGTAGTCGTTGTTGCCGCCGGCGAGGGCATTCCAGATTAGGACCTTGACGCATATGTCAGCATATGAGTGTCCCACGGCTTTATCAAGGCAAATGCAAAGAGCATACCATGGCGATGCATCTGCCAAGGCCGACGAGAATAAGGCCGTTGCGGAGATGACTCTTGTCTGGAAGAAATGCCCACGACAGCGCAAGCTATGCAAGGTTTTGAGCGTTAGTACCATGAAAAGGGAAATGGAAGAAAAGTAGTGGCTCACCATGAGAAACGGAGCTATAATCCAATTCACGAAAACGCTGAAGCCGATTTGCTTCCATAGCTCCTTTTTGTTCAAGAGCTTGTGCAGAGATTCGTATTGGACCTTGCACAGAATGGGATACATCATCACCAGCAGTCCGATGGCTAGAACACGTTAGTAAACGAATCATTGACGCTTCTCAGTGGTGATCAACTTGCCTATTGGAACAGATACTCCAACGAATTTTCCTTTCTCTAGAGCTGGCGACATTGACGGGACAAAATTTCCGAGGATGATGCCAACAGCCATGGCCAGGAAGATCCAGACCGCCAAGAAGCGATCCAACAGGCCTAGAGATGCGAAAGCAGAGAAGCTCCGCTTCTGCTGGGCGTTATTGCCATCGATATGGCGTGCATCGTTGCTATCGGTTTGCTGAGCTTCGATGTCGGTCGATGGTTTTTCTTGCTTCGTTTCCAGTTCTGAAGCATCGTGTGCTACCACCGCCGTATGATCTAACATGGCGTCTCAATCTAGAGTGAGGCTATGCGCCTTTTCCGTGTAGAATATCGATATTGATAGTGCTACAAAGGCTGTGATGAACAGTCAGAGCTAAAATGCAATCATCGTGAATTTATTCGGCCATTCAAACGGCCAAGAGAAGGGTTTTGCCATAGATATATGTGAACTGATACTTCAACTGTGATCCATAATGGCATTACCGCCGGGGCAAATTGAAGCAAAAAATGGGGCGCTGCCCAGACATGGCCAATGAGAGAGGCAGGACATGACACACTCCCAACATTCTCAATGTCAGCGTATTACAAGCTAAAAAATTGCGACTTAAATTTACGTTGAACCATATTTACGAGAGTAAGAAGAATGAATTGGACGTGCATAGATCAATATGAATCATATTTCCTATTAATAATTATCTCAGAGCCGCGTGACAACATAAGCTACAAACAAAGGGGCGAAACTCAGCCTAACAATCAATCTATCAGGCATGTTGCGCCTTAAACACAAGTAAACTAAAAACACAAGAATTACATGAAGAAACAAAGCATTGATACAAGTTGTAAGCCCAGCAAAGAGATCCAGCTCAACGCAATGGCTTTTCCAGCAGCATTGCCCGTGCCACTTCCAGATCCAGAGCTTCCAGACCCAGATCCTGACCCTGAACCAGACGAAGTCCCGGCCTTAGTGTAATTGGCGGGAGGATTCGACAGTCCGGTGCTGTTGGCAATATCCTTGTATTCAATTCCTCCAACCCACACTTTGGCAATATCTCTTGTGTTAGTGATGTTGGCCAGCGGGTCGCTGTTAAGAAGAATCAAATCAGCCCTCATGCCAGGCGCAATCTTCCCTCGGTCTGCCAGCCTGTGGTGCTGAGCGGCAAGTTCAGTTGCTGCACGGAGGGCTTCAACTGTGGTCAATCCCGCCTCGACAAGATTCTCCAGCTCAAAGTGAAGGCTTAGTCCGAATGGAACAGAGATGTTGGCGTTGATAACTCCCACAGCATCAGTGCCTGCCAAGATGGGGATACCAGCAGCGTGAATAGCCCGGACATTCTGATACACGTTATCGTAACTGTCTGGTCCACCAATCTGGTGACCAGTAAAGGTTAAGATAGCAGGATTGGCAAAAGCATATCGAGCAATATTCATAGTTGGGGTACTCCAGCTGTTGGTAGACCTGCGAGCCTTTAAGACATTGGAGGCGTTGATGCGGCCGTTGGTAGGGATATGTTGAATTCCGTCTGTTCCCGAAAGTACCGCTTGCGTCCAGGCATCGAGATCGGCAGCATGTGTCATGGACTGCTTCCCAAGATTGTGAACAGCATCAACCAAAGAGTTCTGCATACTCTGACTAGGTCCATTTAACTCGGCCGTGATCTTGTAGAAGTCGGAGCCGTTGCCAAAAGTGTAAGAAACAACTTCAGTGGCATTCGCGTCTGGATAAATGAGGTACTGTGAAGAGAGATTGAACGTTCGAGAGTGTTGGCTACCGGGTCCGGTGGCGGGGACGCCGGCCGAGACAAACGAAGCTACACCCTCCAAGTTGCGGAGCGGCGCGCATTGTGTGTAGTTTCGACAAGCCATGACCATGGCAGTGGTGACTCCGTAAGAAGTCAGGGTTTCTAGCCCAGCAACGTTGGATATGTGGACGTGGCAGTCGATCAGGCCAGGAATCAAAACGCCGCCGTTGCCATCGACTGTGGTCTCAATGTTGATGGTATCATTGCTGATATTTTCACCATCGATAATGACGGTTTGAAGGCCGGTGAGCTTAGTACCGTCGAAAACACGAACATTCTTGATGGCTGTCTTAATTCTAGGAGCGGGTTCTTGTCTGCGAATCATGTCGTTGGGATCCGGGGTCCGCTCTTGTAACAAGTGCTCAAGGCAGGCAAAGGCGCCTTGTGGAAGCACTATAGCGAGAGTAAGGAATTGAATTGGTTTCATTTTGGGAAATAATATGATATGAATAGTAGAAAAAATAGGAGCATAAAATTAGTTGTCAATTGAAGCGGTATAATGAGCGTCTAGAAGTGCAGTCCTATGGTCATCTGTCTTGAAGCTTGTCATGAATCTATAATTGTAATTATTGTATTGCTAAGAGGGATGTCCAAAGTTATATACTCCATGATTCTGTTTCCTACGTCAAGACCCTGATTCACGTCATCTATCCAATTCTACCGAATTGACATCTATCACTGTGCATATTCGTACACTATGCCATTACCAGACACCACGGGGAAACACGCAAGAGCCTTTCATCTTGCCTTAGGGCTGATGCATTAATCAACGTGAAGCAGTGTTAGAGATCAATCACCTCACGATGCTATGGCAGGATTGTACGAGCAAAGTTTGAATATTTTGATCAAACAGATCTGGCCCGTATTCAGTCAAGCGTACGAAGACAATCTTAGTTAATTGGGCTTCCCTTATTAAGGATTACGAAGATGTAGGAAAGATGCATATTATGATGCATGGTCAAACCCTCATCTGATTGGACAATACCACATTGCTCATCAAGACGTGAAGCTAGCAGGGGCCAGGCTCGTACACTAAGTCGGAGAGGGATAGCCCAGGGGAGCTCATTTGCAGGCCTTCATCATTATTTCCGGGGCAGATCTCAAGTTGCTATTCTCGTATAGCCTCGTGAGCTGGGCTAAGAGTAGCGTAACCTCCTCTGATGCACTTCGCCCGTGTGCCTTGTCTGACTTTTGCCTCATCGCCCACAATGGCCTCCAGCTGTCTGCCGTCTCCATCTTCTCTTTGCAGTCTTAATCCCCTTGCTCCATAAATGCAACGGCCTGAGCGCCACTTGAATGCGGAGCAAGCCAAACAGGCCAAACGAGAAATAATCAAACGAAGCCCCCGTTTGCATAAAACAGGGCCCAGAAAGATGGCTGGTGGCTCACGAACTTTCCACCACAAGTCCAGAAATGGCTGTAGCCGTTGCAAGAAGCGGCGTGTCAGGGTTCGTCCGTCTGCTATCCTGTATCCTGTCCTGTAAACTCTTGGCAGTCATGCTTATACATCTGTAATGACGATAGTGTAATCTGCAGGCCCCGAGCTGTGCCAACTGCACGAGGCGAGGCGAGCTTTGTGACTATCGATTTCTCGGAAGAGACAGCCCGCAGATGCCATCGTCTAGTCTTGCTGCATATATGAAAAGAAGCAGCCACTCCGGTAGCTCGTCATCCCCAGAGGCGCCACTAGGGCCCGTGGTATCCTTCATGTCTCCCGCTGCCCACTGTCAGTCAGGCGCCGATGCTGGTTCTATAAGAGCGGCATCTCACCTTACCGTGGACAGCTTGGCGTTGTGTCTACTTGAAGACGACGAGAGTCATCTTATCCCCGATGAGCTTGTAGACCAAGCGGATGCGAGTGAATTCCTTGAGCATAACATGGCTGTCGTCTCAACTCTTCACGACAAGTCCACCGACTCGTTACCCCGACCAGATGGCGACAATAATAAATCAGACCTAGTTGCATATCAGCATCAGATTGCGGCCTCGAGCAAGTTTCGCAAGTCAGTTGGCGCCATCAGCGACCGCAACTGGTTCACCGTCCTCGTCTTTGCCATCTCAGTCCTCATCTTCCACTTCGACATCCACAGAAGAGCGAAACGCGGGCTCGCTGACAATGAATTCTTGGAACCTATAATGGCTCTACGTGGAGCAGCCCTCTTGGGTATGGAGTTGGGGCCATATCTCATGAAGAGCAAACTGCTCGCTGCCGCCAGGAGACGCATTGCGGCTCAGAACCCACCGTGGGACGATCTCGCCGAGCAAGCTATTACGAACCTCAAGCTAATAAACGAGACTTCGTCCCCGCTCCGAAGCCGCGGGATCTGCAAAGATGCCCTCAATAAGTTACAGTTCTGGCTTGGACTGTGTAAGTCGAAGCCGCGCACATGGCTGCACTTTGCATGGTGGCCAGGGGTCATCGACCAAGAATATCTAGATCTTTTGGGAACGAATGATCCCATGGCGCTGATAATTCTTGTACACTGGTGTGCAGTGATGAAGTCTTCGCCGAGGAAATGGTTCATGGAGGGATGGGCTGAAAACGTTGCATGGCCAGCGATTGCGCAGATTGGGCCAGAGTGGGACGACACTATGGCATGGGCATTATCAAGGATAAAGCCTGGCGCCAGCAAGTAATGTTATGACTCCTGGACCAAATTTGTTTAGCTATAAATACTTGTACAAGAGTTTATTAGGTTGTAATAAGGGTATAAGAATGCACATTATCCGTAGAGAAAATTAAGGACTTGAGAAACTACATGTAGACATAATGCATCCAGGCTATACTGTCCCCTCCAATCCCCAACTTGTTGGCTCATCACTCATCTCAAAGTCAATCCTGCTCGCCTTTACAATCTGCTTATGCTTCAACAATGGCCTGTGAACCTCCTCCCCATCGACCTTAAGACTCTTCACATATGCCTTCCCATCTGTACCCGCTCCCGGTGCTGAAATAACTAGCGTATGTTCTTTTCCATCATCTTCAGGGCCAGGAGGCAACAAAATTTCCACTTCATCAAAGAAAGGCGTTGCTACGACGTACTCATCGCTTGCTGGGTTGACAGGATAGAATCCTAGCGCCGACAAGACATACCAGGCACTCATCTGCCCCAAATCTTCATTGCCACTCAGCCCTGAAGCCGTTGCGTTGTAATTTTCCCAAGCAAGCTCACGGATCTGCCGTGCTGCGTCAGCGGGATATCCGATGGCAGAGTACAGATACGGGGCGTGATGCGACGGTTCGTTGCTGTGCATGTTATGACCTCCCGCGAAATATTCATCCATGCGAGCTTTCATGGCCTTCTTCCCGCCTTTAAACAGCGAGGCTAGGCCGCCTACATCGTGCATCACATTCAATGTGTAGATCCACTTGTCTCCTTCAGTCCATCCCCAAGATTCATTCGCCCAAGTCCCGTTTGCATTGCGAGCTTGCATAAACTGCGTCTCCGGGTTCCAGATCTTCCTGTAGTTTTGCGAACGCTCTCTCAGCTTCTTCGCATGCTCGAGATCCCCAGCATGTTCAGCCACCACGGCAGCAGCATAGTCATCGAAGGAATAGTCGAGGGTCCGGCTGGCAGATTCAGCCCAGCGATCATTGTCAACCCATCCATGCTCGAGGTAGCTCGTTAGTCCAGCTCGACACTCGTACGGAGTGCTTGGCTCTCTAGAGTAGTAGAGAAGATCGGTATCGTTGTCAGGGGGCACATAAGCGTCGACATAAACAGCATCCCAAGCCTTGGCGACGTCAAAATTATCGAAGCCTCTGATTAGAGCGTTTGCAATCACGGCGTCAACATGTGTCGCAATCATTTCATTGTTCTCAATCATGTTATTCCACAGAGGCAGTCGGCCAGACCAATCAAATATTCGTAAGAGAGAGCGCATCATTGAATCGACGCGCTCCGGAGCAAATATTGTGAGCAGCGAATGCTCTGCCCTGTAGGTATCCCATATTGACCACGACTGGTAGTAAGAATCGTTTGCTTCGTGAACGCTGTCTGTATAACCACTGTAAAAGCGTCGGAGGCCCCCTTCAGATGAAGCGGTAGGTTCAGAATAGTCGCTTGGATATTGAAGAGCATGGAATAGGCCAGAATAAAAGATCGTCCGGGGGTCGTGATCTGAGTCGGTTTCGTTGACTCCAGAAATTTTGATCCTGCCGAGTCTTTCTAACCAGGCTGACTTGACATTATCCACAGTCGTTTCAAATGTCGTTCCGTCCGGTATATCGATATTGAGGTTCTTCCTGGCCTGCTCTACGCTTACATACGAGACTCCAGTCCTCACCTCGACCCTCTTGACCGATTTGTCAAAGATAACATATGCACCAACAAACTTGTCTTCGATATACTTTTGTCCCTCGTACAATTTTTCTGCGCGGCTGACTCCATAGGAAGTAAAAGGCTCAGAAAAGCGCGACACAAAGTAGAGTCTAAAAGACTCGGGCTTGTCAGGGCCAAGCAGATATTCTTGTCGCTGGGAGTTACTCCCAGACACCTCTTGAGTTTCAGGATCAATCTCAACATGGCCTGTCCAATTGAGTCGACTGGCCTGGATGGTAAAATAAGGCTGCCGTGCCTGAGTATCCTCGAAATCGACGCGAAGATGGCCGACATGTGCTGACGCGCTCAAGGCTACTTGGATGGAATTCTCATATTTATGTCCTTCAGGATACTGAGACGCATTTGCAGACAGACCTTGCACGGTAAACTGGCCCTCAGGCTCAAACACATAATCTCGTCGCCTCACACGGCCATTGGCACCCTCACTCACATCCTTATTAGGGATAAAATTGGCACCGCCGGGGCATGGAGGACAAGCATCGCCAAGAAGATCCGACGTCGCTTGTTCAGTAAGGTTCCATCCGAATTCTCCCGCTGAGTCCACGTCGAGCGTCACCTCATACACGTACGGCGTGCTTCTCTCGTCTTCCTTTCTGAACGACAGGCCTCGGTGCTGGAATAGGTGTCGGACCTCATCTCCAAGACCCGGCATAAGCGCTACATGGCCGTTTTCGCCGATCCAAATGGCGGGCTGATGCGTGGCCTGGAAGCCGTGCATGCGGCGATCGCGGTCGTTGTAGGGGACCTGTGAGATGAAGTTTTCGCGCGTCTGCGGAGTCCATCGCGTCATCCCAAATGGCGGCGATACAGAGGGAATCATGCCACCGAGATCATTAGGATCGTAGCCTCTGGTGCCGATGAGAGGGTTGACATATTGCAAGACACCCGCGTTGGCATGGTAATCGCTGTTTACGTTTGCCGCTGATGGCGGCGATTCATTTGCGGGGTCGAGGCGAGGCGACAGAGCTGCCGTGGATGAGGCCAGAGAGAGAAAGGTGTATATTGATGGGCGTTTCATTGTTGGATAAGCGGTATAGCAGCGGATTTATTGATAACGCTCACATCTGAAAGACGTGTGATGAACAGGGAATGATGAGGGAAGAGGAAGCCATAGTCAGCCACTATATGTTCTTATGGAATGTCCGGCTACAGGTATCAAGGGTCCAGTCAAACCACCTGATTGCTAAGGGCGTAATTATGTCAACGTCGCTCAAGTTGGAGTTGCACGTAATTCGGGCTGCATTTCTGTGATATAATAATACAAGTCACCGCCTAAAGGTAAAGGCCGTGACATTTATTCCGATTGCATTTAAGCCACTTCTCGGCCCATTCCGGCGGCACCGGTGTCGATCGTCCACTTTTTGCGGGGTTCAGCTTGACATTTATACATCAGATGATGAGAATGAAGACCTTGGAGATTTCATTATTTATTACTCTTGGCAATGTAGAATGCTGCTATTGGAGTTGCTATGTATAAGCAGCTTTGGGTACGGACGTGTACATACACCATTGCTTGTAAATATGATCTAGACGCACAACAAGCCAAGACATATACAATAAGCCATAGCTCTTATGGCTGACAAGAAAAAGAAAGCTACAAGTGAGAAAGATGTCATCAAGAGCGAAAATATTCTCAAATTCACTCAACATTGAGCACTAGTAGTATCAGCGGTCGTGGGTATTCTATAAACGAACATCCCGATGTCAGCCTCCGAATACCCGGTATCCATCCGATCTTTAGTGAACATGGAACATGTATAAGAGCAGTCGAATAATCGCACACGTCTGCCTCATATCAATAACAAGTTGTTTTACTTTCACATCCTAATTCACGGCACTTATCACAATCATTTAATCCAAGTTAATGAGACATCCATTCATGGTTCAAGTAACTACAAGATCATTTTTTTCATCAATATCAACACTACCCGTCATTCTCTCTTATTCCCTTAAATATCGACCTTGACCACAACCTTGCCCTTTGCCTTCTTCTGCTCAACCTTGTCATAAGCAGCCTGAAATTCTTCAAACTCCACAACGCTGTCAATCTGGGGCTTTAGCCCCCGAGCATCAATAAAGTCAGCAATCTCTTTCAGATCCTCGCCTTTGCAGTCCATGAGGAACCAAGTGCTCTTTGCCAGCTTTTTAGTCACGGACTCTGGCTTCAACTCATCTGGGCCACCAACGACGCTCAGCAAAACACCGTTTTCCTTAACGGCCGACCAGCATGAAGCCAGAGTCTGTCCACCGAGGCAGTCCAGGATCAGGTCAACCTCACGAGAGGGATCCTCTTTAGCCCACTCGTCAATGGACTGCTTCTTATAGTCGATAATTTCTGTGGCCCCGGCCTTCTTGGCGGCCTCGATATTTGCGCCACTGCACTGAGCAACGACAGAACCGGCACCGGCGGCGGCGGCAAACTGAACAGCCCAGGTTCCGACGCTACCTCCGGCGCCAGTAATCAGAACTCTCAGCTTGCTGTTATATGCCCTGGCCTCTGCATCACCACGAATACCGTGCTTGTTGAGGGTTCCTTGGGTGAACACTCCTTGCCACGCAGTCAATGTGCTCAGTGGCGTTGCAGTGGCTTCAATCCAGTCTAGAGACTTGGGCTTCAGGGCCAACTCCTCGGTATGAGCAATTGTGTATTCTCTCAAACATCCAGGAAATCGTGCATGGAGACGGAAATACACTTCGTCACCGGGCTTGAAAGGGCTGGATTCTGGTGAAGTGGCGACAATGCCAGCAGCCTCAGTTCCGGGAACACGCTCTCGGTTTGGTGGGAAAAGTGACGGGTAGTTGACTTCCCATCCTAATTCGCCAAGACAAGGAGCTGTGGCCTTGATCTTGATAAGATGATCATCTGGACCAGCAGGCTTAGGAAGGGGAGTCCGTCGCAGCTCGAGGGTTGTGAGCTTAGGATCGATCTGATAGATAGCTCGGATGGTGGTGGGGAGATTAGCAGAAGCCATTTTGACGAATTGGTTGGCAGTTGACAACAGGTTTGACATTATTCAGACAAAGGCAATGTGCAACGATAAGAGAAAAGGCTTTTTTTTTTTTAATCTACAGCTCCCTCACTTCATCAGAATCTTCCCGCCTTTTATAGTTTTCCCCCGCGCAAACATCTCCATCATGGTGATGTCCATTTTGCCATTCGGTTACCCCATCTACGGGTAGCCTTCCCGCCTACCAACCGGGTACCCAATCTTTTCAGCTGCCAAGCATTGAATCGGCGACCCGTCCAGCTTCCAGACACGGCAGCAAAAACCTTAAAATCACTCTAACCTAAAATACAGGCATGGCTTGAGAGGCGCCGCCCGGCCAAGACGGAAACGTGTTATGGCAATGCTTGTTAAGAACTGGAGATTCAGGCACTGCCGGGAATCGAGTGGATCGGGCACGGCTACGCCAGTATGCGGCTTTTCTCTAATTATATCCACTCCAAAAGGCTACCACTTACCCTGATTGTTGAGAATGGACAATATCAAGGGCTCTACCGTCTAACAATACAGTCCAGATCCCTGCCGTCGTGATTCGGAGATGCGTCCAGCATCTTTTGCTCTGCTCCGTGCTCCGATCTCCACTGGTCCGGGATCCGCTACCGAAGTGTCCCAAAGTGGCAGCATATCCCGGTTCGGCAGATGGAAAACTGACTCAAATGGCAGTTTATATCATCTGACGATATCCCATATGGTTTTGAAGTGAAGCTGCGTTTTGTTTCCTTTTTTGGTACATCATCACATTTCCTATTGACTCCGCGACATGCTGCCATGATTACTATAGCCATCTAGCTCCAGTTGAGGGATTAATAGGTGACAGCAATTTGCATACACAAAATTCTTGTTCAGTTGTTTAATGTTAATCCCTACTGGTCAGTGTACCGGAATGCTGTTACATATGTATCACCTCTTCATTGGCCATCTTCATCATGCTGCACCTGACCCATCGCCATCAACCGATTCAATTACCATCATAAATGTCCCATTCAATCCGTATATGGGCAAATTTGCCCAAGACTTCAGGCAACCATCTGATCCCACCTATCACAATTAGCTCAGACCCTCCACGGCCTCCCGATGATCTCCGCATCTTCACAAACATGCCCTCTCGGCAATTCATCTCAACATGCGTCTCATAAACACACAGACTCTCGATTTAGAAGAATTCTTCGACATTTATGTCCCCGAATACGCTATTCTATCCCACACGTGGGCCGATGGCGAAATCTCGCTCCAGGAATGGGCTGATCGCAAGAACCGACGCTTCAAGCCCGGCTATCAGAAGATCATCTGGACCTGCGAAGAGGCCACTAGGGACAACCTGCAATATGTCTGGGTTGATACCAACTGCATCGATAAGACCAGCTCGGCGGAGCTTTCCGAGGCCATCAACTCCATGTTCAAATGGTACCGCCGGGCGCGCATGTGCTATGCATATCTTGAGGATATACCGCATATGAGTGTCGCAGAATGTGAAGAACAGGGCAGCGCTTTTCGAGCAGCAAAGTGGTTTACCAGAGGCTGGACTCTGCAAGAGCTCATTGCACCACCAGAAGTCAAATTCTTCTCGCAGGATTGGCAATCTATTGGGACGAAGGCCGACCTGGCGCTGTGCATCTCTGAAATCACTGGCATCGCATGGACATGCCTGCTAAAGCCCAAATTCTCCAAATCCAATCCCCTTCGAGGGTACAGCGTTGCTCAGCGTCTTTCATGGGCTTCTCGTAGATCAACTACCCGCATCGAAGACCAGGCCTATTCTTTGATAGGTCTCTTTGACATTACGATGCCGCTCTTATACGGAGAGGGCCACGAGGCATTTACGCGATTCCTGGGTGAAATTATCGGCAAATATCCCGACCATAGTTTCTTTGCCTCACAGCTCCGATATGTCGACTTTCTCCCACGATCGCCAAAGGAATTTTGCGACTCCCGCAACGTGGTCATTGGCAATTCACCGCAGCTACAGAAACACTACACACCAGTATCTCACTCGTATCCATTTCAGTTGACGAACACGGGGCTGCAGATAACATTGCCTATTGTACCTACTCTAGTACCACATTTCGTGTTTGGTGTTTTAGACTGCTGGGAGTATGACATGGATAGTACGCAGGCTACTCGATCGGTGTCCCGCATATGGATTCCTCTACTGCAGAAGGACCATCCAGGTCTAAGACACTATTCACGACTGCTATGGCCACAGGTCTTTTGTCCAGTAAAGCTCATCCGCAAGCATAGATTCATGCAAGTTACGCAAGCCGAAGATGGAGAACAAGGAGAGCAAGCAACGACCACTGAGACAGCTTCAATACTTGACGTTGTCCAGCATGTTGACATTGCGTCCATGGACATACACAAGAGTATATTGATCAAGAATCCCTATGCAACTACCGTAGATGCCCCTCGCTGGCAGCCCCGTTTAGCTGGCAGTCCATTTCTGGTGTGCTTCCCGCGAGGCACAGGGGACTATCGTCTCTTAGGCATATATCCCAGCGAAAACCAAGTACAGGAGACATCTTGGTCTGCCCATAAACCACCGTTGCTGCCTCTTATAATGCCACGGAAAATATCACGGATAGGAAGCAAAGACACAGCGAGTGATGGTTGCGAAGCACGAAACGGCGACGACATACAGAACGAGTTATACGGCGTAGTTGTCGTCTTTAAGAAGAGAGGGTGTAGACCCGCCAAATGTACAGCGATATACCTAGCCAATATACCGGAGACGATAGATGGCTGCACTACATTCCGACCAAGTTGCAAAATCGTTCATGGATGGAACCCTTCGCAAAAGAACAACTTACACGAAGACGACTTCGAAAACATGACCGACATCGACGCAAAGGACAACGTCTTCGTGGCCACTCAAAAATTCCCATGTCCTTCGAAAAACAGCACAGAAGGGTTAGAGCCCCGATTCTTGGGTTTGGTTCAAGTCGTCTTCGATAAAGCTGACATGATGGATGAAGTAAGTTTGGCGTCAAGTGGGGGAATGAGGGCGGCGGAAGGGATTTTGCAGTATTTCGGTGTCGAGGATTCAGACGAAGAAATTGGGAGTACGAGCACAAGGGCGAGAGCAAGCTTCCCAATATGAGTCAACCGTGGTTCATGGACAATGATTCAGATATATTTCAATGGGATTAATTAGAGCCGTTGGCCTCACTGCAAGATGTAATGATACTATCAAATTCGTCTCCCCCCGTGTTCCCCCTCCCCCAATTTTCAAGCCCCCTATTGGCAACGAATAAATCTCGAGGAGTACAACCACTGGAATCCATTGCAGATATTTGTGCGCCAGACTCTATTAAAATTTGGATAATTTTATTTCTCGTGGCAAGTTGATGAGGTTTTGAGCGTGTGATTTTATAAGCTACCAATCCACTAGCCGCCGAGTGAAGTGGTGTCCGTTGGAAATTGTCCAAACTGTTAACATTGACTTTCCAATGAAATGTGAGCTTATGGACAATTTCGTATCGTAGACTTTGAGCAGCGATATGTAAAGGGGTCGCACCGTCACACCCCCTGCAGGGCGCATTAGGGTCAATGTCGCTGCAATTAGCTAGGAGGTAATCCATAACCCCGACAAAGCCTCTTGTTATAGCAAGAGACAATGGCGTCTCATTGCAAAAGTCCCTCGGGTCTATCGACTCTGTCAGGCCGGCATTGTTGGGCAGTCGATAATCCATTCTTGAGAAGTGATCTTCATGCCACCCATTATCGGGGTATTTCTCTTTGGGCGTTCGTGTCTCCGGATCTACTCCAAGCTCTACAACGAGAAACCGTAACATATTCTCAATTGGCTCTTCCGAAACCACGACTTGTAGTGGGAGGTGGATTGCATCCCATCTGCACTTTTCATTGGACTCCGGGGTCGATATATTCCAATTCCTTATCATGGATAAGTATTCAACAACATTCAATTGACAACGCAAGAGAGCAACATGAAACGGGCTAACCCCCCAATGATTGAGCACATTGGGGTCGACACCGGGTTTCATCAAAAGTAACCCCACTGCCTGAAGCCTTCCTTCCATTGCGGCCCAATGAAGAGCTGTGTTTCCATTCTGGTCCTGGCGGTTCACATTAAGGCTCCATTTTGGGTCCAAGAGCGTACGAATTGCGGGCAAGTCCCCTCTTCTGCAAACAATGTGAAGAGCTGTGGTTTCTCCAAAGTCAACCTTGTCTCGAAACTGAGAAGGTGCCGCAGAGTATTTCTCGGCCCAATATTCTACAAATACACCCAACGTTGCCGTGAGGTGGGATTGAAAAGCGTCCCCTAGTCGGTCGCTGGCCTTCCATTCAAGCAGTAACTTGGCTAGCTCTGGTCTATTCCAGTAAACTGCCTTTCGCAATGGTGATGTCGTCGTCGCGGTGTTTGTGCCCCCGTTGACATTTGCGCCTTTCGCCAGCAAATATTTGGCCATTTTATAATGTCCCCGTTCCACAGCGACATCAAGCGCTGTGTCCCCCTCAGCCGTTTCGCAGTCAATACACGCGCCGTTTTCTACTAGTATCGTGACAAGAGAGAGGTGTCCAAACGCGGCGGCACAATGTAAAGCCGTGTGGCCGAGCGAATCTTGTGAATCTATGAGCACCTTGTTCTTGAGAAGTATCTCGATGATAGGAATGTGACCGTTTGCAGCGGCTAATTGGAGATGCGTGCTTCCAGTACTTCTGGGAGGCTTTGTAAATAATCTCTTGAAGTATCGCCGACGACCTTGTTTTTTGAGGACCGTTTTCATAAGAACAGTCAGCCCATAGTTGGCTGCCAACTCAGCCTGGCCACTTAATGGTTTGGCATAATATAATTCCTTTGCCCTAGGCGGCTTCTTCCTCGTATCCGCATAACGTATGATGTTGGCCAGCTCCATCCATAGTCTAAGGAGTTCCGATTTATCAGAGAAAAACTGTGGGTATTTAGCTAATATTTTGACACCCTGCTGGCCAGAATGTTTAAAGTGCTCAGTGATGCGTAATCAAAAGGGGGATAACGAAGATTTCTCTTTTCATCATCTTCCAACGTCTCAACCTGGAAGACATCCTTATCTTTGAGGTACACGTAATAGAAATAGGAAATACATGCAGATGCCAGTCTTGACTGTTCTAATTCAACATTAGACAATGAAAACCAAAGCATCGCCTTGGAGTTTAGAATTCGCCGCGTTAAAAAGTCGTAAGCGCTGTGATGAACCAAAGTTAAGGTATCGTCCGTTATGCTTATGAAATGGCCGCAGTACGTAAGTTTGCCTCGTAAGATCGTTGTACTATCAAGAAGCCCGGTAGACTTAATATCTAAAGCGGCAGCAAGTTCGTTGAGTGAGAGCGGCCGAACGGCAAATGTGCACCACCGAAGGATATCCATAATTAAACTTCTCTGTGATTTTTCAATTTGCTGGAGGATTCTTTCATAAAGAGCATCAAGTCCCTGGGGGAGTTGGTTCAAGCTCTCTCCCACTTCCGATATGTCCATGGTCTGAAGATCTTTCACGGCGAAGCTTACCCACAGATATATGCCGGCGGACTTTTCCACTAGGCACTCTTTGACATGATTTGCTAGCTGGGCTGGATATTGTTTGCTTTCTGACAACTCTGCAACATGCGTTGAAATATACTGCTCAAGCCCGCAATTGACCTCAGTTTTTACATCTGGATCTAGACGAATTCTTGGAAATTGACCAAGTGATGCTCCTAGATGTTGAGGATATTCCCGACTCAAAATAATTATTTTGAGTCTAGGCAATGTGCTTGCAATTTTCTTGAGATTTTTAAGCAAGAGCTGTAGTGAAATTGGTTCACACTCGTCTAGACCGTCAAGGATGCAAGTCGCCTGCGAATCTCCGAGGTCGTTTGCCATTTCGACAAAGAATCTCCAGACCGTTTCAAATGAATTCTGCGAAAATATTTGCTTGTTTTGTACTTCATAGCTGGGGAGTATATGTCTGAGAAGTTCCTTTTTCTGCTCCACAAGTTGGAAGAGTATCCCCCTAATGATAGCAACACCGTTGTTGCGCGTATTGTCGTTGGCATCACAGAAAAAGTAAGTTGAATAATGAGTCCTCGCATCTCCAGACGAGAGAAAAGAGACCGAGAGGTACTCTATAAGGTAAATTGATAACATGGTTTTACCAGGGCCGGGGCCACCAGATATCCACAGCAGCCCTCCATCGGAATCCTTCCATTCGACAAACTCTTTTTTCTGAGCAATCCAGTCGCAGGTGCCTTTTACAAGCTCTTCCTTGGAATTCATCAGTTTGGCACGATCAGTTACAGGATCCGTGATAAACAGAGCCTGTAGACATGTTGAAGAATGAGGGCTGGAATTGGCGGTTGCGTTAAGTTTGGTGTCAATTGAATTATATCCGGTTTGTATATCTCCAGTGATTGCTAAAATGCGACTAATGAGGTACGTTCAGCCCATGCATATACATTTACCATCAGCTGTTCTCTACTTACAGATGAATGTGAGTATTGAGTGAGTTATACTCATGATCCAGGTCGTCGAAGAGCTTTGAAATATTTGGTTGTTGTTTTAGGCCAGAGATAGCTCGCCAAGTCTTCTTTTGAATCGAGTCATGGCAATCAAATGAGATCTTTTGCAGGAGGTCTTGCAATGATTGCACATAACATTGACACCGAGTCAATATTTTTACCAATGTCTTCTGTTTGTAAAGACTTTGTATTTCGTATCTCTTTAGCAAGCGATGCGAGGCTTTCGAGACGTTGAATGTTTTGCTGTATTTGGCCTAAGCCATCTGGAATTTGGTCCGCGACAGATTTGACCAGCTTGACTGTCTTGAAGACGACTTCGGTAAATTGCTCAGCGGCAGCCACGACGCCAATGATTTCTGCCATATTAGACAGGTATATCGGGAAATATCAGAAGGTAATTGCTTGATGAGCAGGAAACTCAAAGGAGGCGGGATATTATATCTCGATAACGCCAGGCTCTGCCAACACATATATGTGTCACTGTCGGGTTGGCTCGTCTCTGCCACAAGACCTGAGTTCGCATACTTACATACGTGTAACGTTTTTGCTCCTTGTCGTACAAAGAATCATTTGCCCAATTTGCCGCGCGGTTCACGGGGTTTGTCAAGGCGCCTTAATCCAGATATAGCCCGACACATGTATACACATCAAGAAAGTCGTACGGCACAGGTAGTGTTATGCATGCAAAGAGAAAGACAATTGCTTTCCCATACTCCTGTTGACGGTGCAGGCCCAAAATAGCCACATGGCCTCACAAGAAGTTTAGAAGAAAAAAGAACTCCTATCTGATACCGTATGGCTCGATTTTGCCCATACAGGTGTCGTTGGTTCATGATGATCAGGTACTGCCAGACAACGCCAATCCAGGTAGGAATGTGGCAAACTGATATGTATCCTACAGCTTGAGGTTAATTATGGACGCAGACAGTATATTAAATATTTCTAGCGGAAAATGCATTGAATACATGTTACTACTCCGTAGGGTCAAGTGGTGACAATATAAGCTTTTTCATCGTTCATATTATTTTAGGAAACTACATGTGGAGACCATTTGGTGTTGTTGGCAGGGAGAGAGTTGAGCTTGGGTGAAGGGATCCCATATTTTAAAGTGCAGGTGGTCTGGTCTTCTGTTGTTGATCTTCTGTTGCTCCTCTGTATTCCATCGGTGAATGGGAGCGGAACTCTACTACAATTCCATATGCTAATTCATGGATACCACATTTTTTTTTCTCCAATGTCATATAAAAGAAGCTGCATGTTATTGACACATTACAGGACATTGATCCTTACATGCCAGACCGGGTACTGTAGACTTACGTGGCTAGAGATCTCGCTTGCCGCCGCAAGTGCAGGGTCCTGGGCCGATCTCCAAGAAAAGACCAGCGCGCGTGGAGAAGAACTGCAGGCCCCTGAAAATGGGTGCACGGATCCATGATTACCTACAGATACGACGTATTGTGTAATGTTCCAAGGCGCCTACTGAAGAGGACCGCAGTGAAGACAAACGATAGGTTGGTGGGCATTGGATAATTGAGTGCATGTTATGTAATTGGCCGTCTCTTGTTTGACAACATCTCAGTTCAAGTTTCATCTCCTCAACATTGCATGGCAACACCACCAAAAGGCCTCGCAATCCCGGACCTGTTCAACACACCGGTCCTCCGCCAATGCCTCATGCGCATCTTCTCGTCACCGCTAAACTGCGGCGCCAAGATATTTAGAACCGGCAACTATTTCGCAGCAAATTGGATTGCCCTCGGGGATTTGTAGGTCGCTAAAATTGGGACACTCCATCGCCCACGTAATGGTATGCACGGGAGCGGCTTTTTTCTGTCTTCGTCTCTGTTGAATCCCACTGGCTGGCTTAATCCCGCGGGAGGCCGCACCGATACCCTTTTGTGATGAACATGCCGGATCCTTTGCGAAGGGCTGCTCGAGAGTTTTGCTGTAAGAAGTGTAAATGCAAGTATATGGCTCAGTTTGTTTCGTCATGAATGCGTTTATTATTCTGGAGACGGATTGAGGGATATCCTAAAAAGGCAGTTATCCATCATTCCCCTCTAAAAGGGGCCAATTGAGGGCTTGATGCATCATCACCACCAAAACTCAACCATCTCTCAGCTACATCGTCATTGCCAATACTGCTACTACTGATTCTACTATTCCGATACGCACGCACGCACACACACATACACCCCCTACTTCACATCCCTGTAACGGGGTTTTTGCAGCAGCAACTTGTACGGAGTAGATTGAACGGTAACAATGCGCTGACTTGCAACTTTGCCCAATTCCAGCTAGCCTCACAGCTGCAATGCCGGGACTGGAGCCTCATTCACCAGCTAGCCGCTGAAAAGTTGCAGTAGTCTCATCAACCGCACTCCAACGAAATGAGCGAACTGAAGCGCGTCTCTCCTATTCTTCTCTCTGCTGTAGTTACTCTTTTGCTCTCGAGATTTTCACTTTTTGCATTTAACCTTTTTTCTCCTCATCGGCATCATCGGTTCCCTCCGTCATCCGAGAGCAGCCTCTCAGCGTGAGAGATTTGTTTTTGCCTTTTGCCTCCAGCTCCTCTACTCTAACTGCCCCGAAAAGCCGAAATCTCACGATGCCGCCCATTGGCAATTCCTTGCCCTGCAAACCCTTGGCCTTCCCCCGAATAAAGTGGCGCCAGGTCCCGGATCCCCGTTCAAAAGAGGTGGGCCTTTGTCGTGGGCTTCATTTAGCCCCTGTTTCCTCTTATTTTTTCCTTCCCCCTATGCATATGACCAGCTTCTTCGTTTCTTCTTTCGCCAGCATGACGATAGGCTGGCCCCAGTCTCGTTATCCCTCTTCATCGTGAGTTTTCGCCGCTTCTGCTTTCCCACAAGCGGTCGCGTGCGCCTGACGCAGTTTGACCATTTTTCGCTCTTTTCCCTTAATCTTTTATTCTTCTCTTGCATTTTTGAAACAACGTCGCGACACTTTACTTTTTATTACTATCCATTTTATTCTACGTCTGCTCCACGGTACAGACGGATTCCACACGTGCTTGTCCATACAACCCACCTCGTACGACCCGACGTAGATAAAAGTCTGGTAGTACGAATAGCTCGTATCTTTGTTTGAATCCCTCGACGAGACCGCGGCCTGGCTGGAGCGGCAGAGCCTGGTCCGATAGCTAGATGGCTCTGATTGTGGATATTGTGCGATCGGTCCTGTGCACCTCATGGCTTAACGTCTTGCTTGTCTTTATACCCATCGGCTATGTGGCCTATTTTCTCAACATCAATTCAACCCTCATCTTCATCTTCAACGCTCTCGCTATTGTGCCTTTATCGTCCCTACTCACGGATGTCACGGAGAAGATTTCCAGCGATGCCGGCGATACCGTTGGCGCCATTCTCAACATCAGCCTCGGCAACCTCGTCGAGCTGATCTTATTGTGAGTTCGAACACCTTGCTGTTCCATTCCTTGAAGCTCGACATGTTCCAGCTTCCTCCCTCTTTGCCCCTCCATGCTAACCTGAGTCATCCGCTTGTAGTATGTAAGTCGAACCAGCCTCACGCCAGCAACGAAGATCCCGTCGATACGACTCGGCATTATACATTGATCGCAATACTAACTCGCCCAGTGTCGCCCTTAAGAATGACCAGATCCGCGTCGTCCAGGCGTCGATCCTCGGATCTATCCTTGTGAACTTGCTTCTGATTCTCGGCTCTGCGCTTCTCACAACGAAGCTTCCTGATCAAGAGTTTTTGCACGATGCTGCTGGCACACAGCTTCTCGGATCCCTCCTCTTTGTGTCGGTCTTTACCTTTCTGATGCCTGTAAGCTGCCACCACTCTCGCCTACTGCTATCCCAGAGTTATGCGTGCCGACTCTGACATCCTCATGTAGACTGCTTTCGATCACACTTTTAGAGGAACCGAAGGCGCAGAGGGCATGAGTCTCAAGATGAGCAGAATATCTGCCGTCATGATTCTGCTCATTTATATCCTATACTTCTTTCACGAAATCAAGACCCGATCCCCTCCTCACGACGTCGAAGCTGTACCCCAAGACGAAGAAAACGACGATGTCACGCTTTTCGACGGCCAGGATCACGTTCCTCTTCGACCTATGCCTCTCTCTTCAGACGCGCTGAATGGCTCTCAAGCAGCTCCCCGAACCGTTCGATTTGTCGATGTCAGCCCTACATCGGAACATGCGCCTCTCAAGGAAGGCGAACGAGACAGCTTGGACGGATTAGACCCAAACGAAGAAGAATTGGATCACGAGGATTATCTGGAGAATGGAGAGCCCAAGGAAGAGGCTAGCGAGGGTCTGTTTCAGTCGTCCAGACGGGGCAAGACACGGGCTCGCTCATTGTCGCTAGGCTCAAGCAGGGGAGCGATGAGCGAAACATCAGAGGGAGGAGACCGCACGGAGTTGATGGCGCCGTACCTTACGACAAGACAAATCCTCCGCGACAGCCACGTCAATCTCGACCGCATCGTTGCCAAACCTAGACATGTCTCGTTCGGACCCAAGACGGACCGCGTCATTTCCTACGTGATGCTGATCCTGACCTCGACCTTCATGTCCGTCTCGGCCGAGTTTCTGGCCAGCGCCATTGACGATGTGATTCGCCAAGGTCATTTGTCTGAGTCCCTCATTGGTCTCATCATCATGCCCATTGTCGGCAACGTCGCCGAGTACGCAACTGTGGTTGTCGTTGCTGCAAGGGACAACATGGGACTTGCGCTGGCAGTTTCCGTTGGCTCATCGATCCAAATTGCGCTCTGCGTGACTCCATTGACGGTCATTGCGGGCTGGATCATGGATCGTCCGCTGATGCTGACATTCAATCTCTTTGAGATTGCCACCCTCTTTGGATCAGTTTTGTTGGTGAACTTTTTGATTCTTGGTGAGGGCGTAAGTGGCCCGCTGCGATCTAGTGGCCTGAAGGGCGGATTAATGTGTGCATGTTATGTGATTATCGGGTAAGTCTGAATCTTGTTCTCTACATTCCCATATAGGATTTACTGACATTTGAAACAGACTCGGGGCGTATCTGTCTCCCTAGCATGATGGAGTTATACACTTCAGGTATTTCGTATACATAGAATTTCTGCATTCTGCGATAAAAGCAGTACCAAATAATTAGACATGTATCTACTAGAGCTAATCATAATGAACAAAAATTCGTCAAAGGAACATTTGAAGCTTCTCCAATATTTGGTGGTGGGCGGACATTACATAATCACTTTTCTTGCTATGAAGCATTAGCGTCGCCTAACTTCAACTTCAACTCTTACTTGCAAACATGAACTTTGTCATGTTGTAATGCAGGATCACGATTAATCTTTTCTTCTTCTCTCAACACACGGCCATGCGGCGTGAGAGGGATGACTCAGACGATGAAGACATTCCGCTGCATCACAAACGCCCGTTTGGCGCTGGGCTGAAGCGCAAGAAAATTGAGTTTGTCAAAGCCACAGACGCAGACGCAAGCAACACGATCAAGAATCTGGGCAAGGAAACCGCCTCTATCGGAGATGTCTACGCCAGCATAGTCCTAGGCGGCAGCTCCAGGGATTCATCATCAAAACCTGAAGGCACCAGCGATGAAAAGGATGACCAAAAGGAGGACGCTGTTGAAAAAGAGCCGGAACCTCCAATATGTCCCGTCTGCTCTCTTCCCATCACAACGACGCTGCAGCAACACGAGGCCTCGCTTGCCCATCAAGTCAGCCTGGAACACTCCCACCCTCCATCTGCACTAGATCGATCGCGCATGGGTTTGAAAGCCCTGGAATCTCAGGGCTGGGATCCCGATTCCCGTCTTGGCCTGGGCCGAGAAGGCGAGGGCACCCGGTTCCCCATCAAGGTAGCCAGGAAAGAGGACACGCTGGGAATCGGGGCTACTCGTACGCAGCCAAAGCAGGCGGTCCAAGAGAAGCCTCGGGCTCTGACTGGCAAGGAAATGCGCGCTCTGGCGGACAATGAGAGACGAAAAGGGGAGAGGCTACAGGCTGAGATCTATGGACGGGTGGATGTGGAGAAGTATCTCAGGGGGAATGGAGGTGAGGATGGCTTATGAGAAGTACAAAGAGCACAACGAGACGAATGATAGACTGCAGATGGCCTGGATATAGATGTGGTTGGAGGAAACCGAGTTCCAGCTTGGTCGTGTGATGTTTTGCTATGCCCGTGCATGCCTGTATCCATAATCCATATCCACGCCCCCGGCACGAGGTGTGGCATGATTCCATCCATTCCATATCGAGCTCTGAGACCCTTGAAGTCGCTAAAGGGAATAACCTCCAGCGGTTGTTCTTCAGTGAAGCCTCCTAGTGACCTCATCGCCCCGCGGCACTCGACCAGCCACCGCTAGCGCTAAAGTTAGGGGCCAGGCACTAATGGTCGAGCCTGAAGCAGCCTGGGGTCGCCCGGAGTTTCAGCCTGCGCGCACCAACCCCGCCAAAACCCGACCTTCCTTTCAGCTTTGGTGATGCTTCACAAAACAAACTTGGCCTCCCTCAGCCTCGACCGCACTCGAGCTTTCAGCTGTTGCTCACGCCTCTGATCTCTGCGCTGCCAAGGGAATCTATCAACTGTAATCGAGTTCATTGTCGCAAGCCGATCTTCCGCTTATTTCTCCTGTCTTTTCCGCCTGTCGTTGACTTTGTCCATCACCGCCTGACGGGACAGCTCCGTTGAACTCCGTCACAATGGGGTTGTCCATCTTTGAAGAGCAGCACAATGGTATGAGCCCGAATCTCATGCTCAGGGAGCCTGTATTTATCGCATTGCTGACACATATTATAGTTATCCTGCAAGAAATCAAGAACATCACGCAAAATGATGTACGAGACCGCCTGCCCCTGTTTATCCCCTACCGACCGACAGCGATTCTGACCACTCCCAGTGGAAATGTTTGATAGTCGACGAGACCTCCAAGAAGATTGTCGACAATGTTGTCAAGTCAGATGACATCCTGAACCACAATATTGCCAGTCAGCCTCACCTCTCCTGCATCTCCGATTTGCGAGGCCCTCATACTGACACGATGTCCGCAGCCATCGAGCTCATCGAAGCTCGTCGCGAGCCTAACCCCGAGATGGACGCCATCTACCTCCTCAGCCCCGAACCGCACATTGTCGAATGCCTCCTGGCCGACTTTGAGCTCCGGCGCTACCGAAGGGGGTTTCTAGTGTGGACGAACCTGCTAGATCCGGCCCTGCGAAGAAAAATTGACGAGTTCCCCGGCGTGCGCCAGCTGCGCGCGAGCTCTCGGACGCTGTTTGTCGACTTCTACCCTCGAGAATCACATTTGGTGACGTTCCGGGATCCCTGGAGCTTCCCGATGCTCTATCACCCGGCATGTAATGCCATCGTCCCCAAACATATGCAGCTCCTTGCGCAAAGAGTAAGCTTGGACCAGCCATGAATTTTCCTCTCCTTTTCCTTTGCTAGTCTGGAACTGGAATGCTGATGATGTGGTCAGATTGCCGGAATATGCATCACTCTTGGAGAATATCCCAAGGTAAGATACTACCGGCCGAAAAATGCCTTCCACGAGGCTTCCGTCTTGTGCACCCACCTGGCGAGATTTGTACAAGAAGAACTAGATGGCTATGCCCAATGGGACTCCAACTTCCCGCCTCCGTCGACCAGACCACAATCTACGCTTCTTATTACAGACCGATCGATGGACCTTATGGCTCCGTTAGTACACGAATTCACCTACCAAGCCATGGCGCACGATCTGCTTCCCATCAAGGATGGCGACAAGGTTACTTTCCATACAGTCATCAACGAAGGGACGCCAGATGCAGCGGAGAAGGACATGGAGCTTGCAGAAAAGGACAAGATTTGGGTCGAAAACCGTCATCGCCACATGAAGGATACAATTGACAAGCTCATGGGCGATTTCCAAAAGTTTTTGGATCAGAATCCTCATTTCACCAAGGAAAATACCGACACGACGAGTCTGAGCGCTATCCGAGACATGATGGCTGGGTTACCTCAGTTCCAGGAGATGAAGGAGGCGTATTCTTTGCATCTCACCATGGCCCAGGAGTGCATGAACAAATTCCAGCATCATAAACTGTCCGATACAGCGGCCATTGAGCAGACGCTGGCCACCGGGCTGGATGAGGACTACAAGAAGCCGAAAAATATCCTGGATTCGGTAGCTCGATTGCTGGATGACGACGCAGTATCCCCCGGAGACCGACTCCGACTGATTGCCCTCTATGCGCTATACCGTGACGGAATGATTTTGGATGATGTCAAGAAACTTCTCGCCCATTCAGGTCTCCCCATTCAGGATACGGAGACTATTATCAACCTGGAGCACATTGGCGGAAGACCCATTAAACAGCTAAAGGAGCAACGGCAGGCAATTCCTCCGCTATTTCCCGCCGACAATAAGAATTCTCAAGACGAGGACGATTATACTCTTTCCCGCTTTGAGCCTGTCCTGAAGCAGGTGCTGGACGGACTGACCAAAGGAACTCTGGATCAAACCCTCTTCCCATACGTCAAGCCACCGCTGGACCCGAACGAGGATATGCTTGCGGCTCAGGCAGGGTCACTTCGTGCCGCTGGACGGCCAAACTGGGCAGCGGCCGGCCGACGGCCTCCCGAAAACCGCCAGAGGCTGATTGTTTTCATGGCTGGCGGTGCTACATACAGTGAAAGCAGGACATGCTACGAGCTTGGTAATGAGCGAAGCCGTGATATTATCTTGGCAACTTCGCACATGCTCACGCCCCAGCTCTTCCTCCGCCAAATTGGAGATCTGAGCCGCGACAAACGACAGCTGGATCTCCCCATTGAGCGTAAGAGACACGCACCCGCACATCTTTTCGAGCGCCCAGCACCGCCACCACCGCCGGTTCAGGCTCGGCCACCACAACAGCAGGCCGCAGCTCCTCGACCAGGTGCTGCTGCGCATCAACCGATGGCTCGCCCGGGCGGCCTTCCCAGTCGACCGACTCCCAGCGGCGGTGCCGTGCCAACGCAAGCCATGGCCAACATGCACATCAACTCCAGCGGGCACAGGCCTACAACCTCAAACAGCTCGTACGACGACGGCAAAGCACACAAGGAGAAGAAGAGGAGGAATTTCCTGGGCTTAAAGAAGTAGGGTTCTTTTCGAGAGAGGTCCTTTTCTTCCAGCTCCGCATCGTCAGGCGGCGGGAACAAGATTAAGAAGCTGCAAGCTTGAATTTCATCCTTTCAGAAAAGAAGGCATTCATTTATCGATGGCGGACGAAATACTTCCTTTTTTATTTATTTCTATTATTTGATTGCGAAGAGGGCCTAATTCTTTTGGACTCGTATGTTTTTTTCCAAAACTTTTGGGTACTACATTTTTCTGTTTCCCTAAAAGCGTGGCGTGGAGAATTGAGATTGAGCGATAGTTTTATTTTGTGGTGGCGAATGAATGAATTCATGTATGGTTGAGATGTCTTAATATTCATGAGGCGAAAGTGAGCAGGTAGTGGTAGAGCACTTTAATTCTTTGTTCTTTTTTTTAAAGGTAGAGAGAGGGTGGTGGAGGTAATAAATTGCATTGTGTTGAAGAGTAGATATCCATGTCTTAGGAATGTATGCTAACATGTGAGATGATATAATATATGGTGAATGACAAAAAGACCACTCCATGAAACGCTCCGCTGCTACATCGTGAATCGTAACGAAATCAGATATACCCGAAAAAGAACAAAAACTCCCGTGCAAACATTAAAATCGTGTCTCGATTACCTTCTTCCCCTTGTTGACTCTCTCTTGAGCACTCTTTACACGCTCATCATCCATATTGCGCCTCCATTTGCAGCTCGGCGCGAACTCGCACGACGTACACTTGAACGCCTCCTCAATCGTCACGCCCTTGGGTTTCCTCTCGCCGCGCCACCAGCTCATATCCCCCACGAGATAGGCATCCAAAGTCTGCGCCGAAACGGGGAAATCAATCTTCGCAAGTTCGCGGCCGTCATCTCGGTAGACGTACTGCACACGAAGAATAGAGCCGATGGAATCTGCGCCGCGCGGAAAAGTGAGCCGAATTTCATCCTCAACGAGAGTGACGAGTTCGCGGAGGGAACCATATTTGAGGAGGTCAGGTACGCCGGGGGACGATTCGGGGATACTAGCGGGGTTATCGCCCTGAGCGGCCTTTCCTTTCGCAGCGTTCCTTTTAAATTGCTCGTATTCTTCTGCCGAACTAGTGGGTGTATCGAAGAAGATTTCGTCGTGGAGCTCTCCGATTTGCGACATGAACGTGTCTGAGAAGCGCTCATCTGCATCTAACCCGTATCGCCTAAACACTTTCGAGAAGTCTAGCTCGCCAGCAGCCATGTTGGATAGAAAGCGATGGTATAATAGCAACTGAATTTTTGCAGGTCGTGCGGTTGCTGACGAAACAGGTTTCGTAGTGCCCCGTGTTTTGACATCCGCAAGGAAGATCTGGCGGTTGTTGTCCTTCGGCTTGCCAGGTTTGAGACCTCCAAAGTAGTCTGATATCATTGACTGGCTTTGACTGGGTTGGGATCCTTGGCTGGAGAGCTCTTCCTCAAACTCTGGGTTGGGGTTGTCGTAGCTGAGATCATCAATGACGCCGTTGACCAGATTGCCGTCTACTATACCCCAAACTTCCAGCTCCCTTGTCAAGCCCGTATCCCGCAATGTTCTTAGTCCTTGAACCAGGTTCCAGAGCCTCAACCCAAACCCGTCCTCCTTGTTTAAGATTTCAACTTTGACGGTAGTATGAACCTCGTCTTCAAGCTTCTTGTGCACTTTGGAGCCTTTTTGCATCGCTGGTGTTCGAGTTTTTCGTCCACCAGGTAGCCGTGTAAGTGTATACCAGTACTGAAGCTCGCACCATGCTCCAGCAGTCAGGTCGCTTACTGTTAGCGGCCGCTTTGGAAATGAGCGAAACCTCTGTAATGGGGATCGGTCATCCTGGCATTCAAGCTCATCATTGTCGCTAATTTCTGTAAGCGGCGGTGACTGGATGGGAATTGCTTGTAGAGCAGTGGTTACTGTATCTAGGTTTAGCTTCTTGCCAAACTGAAATTGGCGAATCTGGTGTGGACTCACGATCAGGATATGCGACGACTGCACTTTCTGGGGGAGGAAATAATATGCTCTGTTTCTCGTCTGTCATTGATGTCGATGCGGATATCTCTTCCTTTATAGCAAAGCCATTCGATGGCGACTCATAGCTGCGGTAGACATATTTCTGAGACGATGTGACCTCCCCCAAAGCCTCGAAGCTTGAAGTTGTCTTCTTGGCAAAGCTCGAAGCTGGGACGACAGCTCGATTTACATCCTCCGTAGATTTGAGCGGCGGCGAGTGAGTGGAAGCAAGTTGAATGAGAAGCTCCTCGTCGTCGGTTTCAAAGTCGTAGCCAAACTCATCGTCGCTGGTTTGCACGGCCATGATTATCGCAGCAGCAGCAGCAGCAGCAGAAAATCGATCATGGTGCAAGTGAATGTTTTCGCCATGCGTGAATGCGATGGCGGGGTGAATCGACGTGCCTATTGAACCCTAGCAGGTATTAGGCGGTTAGTCTAAGAGATGCGTGATAGAAACACGCAGTTAACACGCAGTCACGTGAGCTAGGCATCTCTTGTGCCGCTGGACAAGTTGGGAAGATGACCGACTTCTGCCTAGGAAATGTCCAAGGATTGGTCGAGTTTAGTCGCCGTCACGCTGAATTGCGTAATGGCTATAAAATCATTGACCGCAACATTGACTCCCTGTTAAGCTTAACAGTTATGGTAAGGGGATGGTTAAAACGCTGGCCAACTCAATTCATGTAAGTGGAGTTCAAGTCCCTTATCGTCAGCAACCAGCATCTTGCTTCACTGTCTTTGCTTGTGTATCTTCAATTCGCGGAATAATAAATAATACCTCATGTTCCTCAGCCTAGCAGTAATTAATACGATGCAACTTCGTATATGCATCCCCAAGGTCGTTAGTTTGCAGCTGTCACCGGCACTTTTGGGCGTAGCTCGGGCTATAACCGCCCCAAGGCGGCAAGTGGGCACAACTAGATATAGAAGCGGAAGCGGAATTCACAGTGAGCCGCATCTGACTAAGCACAATGCTACAGTGGGTGGATGCCACTGGATAGACATTGAACAGCTGGCTGCAGCAACTCCGGACGCGAATACAGTACATACAAGCTCCTGAAGCTGCGCCTCCCGACTTCAAACTCGGACTCGACAATCTGCAGCTCCAGACCTGCGGCATTGCTGGATCGTCGATTGCTGCTTCACCGGAACCATCTTCATCTCCTTATCGCAGTTTGACAGCAATTGCGACCGAATCAGAACCCCCAGAGCACGCCTGGCTGCGTCACTCCCCAACCGCTAACCCCCCCGAAGCCGAGGCCGTAATCTAAACTAAGAATCGGTTGCGCTGCGAAACGAACACCTCACCATCTTCGACCTCGACGACCTGCGTGGCATGATACAACCATAACACAGCCCTCACACAATGCATCTACGAAATAGTGCGCCCACGGCGCTTCTGGCGACTCTGCTCGCGCCGCTGGCGTCGGCCTTCTACCTCCCCGGAGTGGCCCCTACCACATACAAGCCCGGCGAAAATGTCCCGCTATACGTCAACAGCATCAAGCCCGTAGCGGCGCCGCAAGATGCTCGATTACACTCGGTCGTCTCGTACGATTACTACCATCCGGCCTTTCAATTCTGCAAGCCAGAGGGCGGGCCAAAGTATGTGTCGGAGAGTCTCGGCAGCATCCTGTTTGGCGACAGGATAATGACGTCCGCCTTCCACCTCGAGATGGGCAAGAACGAAACGTGCAAGTCGCTGTGCTCGGTGAAATACCAGGAGAAGTCGGTGGATTTTGTGTCAACGAGGATTGAGCAGGGCTACAGCCTGAATTGGCTTGTCGACGGTCTTCCTGCTGGCCAGCAGATTCAGGACCAGCTGACGGGAACGACATTCTACAGCCCCGGGTTCTTGCTGGGACAGGACGATGAATCGGGCAACATTCTCTTTAATAACCACTACGAGATTTGGGTCGAGTACCACGAAGTCAGCGGAAACGAGAATCAGCTTCGAGTCGTCGGTGTCGTTGTTCAGCCCACCTCTAAAAAGTACGAAGGGGAGGCCGACTGTGGCGACAACCACCCGAACCTCGTCTTTGCCAAGGGCTCCGGTCCCCAGGAAGTCAAGTTCAGCTACAGCGTCTACTGGGTAAAGTCGCCTACCGCCTGGGCTACCCGTTGGGACAAGTATCTGCACGTCTTTGACCCAAAGATCCACTGGTTCTGGCTTGTCGACACCGCCATCATCGTCGTCATCCTTGTTCTCACCGTCATGTCGATCCTGATCCGAACTTTGAAGAAGGACATTGCGCGTTACAATCGCCTTGACCAGATCAACTTGGACGACCTGAGCGGTACCTCGATGCTGGAAGATGGTGTGCAGGAAGATTCTGGCTGGAAGCTGGTCCACGGCGATGTCTTCCGAACCCCATCACGCCCACTCCTGCTTTCTATCCTTTTGGGCAACGGAGCTCAGCTCTTCGTCATGACTGGATTTACCATTGTCTTTGCTTTACTAGGCTTCTTGTCACCTTCTAACCGTGGATCTTTGGGCACCATCATGATCATTCTCTACACTGTTCTTGGCATTGTCGGAGGATACACCTCGGCCAGAACGTACAAGGCCATGCAGGGCGAGCAGTGGAAGCTCAACATTGTCTTGACTCCTTTGCTGGTCCCCGGCATTGTATTCATTGCCTTTTTCCTGCTGGATTTGTTCCTCTGGGCCAAAGAGTCTTCCGGCGCCGTGCCCTTCACCACCATGCTGGTTATCGTCGGCATCTGGTTCGTCATCTCCATTCCCCTCTCGTTTGCGGGCTCTTGGCTCGGCTTCAAGGCCGTTCAAATCGAAAACCCTGTCCGCACCAACCAGATCCCTCGCCAGATCCCTCCCGTCACCACCTACCTCCAGCCCATCCCCAGCATGCTCATTGTTGGCCTTTTGCCCTTTGGCGCTATCTTCGTCGAGCTATACTTCATCATGAGCTCCATCTGGTTCAGCCGCATCTACTACATGTTTGGTTTCCTGTTCCTCTGCTACGGCCTCATGATTGCCGTCTGCGGTGCAGTCACCATCCTGATGACATACTTCCTCCTGTGCGCCGAGAACTACAACTGGCAGTGGAGATCTTTCCTGGCTGCGGGCATGAGCGGTGGCTACGTCTTCCTCAACTGCCTCCTCTACCTGGTCACCAAGGTTAAGCTTGGCGGCCTTGCGGGAACAGTCCTGTACATTGGCTACAGCGCCCTGATTTCCTTCCTGTTCTTTATCCTTTCCGGTAAGTTTTCTCCCATCTTCCCTGTTCTCGGGGATACAATGTCTAACTTTGAAACCAGGCACCATCGGCTACTTCGCCTCCTGGTGGTTCGTGAGAAAGATTTACTCTTCCATCAAGATTGACTAAATAAAGAAAGAAGGAGTGTGGTTACAATGCGTGGCGCGCGATGTGTTTCAGTTTGGCACCATTCGCAGCTGAGAAAAAAGGGGGCAACTTCGAATATATCTAGCAAACTTGTAAAGTACATGTACGACCATGGTATGTACGGCGGTATCACTGTGACGAGAAGGGGGAAGGGGGAGGGCTACAAAAAACAGCGATTCTTCTAGTTTTGCACATTTAAAGGCAACGATTTTTCTTTTTCTTTTCTTTGTTTGGTACAAGCAAATATGGAGAGCGTGAGATTGGGCTTGGGCGGAAAAGAGCAATGCGGGATAGACATGTTTAATTGAAGACTTTTTCAAATTATTTCAAGATCAATTTGATTGCCTGGATAGAATTATTCCCCATTTTCTCCCAAGGGTTTACTGATTCAGCTGGTATGACTAGGATTGGCCTTGCGTAATGTTATGAGCAAAATATGTCTATTAAAGGTCTTGTTACATGCTTCTCTGTATCAAGCCCATTGTCCCAAATAAGTCGCTGTTGCTATTATCAAATGCTCATCCAGTTGCATGAGACAACTAATCCTCATCGTCGTCATCATCCAAATCATCCAGGTTAGTAAACTGAAACTGCTTCTTCTCCGCCTTTGCACTCGGAGGAGCAGCAACAGCTGCCTCCCCAGAGGCACCGATAGCCATGCTTGCTCTTCGCCATTCTGCCTGCTGCTTTTCGATCTGTCGCTGCCTCTCCTGTCGTTGACGCTCCGCCTCCTTCTCGCGCTCCACACGCTCCTGCTTCTCCTTTTCTTCCTTCTCTTTGCGCTCCTCCTCTTCCTTGCGTTTCCGATCTTCTTCGGCCACCGGATCGTAGCCTCTGGGGTCGATGCCTTGTTCCAGAAGAATCTGATTCGATGCCAGTGCTCCAGAGCGAATCTTGTCTTCCAACGGCCAGGGGAAGAAGAGCTGTCCCGACAGAGGGTTGAGGAACTGCGTCATGGTGTCGGGGAGAGTGGTGTGTAAGGCAGCTTGCGCTTGCTGAGCAGATTGCTCGATGGTGCCGTTCGTAGGAGCAGGACTCTGCATAGGATTTGGGGTCTGTGCAGAAGGCGTCATGGCAGATTGGGCCTGAGAATCAGGAAGCGGAGTTTGGCTCTCTTGAGTGGCGGCCATGGCATTCAGAATAGCGGCGGGCGGCATAGACGTCTTGCTGATGCGGCGGGCATGGCCGAGAAGCTCTTCGTAGACGATCGGAAAGTTTGGTTCGGTGGGGTAGATTGTGACTTGGGTGTTGACAATGTCTTTGCGCGTCGTTGCGAGGCAGGTGAGCGTCTCGCGGATCTGGGCGTCGAGAGACGCGGACAGTTGGCGAAGCTGCAGGATCTTGAGATGGTTGTTCTGATGTATTTCAACTGAAGAGCTGCATTAGCGATTTCGTCTTATGTACTATGGAATAGATACTGGATGTATCTTGTCGCATACCCTGCTCGAGTCCCTTGCAGAGCTCATTGTCTGCAGCCTTGAGCTCCTCTGCCTGAATAGCCGAGGGGTGGTATTTCGTGACCGAATCAATCAGAGTCGCAAGAGCTTTTTCGAGGCGCTCAAACCGGCCGTCAATGTACGTGTCCATGGCTATGTGCAGCCCAGCTCCTCGATTAAATTCCGTGAGGCTGCAAAAAGGCGGAATCGCAACAAAGCAAACAAAGGTTGAGAGACCAAAAGCGACAAGGCTGATTGATTGAATCAGAAACGAGGCACGTTATGCCTTCGATAACAAAAGCTGGTGTGGGGCCCCTTTCAAGGCTCGATCATACGATTGGCCCAAAGCAAATTCGAGATATGCTTAGTCAGAGCCTCAGGCCAAAATCCTTGGCCGAGAATCGCCGGCAAATCGAACAAACTCGCGCAACTTTTAGAGTGACGGCACTTTTCGACGACGAATTGACGAGCAATTGATCGATACACGCGGTTCCCGCTGCCAGAACAAGTCAAGATGGTTTCTCAGGTACGTCCCCACACTGTTCCACTGGGTGGAAGTTTGCTCCTCAGCCCGGGGGAAGCGGACGTTGAAAGAAATGCGGCGGGTTAAAAGCAAGAGCTAACTTTTTGATTGCGAAACAGACTCCCTTCCGCGCTGCGGAATTCAAGAGCGCCTACGGCCCCAAGTACGTTCGAACTATATGATCTTGATGATGGAGGATTTTACGATTTGAGAGAGTGTACAAACTAGAAGGGGGGAGGCTCCTGAGAAAAGCTTTCCGGCTGTGGCAGTTTTTGTATGGGTGTATGAGCTGACATTTTCGCAAAAGGTACGCTTTCCAGCCCAACTACCGCGGCATCACCGTCCAGACTGCCACCCGATAGTAAGTCTCTCTTTTTTCTTTTTTTTTTTCTTCTGCTTGGGGAAAGCTGGGGAAAGTTGCAAGGAGGTGTCGAGCCTGGTATGCGACTGGAGGGGTAGTGGTGTGATGAAGAGGTGTGATGAAGAGGTGCTCCCAAATCATATCAAGTCGCCAAACATGCTACAAAATACCGCACAGTTCTTGAGACTGCCTCTCTTTTCGACTTTGCATCTGGAAATCAGCTCTTTCGTGCGTCTATAGAGTCTTCAAGTTTGCTAACAGGTCGATAGTGGCTTCCGAGCTGCCACCATCGGCGGTGGTCTCGGCGTTGCTCTGATGCTCTTCGCCTCCAGCCTGCCCCGTGTCCGCTCTGACATCCTCGTAGTAAGTGCTTGCTCCTAGCAGGAAGAAGATGTATACTCACAATAGCCTAGAAAATCCCCTTGGTTGGCGGCTTCTGGGAGAAGCAGGAGGTTCACCCTGCCGACAACGTAAGCTCTCCCTTTCGAATTTTACCAAAACTTGAATACTGACTTGCGATAGCCTTTCTAAATGCACTTGTTGGATGGTGTTTGTAAAATTGTAACAAGGCTTTGCGCAGCTTGCCTTTGTATAAGAGATACACAATAGACTTTTCCTAAACCGCACCTATTTACCTCTGTAGCCATGCTTTATTTGGTGAAATATGATATTATTGTGTATATTCCCAATGCTTCTTTTTTATAAAGTCGATTGATATATGTTGACAATCCTTTCTCGGCATGTTCGTGCTGCATTTCATTTCTGAGCTGGGTCAATTACAGTGCTCTTCGTACTATCCATACTGTCCACTTCTCATTCATCTTGACAGCTCATCTCATTTCAACCTCTCTCCCCTTCAACAACACGACATGCCTCAGCTCGTGAAATTTCATACAAAAATATGACACACTCGTTATAATTCCCACCGGTTTATCATGCAGATGCGCACTTCTGCACGTTATTTCTAAATTTATTTAGTTGGTTCAAGACGCTCATTTGCCAGCATGGCATCAAACGCCCCTGATGCCTTTGCCATTGCAGCAAAATTCCACTTCGCAACCTGGGCCGCCGGCGCTGTCCCGATTGCTTTTGTTCTACATATTCTCCTTTTCAGAGGCAATGGCAGTTGTTCTGGAGGGCTAGGCCTTTTATTCACCGTTTCGCTTGCAGCAGCGACGTTTCTTTGGCTGGGCATGGTGTCTGAAATCGTTCCTAAGCCATATCTAGTGAGTCTGCAAACGAGCAACACGTTTATAGCAGTATGCTAATGATGCATAAATAGGATGAAGTATTTCATATTCCTCAGGCTCAGAAGTATTGTGAAGGGAAATTCTTGGAATGGGACGATAAAATCACAACTCCTCCAGGACTGTAAGTGACCGAGCTCTCAACCATAAGTGGAGGGATAACCTCTAACCTGGCTGGCTGTGTATAGATACTGGTTATCAATCTTGATCCCACAAGCAGCAAAAAGCAGCGGCCTCATCTCCTCGTACGCATGTGATCCCAAGACATTACGAGCCACCAATGCAATTGGCGTCATCATCCTGAGTTACATCGCCTTGCTATGTCGGAAAGAGATCGAAGCACGTCTGCATCAAGCCCATTCATCCGTCAGCATTAACGCCGTATCTCAATATGCCATGCACACAGCCTTTAACATTGCACTATTCCCTCTACTCTTCTTCTTTTCGGGGCTCTACTACACAGATGTTATTTCTACTGCCGTTGTCCTTGTGGCATTTTTGAATCATTTGCACCGAGTTGGGCGGGATCACAGCTCGTTCCTAAGTGACATCGTCACCACTGTCCTTGGAATATGGACCCTCACCATGAGGCAGACAAACGTTTTCTGGGCAGTCGTCTTCATGGGAGGGCTAGAAGCTGTGCATTCCATCAAGAGGTTGCGGCCAAAGTCCGTCTCTCAACCATCTATGACGACGTTATCTGAGCAGTTGCTGTTCTTCATTAAGAGGTGGTCGGTTGGACATGTGCATGACTTGCCACTGCACATGGCATATCCCGAGGGTAAGATGGAAGACATCTCCGGTTGTGTACTTGGTCGCTAATTCGTTGAACCAGACATGTTGTTCACTGCCGTGAGTCTAATGGTAGCAGCCCTCTGCAACCCCATCCGAGTCGCAAGGCAAATATGGCCGTATGTCACTGTCTTGGCCGCCTTTGCGGGATTCGTAGCATGGAACGGCGGCGTTGTCCTCGGCGACAAGTCTAACCATGTTGCTACTATTCATCTCCCACAGATGCTCTATATCTGGGCGTTTTTCGGTTTCTTTTCACTACCGCTCTTTGTCCCATATGTTGTATTGGGGGTAGATGCCTTGCGAAGTGTCTTCAGACCAGGCTCTTCATCTCCAAAGCCAAACACAGAAACATCAGATGCTTCTTCAAACCCGACCTCTCAACCCGCACCCTCACTCCCGCTGAAATTCATAAGCGCTATATTCAATAACCGTCTGCTTTGGCCACTATACGTCATCGCAACATTCATCCTGTCCACTCTCGTCGTCCGCTTCAATACCATCATTCATCCATTCACTCTCGCCGACAACCGCCACTACATGTTTTACGTCTTCAGATACACCATCCGCCGCGCACCTTGGATCCGCTACTTTCTCATTCTTCCCTACACACTCAGCCGCTGGTTCGTCTGGGGCACTCTATCCGGTTGCACGAACTGGATCTCTGGTTCCCACAAAGATGATTGCTCGGTGTACCATCATTCATCTCGCCCATCGCCTTTTAGCTGCGATCCATTTATGAAAACAGAAATCACCCACAAAACCACCAAGAACGAATCTCAAGACCCGCAAGCACAGACACAGAAAGAACTACATCAGCGATTTCTCCAGGATCCTCTCCTATTCTCAACAGAGCCTGTATCAACATCCACAGCGCTCATCTTCCTCATAACCACAGCCCTCTCACTTATCACGGCACCGCTTGTCGAGCCGCGCTACTTTATCATCCCTTGGGTCATCTGGAGGCTCCTCGTCCCCGCTTGGCGGTTGCACGATCACCAAACTGCGACGAATAGTTTGTTCGATGGTGTCGCGCCAACGACAATATGGGGCAAGTTTGTGATTTTTTGTCGCTTCTACGATGTGAGACTTATTCTTGAGACGGTTTGGTTCATTGCCATCAATCTCGTCACTGGATATATATTCCTCACCAAGCCGTACATTTGGAAAGCTGAAGATGGAACGATCCTTGACGAAGGAAGACTACAGCGATTCATGTGGTGAGCCAAAAGAAAATATTGCATGAATCAAGTGTGACACTGCCGTTAAGATAGAATATTGTATTGTTAAGAGGTTCTTGAGCAGCCTCATTCTTCTTATGCTAGATAGAATAGAATACGAATGCAAAGTTTCGTTCGTCAAAAGATTCCCAACCGGTTGCCAAAACGCCGCGCCCATGTCTCGAAATCCCAAACCCAAAAGTCCCAAATGAATGCCTTCCCGTTGGCGTTGTTTTGATGTTTTGCAGCCTTGTTGCCCAAATTCCAAAAGTCGCTCTAATCATGTATATACGTTTTTTCTCGTTGCTGGTGGCCAAGCAGGAAGAGGTGAGAAGGAGAGAGGGGAAAAAAAATGAAAACCAGTCATTCTCGAGTCGTTCAGTGATGTGGTCATCACCTATAAGCTTAGGCGATCGAGACTCAGGCCATCATTACTCCTTACTCGGCGTATCACGCCAAGCTTAAAGAACTTCTCCTCTCCAGTCGCCGTCCTGCCGCCGATATACCACTTGTCGGCGCCGAGGGCATCGCGAAAGCCTTCACTACTGCTATCGCTGCCTCTTCTGCGCCCGCCAGGAATGGGGATGGCGCCGCCGGGAGATCCGCGAGGCGTGTGGATGGCGACGTTGGTGGATGATGTCGTAGCAGCGTTTGTGGAGATTGCGCGGGCGGTGGAGGCGGTTGAAGAAGCTGCTGCTGCTGCGGCTGTTGTGGAGGCGACGGCAGACGCAGATGCAGCAGCTTGCGAGGTGTGTTTGCTGGCCGCCTGCTGGGTGAGGGAGGGCGCCTGCTGGCGGAAAGAGTTGAAGAAGGAGGAGAGGAAGAAGGGACGTTGTGAGGGCATCGTATTGCTTTGCTTGTCTTCGATGCGAGGGACGTTTGGTGGTGTTACACTCATGTATGTTGTTTTTGGGTTTCGCTTCGTTGGATGCAGGTTGTTGAAGATTATTATGCGCAGGTAGATTTGGATTATCAGCTGCCTTGTGCGCGAGTGCGTGCGTTTGCGTAGGGTTTTGCGAGGGAGAAGGTCCCGAGAGTCGGCCTATGGGGGCGTCCCAGGCGTGCAGATTTATGCGAAAATGCCTGCAGCTGCTCACAGTCTATCGAATGAGGAACGTTCGTCGCGGCTGGGCCGTGATGCGGTGAGGCCTGGCGGTGTTTTTTTGCGGAGCCGGAAGCGCAAGAGTGAGATTGAAGTCGAGAGTCGTGTTTCCGGGCGATCGAGAGGGAGAGCCAAAGGGAGACGCAGAGAAGTCGCGAGAGAGGGAGAGCAGATAAAGAGCAATCTCGCGATGATAGGAAGAACACGAACGAGATTCACTCAGGAGAGACGCAGTTGGTTAATGAAGATGAAGCTGAGCCGAGCGCAAGGGCCGTTGGTCCGAAGATGGATTAAAGCAAGGCAAGTTTTACGGTCCGAGAGGTTCTGACGTCGAAGAGTCGGCAAAACTCGGGCAGTCGGGCCCGTACCCAGTAGGGGGGAAGTGCTAATGGCGGGGCTGCGATAGGCTGGAAATGTGGAAATACAGCACCTGGATGGCCTGGGATGGCCTGGGATGGCCTGGGATGGCCTGGGGCAAGCGTCACGGACCACCTGCAAGTCACACTGTGCATGTACTGGTACAAGGGCCTTGGCGCAAATCCATCGGCCTTTTGTTTTTGGTCCGTGGATTTGGACTCAATGACAGCCCAGATGAACTGCTTGCTACAGTGTCACTCGGGGTTCGTTATCTAGATACGCAAGATTGATTCACAGAGGATGCATCCATGGATATTTATGAGCTGATGTCTGCGGGGAAACAAGGGTTACTAGGTAGTTTTCAGCAAGGGAAATACTGTAGACAGCATCCAACACCTAACAATACTCGTAGACTCGAATAATCAGATCGGACCGCCTCACAAACGGGGCGTCCGCTCAGCGCGCGACTCGACAGCCCTTGACTAAGAAGTGGCGTGAGTTTCCTGCACCGTCTACAGGCAACGGCGTGTTTTCTTCCCCGTCTTCTTCATCTGGCAGCATCCCCAAGTCTGGGGTAATAACTCGTGTCAGCCCATGGCGCTTGTGTTGTTGTGCCGTTGGCCGGATTGATTGAGGCATAGTCTCCATCAAGAATGCATCGTCTCCGCATTCATCCCACGAACTGTGGTTGCATTTTGCATTCAAGGTACCCGGAAACCACTCATCAAGTGATCATACGCTGTACCGCTGGGTCTCCTTCCGAGTTGTTTTCTTGCGTCTTGTATCATGACAAGGGATCAGTGAGTGGAAGCGAAATACAAGGGAGTCATGTGCTCTTCGGAATAGGAAAAAGGAGAGAAAGCTTGTTCGCAGCCTCGGGTTAAGGGGAAAGAGAACCGGACAGTGAGTATTTGTAACAGAACACACAGTAGGCACGGATCTCAGCCGGAATTCTTTAAGGAACTACTGCAAGTTTTCTAGACTCATCATCTTTTCTTCAAATCCATGTGCCGTAGACTGAATCAAGGGATGCTTCTTCATGCGCTTCTACCAGACACCTAGAGCGCACTAACCCGAACCAGGATGCATTTAACGGGGATGCCGTTTAATCGAAAACGTTTTAGCGCATCGGCTTGCCTCGGTAGGTACGTACCCCGTATTACACGCATCAGCTGTTGCTTGGCGTTTTGACCAAAGAGAGTCAAGCGCGGAGACGGGAGAAGAAAGCAGCATCTTCTTCGACAAGCACGTGAAAGAGGAACTTGAGCAAACGGCATTATCGATAGGTACAGTTCAATGAAACAATTCTAACGCTAACAATATCTGTCTACTTTCTATCCATCATGAATCATCGCCATCATTTGCGATTCTATGACAATTTTATACTCTAATCCATGCTCAGAAACGCGCACAATGCAGCCAACCAGCCATTTATTACAGCATCGCGCCACCATTCACCAGCACGGTCTGGCCCACAACCCATGAGCTATCACCACTGGCCAGGAACTTGATCGTGTTGGCAATCTCCTCAGCCTCGCCCAGTCGGTTGAAGGGACTCCAGCTCTTGATGGCATTGACCAGAGTCTCAGGCTTGCCCTTGTAGAAGAGCTCAGTACCCGTTGGGCCAGGAGCCACGGCATTAACGATGATGCCCTTGGAAGCCAATCCCTTGGCCATGACACGAGTCATCTGCTCGATAGCGCCCTTTGTAGCTGCGTAGAGGAGATACTTGGCCGGCGCCATTGAAAAGTGGCAGATGCCCGTAGAGATGAAGATGATGCGAGATCCGGGCGGCATGTGGGGGAGCGCCTTCTGGACCAAAAAGTAAGGGCCCTTGACGTTGAGGTCGAAGCACTTTGCAAAGTCGTCCTCCGTAGTGTCTTCAACGTCCCGCATTGGCATGATGCCGGCGCTGGCCACGATTGTGTCGATGCGGCCGAATTTGGCCACGGCAGCGTCAACCAGGCGGCTCAGGTCGTCGATGTTTCCCGCGTTAGCCTGGACGGCAATGGCGCGGTCGGGGCCGAAGGACTCGACCATGGCGTTTGCTGAGGCGGCGTCGCTGAGGTAGTTGATGACAATCCGGGCGCCTTCTTTGTAGAGGCGTTCGGCAGTGGCCTTGCCAATGCCGTTGGAGGCGCCGGTGATGAGAACGACTTTGTCTTGAAGAGACATGGTTCAGTCCTTTTTTATCTAGTTGAAAATTAAACTGTGACTTGTAAAAGATGTGATTGGATGTTGGTAGAGTGATATCAAGTGCTTATTGTTGGAGTTTGTTGATGCTATTAAAGCTGTAATAAGTGATACAGATGCTGATGATGAGACAAATTCGACAGCAACACGAGTGAAATCGTCCATGATATATTTACATCTTCATCTCCTGACAAATGCAATTGTTGCGCGACTCGCCTTCCATCATTTTATCGTCGTCGTCCGAAAAATTCACATCAATCCGATACTGCCCCGAGGCTACGGATTTTTGATGCCAGTGAAGATAAATCCATGGCGGGCAGTAAAAATCGAGCCTCTGGCCGGCCCTGCTGTGTCTCTCGGGCGTGGGCATCGGGTATAGAGACATTAAGTGGGAAGTGATAAATCCGATGATGGCGTCATTGGCTCGCCTTTCGCGCAAACTACGGAGGATGGAATGCGCGAAGGTGGTTAATCGTACCGAGTTTTCTTTTTCCTTTTTCTTTTATATGTCTTATCTTGTCTTGTTTTAATAATCGATTTTTTGGGACAACTTTCCCCAGTGTAACATGGGGGGGAGTGGAATGTTCACTGGCCCGACAGAAGTAGCTCCAAAGCCGAGATCCGCAAAGCAATGGAATATCTGCAGATATGCTCCGTTCATCAGATGCCTTGACGGATTTAGTATACACGAGAGCCTCGCCATCGACTTAACTGGACTGATGCATACTCTAATATGAGACGTTTGCCTTAAAGGTTATTTCATGTTACTAATCTGTTCGATCGGGGTCTACTTGTAGCTGCATGCAGCTTGGCATTGATCTTGGTATTGGTCGCGTGCCATAGGAATAGATGCGAAAAGCCAAGACTTATTCGCTGAGTACACGTCCAGATCCCCCAAAATTAAAAGATTTCCTGAAGGCAATAAGAAATAGATATAATTTGAATTTCTTTTGTTCTACAGCTCATCTTAAAGTCATTATGCTGTTTCGTTTGAAATGGTTCAGGGTAGATCTTGACTACTACTGTATATCAGGTATTCAGACGGATACTTCAAGTGCTAATCTTTACGACGCACAATCAATTCGTCAAGAGTCAGAAATATCACTCACATGCATGCATGTATCTCCAGCAGTATGCAATAGTCCCTATGCTTAGACCCCTCTTCCATATGCTTGCTGGCCCGATCCTCTCAATTTGTCCTTTTACCCGCATCATGTGCATTTCCACGTTACACGCACATGCTCAGCTGGCCCCTCACTGACGCAGGCCGACATTAAAACGCTCCACTCTAACCGCAATGACATGCATCTTGCAGCTTCATCTTTGGAGCACCTCCACTGTGTTGTGATGATGCGTCTGTAGAGAGCAGAAACAAACAGAGCGTCAAGATATCAACAACCGAGGGGAAACAAGGCACACAGTAATCCAAAAACTGGGGGTAAGCCGCCAGCGCAATGATTACATGTATTCCATATTAGCGGAGCAGCAGAGACACGGCTGGGCATAACATTTGACTCATTGGTGTGTAATATCACTAATTGGGCAAAGTACATATAAAAGCGACGGGAATCACATGTCCTCAGCTTATTCACTCATCTAGCATCAATCTCGACTATTTCCAAACAAACAAGACATCTAAACTTCAAAAAACATCTCAAAATGGCCAGCTGGCAGGCATATGTCGCGTCCTGGATGGTATGGTGGAGGTTCAAGGGCTCTCTTCAAACCGTCAAGGCCCTTCGCCAGCGCATCGAAACCGATCGCCAGACCAAGAGCACGCGGCCTCCAGCGCATCTGGAAACACAGTTCACCATCGAGGAGCGCCATCTCGGAGGCTGCACCCTGTATGATGTAGCACCCAAGTCTGAGATGCCGAACCAGGCCCGGATTCTTTACCTTCACGGCGGCTGTTTGCTGTTTGAGATTGATGTCGCACATTGGCAGATGGTGGCGGCGCTGGCGGAGCGGCTGCGAGCCGTTGTGACGGTTGCGATATTCCCGCTGGCACCAGAACATACCCTGATGGAGATCTTTGATGCAGTCAGGCCGGTCTATGATGACCTTGCTTTGCCGTCGCAGGATAAGACGCCGTTCTTTGTGGTGGGAGATTCAACAGGCGGCAGCTTGGGCATCTCGCTCACCCAGGACGCTCTCAAAGAAGGCCGGCCAGCAGCATCTCGGCTCGCATTTATGTCTCCTTGCGTGGAGTTTACCTTTCTGAACCCAGAGGTACGGCAAGTCGCCCAGACAGATCCGTGGCTGGATATCCCAGGCTTCGAGGAGGCGGTGCGGTATCTTTGTCCGGATGTGTCGCCGGATGATGCGCGAGTGAGCCCTCTTTACGGCGATGTTAGCCAGTTGCCGCCGACGATGATATTTGCCGGATCAACGGAGATGTTGACGCCGGATATCAGGAAGTTTGTGGCCAAAGTAAGGGAACAGGGACGAGAGATTGAGTATGTCGAGGGAGAGGGTATGATGCATGTCTGGCCGTTGGTACAGTTTCTGCCAGAGGCGAGAGAGGCGTTGGATAAGCTGGTGCGCTGGCTAGAGTACGGCAAGAGTTGAGAATGGGGCTAAGAGAAGGAGTATTCTGGATTGTTATGAGGTTGGCAACTAAGGTAAGTGGATGATCAAAGAAGCGAGCTGTGAATTTGCATTGCTTTTTTATTTTTATTTTGCATAAGAGTATTTGGTAATGGTTTGGATATACCTACAAGTAGAATGATCTATGGGTGCAAAGATGTTGGAGGATGAACGGAATGCAGCTCTGTTCGAGTTAGAATGAACAAAGAAAAGCCACAATTGGTGATGTCGATATCTATCTTATAAGGCCTGATGATACAAATTCGGATAAACATCACTCGATGCAAAGTCTAACAAGCACGTCTCGTTCGTACCGGAAGAAAGCATTAACCAATCTATTGACTGGTGTCCAACTTCATCGCCGCAAAATCCACCGTCCCAACCTCCATCCACATCTTATTCTCAAATGCATGCGTCTCAAACCTTTCCACCAACGACCTCTCAACACCAGCCCAAAACTGCACTCCATCCGCCTGGCACTGCTTACGGCCAACATCAATCAGCTTCTCCCAAACATCTTCCGCCTGTAATCGCGGCAGTGACGGATCAACGAGGAATTCGACAACCATCCAGTGATGGCTATCTTCACCACTCATCACCGTTTTGCGCACTTGTGGCATGGCGACCTGGCGGAAATAATCTAATCGCTCATTTCGCACTGCGCGGTTGGGGCGGAGCTTTTCCAAGATGCTGTCGTGGTGGCGGTAGAATCTCCGGAGGCGCTCTTTTCGCACTCATGAGTCAGTGGTTCTCCTTTAAAACAAGAACGATTGCATTGCATTGAAGGATGAAAAGGAAAACAATTTAACTCACTCTCGCGAGGCGAACTTTTGCTCAGGTCCAATCCTGTCGGCGGGGGATTGTCTCCGGGAACCAGTGTCACCCAGCCTAATATCTTGGAGTCTTCTTCAAGCACGTAGACGTAGACGCCGGGCTTGAGCACCAAGTTGCGCACGTATTGAGTCCACCATCTCCTGAAAGCGAATGGATGCTCCCACTTGCCGGGGAAAAAGTACTTGTGAAAGCCGTCTTGCCAGGTCAATTCGACCACGTAGTCCATGACCTTTGGGACATCGTCAATTGTCATGAGTCTGATTGCCATGATTGCTTTGTGTGGTGGGTGATGAAGAGGAAAGATCGAGAGTGAGTTAACAACCCCTTTCCAATTATATATAATGTGTAGTAATCGCGGGTGGACAAGGCGGGATCGGCATAAAGGCCCATTTACTAGGCGTCTGACCTCAGATTGGTTTCGAAACTAAAGCAACTAACGAGACGCATTATGCTTAGCTATGTGTGAATTGAAATCTGTCATATTATTATTCTAACTTCCATGTTGGGACGTGTTAGATGGGGCATGCGAGCTGCGCGGACTTAAAGCTATAATTTGTAGGGATTTCATGTGCATTCGGGAAACATGATTCAGAGATATTTAACTTGATTTTGTATTTTGCGTGATAGCATTTGTTGTAATCTATAAGTAAAATCTACATATATCATCTGTCATGACCATCTTCTAGTTGTTGCCCTTCAACTCCAGGTAGTGACCGACGACAGACTGAACCTGCTCCTCAAAGTTCTTAAACTTGAACCCGAAAAGCTTCTCTGCCTTTGTGCTATCCACCTTTGTCTGGAGCGTCACCACCTTCTCAACATGATCCAACTGGAAAATTCCATCGGCAGCCGCCTTAGGGAAGTGCTTCTTAATAATGCGAGCCGCATCGCTCCATTCAAACGACTCAAGAGGCTGCGAAGCGGCCAAAAAGTCTTGGCCATCCTCTACCTTGGGATCCAGAGCCAGGACGTGAAGTCGGGCAACATCATCAAGGTGGACAGAGCCACCGGGGATGGGAGGTCGTGTTGAACCGAAGAGCGAGCCCATGAGCATGTTGTTGGTTCCCTTGACGATTTGCTCCGGGGTTGTGACGGTGTCATCACGTCCTAGAACGAAGACGGGGAAGACGTGGTTGACGGAAAACGAAGGCTTTTTCTCTGCAACCCACTCTTTGGTCTTGTTAAAGGCGGTAGCTTTGGAAACGGCGTAGGCCTCGATATGGCTTGAGAATGGGCCAGAAGCAGGTGTGGTTCGTGTTTCCTCTGTATCATGTTATTATGATGCAATTCAGTAAGATACGATAAACGTAGGCATTTCCCCTGTGGTCAAAGGAGAATATGGTTATATAAACTTACCATTAGTGTAGTTACCTGAGCCCAAGGTCTTTGCATCGACCAAAGAGAGGATAGAGCCAGTGATCACAACCTTCTTGACTCCTGTGGTCTTGGCCGCTGATTCAAGAACGCCCACAGTGCCCCGAATAGCGGGCTGGATCATGTAGCTTTCATAGTCGATTCCTGGAGGAGCGTTGCTTGCTAGGGGAGAAGCAACGTGCACGACATACTCAACGCCCTTGACGGCCTCATCGTAAGCCCCATCGACGGTAATGTCTGGTACAATGACGCTGGTCAACTGTGAGGCATATGGAGCAACGGGCTTGAGTTGTGAGATTTTGTCAAAGCCAGCTTGGTTTCGCACAGCGGCGCGGACCTTGTATCCCGCTTCGAGGAGGAAGACCAAGGTTCGGAAGCCGATCATGCCAGTGGCTCCGGTGATCTGCAAATTGTTAGCTGTTAGAAACGTGTATATATATGAATGGAGCAGTGATGATGACTAACAAGAACGAGTTCGCCAGCCATGGTGGTTTTACTATGACTTGATCGAGGTGGTGAATGTGTTTGTTGGATAAGGATATTGCAATGGGCTATGTGAATTTCACGAAATGAACTTGGATCTGAAGCAAAGCCCGATATGATACTGCTCTTCAATTGAAAGCTGAAAAGATCGCGATGCTACAGAATCTCTATTTATACAAAAACCCAACTAAGGGATCGATCCTGATGACCGGAAACACCGCACTAATCATGCGTAACGCCGTTGTTGGTCCGGGCGGTTGCCCACTTTGTCCATGGGTTTCACTCCTCCATCCAGCCAACCTGATAGTCTCATGCTTTGCAAGGCCAGGGAGGGCTGATTTGTCAGGCTAGGCCAACGGTTCGCGCCGTGACATAAGTCTCTCAAATCGAAGATCGTAACCGAACCTCGGAACATGCCCAGTTGCGCCATTAAGACGTGGATTATGAAAGCTCGAGTGGGTGCTTGATCCTACATAATGCGCTGCGACGGGGATTAGCGGGGAAAAGGCTATGAAAATGCCGAACTGTCCGCCAGTGTTCCATGGGAAGCTTCTTAGTGCCGATTAGTATTCGAGTTCGGTGCGATTTACTGCGATTAATAATCTGGGTGGATGGTCTTGGAACGGCTTTGGGTTGCTTCGAATGGACATGGCTGATGCTACTGTAGTGTCTTGGTGTGAATTGCCTTATTAGGATAATGGAGTCACCGGGATTCGTTGGTTGTGAGGAATCAATATCCTCAGCTTGTCTGTTCGGGATATTCAATATTGTTAGCTGAAGGGTGAATTGTCTTCATCAGGAAATAGGTGTCGGTCGCGTAAAGTCCGGTAGGATTATCTTGATCCTCTGGTGAATAATGCCGATGACGAATATTGATGACAGTTGCTTGTATAATACACATGACTAGATCACATATAGCCAGCCGCCTTTGAGTCAATCATGCTTTTGCAATTATTCGATGCATTATAGAGGCCGATTTTGTCTTGTTGCTTAGTCTTGGATATGACGCCCTGATTTATCATGCGACATGACAATCTTCAGTGTCATTCCGTACTCCTACCAGCCATGATACATTGGCACTGTATCAGAGCAGCCCTAGTTATTATGGTAGAACCAGATATACTACCTAGTCAAATTGTAAGTATCTTCCTTATGAGGCGATAATGCACACTTGTGGAAATAGGAAGAGTTCGAGTCGTTTGCTCATGAAAGTCAACTTGCTCGGGGATGCAATAAAGCCACAGACGGGCTTGGTCAACCACCATCTGATTGACAATGTATGAGACAATTATAATTAAACGGAAGAAATTTCTCCCTCACTCGTAGCCAACTCAATTAACACAAGTTTTACCTATTCTCAAACACGCGATGCGAATGGTTCACATATGAAGAATCGCATCTACGGCTAAATCGTGTAAGGCGCCTAATATCTTTGCCGAAGCTTAAAGATGCAGCCAAACGACTACTACAGCCAAGAACATAACTTACTACCGAATACCTGTAGTTAGGTCAGTACTATGTAAGCCAACTATCAATGACCGCATCAGCTTTTAAGCTTCCAACATTGACGTCAAATTCTATTGTTTTCGCAATTGGTTTTCAATCTCCAAGAATACAATTGAATCGTTCGCCATGTTGGAAGGCTTCGATACCTTCACCATCACAACGCAGGATGAGCCGCATGTTTCAATCTTCGGCATCAGGAGTGGCGATGCATCGTCATCGAAACGGCCGCCGCTGTTACTCCTTCACGGCTTCCCGCAGACGCACCGCATCTGGCACCGCGTGGCATCACACGTCAAAGACAAATACAACATTGTCATGATTGACTTGCGCGGATACGGAAACTCGTCCAAGCCGGCAGATGTGTCGCAATACGCGAAAAGCCTCATGGCTCTTGATGCCGTAAAGGTGATGGACGAGCTTGGGATCACAGAGCCATTCTTCATTTGCGCTCACGACCGCGGTGCAAGAGTTGCTCACAAGTTGTGTGTCAATCACCCTGATCGCGTGCGCAAGGCCATATTCCTGGATATATGTCCTACCCTTGCCATGTATTCGGTCAAGGATCCCAATTTTGCAAAGTCTTACTGGCATTGGTTCTTCCTGATCCAGAGGGAGCCACTGCCCGAGACGCTCATATCTACAAACGCCCGGCGGTTTGCGGAATTATTCATGGGAGGTCGACAGAAGAGAGGGCTCGAAATCTTTGAGAAAGAGAGTCTGGCTGCCTATGTTTCGAATCTCGAGGACCCCGCGACGATACATTCCATGTGTCAGGATTATCGAGCAAGCGCTACGTTGGACTTGGATGCCGCGCAGGAAGATGCAAAGCAAGGGAAGTTGCTCCAAAATCCGTTGAGAGTCATATGGGCTAGGCATGGTGTCATTGGAAAGTGCTTTAATGCCGTACAGGAATGGAAAGCTGCTAGCAATGCCTATGTTGATGGTCATGACGTTGATTCGGGGCATTACATCCCGGAGGACGTGCCGGATGAAGTTGTATCTAACATCCTGGACTTTCTACAATAAGCAGCCAATTTTCTCTAAATCTGTATGAAATACAACGTGTGTCTTTTCTTGAATAATTTTTGATCGTTTGCACCAAACTTTTGTTCCATAGGCGAATGTTGAACTGAGAATGAAGTTTGCGGAGATGCTTCAATCTGTCACAGCGGCAGATGATTACCCGAATAGGAATCTGGGGCTTGGATGAGCTTTCAAACTTCCAGCTTGCTATGATCAACCAAATACTGGGCGATAGTTTTTATGCCGTTAATCCCATTGACGAATTCGGTAGAAGTTTACGATAAAGGCGTTTAAACAAGATTCAATACGCGGAAGATTGTTGTTCGGGTTTCTATTTAAACTCTTCCGACACATGCACTCCAACTGGCAACACAATACCCCGCGCTGCAGTCGGCTACTTCTGTATGCGAATCAGACTGCGGAAGAAAGAACAAGCGTGGGCACATATGCTGATCAGTTGCTGCGTGATGCAATCTGTTTCTATTTCTCTCATTTCTTCCACCTTTCATATCCATCGCTTTATCAAGATTCATTCTTCCATTCTTTTCTCTAATTCTAGTTTTGCTTGATGAAGAAGTCTTTGGCTACTCTGCTATCCCGTCGTCCTCCACCTGCACCACCCCCAGAAGCAAAGATGGCACCCCGCCAGTCTCTCAAAATCGCCGTCATCCCTGGCGATGGCATCGGCAAAGAGGTGATGGAATTTGGCGTCACGTGTCTGGAAAGTATTGCTTCAATCTACAAGATCAAGCTGGAGTTTGAGCATTTCGACTTTGCGAGCTGTGACTATTACAAGGAGCATGGCGCAATGCTGCCCCCAGACTGGAAGGAGAAGCTTCTTCCGTTTGATGCCATCTACTTTGGAGCCGTTGGTATGCCAGATCTCGTTCCGGACAATGTATCCCTATGGGGTAGCTTGATTAAGTTTCGCCGCGAATTTGATCAGTATATCAACCTCCGCCCTTGTCGCCTAATGCCTGGTGTTCCGAGTCCATTGGCTGGCCGCAAGCCGGGCGATATTGACTTTTGGATCGTGCGGGAGAACACCGAGGGAGAGTACAGCAGCATTGGAGGGAAGATGTTTGAGGGGACTGACCGTGAGATTGTGATTCAAGAAACGGTCATGTCGAGGACGGGGGTGGACCGCGTACTCAAATATGCCTTTGATCTTGCGCTGAGCCGACCGCGGAAGTTATTGACCAGTGCAACAAAGAGTAATGGTATTAGCATCACCATGCCTTACTGGGATTCTAGGGTTCAGGAGATGTCTACCAAATATCCAGACGTCACCGTCGAAAAATACCACATCGACATCCTGACAGCTCATTTTGTCCAACGGCCCAAGAAATTCGACGTCGTGGTCGGCAGCAATTTGTTTGGAGATATCTTGTCAGATCTTGGCCCAGCATGCACTGGCACCATCGGCATTGCTCCGTCAGCTAACATCAACCCCGACGGCAAGTTTCCAAGCCTCTTCGAACCAGTCCACGGAAGCGCTCCGGACATTGCGGGAAAAGGCATTGCGAACCCAGTGGGCATGATTTGGGCTGGTCAGATGTTGCTGCACCATTTTGAGCATCGCGAGGCGGCGGATGCATTGCTTAAAGCAATAGAGTCAGTCATGGCTCGCGCTGATGCAGAAGTTGTTACGCCCGATATGGGTGGTAAGGGGACAACTAAAAAGTTCGGAGATGCAATTAAGGATGAGATCTGGCAGACAGCGATAAAGAACGGCAAGTGGAAGCCTTAAACATTGTTGAGGCACAATGTATCGATATGAGTGTCGGCTGTTCTACATACAGGGTCTAGTGTACAGGTATAGAGAGCTCTCTTTTAGGATGGATTAGAAATACAGGTACAGGTAGACGGTTCACACGCGCACATACATGTATTAACAATCCATTGCTATATTACGTGAAATGGTATCAATGGCTACATGTATCAAATATGCAACTCAGACTCTTGGCTAGATCGAGGCTATGCGGAATAGTGCAAATACTACCAGCATCTTAATCTCTGCAGATTAGATCGCAGCCACATCTCACTGCCTCCACGCAATATTTATTGACCTCGGTATTTCCAGCTCTAGCTCACCATTTGTAAGCAACCTAGAAGCTTTTCACCCAAACCGGGCCACCCGCACTTGAGCGGTGATATCTGCCTACATCTGTCCGCAATATGCCGCAGATCAACTACAGTAGCAAACTTGCGCTGCAACACCCGACCACTGCCAGTACGCGCTGGGTACCTGGAGCCTTTACTGTAGCGTGTATTCAATCCCCATTGCACCATGGAGCGGCGCTATGAGACTCTGGCAACGACGCCTGCGCTATTCTCCTGTTTGGCATGCCGGGACTCTAAGCGGCGATGCGACCGCGCCATTCCTCAGTGCAAAGGCTGTCTCCAGTGAGGGCTCTACTCATCTGATTACTATGTACATGTTTGATGTACATGGCGCTCTTCGAATGCTTCTTTACTAATCGGCGACGCCCTTACAGGAAGCGGATTGTGTGCGACTATCCCTACCGTCGTAAAAAGCGAGAGCGAAAGTCACCATCTAATACTACCAATGCTGTCGTCACTCCCACTTCCGGCTTACTTACAAATCAGGCTTCAGCCACAGCCACAGCCGAGACCTCACAGGCAAGCCCAGACTATGACAACTTCCATCTTGTGCCCTCTCATTCTGCTGGGGCCAACTTTCTCACCGAGCGCTTCCTTGACCCCGAAGCCTTCAACAGTGCTCAGCTCAAGGTACCGGTGCCGGATATCGACTACCTAATTACGAAAGATGTATCGGATTTAGTCGGCGACGTTTCAAACATCAAGGCGATATCTGATCAATTCTTTTCCTCTGTTAAAGAATGGATGCCAATCGTATCGAAAACTCAGTTCCTGGCCAACCTGGTTAGCTGGTTGACGCATAAGCGCGCCGAGCTCTTCTTTCTCATCCTCGCCATGAAATTGTCCTGCGAGCAAGTTTCGGGACCGAGGACGCCGCTTTACCAAATCACAAAGTATTTGCAGTTTCGAATTGAGCATTCGGGGGCTTTATCTCTCCAGGTGATTCAGGCCTCGGTTCTCATAGCCATTTATGAGATGGGACACGGCATTTATCCAGCGGCATTCTTATCTATTTCTGAGTGTGCTCGTTATGCTACCGCCTTGGGGATTGACAAGTCAATTATATGCCGAGAATTGAACGGAGTGTCGAGAAGCGAATTGGAGGAACGTCGTAGAGTGTGGTGGGCAATCCTTGTTCTAGATAGGTACTGTTCCTTTCTCTTTTCCTAAAGACATGTTTATACTAACCACAGTGTCAGATTTATGAACTTGTCGGATCCAAGTCGCCATCTAGTAACCCCTGACCCAATCTTGGAGAATATCCTCCCGGTTGACGATGCCGCATTTAATAATGGGGTGAGTAACACTACACAATGGGCCCACGGATCCAATCTAATGTGTTATCTCTAGACCTGCAGGCCTGAAGATGCATATACACTCGGCTCAGCCACGGCACTCGATCTAGGCCGATTTGCACGTTTCGCACAAGCTGCTCATCTAATAGGCCAGGTCCTACGGCACGTTTCCGAAGAATTTAGTGAGAGCGAGACGGCACAGCTGAGGCGCACAATATTTTCTCTGGTCAGCGTTTCAAGGCTAGAAGCGCACTTGAGGCAACTGGAGTTTTGCGCCCAAACAGCTGTGTGCTACTGGTATGTGTACTTGAAATGGTCTATCCGTCTCACCCGCTAACACTTACAAGTGGAATACTTCTGTTGGACTGTTCTCAGTCCAAATATAAGGGCAGAACGGACACATCTGCCATATCTCTTGACCAGCTATCTACGGAAAGCAACCTGATTTCTCAAACGGCTTTGCAGATGTCCATGTACATCGCGCAGCAGCCCTTTCAGAAAATACACGACTTGGCATCCCCATTCCTCTTGCATATGCTGTACAAGGTGGCATTGATCTATTTACGCGCTTCAAAATCTACTCCTAGTGATACTATTGCTGATAAGTTGTACGTTATCAAGCATGGGATGGAAATTCTTGGACGCCGATGGCAGATCGGTCGTACGTATTGCCACAGAATTTTCCTTTGAGCATGTTCTGACCTGCTGTACAGAGTCGTATCTCTCATTATTATCACGACACGAAATCATGCAAGCAATGGAGTAGATGCGAGTGCCACGATTCCAATCCTCTACCAAAAAGGCATCGACTATAAACCACAGTAGACTTCTGTAGTGCAAATTTACCTTACATGTATCCAGCATCCTTTGCGATCCTGTCCAAAAGTTTATGGAGCTTGACGGCCTTTTCGAAATCGGAATAGCAATCCTTTTTGAGCGCGTATGCCTCAAATAATCTTGCAGTATTGGCTCCAGGTGGTGGAACATCCTTGATATGGCTGGGCTCATCTTGCTCCCAGTCAATTGTTTTTACCTCTCCATCCTTTCCAATAAGACGCAGAGTCCTCGTATTCGACCCCGTCTGATACCCTCTACCCTTGGTTGCGAGCTCTATTTCTCCTTCGGTGCCGGAAATGAGCCAGCGCAGGCCTTGTCCGTCAATCGGTCGTGGAGGTGTGCGCGTGGTGATACTCACAACAGCGCCACTTTCCAGCGTGCCCTGGACGAAGATGTGGTCGGGTGAGGTTCTTTTCCTCTCGGGATTGACGTCTTCTCCGGTCTTGCTGCTGATGAGCTTTACGATTGGCTGCTGGATGGCGAAAGTCGATTTGACACTGGCGAAATCACCGAGCACATGGACAAAACCACTCAGGACTTGTACAGATGCAAGTCAGTTCAAAGATCATTATCAATTGTGAAAAGAATACTCACAATGGGCAAACGTGATGTGGTACTCGTCTCCACCACTCTCAAAATCCAGGTAAAACTCAGCTTCTGCCGTCCACGTATGGATCGGTCCAGTAGGTGGCGAAATCTGGACGTCGGAGCTGGTTACCCTGCCAATCACTCCACTCTCAATCAACTGCTTGGCTTTGGCAAGCCATGGGTCTGCGCAGAACTGTGTCCCGACTATCGTCTTCAAATTGGAATCTCTAGCCAGTTGCAGCATCTCTTCTGCTTGTGCCGTACTGGCGCCCAGAGGCCATTCCACAAAGACTTGCTTCTTGGCCAATAGGGCAGGCTTGGCAGCGAGCAAATGCCTCGAAACCACAATGGCCACGTCGATGAGGTCAATATCGGGATCATTGGCTAGGTCTTCTACGCTGCCGTATGCCTTGACGGTTGAAGGAAGCTTGTGATATTCAATTGAACGACGAGCTGATTCAACTGACGAGTTGCATATGGCAACGATTTCGTAATGAGGGGAGGGACGGAGGGAGGCCAGGTGAGCGGAAACGCCCCATTTACCTTGGCCGGCACCGGCTGGCTCAGGGCTGAGTCCAACGAGACCGACGCCGATGGGAGCCATTGTGAATGTAGCTGAACGTTGTGAATTTGAGGAGATGTGATTGAGGAGGAAAGAAAAGAGCAGATGCGAAAGCCGGATGCTCTGTCTTTTATACTTCGATCTTACTAGCATTTAACGTGCAATCGGGACCGAATCGGCCAGAAATTGATTGAAATATGCTGTAAATTATGAATATTAAGTGAATATTAAGTGTTTTATAGGCTCTAATAAGAGTCGTCGAGATGGTTCTCTATAGATGCCTCTTACAAAAGCACCAATACGATTGCTTAGAGTTCCGGGACCCGCTCCAACTCCGACCGGAACTCCGGCTGCTAAGATCAATTTCGCTCCACTTGAATCCCGCCGTTGATGGCGATGTTTTATATATAAGTTGCTGTATTCGTACATACCTAGGTAATATATATTAAAAGCTGGAATTTATACAGGATGTATTAAATCCGATCGTCTTTTAAAGGCTGTTCATAGCCAGCTTCGGCATTTCGTCGTACGGTCAATACCACTGTGACCCGTATTTGCCAAGTTTCAACAGAGCTTTGACTAAACTGAGACAGCAGCTGCTGTGATACTGTCAAAGATTGTAATTGATATAAGTTCGAATCCATTCTCATACGTCAGATTTTACTTACACTCGATGACTATCAGAAAGATTTGCTCTTTGAGTGGTGGCGATAATACCCTGTAACACGGGTTATTTCGTTCGGCAATCCTACGCTGGATGAACTTAAACCTGTTCAAAGCTGTGACCGTGGGCATAAACCAGTTGGTTAGATCATGGCAATGGCCAAAACTATTAACGAACCTCCCTTTATTAGAACAGATGCGCTTGATGATAGCCGTCTTGAAGAATCTCGCGTTCGAGTCTTCAACGCAGATTTTCCAGCCTCTGCGCATACCCCGCAGCAAGAGTACGGCTTCATTGGCCATGTTCCGGGAGAACCAGCAATACCATTAGCTGGGACTGAGGACTTTTTGCAAAGAGAGCTTGCTACACCGATTTTGGACGAGCTTTACAACGTGCTGCATATATTCGCAAGAAAGCTTGGCAGCAACATCGACGCGCTTCACGTGCACAATTTCAAGGGCAGAAGAATTGTGCCCGTTGAGAATCCCCCATTTCATCTCGTACGAGAGGAGAAAAGCGTTTTAATAAAGCCAATGCCGGTTTGTTTGCTTAACTACGATTTCTGGACGCAATATCTGGCATCGGATTTGCACATTCCAAGAGGAATATTGCATGAGTCGGATTGCTATCGGGCAATGGCTCTGGGATCTTTGAGATCATATTCTCATCTCATTCAGCATCAGTCAGATCTTCGAATCGCAAAAGATCACGGTCTCATCTCAGAGGATGTCACCTGGGCTGGGTGGTCTAAGTTTATTCGCGGGTTTCGCCTTTTGAATGATGACAATGTAGCAAGACGGTATCATTATGGCCAAATTCGCCTTACACGTTTAAACTGGGCAATCTTCATCTTCCGGCCCAAAAGCGCAGGCAGCAGGTTACAATTTTACCACGAGTCCCCATGGTCGGCATTGGCTTTTGTTCAGCATGCCGCGGTACCGCTGGCGTTCATATTTGCTAGTGTATCGCTCATTCTATCTTCGATGCAAGTGATGCTCACTGTGCCCCATGATTCGCTATTGTCTGGGGGGATTGGTGAAGGCGGGCTTCGAACGGTACAGCGAATCTTTTGGTGGTTTTCCATCTTGACATTGCTATTTGCAGCTTTATCCTCGGCACTACTAATATTTATTCCTATTCTCATTATTATATATCAGATATCTTGGGGCATCTTGAAGTACGGAAGGAAGTAGAGTTGGCAGGGCAATTTTGATTGGCAACTGAGCACATGTGAGATAGAGACGGGAAATAACAACCAAGGTCACTGTTATCCATTAGGCCTAACATACTAGCAGGGATTGGGTACATGTAGCAAAAACACGACATCGACCCAACGCGACCAACATCCCCTTATTTTCAACAGCTATTGCAATGAGCACAAAAGACGTGTTGAGTCGTGAAAAGTCCGATGAAGCTTTGAGGGGTGCTGTTCTAGCGCTAAAACCTTCAACAACCTGGCCTCCATCAGAGATATCAGCTGTCCTAGGCCTGTCGGTCCGCCAGGTGAACCGGATCTACAGCCGGTCCCTCAAAAATGGCTTCGACCCATCATTCCGGCCACTACAGATAAACAATTCCTTTGTGTCGGACTGGCCGAGGAGTGGGAGGCCCAAAAAACGGACTGAGGAACTCGAACAAGCTATTACCGAAAGCTTCGAGCGTGATAGTCGCAACGGGGAAAGGTCATGTGCTGACATAGCTGCTGAGATAACACAAGCGGGTCATCCTGTATCATCTACGACGGTGAGAAAGGTGTTGAAAGACACTGGCCTTCGGAAGTCTAGGCCGATAAAGAAGCGCGGCCCGAGGACGAAGATGAAAGAAAGCCCGGCTGAATTAGTGCCTAGCCCAAACGCATCGACTTTTGAAAGATCGGAAGAAGAAGATTCTGTCTGAAGAGCCAGCTGTTATTATACTGCACCTACCGCGTCCATCATTAAGCAGATGAGAGATGACGAGGGATCTATTCCAAGCTGTGTTCGAGAACGACGGAAAGGATCAGCTAAATTCGTGTTCTAGGACTGTGTCTGATACGACCGGAAAATCTCTTGTCATCAGTGGAAGCCGGAAATAGTCCAAGTGAGACAGCCCTAACGAGGGAACACACCAACAATTACGAAATAACCAGAATCGTAATGCCGGTTGGAATATCCAAATCTTAAATGAACTTCTCCTGCGATGGGAGCCATCAGGTAGACTCGCATTAGATGGTATTTTTCTATTGAACATGGCTACGTGGTACGCTTGGCGTCCGTTATCGATTTCTCGGTTCCTTGTATTTTACTCATTGATTCACCTTAATAATACTCAACAATAATAGTAGAGCATGACTCAATCAAAGAACATTAAACGCTTGTGTTCAATCCGCTCAATGCCGCTGGGGGACTGGTTGGCCCACGATGGATACTATGGTGACCATAAAAGCTGACCGGGTTCATCCCGCTCCATACCTTTCTCGCCGAATGCCTTGGTGCAACATGCGGATGTGAGCCCATTGGCCAAAGTCCATGCATGTCTTTCATCTCTAAAGCAAGTGGCAACTTCTGGATTACATGGGCCATAATATGTATTACTGTACCTGACAATGCCTTAGTCTATCACTTGTGGATCTCTGATGACTTGGGTACAGCCTGCTCGCACAATAGGATGGTGTTATTTTGTGTTCAACATCATGGCTAGTCGACTATTAAGCTCGATAACTATGTTCCCATGTCTCTGAAGAGGTCAATTGCCAATTTTCTTTTTTCCGTGTCAGTGTCTGCTCTGTGTATCATAGAAGCGATGCGGAGAACTCATCTTCTCAATGAAGGCGGCAAGGCGGCTCCAGTACAGTGTTACATGAGCCATGTGTCCACTCAGTTTCAGCTCGCCACATTTTATGACATGACCGTGCCGTGCATATTTGCGGAACATTGAAACATGAGCTCCATCACGGTTCCCGTCGATACTACCAACCTCTCGTCATCATACCCACGTCAAAGCTTCAACCCGCCATTGTCATAGTTTACTATTGTCGGCTGTTGTATAATCTAGCATCATGCATATTTCCTAAGGTCTACTACCTCTTAATTGTAGTTAGTCACGATCCCGTAAAAAAAGTCATCTTGAATGCCGCTAGCAGGCGACTTCCGAGACAGTTTCGGTGAGACAGTCTGACTGACAGGTGGGACAGTGTTTGTCAAGTGTTACAAAAGGAATCTCTATCATGTTGTAGCATTGAGCGCATTCACAAGAGAGTGCAAACCACCACGATGAATGTTAAGCATGTGAATGTGACAGGTCTGAAGATCTCGGAGCAGGCATACAGTTATGCAAGCCTCCGGAAAATGAGAGACCAATGCGACCTTATTAGTCGTCTTGTGGTCTGGCTGGTAAAACAAATGATGTAATTGTATACGGCCCATGTTTAAATGAGAAGTATATATAGTTGGTATATCTCCTGGGTCTTCAATGTATTCTGGGTCAGAACCAACTCTATCAATTTACTCATATCTATCCTCTCTCAACCATTTTCACAATGAAGCCTCTTTCATTCTTCACCGTGCTTCTCGCTGCCTCGGGAATTAATGCCACGGTAACCAATCTTCCTACGAAAGACGTGAAATGCAGTAAGACTTCCAAACAAACAAGTGAAAATAACACCTTCTTATTTTTTCAGGTGGTGTCAGTCGCGCTTTCAAGCCTTCGGATATTGAGAACGCTGGAAACGCCGCTATTCAACACAAGGATAGTCCTATTGGTGAGTGAAAACCCAAAGATTTGTGGCTTAGCGATGATTTAAATCACTAACATTGCTTCTATAGGGGACCGGAAATATCCTCATATATATCACTTTGATCGTCCCGACTGTCCCGGTGATCTCTATGGGTTCCCGCTCAGCTGGACAATTCCCTACATGGGAGGAGACCCTGGACTCGTTAGGGGTATTTTCACCTTCACAAAGGTCGGAAATACTTGGGAGGCGAGGTAGGCTTAAACAAATCCATATGTGGGATTACGTGAATAATGCTAACGTTCAAAGATACTGCGGTACTTACGCCCACAAGACGAAGCCTGGCGACAACAACTTTTATATCTGCAACTGAGCCAGCTAGCTCCTTACGGGCTTGTATAGAAGTACTAGTTTCTGTAATGCTGCATTATTGCATATGAATGAGTAGTACCAATTGATCTTTTCTAATCTTCTCTTGTCAATTCTGTAATCTTATGTCGTAGGGGAAATATAGAGCGCCACTACGTAATGAATGATTGGATTCCAGATGGACAGCCTTCTTTGTGCCCAACATTTCACATATACTGCCTTCCTTATTCCTTCTTCTCAAATAACTCCAAAACATCTCTGTTTCCGCACGCAGCAGCCGCGTCAATCGCCGTCTGCTGGGCATTATCCTCCATCATGGGATCGAGCCCTATATCCATAAGCTCCTGGAATCGTTCGACATCCCCAGCCGCAGCGGCATGTAAGAGACCTCGGCCCCGATTATCCCTAACAAAGAAGTCGCCACCTAGATTCTCCAGCATTGGCTTGACAAGTTCTGGTCGAGGTTTGTTCTCATCGTTTAAACTCAGCCAACGCTCCGTCTTTGGCAAACTGTAGAATGAAAATAAAGCCGTCTCCCCACGGTTGTTGCGAGCATTTATATCAATGCCTCGAGCAACCAAGGTGTGGAAGGAGGTGCGTAAATTCGGATTAGAAATACCCTTTACTAATATATGTAGCAGAGTTTCTCCCTTATTGTTGACAACTGTATGATCTGCTCCTGCTGCCAACAGCATCTCCAATTCATCGGCAGTATCCCGACTATGTGTATCGGCATGTCTTACAGCATAGTGAAATGGAGTATCGCCATTTGCATCCGACTGATTCATCAAATTGGGGGCCTTTTCAAGAACATAGGCCAAGGATTTCCGGAACAAGCCAAGGTGATAAGTGTGCTGTTCACTAGTAAACATATAATGAATGATGTTTCGGCCAAAGTTATCTGTCGCCTCCAATTCTGCACCGAGAGACAAAAGGTGCTCAAATGAGGTAACTCTTTCCTCTGGCGTAATTACGTTCTTATTCACGTCTGATCCGATGATATGATCGGGGCTACCCTTATTATCGCAGATCGCATGGAGAAGAGTGCGGCCTTTGGCATCTCGATAGTTGACGCCGAGATTTGGAATTTGAAGAAACTGATCTGCTATGATATCTGAAGCAAGTACCTCATGTAATAGGGTACATTCACTCCAACCTTTAGGTACATCGATAGTGGTGATTCGTGTCTCTGAGAGATTGGACTTGTCTTCGGCCCTTTTGTCCTTTTTGAGGAATTTTGCGAACGGATCAGCTCCATGCTGAAGGAGTATCTCAATGATCTTCATTCTAGCGGGGACTTCCCGATAAAAGTTGTTCACAGGACTCCAACTAGAGCTTAAATATCTGGCGGCATAATGCAGTGGAGGCTGTTTATGTGTCTCATCCACTATAATACCTGCCCTCCTCATCCTCTCGTCATCCTCCCTGGGCGGCCGGTCTCCAAGAGCATTTAGGCTTATACCGCTAGATAAGAGCGCTTGTAGAACTTCTGCATTGCCGGAGTCAATGGCGCCAAAAATCGAGTCCAGTGTGACAATTGCTCCATGCTTGACCAGAAAATTGACCATGTCAACGTTATGCTGTGCGTACGCAAGACAGCTCTGGCCCTGGCTATCGACAGCATTGACATCCGCTCCTCTTTCGATCAGTATCTTGGCTGCGTCCCAGTTAAATGGTCCTAGATATTCGCCGTCTCCTTGGATAGCCATATGGAGTGGCGTCTTCCCTTTTGCATTCCGCATATGAATATCTGCGCCAGCATCAAGTAGATAAGGCAATGCTTGGTGGACTTGCCACCAGTCGTTACCTCGTGCGACCCAAAAGAGAGCGGATTCCATGTCGGTATCAGTTTCATTGATGTTGACCGCAAATTTCTCAACAAGCAATCGCACCATATCCATGTTCGGCAACTCCCTCTGAACGGCGGTAAGAAGGAATGGCGTAAAAGAAGCTGAAGTACCATCCCTCTTTGAGAAGAATAAACCCGGCCTTGTTTTTTCGCCAAATGCATGCCATTCTCCCTTTTCTAACTGTGCCTCCGTCTCAATGGTCGCTATCTTGTCAACAAGCGACGTGAAGCCGAGCTTTATAAGATGTTCCAGGGTGGCGTTCTCATTTGGGTTGTAATCAACATCTGGAGTGAATTTGGGAAGAAATGTCACTCCCAGCCGAGAAAGTTCTTCTAACAGATGATACTCTCTCTGAACCAAAAACCGCGTGACAAAATGCAATGGCACGGATTGATCCTTGTCTCCGGGATGAATAAAGGCTGAAGATGTCAAAGCCTGGATAGCAGCTTCTTGCTCATAGCGACGCGCAACTTGGGCGAACTTTGTGAGCTCATCTAGCCCTTCTGTAGTGTTCGTGTCGAGAGCGCGCATTAAACAGGCAGCCGTATAATTCCTTTGCTTCTCGACAGCTGTGTTGATGATACCTATGATACCTTCTTTCCGCCTCCCAGGATGATTTACAAGCAAAGTAATACCGGCTCCATGCTCGACAAGCATATCAACAATCTCTTCAAGCCTCGCTATATGGCCTATATCGATCCCTTTAACTGTATTGTGGCACTGGCAAGATCCATCGGTCCGGTATGGGTCACGCAGTTTTGAAGCGGCCTTGTATAGGTATTCGTCACCATCTTGCTGCGGACGAGGGTGCTTCCATCGTTCACATTCCTCTTCAAACTCAAGACAACCTTCAAAGATGTTTTTGAGTTTAGCATCAGCTCCGGCTTCCAGCAGCAGAGACACTGTTTCAGGTCTGCCAGACCTACAAGCGTAGTAAAGAGGTGTATAAGCGGCCGAATCAGTTGTTACTTTCGCATTCACGCCCATTACTGCCCGGCGGTCATTCATTTTGCTCAAAGTTGAACTATTAGCGTGTCCTGACTGTGTGATATCAATATCTGGTAGGTCTTGTTGTCGTTTCCTTAGTGCATCTAATAGTAGGCCGACATTGTTGCTGTCTCTGCACCGCGCGGCAAGATGAAGAGGGGTGAGGCCTTCATGAGTAGAAACCAGAGGATCCGCGCCAGCTTCAATCAGCTTTTTGGCATACACCCTCCCGCGAGTAGATAAAGCTAGGTGTAGAGGGGCGATTCCATCATCATCGGGGACATTGACATTCTTCGTTCGGGAAATGACGAGATCAATGGGCATGGTCTTCCTCGGCGGCATGTGCAACCAACGATTACTGCATGCGCATAGCAAGTGTAGTGGCGTGCGGCCGGCATTGTTTTTCTGTTCCAAGTCTAATCCTAGAGCAAGAAGCTTCTCCCAGAGGTCCAATAATCGCGTGCCATTGTGCGAGCTGTGGTTCGTATCCAACGCGGCAACTGTATGAAGGAGGTTATTTCCGTTATAGTCAACAGAGTTGATGTCGAGGTTTAAAGTAATGAGGAAATCAAATCTCGTCATAGGATCGGAGGCCGTAAGTCTCGACTCATAGGCGTAGGGGCACTTCATGGCGTAGTGAAGAGCTGTTTCGCCACGGAAATTGCGTTGAAATGGTGAAACTCCTCGCTCGATAAGATATTTAATATCTTTGTGTGGGTCTTTCGCATCCGGAAACAAGAAAACCGACAGCGATCGAAAGATTAGGTTGTTTCCATCCTTGTCAACCGTGTTGATATCGGCACCCGCCTCAAGAAGCATGTCTACAATACATGTATCCATCCGACTCCAGCTGGACTGAGTCCAGAGCAGTAATGCGGTCATGCCGTTGTGATTTCGTGCATTTGGATCGGCTCCTCCAGCAAGTAGAGCTTTGACCATTTCTGGCCTTGAGTTAGGTACTTCCATGAGAGTATGCAATGGAGTGTTGCCCATGTTATCGACTGCATTGCAGTTTGGTCCATATTCCAAGAATCTCATAGTTGATGGCTCGTCATCATTGAGGATAAGACAGTGAAGAGTTGTTCGCCCGTCTTCGTTTGTAGCATTGATATCAGCATGTCCTTGCTCAACAAGGAGTTCTATAGACGGTATCAATGGTGCCATTCCCGAGCGCACAAAGTGCAGTGGAGTTGCGCCATTGCTATCGGTGGCATTCGCATCAAGCCCAGCTTCTAAGAGCAACTTGATGAGGACAGGACAATTGGCGGCATTATGTAATGCTGTTTCACCTAACGGTGTCCGGTAGCGAATGTCGACTCCGGCCTCGACCAAAAGCCTGAATATAACTGGCAGTTTGTTGTTGTAATATTCACTGCCGTCTCGATTACATAGAGCAAATAAGCAGTTCAGTCTGGCGGATTCATCCTGCGGGTACCACCACCGCAAAGTCACATCATCACCAGCATCGCATATAATGCTAACATCGGCTCCAGCCTTCAATAACATTGATACCATGCCTTCATCAACTGCGTCGCAAGCTCTATAAAGCAGCGTCTGGCCGTCAATGGTTTTGTTGATATCCACGCCTGGCTGCTGAAGCAGCAAATCAACGCATTTTGATGATCTCGATTCGGCTGCCCACGCCAAGGCACGGTGCATCAAATCTAGATCATCTCCTATAAAGGGGAGAAATGCTTCTAGTGACTTGAAATGGCCACTACAAGCATACTGGACCGGCGTGTCGCCAATGGTTGATGGGGAACGGCTACCCCTATCCCAAGGATTTTCAAGAGTCTTTTCCGTTGAAGGGCTGACCCCGGCTTTCAGGAGTGTTGTTACGGCTTCAGGGTGGTTGTGGCTAGCCGCTACATGAAGAGGCCTGCGGCCAGAGTAATTGTCAGGTCGATCTGGATCTGCACCGCCTTCTATCAATATCGAAATAATCTCCGCATGTCCCTCAGAAGCAGCCCACCAACTAGACGTTGTCCTGATGTTAGTAATGTGCTGCTAAGAAACTCACCACTATTTTGGTAGTAGTCAGTCTAGAGGGGAGAGAGTCATGGCTTACAGAGGTGTTCTATCGTAAAAGTCCGGCACATTTACGTCGAAGCTTCCAAGTAATTCTTTCAGTATGATACCAGGCCTGTTTTGGCGGCGATATGAAGCTGTGTGACACTTCTAGCACCCAGGCTGTATTCGGGCCACCTCATCTGGAGCCATGCCCTCATATTGTTATCGAGTCCAAATAGTTCGTCAAGTTTCGCGTTGACCTCTTTCTGATCCTGGCCAGCAGCTTCAGATTTTGCAATATGCTGGTACCAATTGCTGGCCGCATATTCAAAGAATGGGTACTGAAGTCTGGTTTCGACTTCCATCTCTTCTACAATGCGCCTAATCGTGAAAGAGCTACTGCCGCGTTCCCATTGGGTGCGTGGCATATCGGCTATTTCTTCATCCGTCCTAAGAGTGATGGAATTTAAGCATCCAGATTTCAAGTACAGAATACACTGCAGGGCAAGTTGAGCATGTGTTGAGCCCATCTGCAGGACAGGATACCCAATGTGCTGGCTCTCGCCCGGTCGTGTAGTGCCCTTGAGGTATTCAGTAAAAGAGTGGTGTATAACCGAAACTGTTTCATCAGGTAGTATTTCCAGCAACGGGCCACATGCAGCTCTGATGAGTCCCTTGGTAGCTTTGATATCCCACTTGGAGTCGTTAAACATGCCGATCCTGATCATTTCTGCCAGCTCGAGCAGTCGCAAAGGACGGGTAGCATGAGTGACAGATTGCAAAATGAGGTGCTGGATGTTACCCGGCACACCAGATCTTTTTGTATGCTCGCTCAATAGGTCGGTATATAAGGCGTTCAAATCTATTGGGAGCTTCAAGAGAACTGTATTGATATCGACGTTTGGCTCGAGAAACGCATCCATGGCTAGCTTGGCGTAGAGAAACAGACCATTTGCACGGCCAGGGACTGCATCTGCGATCGTTTTCCAATCACTCTCTGGGATATTAGATCTTGATAGAGCGAAATGGACGTAGGTTGAAATATCCACATCAACCAAGGCTTCCTGTAAACGAATGTGATGGCAAGGGGTCTTTCTTAGTGGCACTTCTACACTTGACACTGGACGACTGGTGATCAAGAACTTGACCGTCTTTGGTCGCCACTGGCTAATGTCTCCAAGTGTCTTGAGGAACCCCTCATTGCCACGATCCATCTCATCGAGTGCATCAGCGACGCAGAAGACTTTTCCAGGAAGACCAACAAAGGCTAGGCGCAAGTGATTCCACATAGTTTCCGAGGATATGCTGTCAAGGGATCGATTCTCTTGTACATACTTCTTCAGTTGCTTCTGTAAAGGTGGGCTGTAAATCAGGAGTTGGTCCATCCAATCTCGTAGTAAAGCCCGAGGCTCATGATTGGCGTCAATGATTTGGCGGAAAAAGAAGTATAACACTGGGCAGCCCGGATTCGACTTGGCAATTTCGCTAATTAGATTGGCCGCCATCACCGACTTTCCAGATCCCGGAATGCCCTTGATCCAGAGCATTCCATGTTCTTCGTTGTGCATCCATTCTTGATATTGTTTACTTGAAGTGAGCCAGTGTCCTGTGCCAGCAACGTGAGACGCCAAGTGCCTGCGGAATTCTCCCCCAGCAATGTCGTATGCTGTCGGCTGCAGCCAAGCTCGAATCTTTGCGATCACCTCTGGAGGCTCGGGCAGCAACTGTCCCAGATTGTAATCACTGACATCATCTCGGCCGATCAAGACAGCGTCAATGTCTTCTACACTGGCCTGGCTTCCTGATCCCATGATGTTGGTTTAGAGTTGTAGAAGTGAAGAACTGAGAGCTACCGTGGCAATCGAACCATGCGATCGACTCAGCTTTGCGAGGGAGAAAAGTTAGTTGGTAAAAGTAGTTGAGCTTGAGTCGAGGTTATATCCTACAGGTTGAATGTTGCATGTCCGTTGCTGTGTCTCTACCCAAGTAGCATTATATTGTTTACCTCGGTGGCTTAGTTGACCGCTAAAAACGAGGTTGATAAGGCAGATAAACTGATGTTTTGCTGCCTGATGCATATAAGTAAGCGCTAAAGCTTTGGCGATTGGATGCAATTATCTGCCTAACGCTTAGCCTAGGACTTCAAGGCTGTGTTTAATTATAGACGTGCATCGAGAAAATGGCTAATCTACGACAAATATCTGCCTGGCCCCGCCGATCGTACAACTTTCTTTATGCTCATCAATCGATGGCAGTGAAATGAACGTGTTATGATTGTCGCCGTGCTATTCATGTCTGCCTATGCATAAAGGAAGCAAACGGCGATTCAATTGATGCTGCTTCGGCTCATATAGTATCATACTCTCGAGGTTGCCTTGAGCAGAAGTCATTGTGTCTCACCAAGGTGCTTAGCCAGTCTTGTCACTACACCCAGACCAGGATGGTTGCATTGAGTAATGCTTGGTTACAGCCAGTAAGTTTGAGTGGGATAGAATACGAGAACGCCGAAGTAATCGAAGAAATCAAGAAATCTCACTTAGAGGGCTAAGCTGGGATTTAAGGAGAAATTGAGCGTTGTTGTGGGCAATTAAGTTGCTCTAGAGCGATCTGTGTCAGACCAGATCTAAGCCAAAAGAGTCAGAAAATTAGAGGCTAGACGCCCATTTAGCTCTTCATCTGGGGCGGAGTAGGAACATTACGCGGAGTTGCGGATTAATGGCCCTACAAATCATTGCCCAGGTGGTATATTCTCCGGACCCAGCGCGGGGGGTTGTGCCAGCCGATCGATTGCTTACGGCGTATGCTTAGTAAATAGTTAAAGCATTCGAGACCCTATCACAGAGTATAAGAAGGGCGTTGCTTGACAAGAAGAGTTGCTTTGAAATCATGCGCTTGGCAAGTAGCGTACTAAGACTAAGTTAGGTTACCTGAGACTGGGATCTTAGCGGAAATATACTGCAAATGATATCAGATTCGGGAATGTATATTAATCTGAATACTATCCTGATTATTAAATGACCATTCAGCAACATGATGAGCTGAATTTCGAGTAATTCCTCTTTCAAAAATGCCATCGATGGCTTGATAAACGGGCATGGAATTAAAAATGATTCCAGGTTCCAGTTCATGATTATTGAACACACCAATAAAATGTTATCTAAATACGGAACTGACAACCGCTTAGCTATAGAAGTGGCAGTATAAATATCTCTAAACACCCAGCCGAAGTCTAGAATATCCAATCTGTCCTTCTAGCACAGAATTCCACCATATCAATTAACACGAAACGCGCAATCCCACAAATACAGCCATGGCGGAACAAAAAGCAGTGGTGATTACAGGGCGTGGCCAGCGACTTGCCTTGCAAACCAGACCAGTACCGACTCCTGGGCCCAACGAAGTCTTGGTGAAGGTCAACATCGTAGGATGTTCGTACAATGATGTTCTAAAGTCTGATTACATGTAGTATGACTGACCAAAGTAGTGAACCCCCACGACCAGTATGTTCGTGATTTTGGGTACTTCATTGGCGACAATGTGCCCTCTCCATTTGGAATTGATCTCGTCGGTGTTGTGCATGCTCTTGGTAAAGATGTCGACAAGTTCAAAGTTGGCGATGTGGTGTTTGGGAACGGAGATCCATTCAAGGGAGATTACATGGGCACCCAAGAGTACGCAATTATGGATGTCAGTTTCATGGGTCGAGTTCCCTCCTCAATCACACAGGATGAGGCCGCGACATTACCGTTGAACGCACTCACCATGTATATTGCTCTTTTCCATCCATCTACGCATGCTATCCCTTCTCCTTTGACGCGGGAAGGAAAGTCATTCGATTATAAGAACACACCTCTAGTTATTGTTGGGGGCGGGTCCAACTGTGGAAAATTGGCTATTCAGATTGCTAAATGGGCCGGATTTGGCACCATCCTCGCAATTGCAGGCAAGGCTAGATCCGATCTTCTTGTCGAGCTCGGAGCCACCCATGTCATTGACAGAACACTGAGCGACAGCGACATTGAAGTAAAAGTACGAAGCATTGTTGGAGACGACCTTCTGCACGTTTGCACCGCAGTTCAGGCAAAAGACCTGACACTAGGTGCCAACCTTCTGTCAAACAGCAAGAGGGGAATACTGGTTCCTTTGACAGCTGGCGAAGTTGATGATACCAGACTCAGTAAACAGGCAGGATACGACTTGCGCCGCTTCCTCTGCCGCCCACATGAAGATGATAGACGAGAGCTCTCGACAATCTTTTGGAAGTCTTTCCCAGAACTTGTTGAGAAGGGAGTCGTCAAGCCGACTCCATTTCAGATTGTTAAGGGATTGGGCGCTGACAAGATCAACGACATTATTGACGAGTATGGGGCTGGAAAGAATCCAGCACGACCGAATGTGCACGTTGGCGATATCTAGATAGTCAGCCACGGATAGATAATTGGAACAGTACATCACTTCGCAACGCCTCAATAAGATATGTGCTAGACAAGCCAAGTTTGAGGTTCGGAGCACTTAGTTTATCGCGCAGAGCCTTCATTTCTCTTCTGGCAGAAGAACTCATTGTACAAATCAACTCGATCTTTATGAGTTTCTAGCACGACGCCTTGGCTAATCATTATGCTACATATGTAGTCATTGACAACCACCTACATCTAAATGCGAAAAACATCTTTGAGATAGCAGCCTATAGCTTCTGCGACGACATTGGTATAACTAATGGCATAATTGCGAAGCAGCCTTCCGAGGAAACGTTTATCTGTCGTGGATTGGTACCAGGGCACAAAGAAATGAGTCACTTGTGGGTTTCTGAGAATCGAATGAAGGGAGTGTTTCACTAATAGGTAAATTTTTATCCCGGAAATGGTACAGGGTATCTTGAGCTTGAATTACAGGAAGCCGAGACTCAAAGTACCAATGACCCCATCTACAGTTTCTTTGTTAGCAAAGTTGCTTGATGCAAATGATTCAGCTTAAACAATCTACTCAAGACTGGAAAGCAGATCAGAGGCCTTGCATGTATCATGGTGATAAAGATATAGCATTCCGATATTGCTGAAATGTAGTCATGCTGCTATGCATCAACATAAAAATCATCACAGACATGACAACAGTATACAGGCATTGAGCGAACAAATAGTATGTAAAAGTGTGCTAAATAACGCATTACTCTCTATTAAATATGCCATTGCTTGCTGTATTCAATCTTGTAGACCAACGAACAGACGCCGCCGCTTTCATTGCCTATGCAAACACAAATGCATTTCCATTCCATTCCTAATGTTTCCCGTGAAATCCGTAACCCTTAATACCTGGTATCTCAATACAAAAAAAAGTCATCTTTTAAGCAAAACTCCAAAAGGCCATCTTGTTATATATGCAAGTCCGTAAAATAAATCAGCTTTGCTTTAAACAAGTCCCTGTTATGCTTAATATGAATCATCCAGTTTCATCCTACCCAAACTGGTCATCAACCTCTCCATGTCGCAAGTATCCATCGTTCCTTTTACCTGCTTCGTAATTTCATGATTATCCCCAAACAGAGTTTTGAACCGTAAGTAAACTTGGTTCATCCAAGCACGGCTGTGGTCGCATGCGTATTTTTTGTGGAACCTGGATGCCGTCGAGATGAGAAATTTGCACACTGAACTCCTGTAACCACTGCGAGTATCGTTGAACTCTTTGACATCCATGGCCTGTAATACAGAGCCTAGGACTCTGAAACACGCCTCTATGTCGTTTACCTCAAAGAACGTAAAAGCAACACGTTTAGTCAATTTGAACGTTGAGGGTTTCAATGAAGGCTGATGCTTCAGAAGCTGCTCACTTTCTTCCACAGTATGTATGGCTCTCTCAAATTGGCCGCCCTCGGCTAATATGGTCGCTAAAATGCATCTAGAGCGGATGGCCAGGTGCTCAAGCTTCAGTTGGTCGCATTTCTGAATATAATGAGAGTATAGATCTTGAAGTAACGCATGGTTGTTGGGATCTTTTGCAAGATCTTTCAGAATGTCGAACATAGTCGTCAGCTCATCGGGTTCGCTCAGTGCTAGCAGATGCTCAATCATCTCATTCGACCTGATACAAGGAATAAAAGAATTCTGCAGGAGAAAATGACGCGCCTCTGGACCTCGGTGGTTCTTTAAGAGGCGGATTGTAAATAGATCTGCCTCTCCATCCCTTCGTGTCCTACGAAGGAAGGCTATAACACGGAGCACATGAGCCACGATCTTGGAGCTGCAAGAGGTGGTACCTCCATGCTTATTGGTCATCCAATCAAGTATGCAATTAGCATCACCGATGCGTCTGGTTTTGACAAATAAAGAGGCAAGCATGTGGCAAGCCTCTTGCGTCTTGCGATGAACAGGCGATAGGTGGTGGTTGTAGCAGGAAAGCGCATCCTTGAGGACTAACTCTGCCTCTTCGTAGTTGCAGGATTCTTCGTCGATCGCTTTCGCAACTTCTTGGACACGAGAGTGAATATCCGAATCCAAAGTTGTGCGGCATAGCCCTTCGTCAAGGGACCTGCACAGGTCTTCGGTTGTATTGGCACAGGCTCCATCAGTGCCATGTAAGTTCTCGAAGTTGCTGTCATTGTCCGTAATGCCGGAAAACGTTGCTGTCTCATAGGTCGAGCCGTCGAGCGTGGGGCAGTCTTTTGCACACCCGGTGTTAGCCTACCTATGCAGAATCGTGTGGAGTTTCAGTCAGAGGACAGGTAAGCTTACCCTCCTGTAAAGAAGAGCCTCCTTCACCGGAAGCTCTGCCCAACGACTTCATGTTCTTTATCCGCTCAATGGGCCACTTTAAGTTACCTATATTCAGACCTAAAATTGGCCTTCTCGGGTTGAAATCGGTCATCCGCGCGGCTATGTTTTTTGTCATATTCTTGGACCATTTCCTCTGTTTGAACTTGTCTTTATACATTTTGTCCCTGGAGGTCGCTTAGATTAGTCTCTCACGACCAGTATGTTCTTGAATACATGAAGAACAAACTCACGTTGCAATAAACCCCCAAATTGTCCTCATTTTCACCATGGTAGCCGCCAAAGTAAGGTTCTTATCCATATACCACCACTTAATGTTATTCTTATGATACTCCCACTCCTGTGGGGCAGGCGCTCGTGCACGGGGTTTGCGTTGGCGGGGACGTTGTCCCTGGTTTCCCTCGACGACCATGGAGAGAGCAGGGGAAGCAGCATAGCCCGCATCTCCGGTTAGGTGGTTGTTGAATCGATCGCCAACTCCGGCAAGGAATCCGGCCATCTCGGCTTGGTGAGCCGCGCCCGGAGGTCCCGGAGGTGGCGGAGGCGGGCCCCCCTCCGTAGGCGCCGCATTGTTCGGGGCCGAATACCCATTGCCAAAGGTAAGATTTTGCCAACCGGCAAGAGACGTAATCGCGTCGTCTCCCAGAAGCAATTCCGGCGTGAACAGACCGGTGTCTCCACTGGTCTGCGACACGGCAGCACTGAAATCATTGAAATGGCTGGGACAGTCGGGATGGTCGGGACGGTCGGAGTAGACGTGACCTGGAGACTGCCAAGTCATCGTGTATTAGTACCCTCCGAGGCCTACGTTTAAGGCAAAGGATTATCGATGGAGACGGGCGGTGAAGGGGCGGGGGCTTGGAATGGCTACAACTGCTGGAGCATCTAAAGCAGGAACCTAGGAACGGTCTGGGAGGGTTTGGGAGAATCTGGAAGATGTTGGGTAGTCTTGGGTAGTCTTGGGTAGTCTTGGGTAGTCGTGGGAAGTCTGGGGAGGTCGTGGGAGGTTTTTGGGAAGGATACCGCAGGACGGCGAAACTACATACAGGCACATGCACTAGATCGGGAAGCAAGCTTGCGAATTCGTGCAGCGAGCGGCGTGGAGTCTGTAAGGTATGTAAGTTATACATTATTACAGCTGAGCTCTCCTACAAGGGAGGCTGTTTGTGCCATCACCATGGCCCAGAAATCTTCACCAAAAAACAAAACAGACAACCAAATCAAATTGAGGAGAGTAGGGTTGGAGCTATGGCAGAGGGGCTCCGAAGGATGGAACAAAAACAAAGCGGGCAGGCCGTTCTTAATAAGCTCCGCCATCGCAAGACTCCAAGCCCAACAAAGAGCCAATGTCTACTAAAAGCCTCGGACCCACATACATAGTCCTTTATAGTCCTTTTAAGAGGGTCTGAGGAAAAGGCTGGATGTCCATGGTTGGCTGGCCCACAATGGGCCGCCGCTGAGGGGAATGGATAACGCCGAGGACTCCGCCTCTACTTGGGACGTACCTCTATGCCCAACAACTCCTTGCTGGTAATATCACATTTAAACACTAAGTCTGTTATACGTCAAGTATTGAAGAGGTATCTATTGCTGACAAAGAGAGTACCAAAACTGCGTGCTACGTCGATAAGAAGCGGGAGGGAGGGTAGAGAAAGTCACGAAAACAGTGTCGTGACGAATAGGAGTCCGTCAGAGTACAGGCTCTTACCCATACCCTTCTCTCTCTGTCTTCTACTTCGTAATTGACTATACTCGTAATGATCAATATCCGTAGCTTCGTCTCCTGTACCTGGCGCTGCTGTATTTAAACCTGCATCTTTCTATGTCGAGGTTAATTGATGGCTGAACCTCCTCTTGCAAACCAATCTCAGATCGCCATTGTACATGTACTTTATCTGCTCTCTGTTGTATCTGCAGCCGCCTCCGAACCGTCCGGGTTGAAATCTGGTTGGCCACCCCAGCAATGCACGTGTACTATTGTACGCCTTCGCTTAAGAGGACCTGGACAGGGCCGTGTTACTCCGCACAGCGCTGCAAAACATTGGTCCTGGATGATGCAAACCCATGATTACATGTACCTAATGCCGGCTCCCCCTGAAAAAAGAACTACAGCAAAGGCCCAACAGAAACAATGCAAGGGGGGACGCGTGTGTTGGTCTTGTTTTGGGTTAGGAGGGTTCCAAGAGCGGGATGGAAAAGGCCTACAAAGTGCCGTGAAGTCCCAGACTACAAGCAGTATATACGAAGTAATACCAGACGGTATCCTTACAGATGCATGTCCACATACTACATAGGTAGGTCTGTGCCCAAAAAGTTTTACAGCTCTCATAGGACTTTCAAGATGTGCGGATGACAGGTATAAAGCATGCGCAAACGATAAAAGCTGGCAATGGCCTCTTCCACGAGACAGGCCCGGCGGAATGGCATGAAGGCGAGGTCGCTATCCGAATTCGACTCTTGAATACATGAACCTTGACTACATTTTTGGCTTAATACAGTACAACGATCATTACGCAGCCCATCATACCCCTCCGCTCTCACATACCTACTAAGGTACATGCATATCAACCATGAGCTCTTCAGTAAGTAGCATACTTGTATCCTTACCAATTCAAACTTCGCGCCCGTGTTTCCAGTTTGCAAACACTAATGATGCCCCTACGTCATCCAGCCTCGCTGTCGCAGCTCTCCTGAGACGGCTAGTACACAACCACAGGCCGGATCGGTCCCGAGCGCAGGAAACGATGAGAGCAACAGTCCCCCGCAGAGCCCGAGAGAGAATGGAAACAATGGGCCGAGTCCTCTCAAGCGCCCTTTTGCTCTTCAACAATGGCTTACCGAATCACGCAAGGATGGACCCTTTAATGTTTTGACTTCGGCTAGGGCCGCCGCCGCCTCGGGCCAGGCCGAGAGCGTGCCGCCATCTTCAGCGGGGCCGCAAGGGGGTCCGTGTTAAACGCTGATAAACAACCGAGTGGCTGATCGCTACCACTTCAGCGTAGTCGCCTCGTTTCCTCTGTGTTTGTACGATAAGAGATTGGTATAGATATGATTTTGTGTAATAATATTGGATCAATGGAATGTAAATGATGGAAAGAATGGCGAGAAGTTAGCCACCATCCACAGCGTGCATAAGCGTCATTTTAGGTGTCGTACTAAAACAAAGGCCCCTAAACCCCAGCGCCTACATGCAATTAACCTCCAGGTCTGTGCTCCAGAAGGCGGGGAAAGGAGAAGCTCTATATTTCAGAGCAAGTTCCTCAAAATATCCATGGATAGAGGCTGATAAAGTCGCATTTTGACGGTTGACCGTTGGCTATACTAACCCCTCGGTACTCCCAAACTAGGAACCTCTTCGTCTTGTCCGTTTGTTCCTCTAGGCACAGACCCGATCAGTTCCCAGAACCGACAGGATGTTTCCAAGCTTCGTACGACACCCAAGCCTGGAACACTCCAACAGCCAGCCCGAGAATTCCTAGAATAATCGCTATAACAACGCCAACGAGCGTCGCCATCATCATATAGCGGGCGCCGCTTTTGCGCTGAAGCCATTTCTCCAGTATACCGCGGGGGCTGGGATCCTCCAGCTCCTTGAATAGATCCACGAGTCGCGCGCCGAAGTACTTGTACGATGCGGCTTCTTCACTTTCCCTTCTATAGACGACAGAATCATATCGCAGACAATCGGGGTCGAAGGATTCTTTGGACACTAGGCCACGAAGAATCTGCTCCGAGTCCGAGTCAAACGGGAAGAGGATCTTTTGTATTGAATCCAGAGCTTCGAGGGCGATCTGTCTGGGAATATTTCCTCTGAGATTGACGCAATTAGTGCCTGCCTTTTGAGGGTTACAGGTTTTCTCAAAACTCGTATCATACACCAAGATGGAATCCTCAAAGACTGGAGAATCGTGCAACCTTCGCGACGCCGCTAAATGCTCTCTCAAGACGCTTGTGTAATGGTAAATCTCCACAACTCCCCTTTTGACGTCTATCCTCAGATGGTTTCGCAGGTCGTCAGTTCCTTGAAACCTCAGCCCTGCAACCTTCCTGAGACGTCGGGCTGTCAGGGCAGGTTTTATATCTCTAATCTCGCCCGAGTCATCGTGAATATAGAGATTACCTATATCCTTTTGCGGAAACGCTCTCGATATGAATTCAGCCAGCGACTCGTCAAAATGCCACTGAATCGGCTGGGTTCCGAGTTCTAGCAGACTGGAGGGTTGGTTTTCGGCTGAACACTTTATCATGGACATGACTTGTACGGCAAGGTTGAATGCCCAATGCTGATCACTGGGCGGAGGTGGTTTATCCCGCTTAGAGAAGTATTCATACGTCAACTCTAAGCGCTTCGTATCGGGATGAGCCTGGAGTAGCCTGATGATATCGAAAATGTCTTCATGGTTGCGCAACGCCGGGGTGCTGGCAGGCAGCAAATCTGGGACATAGGACGACGTGACATATTTGTAAAAGTCAAAGAAGCGCTGTAGCCGAGCTGAGCGCCTCCATGAGCATCCGGAGTTTGCACACGCCTCGAGATTCTTACACGCTTCGCAAATGTCCCAGTTCCAGAGTGCTTGGGCGAGCTTCTGTAGCTCGGCGTCAGTGATGTTCTTCAGCGGGTAAGGACATGCCAGAGAGCCGATCATACTCGGAATCTGGATGTGACGAGCAGTTTATCTTCAAAGCGAAAAGGCCCTCGACATGGACAGGTCAACGCATTTACATGTATTATTTGGGGGTTGGGAGAGCCCAACTAGCCAATGCTGGCATGAGGTGAATGTAAGGCTTCCCTACGGGCTCAATTGATAGGATTGTGGCTTAGGAGTTATTGGAGCCCAACCAAACATTTCGAAAGGCTTCGAAGCCCGCTGCTAAGCCCGCGCGACGCGAAGGAAAATGTTCCATGACTATGTATTTCACCCCGTCGCTTATGAGAATTCTTCTTAATGATTCAAATTACACGCCATTTTTTTTATTTTGCAGCGCCTCTCCCTGCCATGTCGAGTTGGTAACACCACATAGCAGGTGTAACAATGAATACATGTAACATCCCCGCATCCGCTCAACCCTCCATGGCCGACGACCAACAAGATTCAGGATACAGCAGCGCCCAATTCCTGTCGCCCAACGGCAAACTAATAGAGTCTGATTGTACACAAATTCCACGCCTTGGTACCGACGCCAGCGTCAACGGCAAGGGCCGATCCGTTCCGTCTGCCCCCACGCCCATCGCCGGCTTCGCAGAGTTTGACAAGAGCGTCGACAAGGCCACGATCTCCCGCTTCCGCCACGTGCATTTGCTGCTTGAGAAGCCGCTACTAGAATATCTTCGCAGCACGATTCGCAAGAAGCAATGCCCAATTTCCATGAGATTGATGGTCTTGGGCCGCTCCGAAGATGATGCGAAGCCGTGCATTGTCGTCTTGTGTCCGGAGCAGCAATCCAAGAAGGTCAGAAAGTTTTTTGACAAGAAATCCGTCAGAGCTTTGCGCTTCCCCGAAGACGGTCAACCATCGTTCGAAGTCTTTGTCGTCGGTCGAGAGCCGGAGACGAAACAGGCAGAAGGAGACATTGATGTCCTCATTCCGATCGTTGACGAGAGCGAGGGTTATACAAGCGAGACATATTGCGGAGCGCCCATAGTTATCCGACAGGCTTCCGGTGTGGACAAAAGATGTACCTTCGGTGGTTTCATAAAGGCGTCTTGGTCGAATGGAGAGATAAAGTTATACGGGCTGACCGTCGGCCATATCCTTCTGGACGACTTGGAGGACGATCTGGCGGCCAGCACGGAGAGCGACCAGTCCAAGTGTTCTGACGACTGGATATTCGAGCTTTCTGATTCTGATAGCGAAGACGAATCTTGTGATTCAGCCGACGAAGAGCAGGATCATGAGGCTGAACCATTGTGTACGATGGACGAACTCCCGTTGGCTCTGCCAGATGCCAGTTCGTCATGGGCGGCCGACGAGTTGAGCAAGATAGGTTCCATTTCGAAGGACTCACCGCGATATCGATCGGCAGCGATCGATACAAAGTATGATGAGCCCGAGGCTTACTACGACTGGGCTCTTATCGATATGATCAGCTACAAGCCGAACCTCATTCGACCGAGGAAGATGTCACACGATGAGACTCAGGAGGGTGGAGTCTTTAACTTCCGGGATCATGAACTCATGATGCCCGTCTTGCCGTCCAGTAGTTATGACAAGAGACAGCCAGTTGTCCTTGTGAGTGGATCAGAAGGTTTAAAATGGGGATCTCTGTCGGCTCTGCCTTCGAGACTCCTTCTTGGCCCTGGAAGAGGGTTTGTCGACACACTCATCTTAAATCTTGACGGCCATAAGCGTATGTTACCCTCTCCAGTTATTCTAGGTTTGGAGTCGATCACCTAAAATGTGAGTAGAAATTCTCGATGGAGATTCAGGATCATGGGTGGTCAACGAGACAACCCTTGAGGTGTACGGCTACGTCGTTGCTGCCGACGCATTTGGCGGAGGCTACGTTATTCCATTAGCTGAAGCATTCCGCAACATCGCAAACACCCTGAGATGTCAATCTGTTGATCTTGCTACGACAGTCGATATGGCAAGTGCCACACTGGGGCGTATGTTTGACGTAAACGGCGAACCAACAGCCATGATGACACCTAGCATTGCAGACCATTATGTGATGCCTGGCTCATCCATCACCTCTTACATCTCTACCCCGACTACCAATCTCTCCATTACCTCCTGTGTCTCTACCCCAGCTAGTAACTTTTCAATTACCCCCATGCACGACGGTGCTCAAACTCTTATAACTTCTCTGGAAGATCATATCTTGTTTCCAACCTTTGCTCAGGAGAAGCCATTTTCCCATCCAGATATCCACTCAGATTACAACGTCGAGCCTCCCCAGACCCCCGATGGGGATGATTCTTACGCGGAATGGCCTCCTCAGCACGAGAGCTCTGATGAAGGTTCCAACAATACCTCCAGACCCGGGACCCCCTCAGTCACTGAGCACGCCGAAGATGATACCGCCATTTCGATCAGGCCTTCGCGCCATGTTGACTACTTGTCCCATGACTGGAAGGAGGAGGATATCAGATCCTCCTGGAGATACATTATAACTCGGCGCGCCGACGTTCCCAATAGCGCCCGATTGGAAAACGCTGCTTGGAGAGCGTGGATGAAAATGAAAAACAATCTAAAGACTGTTTCGGCTGAAAGTATCAATTGGTATGTATTTGAATCATCTTGCCTTGAGAGTGGTCAATGACTAAGACGTCACAGGCTCAAGGACTACGATGTTACTTGGCTGTACGGTCCATTACAATCTGCGACCAAGCCCATTCACGGTACCCGTGTAGAGCGATCAAGCATCTCATTGTCCAAGACTGATTCGCGAGTCAATCTCAACAAGAAGCCAATTCTCAAGAAGAGGGGCATGTCTAAAGTCACCCTTCAAGGGCCGTTGTCTACTACCTCACTTTTAGAGCAGGCCTCAGCGACCATCGAGGCCCAAGAAACACAAGGCATCCTGGGACCCAGCAACAACAGGCGCGGGACCATCGATGGCTTTGCCTACCCCTTCTCTTCAGGCAGGGTGAGTGTTGATAGCAGCGGCCTGGCATCTCCGACGGAGTCTTCTGGAATTACATTCACTAGTGCCACGCGGAGGCAGATTCGCTTTAACGAGCAAGTTGAGCAGTGCATTGCTGTGGATGTCAGCGTCGATGATAAGGATGAGATGGAGGGGTACTCAGATAACTACAGCGATTCGGATGGTGGTGTTATGTTGAAGAGGCTCGGGACCAAGAAGAAAACTGCCAAATCAAAGTCGACGGAGGACAAGACCATTGCCAAACTTCCCCCGACGACCCTGAAAGACCGCAAGGATACGAGGCACCCACGCAGCCCACCCTTGTCTCCATCGTCTTCGCAAGAGACAATGCTACCATCAAAGCCATCTGCAAGGGTCTTATTTGACGAGGATGACGATGAAGAGGCGCTCCTGAGCCCCGGTTGGTAGTCTCTTCCTGATGACAGCAGCAGTAGCAGTAGCAAACCCGTTGGGACACGCCGGAAATCTTCGGGAATGCTAATACCCCGCGAGGAGGGCCACCCAAACCCCAATGAAGGCCTTTATATTCAAGTTCTCGACAAGGGCGACACTTCGTGTCACATTGCCCGCGTCCACTGGAAGAGAAATTGAAGCTTTAGGAGCTCTCACCCAATGAAGACCACTCTACTACCTAACGGCTTTTTGGACTCTGATAACCACCGAGTTGCAGATCGGCGCTCTTTGGACGTTGTCGACTCATCCCTTCTCTTGTCCAGTAGCTACATGAGCATGTGTAATAACAATGTGTTTGCAAAAACGGCAAGAGGCTGACTACCACAGCCGTTATCTGCAATATATCTGAATGCCCCATATGATTGCACATAGTCATCTTTGGTGGCGCATCAAAAGATACCCAATTGATTCCATAAGAATTGGTGGCGGGTTTCAACTCTCATGTTGACGTACCAGCATCGAAAACTTACCCTTGGCAGCCTCATATGTTCACTACGTTCATCAAGCTACCTGCAGCCAGGGTAAACCTGTGAATATAGATAACAATCTGTAATTAAAAACTATATAGTCTCCGAGGCCGATAACAGCTGCTCACCCACTTCAAAGCACTTATCTGGCTTGTGACTAACTTCATTCTCCTGGTTTGTTCCGCAAAATGTCCTGAATCTCCACCACGCTTGCATACAGTGGTCGATTTGTTCCGGGGGGATCAACACCAGGGAAGTTACCTGCACCGAGGATCATGAGGCGACTCTTGTCTTTGCTAAAGATGTGAAGGGCACGGCTGTAGGCCTTTGGCTGAGGGGAATTGTGTTCCTCCCACTGATCAGGCTGGCCGTTTGCTCGGTTGGTAAAGACGCTCTGATGATCGGCATCTGAGACGACGATGGTGCCATTGATGCCACCTTCTGGTGTCCATACGACATATGGACTGCTGCTAGGCTGTACGCCGTTGACCACAATAGGGTAGCCATAGGCATATCGAAAGTCAAAGGGACTATCTGCAAGCCTATAGTATACGGGGTACCCGGCACCAGACCATGAGTCTCCGCCAGGAAATTCATGGACCAGGATCCATTTCTTCAGGGGCGGGATGTAATCGATGACAGTCATTCCAGGGCGATCGGTATACAGCGGGTAAGCGACATCATTTACAACATCGCCCCAATTCTTCAGATCGGTTGAAACCTGGTGAGACAGCTTTTGTCCGTGTAAGGGATCTCGCTGGTCGGAATAAAACACACCCACTGTGTTGTTTATAGGGCTGTAGCTGACATTAGTTCCAAGATTCAGGGGACAATACTCAATAGTTGCAAAGACTCACAGAATAAAAGGCTCCCAAATGCAGGGATTTCCATTTTGAGTACTGGGAGCACTCCCCCTAGCCACATTGCTGATAAATTTCCATGTCTCGCCTTTGTCAGTACTTGCGTACAGGTCAATGTTTGTACCGTTGGCGCCAGCACTGTTGCCGCTCGCAAGCACGGTACCAGCTTTGAAGCCTCCAAGGTTGAAGGTGAGCTCAGCCAAGGCAGGCTGAGACCCAAAGCCAAGTCCATTGACCTGGTCTGTCAAGTTGCTTCGCCATTCCCATGTCGCACCGCCATCTTCACTGGCAAATATGGGAAAATGTGGAGGATGATCTCCAGAGTATGCTGCAGTTGCAAGAATTGTGCCGTCAGATAGTTCTGTGAGTCGTGGATAGGACACACCATGGCTACTATCTGGCTGGAATATCACATTCTGATCAAAAGTACTCCATGGTCTGGGCTTCTTGGATTTGTTTGCAAGGGAATCCCCGAATCCAAGAGAAAAAATCAGGAACAAAAGTCTGCCACGCATTATGGTTGAGTAAACTAAGACTTGAGTAATGAAGTCGGCAAGATCCCTGATTTTTTCTTGCCATTATTGCGAATTATCTCGTCTTTTTATATGCCAAAAGAAAAAGAAAAGGTTTAGTCAATGTTACAATGCCACTCACCGGCTCTGATGGCATGATACTGTAACATCTGCCGGACCAGGATCCCTGGATGTCAGATCACTTACCGGAGAGTGTGGATTTAACCGCCCACGTTCTGCTTTTCTTTGCTTTTTACCCGGCCCAATGTGCCCCAAGATCTGAGAAACAAAGAATTTTGGTTATTATAAGGGTCAATCTATTGGTCTAGACTGGGCAGGCATTCATTTCCGGTACCTGTACTCCGGAAATTGAACGATCGTGGGGTGAGGTCGCGGGGAAGTCGCACTGCATGGGGGATGAAATTCACCCATCCCATTTAGCCGTTGAATACCGGTCCCTTCCATCTGCAACTTACACTCATCTTGACCATCTTGAGGGTCATCTTATTGGTCTAGACTGGGCCGGCATTCATTTCCGGTACCTGTACTCCGGAAGTTGAACGATCGTGGGGTAAGTTTGCGGGGAAGTCGCACTGCATGGGGGATGAAATTCACCCATCCCATTTAGCCGTTGCATCCTGGTCCCTTCCATCTACAGCTAGCATAACTCATCTTGACCATCTTGACGAACAAGCTGAAGTTATGTCATTCGCTGCATGATTGGCTTCTGGCAGCTCATCGTGGGACTAAGGACCCCACGTCTTGTCCAAATAGAGACACAGAGGATGGAGTAGAGGGGCCTAAGTATATGCGATCCAAAGAACGAGAAGAGAAAGAGCAGCGGGGTCTTGTCTTTGACGCTACCAAGTTCAACTTTCGGGGAGATAGAGGCATGGAAGCTAGACCTGACAAATTAAAGAAGGTCAGCTTTGTGCGTAAATGCGGAGAATATGTCTATAGAGAGGGTTAGACTGCATATGAAGTGGACGCTCTAACTGAAATTCAGGAAAAAAAAGGAAAAGGGAGTGAAAGAGCGGTACACTAGTGCTGTCGTAGGGGGACATCGACTGATACAAAGGGTAGACGTCATCAAGAAAGCTCGTAGGCTTAGAGACAACCATGGTAAGGGAAATGAACATTGAGAAAGAGATTGATAAAGGCAATGGCTTACCCTAAGCTCGTCAAAAACTCGCTACTACCCAAACTATATAATATATCTATAAAGAAGAAAAGCATATGTTATGAAACTTTGAGCAAGAGTTGGAGAGTGATGCTTCAGATGTCAAAAAGTAGAAAGTTATGAAAAATGCAGATAGCTTACATGTACCTTAATAGGTTTGTGTTGATGCATGTTAATCGGCAATGGGGCTGTGCTCGAGATTTTTGCAATTTATATCTGAGCACTAATGAGGAGTGCTGTTCAATTTGACTGATATCATTGATTTAATACCTAGTATAAACCAGTGTAATATTTCCACTTTGCTATCGGAGGCAATTTCATCCCAAAATCTTATACCCCAACTCGGAAATCGGGGTGATTCATCAAACTAAGATTTGCCCACAAGTATAGTCAGTTTATAAATTATGCTTAACCCAATTCGTACGGATAAGCCGACAGTCTCAGCCCCTGACTGGTTGGTAAATTAACTTGAGCCAACTCGCAGGCCATTTCTTTTGATATCCCGTCAATCAAGCGTCAATGTACAGTTTTGCTAATAAGCAATGTGTCAGGAATTGCTCATAGGTTAGGAACCATGCCCGATAATCTTTTCCTAGATACGTCTACTATTCTTCGTGTGCTCTGTCGCTCATGGCTTATTTAGGCCAGTTTTGTGTATGTTTGACTCGTTTAATTCGCTTGCTGGTCACCATGACGTGTCTGTGCCCTCAAGATCAGGAGACGATCGATGGGGCAGTGGAGGTACTAAATCCAGGTATGTGAGCTTCAATGAGTGTAGTGATAATATGAGCAAGGTAATTTTATCGTTAACTCCTCCAATTAATTAATTATTGGACAGTGACAAGTTGTTGAGCATTTAGCTCCTGAACGGTCTCTGTTTGAGTGAAAACACCGCAATCGAGTATTCCTACAATGAAACATATAACAACTATGGTGAGGAAAATAATAGATGTTCAAGTATCGTATTGCGCTCGGGTATAGGGCTACCAAGGTAATAGTTCCGATACATCGGTATTATTATCATGATTATGGCATGACAAATCACCGACCCAATCACAGCTTGCCGCTAGACAATTGATGTGGTGATCACGGCGATCTCAATAAGACCTATGTAGGAATGGCTCCAGATCTACCCACAGGAACTGGGGTATTGAGTTATGGCTGTGCTAATCACAGCCCTATTCAAGTCCTAACATGCTTAAAATAGAACTATTCTCAGCTCAAACTCAGTCTCAAGATGATTGATGAAGATAGGGCCTAATATATAAACACTACCTATACCAAGCATCATAGCCTTGGAGTTCATCATCAAATTCTCATTCAATCAGAATAAATACAACTACATCGCCATTTCAAGTTGTCAAATCTTTCCTTCCAACCTCAAAAGAGTGTCCCAATTACCACCATGAAGACAGTACTCCCATGGTCGGTTCTCATGCAGGCCTATTTGGCCGCATCGAGTCCCCTACTACCGCGAAGCATAGAGAAATTTCAGCCAGAACCACTGCTTCAAATGAGGTCTCCAGCTCCATTCCAGGATCCAAGCCCCAATACTGTCACACCCAACACTATTCGACTCACTCGCGTTAAAGCTCGATCATCAGCTGCGCATGAAGTATCGGGCATCCTCTCACGCAGCGACACACCCGGTTCATCGACCTTCCCAAAGTTCGGAGGGGGCACTCTCGCTTCAGTCTTTTCAAACACAGAGCTAGCTGGCGAAGTGATAGTTGGGAACCAGACTTTGAAGCTCATTTTCGATACTGGTTCAAGTGATCTCTGGATACCGGGCGAAAACTTCCAGTGCGTCTCAGCAAATCTGACTGTACAAAGCACCAGCGTTTGCAATTTCACCACCACTTTCAAGGGCACGTATTCAGGAGGTGAAATACGCGACCAACATCTTGACGTCAGATATGGTAGCGGTCAGATTGTTGCCGGCAGCCTGGGGTACGAGTCCGTTTCTGTAGCAGGCATTACTATTCCCGACCAGGAGATTTCCATTGCCAATTTTATCAACTTTGGAGCTCAGGGAGAAGTCGACGGCTTGATCGGCCTGTCCTATCCTTTGCTCACGAGTGCGTTCCCTGGCGCGTTCGCTGGCAATGCAACTGTCCTTACCCCGGATGTCTCCAATGCTACAATTCCGTACAATAGCTTTTTAGCCAACGTCTTCCGAAAGAATCTTACGGCACCTTTGTTCGGTATTGCCATGGAGCGCGGCAACGGTGGAACTTTTGCTTTCGGAGGGCTGCCCCCGGTACCGATCAAGCCCAATTTTGTCAGCACTCCTATTCTGATCGCCGATACTTTGAACGGCGGAGACGCTCGTAGAAGGACAAACTTTACCTTCTACAACATTGTCGCGGAAAACTACGTCGTTGGTGATTCCCAAGGAGCCGATGAGAGAATTCCTGGAGCTGGCATATTTAATATTGTCGACAGCGGCACATTCCTCACCATGCTGTCGCCCACCGTAACCAAAGCCCTATATGCGAAATTCCGTGAGGCACCAGTCTCTCCTCCCGAAGCTGTCGGCAATTTCCTTGTACCCTGCAACGCCACGGCACCAGAGTTTGGCATCGAGATTGCGGACCAGACTTTCTACATGTCGCCAAAAGATCTCATCCTCCAGGATTTGAGAGTTGGTGATATGTGTGCTCTGGGTGTACAGCCTACAGCTAGTGGTAGGCCATCTATTCTCGGCGCGACATGGCTACACAATGTGCTGGCTGTATATGATGTTGGCGCTTCGCAAATGCGATTTGCCCCTCGCATCCAATACTGATTGGGAACATCCATGGGGTCATGGGCTAAGCTTACGATCTGACTTGAGATTTGCAGCTGAAGTGGGCGTGATTTTACATGCAATAGATATAATTAGAGAGCTTGGCCAAAGGGATACATCGCTATGACAGCAGGGGCTCAAATGGGGCTACACATGTCACTATCGGTTCATAGAATTACATAGAAAGAGTAGCAATTACTCTTATAAATACATAAACAGCCCAACATTCAGGTATTTAATAAGATAACCCTCAAAAGGCATCTCACAACTGAACCTTCAAGAACCTTTCTATTCCCATCCGGCGATAAAAGTTGACCTTGTTGTTATCAACTACCAGCGCAGCGGCGTCTCCACCATCCCCAACTGGGTCAACGCAAATTCTAAACGGCTTCTTGCCCCTCGGAATGTCTGAAAGCTCAGCCAGCGCATCTGCAACCATGGAAGGATCGGCATCTGGTGGTGGTAAACTTGCCGTGCCGCTCATCGTGCCCTCACTAAGGCCCTTGGTAGGACCAGCTTCATACTCGGCCGCGATGTCAGGATACGCGGGGTTTGCAGCATCCTTAAAATGGTCGGTACCCTTTGTGAAGACTCCTGGTGATACTAGAGTCGATTCAATTCCCCAAAGCGACACCTCATGAGCATAACACTGTGCAAGAGAATCCTGTGCGGCCTTGGCGGCGAAATAAGGCCCAATCATGGGAGACTTTCCACCATATGTCGAGCTACTGCAGATCCAAATCAGGTGTCCAGATCGCGCCTTTCGCATATGTGGTAGTGCCGCCTGGTTGAGTCTCTGGCAACCAACCACGTTAATGTCGTAGAGCTGAAGCAGCTGCTTTGCACTAAAGCTCTCGGTAGGACCCCAGCTCATATGGCCTGCGTTGTGGACCACGGCGTCGATCCGCCCGGTCGATCCAACGACACTATTCACAGCTGCATCGACGGAGTCTTGTGATAGGAGATCAAGGGGGACAGCTCGGAGGTCCACTTTGTGATCTTTGGCGTATTTTGAAATGGCATCTTCGTACTCTTTGGTGTTTCCGCTGTGCGAGTACATGCCCGCGAAGACGGTATGGCCTCTTTTTGCAATGGCTCGAGCTGCCAAGGCACCAAAGCCGGTAGACGCTCCTGTAATAAGATATACTTGAGACATGTTGAGACGTTGGACAGGGTTGCTATGAAGAGTGAAACTTGTGAATGGTACAGTATGTGAATGGTGTAAGTAATAAGCTGCTAGCGTTGAACCGCAGTGGTTGTCTTTTGGTTCAGTCAATTCTAATTGCTATTTTCTCTTCAGCAACTTCAGACAGCGAATGTTTTATATATATATATTCTTTTTTTACAAGTGTGATTCTCCTGCTTACTACTTCGAAATGTCAGGAAACACTTCCGTTGAGATCCAAGAAACGTGAAGGTATTCCCGAGTGGGGCCGATCGGGATAAGACCTTGTCGGGTTTATAATCACAATCGCAGCCAGCATTCCCGAACCCTGTCACTAGCACGGCTCGCGCACCGGAAGTACGAGTTGCCACACAAAGAACCAAACAGACTCAACTTTTAACCTCAACGTCATTCCGGGGATAAGGCGGCTCAGCAAAGGTCATTGAGGCTTCACTTGTCGAGTATAGTTTAGTAAGGCTTGTACAGTGTTTTAAGGCTACTTGGATCTTTTGTATTGCTGAATCACTCATGAACGCCTGCTAGAGGGAATCACGAGGGTCCCCTTTTCCATGTTTACCACGAACAAAATCTGGTCTGCAATGACTTCTCGATACAACATCATTGCCCTGCAAATGCAGCGAATTTGGATGAAACGCAAATGCTACTATCTGATACAATCCATAAATATGTCAATTATTTACAGAATTTTGATATTTTTCAGATACTCTGCTTCATAATGCATCGCGCGAATAAAAAGTACATCCATACTGTAATTGTCAAGGGTAAGCTCAATACAGTAGTCGCAACAGTAATCAAAGTCGAGAGAGGCTTTGTTAAGATGCAGAGAATCGGCTCCATTCTACAATTAGAAGCACTACCATGTCGTTTGCATTCGAATTAAGCTCCTCTGAACTAAGCTCCGGCAAGATGAATCGCCAACAAGTCTCCCGCAGATGATTAAGCACTAGCTTAACCTTGATGCAAATAGGGCACTGCGTAGCTTGTTCACTTGCCACTCTCTTCATGGACGTGTAAGTCCAATGTTGTCTTCCATTAAACTGATACGTGTCAAATACACGAGATTTTATCTGTAGAGCGACGTAAATATTGGAGTATTTATTTTTGTACTTTGTAACATATATATATATTCGATTATGAATTTTTTCTCAGCTCAATTGTGGTCTTCAAGAAGCTCGCGTCTCGGAGTTAAGAACCCCCACCAAACTTTGGATGAAGTCTGTGAAGAAGCAGTAATAGCAGAATGCACCAAGTCGATGGAGTAAAGCATTTTACTGTTACTATAATATGTACTGGTGCGAAAAAGATTGATTACAATCAAAATACATAATTATATGCCATATATCTATTTCTGCTCTATAGGTGCATGTAGATTTGACGTCGCATACGCAGCCTCATCAAATCTCTGCAACATACTTTACACCAGGCCAACAATAAACTCACCCACTCACAGTAACACAGCTATGAAAATCCCACCCAAATAGGAATGATGCTCTTAATCCCGTCCCAAATAGGTTCATGCAAGCACAAGGTCTAACGCCTTGACGCTTTCAGCCCGGACTTTTCGCGCTTGGGAACCCACCCAGACCAACTCAAACTCCGAGTCCAACCTGCAACTAGCGCTACTGCCAAAAGGTTCCTCGGAAATACTGATATTGAAACAGCGCATTGGTTGAACCAGAAGATTTTTCAGCTTTATTCTTTCTATTCTTCTTGGGACATTGCGTTTTTTTGGTACGTTATATCGGATTTGATGTGTTTACAATAAACCCATCTCCGATGCTTTGTCATGTCTTGAAAGACTATCCTGTTGGTGCATGGGTACAAGTGGCATCTATGTTATGTCAAGACGCATATATATATATATATCAACCAACTGTCAAGCATTGAATTGAAGATTACACTCAACAAACAGCAACATTCCCACCTACAGCATCATCACCTAAACGACACACTACTCTCAAACTACAACAACTATTTACTCTAACAAAAGACATCACCACAAACATCACAATGTCTCTCCCGAAGACTTACAAGGCCATGGTCACCCTCGAGGCCAGCGCCCCCTTCACCCAACAAGAGCGTGAGCTCAAGATGCCCGGCCCCGGCCAAGTCCTCGTCAAGGTCCTCGCCTGCGGTGTCTGCTCCTCAGATGTCTCCGTCATCAGCGGCCACGTGGGCCCCGTGTTCCCCCGAGTCACCGGCCACGAACTCGTTGGTGACATTGTTGCCGTCGGCGAAAACGTTACCCGCCTTACCGTCGGACAGCGAGTCGGTGGTCCCTGGCACGGTGGTCACGACGGAACTTGCCGCCAGTGCCAGCGCTCCCAATTCCAGTATTGCGACAACCAGGCTATCAACGGCGTCAGTTTTGATGGTGGTTATGCTGAGTACGTTTTGCTGAGAGATGAGGCCGCTGTGCGCGTGCCCAAGGAAGTTGACCCTGCGGAAATCGCACCATTCTTGTGTGCGGGAGTCACTGTCTTTAACGGAATCCGCAAGCTGCATGTTGAGCAGGGAGGAAATGTCGTTGTCAATGGTCTCGGTGGATTGGGCCATCTTGCGGTTCAATATGCCAATAAGATGGGCTATGAAGTCATTGCCCTCTCATCGGGAGATGACAAGGCTACCTTTGCTAAAGAGCTCGGCGCCCACCACTACATCAACACCAAGACTTCCGATGCCGTTGCTGAGATTCTTAAGCTGGGCGGCGCCGACATCATTGTACAAACCGCTCCCAACCCCGAAATGGTCAGCGCTCTCGTCAAGGCCCTGGCGCCTGGAGGAAAGCTGTTGAACCTAACCCTCCTCGGACCTGTTCCCATTGACACTGTATCTCTCGTGATGAAGGGAACAAGCGTTCACGGCTGGGCGAGTGGACACGCTATTGACAGCGAGGAGGCAATTTCGTTTGCTGTTAGACACGGGATCCGCTGCTTGGTCCAGCGATATCCTCTGGCGGAGGCGCAGAAGGCGATTGATGATTTGATTGCCGGAAAACCTCGCTTCCGGAACGTGTTGGTGATGGACCAGTGAGAGAGGGAGGAGGGAGCTGCGTTGATAGACGCATTAGAGTAAAAGTGTTTACTTTGTGATTGCTAGTATTATGAGAGAATGAATAGAATGCCTATTGTCTAACTACACCGAGGTTATTGAAACAAACATTGAACATACTTTTCCAAGTGTGACACTTGTCTAAGTGCATCATCTAAGTTTCAGTCGCGAGGTGAACCAACAAGGTTCCAGGGCCATGTGGCGGCGGACTCCACCTTGTTCTACAGGATCATTCCAGTCACTGACAGCTTGGAGATCGCCTCACCTTACCTTAACCTCATGCATGTGACATCCCAATCAATACTGATTGAATTCTCCCACGAGTACTATTTTCTACTCATTTCATTTGTATTAAACCACCATTCTACCACGCATCTCACGATATCCAAATGTGCAATCTTCCCCCCGAAATGTCAAAAACCCCTTCTCGAATGTTCCATCTCCCATCATTAGAAATCCCCCCTCCAAAACTCCGCCAGTGCGGGACCCCGCCATAGCCGCCCGATGTAGATTTCAGGGTCCAATTACCGCTTTCTGCCACCCACTTGACAGTTGGCCCAGCTCCAATCCCGTCCAATGCCACTCCCAAGATCAACCTTGAAATGCCAAACATCCACGGCACCAACCCAAACCTGCTCCTTTGTCTTTGTTCCCTTTTAATCACGCGATAAGTCTTGCGACAAATCGGGATCGCTAATTATCCCTTATCAATGCCTCGGTGAAGATTAGACGTTTGTTTATTTCCCAGTCGCCTTCCCAACCCCTCCACGACCTGTGTGTGATGCGCAATCGGGCACCAGCTCTCTACAAAGCCCGGTGATACAAAGACACAACGTACGACGGCAGAGGTATAAAAATCTTGGGAGGCTTGGCTGGCCGGAGCAGCGCAGCGCACATCGAATCCCCTCCCGTACGTGGGTATGCCTTTCTTCCGCTGTTAGGCATAACATCACTCCTACCTCGGCTGTTTTTGTTGCGATCAAACCCGTTTATATCGTCTTCGCTCTTCCATCCACTCAACCTACCTTATATAATACAAAACAAATATCGCCTTCCAAAATGTCTAAATCGCTTCAACTCAAGGAAGAAGGCAACAAGCACTTCCAAGCCGGCGACTACATCGGCGCCGATGGCCTCTACTCCAAAGCGTAAGTCCCAATCCAACCCCTCTCTCTCTCTCTCTCCTCAACAACAACCCCCCAAATCTCACACAAAAGCCCATCACAGCATCATCGCCGACGCCAAAAACCCAGCCCTCTACACCAACCGCGCCATGGCCCGCCTCAAGCTCGGCCACTGGGAATCCGTCATCGCCGACTGCACGACCTGCCTGTCCCTCGCCCCCCAGAACATGAAGGCCCACTACTACCTCGCCCAGGCTCAGCTCTCCATCCGCGACTTCGACAGCGCTCTCGAAAACGCCCTCGCCGCGCACAAGCTCTGCGCCGCCACGAACGACAAGTCCCTCGGCGCCGTCACGGCCATGGTGCTAAAGTGCAAGAAGGACCGGTGGGGGGATCGCGAGAAGAAGCGTCTAAGGTTGGAGCGCGAGGTGGAGGAGCGCATGCTGGATTTGCTGAGGAGGGATCGCGATGAGATGCTCATGGCGGAGGAGAGCGAGATTGAGCGCAGGATGATTGAGGAGGAGGCGAATGAAAAGATTGCGACGCTGAGCAGTGTGTTTGAAGCCTCGAGGTCGCAGAACCAGAAGAAGCGCGAGGTTCCTGACTGGGCTATTGACGATATTAGCTTTGACATTATGGTTGACCCCGTCATTGTAAGTTTTCCTTTAAATACTCACTTGTATAAAAGAGACAGTCTACTTACTTCTCCACGCAGACAAAAACAGGCAAATCCTACGAACGTGCCACCATCACGGAGCATCTCCGCCGCCACCCCTCCGATCCCGTCACCCGCGAGCCTCTGTCCGCTTCTGACCTGCGGCCTAACCTAGCCCTGCGACAGGCGTGCGAGGAGTTTCTGGAGCAGAATGGCTGGGCCGTCGATTGGTAGCTTTCTCTCTTTCGCCTCATCCAGCGATTAGTGGCTTTTCTTTCTTTCGCCGCATTCAACAGCTCATGCAGCTTGAGTAGTATCACTCGGCGCATTCAACAACAATGGCTTCTCTTCCTTCCCTTCGACATGTTTTCGATTATATTGTAACGGGCGATGCGAACAAAGATCCCAGCTTCTCTTTTCTTGTAGAACTTTTTTTTTGTATGGTATAGGAGCGGTATTGGCAATCAGTGTGATAAAGGGCATCGCATGGCGTTTATAGGATTTTTTCCTTCGTTTCTAGCAGGTAGCGTTGTCATTTCAAGCTGTAAATACACTATTTTCTTGCTACCAGATGGGATAATGGATCCGCGCTCTTCTTTTTAGAATCATATTTATCAGGAATGATATTTGTCCCAATCATGTACATCGTGTATTGCTAGTCCAAGCACAAGCTCGTCATGAGTTATCCTGTTCTATACCCCATATACAAAAGCACATTGCCCCCCCTTCCCAACCGTCATTTGTCTTTGCACAAAAGCACGATGCCCGCCCTTTTTTCTCCATACGCCCAGAGCTAAACGCATATATCTTCAAGCCCTTTTTACTTTGACTTTGCTTGCACGCGATGTGGGTATCCGCCATGTCATGACTGTCCGTCCCAGACCAAACCAAGAGTAGCGCTCGTCTCTATACCATGGACCATTCAAGAGAGAGACCAACAGGAAAAAGACAGAGAGATAAAAAGAGAGATTAAACAAAAGCAACCATAAAAAGAGCAACGCGTCATAGATAAATACACAGCGAAGCCAGCATGTTCATCAAATGATACCGAAAAACGCCGCCAGAATGCAATAAGTCACCACCACTTCCCTAGTTTTCTAGCCTAGATGAAAGCTGGGGGCGGAGGCTGTGATCCTCCATCTGGTGGTCCCGGCGCTCTTCTGCCGTCGCCACTAGGCTCCTTGACGAGCCCGACCTGTTCCTCTTCAGAAGGCTGGGGCGTCCGTCGAAAGACTTTGTTGAAGGAAAACGTGCGCCGGTTCCCGTGGGGTGGCGGTGTTGGGCCAAGAAGCTGGGGGTCGACCTGACCTGTGGCGCCGTGGTACGCGGTGTCTGGGGAGAAGTGCGTCTGCTCGCGGGTCGGGCCATAATAAGCGCCGGCTTCGTCATCGGGCTTCTGCTGGGGCATGGCAATGTGGGTGAGGGGGAGCGGATGCATCGGGCTGCGGACCTTGTCGATGTTGCCGTACTGGGCCTCTTCGTCATCATCCTCATCCTGCTCGTTGACCACGAGAACGTGATGCGGGTGGTTGCGGGACCGGCGGCCGCGGATTGTGCCCGCAATGTTAGCAAACATATTGTGACGATCATGCTCTGCGAGCTCCTCTTCCGTTGGGAAATGCGACATGCCCAGAGGGGGGTGAGGAGTTGGCGGAGCTGGAGAAACCGGTATCGGGGTTGAGAGCCTTGTTGATCTGGTGCGCATACTGGACGCAATGGTTCGTCTTCGTCTCAAACCATCCCATTCGTACATTGGCTGTCCGTCCTCGCTGATGGGGGCCATGGCCTCAGCCATTTTCTCCTCATGAAGACGCTTCAGTTCTTCTGCCTCCATCCTTAGTCGCGCGTTGGAAAAGCGCCTGACAATAGCGGCCGCGCCTCGGATTGCATCTGCCTTTGGCTCCGTCTCGGGCTGTGCCTGTTCGGCAATGGTGTGAATCTGGTCCAGATCTCCGTTGAATACGGCGGTGTCGGGAACGTCCTTGGCCGACTTGGAGAGCTGCAGTAACACGACGCCAGAGCATATCGTCAGGAACCCGAGCACAACCGTAACTATGGACTGCGCCGTCCCCTTGAAGCCTTGGAATAAGACTGCAGATGTGATGATGGTGGTACTAGTGAAATAAACATAATAGGTGGGTGTCACGATGGCGGCATTGAAGAGATTGAGAGCTTTCTGCAAGGGGGAGGACGTGTCAGTTTCACTCTGTTGTTTTCAGGAGGTAGTGTCGGCAGACTCACGTTGAGGAAGATGATTTCGGTCAGCAAGGTGCCAATAACAAAGACGAAGAGCACCCATAGGAACCACTCCTTATACTGCGGCTTGCCACTGGCCCACGCAATGATGGCTGCACCCAGGCCCTGGGTTGACACGACACTCAATCCGCCGATCCAGCTGCAAATTGAAATGTAGACCAACATATTCTTCTTACCATACTTGGGTCCAACGAAAAATGCAACAATGACGGATCCGACGAGAATGACGCCCGTATACGAGAGAAACCCCGGCGTTATAACATAGTGTTGCATCTGCTGGATATCGGCGACTGAAGACTCCTGCGGCGCGTTCATGACGATGACCACAGAGCCTACTATGCATAGAAAACAGGCAACCTTTCCAACCAGACTGAGTCGCTCCTTGAGGAAGATGGCCGACAGGATCGTAGTGATGACGACGGACAAGGCGCCGAGGGGTGTGACTAAGATGGCGTCGGTAAAAGCATAGGCGACAAAGTTGCAGACCTCGCCAATAATCATGAGAATCATGCCACCCCACCAGAAAGCATTCTTGAGGTAACCATAGCCTTCGCCAGCAACTTCGTTATACTTTGCGTTTGCCCTCAGCAGGCCGACCTTTTTGAGGACGAATGACGTTCCGATAAAAAGACCCGATCCTATGGCCAAGCCAATGCCGATGGCTTTGTAGTATCCCGGCCGCACAGAGCCATCACCTCCCGGCACGATGCCAGATCGTGCGAAGAGAAGATCATCGTCCATGGTGGGTTTCGATCAACAGGCCCAAGCTTGGGCGAGTTGAAGAAGGCGTGGGAGGAGAAAGCGCGAGAGGAGAGGAGAAAGAGAGAGGAGGGGGGAATTATGAGAATTGGTTTCGAATTCGAGCCGGATCACATGGGCGAGTTTGCGGGATCGACGGAAGAGACAAAGAGATTCGATGTGGCTATGTGCGGGAGGATGGATGATGCGACGAAGTGGCGGTAAATCGAGGGCGGCTGCGACGACGAATGCGATGAGGAGCGCAGGGAAAAGGGTCGAATCGGAAGCAGGCGCGTAAATTATGAGGAAAAGAGAAGAAGAAATCCACAAGCAGCGAGAGGATTGTTTGTTATTATGCAAGGGATGGAGGTAAAAGGTTGAATAGGAAAGTTTGAAGAGAATAAGATAAGCTGCGCGGCGATGGGCGTCTGTTTAGGTGTTGGAGATGCGCATGTGGCTTGAAGGGGGTTTATGGCTGGCCATGCGGGGAGCTTGAACTTGAAAGCTGCCAGGGCTGGGCTCCAGCTGGGTTTGGCGCTATAAGGGGGCCCCTAGCCAAGCCAGAAACCTGGGTGAGGGGTGGCGCAGTTAGGTTGTGAGGGTGCCTTGCCTTGGGTGCACCACTGTTAGGGCCGAGATAACGGCTGGAGCTGACGACTTGGAGAGAGATTGGAGAAGGTGAGCGAGGTGCTGGGCAAAGCGGTTAACATCGATAGAGGCCGTTCGGCTGCGTGTGCCTGCAGAAGGATCTGCTGGTGATGATGTTGTCGAGTTGAGGTTACATGTACTGTACTCGTACATCGACACCACTTGTGCTCCAATGGAATCTTGATATCATTGCTGCTATTGTTGTGACTATTACTGCATCCAGTAAGTGGTTGGCGGTTAGTGCTGCTGGCCAATGCACCAGACATCAAATGCATCTTTGCCCAGTCCAAAAGGTCCAAAAGGCTTAAACCAAGTCACGACTCGCCACAAGTGACGCCGAGGTGTACTTTCTCGTACAATGGCTATAAATAAACTCTACCTACAGCAATTGATGGATAAAAAAGCTCGTGCTGTGCTAAATGCCCAAAAAGACTCCGTCAATACGCGTACCAACGGCACATGCGCTCTTCTGCTCTGACAGCAATACGAACCTTGAAGCCTCTGCGCCCTCAACTCAACATTCCTGTCTTAGTAGCCCTGCTTGCTTGCTTGCTGGTTGTATGCAGGTGAACCTCTGGCGGCCTTACGAATACGACGAGGGTCCCCCTGCCGCCATGGGGCGCTTCCATCGAACCAACCAACTCCCCCCAGCCCCGCGACAAAGGACGCCAGATTTCCATGCTAACCCGCGTGGGCAGTTTCTGACTTGTAGACTATGATGTCTGGCGTGCAAAAACTTGCCTGGACTGATTGAGCCGCCACAGATCAGCTGCTGACGCAAGGGCTACGGAATTGAACGGTTTGGCACAGCCTCCATGTGGCTTCTCGTAACTGCAAGCCGAGAGGCCATTCGCAACAATCCGAGTGCGACAAAGAGCAACAACAGCGAAATGCCAAGCATCGGCTAGGCCTATCCAACGGCTCATGTTTCAAAGTACACTACATGTGCGAGTACTTTTGTCGACCTGCGAATGTTTTCAATTGCATCTGATTTCTCCAATTGCTGCTAATTTTATCAATTTTAAAGCCCTAGCCTAGCGCATCTGGCCCCTGCATGGGCGGTCCATCTGGATGCTACGTATCGTCTCCTAGTCGTTCCAAGGCAAAGGTTCCATGTTTCCAATCCATCTCAAAAAGAGCGTTCAGCAACTGAGATTTGGTGCCATTGGGTCGCAATTCACTGAATAGTTGCATATAGCAACTGGATAGTCCTCTGACTCTGACACCACTCACGCCAGCAATAGCAGTACATTCACACAAATTTCCGCGGCCATTACCCGTAGCAACCGGGATGCAGGTGAGCTGAGTGCTGACTACATCACTAGCCAGCCACCATCAAGCTGGAATCACGAATCCTTTTGGCCCGGGGCTGCAGGCATTGTCTAAAATGGAATCATCATCTGTCATGCTTTGGAATTTCAATTTTCGCTGTCCTGTCTCGCTTCTCGTCTCCTGTCTGCCCTCAGCCCCTAAAACTCGGTCAACAATGTGGTCCGCTTTCCAGGTTCAAAAATCACCCGAGTTCATTAATCCAGCTCAGTCAATGGATCAAATGTCTTCAACCATGTTTGCGTTGACTTAAAAAGAACCCGACTCCTGAAGCAACAATTGCAACATTCCAGCCCCCCCTCCGCCCGCCTTATTGGGCCACCCCGCAGTGGTTCCGCGGCGCTTGGTGGCCTCTAAAACGCCGCCAGATTCAACTCTGCGACACTGATACTGCGTGTGCCGTTTCATCTTTCACCACTGTGCATCTCAAAACCACTTTGCCCGATCAAACGCGCAACTTTTGATTCGCTTACCTCAAACTGTGATTCATCCTTGGGCTCTGCGTTTAGTTGTGAAACCTGACTTTGAATTTTCCCACTGGCCAGCATTTGTTGCACTCGGAACTTGTTTTGTAGGCATCAGCGCTCTTTCGTCAAGCGATCCGATTCTCTTCAAACACCGTGCTGGGTTTTCCTAGCTTGCGTTTGATCTCGTAGCCGAGACGGTGGCAGGGCTGAGGTAAACTTCCGCTTACACATTACTGTACGAGGCAATTTGTGCGATGCTTTTGCATGGGAAGCCCCGATGCTATTCTAACTATCAAGTTACCTATTTTCAGGAAGTAGATTGCCGTAATATGGATCTGGTTGCCGCACAGCCGATTGTAAGATTATTCCCGAAGGCCGAAAGACATGGTTCGACAGGAAGCGGGAAACGAAGTTGTCCCTGTAAATAGATGCCCACGGTAGGTAAGCCCGCGCAAAAGAAGTTGAGCCCAGATCATGATGTGTGCATATACAGGCACCCAGCAGTTGAGCCTCAACTGTCTTGCAGGGCCCTGCAGGGCCCCTTGGCGGTTTAACCCATCTGTTTAGCCGCTTTGTTCCTATATGCTACAACCTTGGTCACTAGAGCCGCTGGAAAGATTCACACGCTGCCTAGCAAGGAGCGATGATGCATATATATGTGTTTACTAATCACATTTACAACTGTCAAATGATGGAGATCAACAACGGCATGATACAACATGATCATACGCACTTCTTTCTCTTGCGAACTTCCAGGTCCTTATGCCAATGCTTCATATTTATTCTTTCAACGCTTACCTATTGTTTCATTATGCTTCAACGCATCTCTTGTTCTTTAAAATGCAATCCAGACATTATTTTCGAGCTCTCTCTGTGCCCCGCGGCGTATGCGATTTCGCAACAGGTGCCCATCAAGTGACTGTCAGGTGCTGTCATGGCCAGGGTTAAATATTTCGCTAGTTGAGGTAGGATCGAGTTGTTCAGCACAGTCATATCCATCGTATCATTATAGCTGCAAAGGCTGATCAGCCAATCAACACTTGAGGGGATTCCCACCGATTTTCACTTGATCCTACAAAAGCTGCCTAAATTCTCCTCTCTAGGACTCGAGTGAAATGCGAGGGTAGGATTCAAAAAGAAGTACTTGACCCTTTTTTTTTTTTTTAAAAAAAAAAAATAGCATTTGACGTTTTATTACGAACAACTAACTGGTGCTGATTCCGCAGCGATGGCGGATCTCAGCATTCGAGGCATGTGGGATGAAGCCGGCAGGCGATTCCAGGCCCGCACGGAAAAGTCTCTCGATCTGAAGCCCCCCCAAAAGTATAGACGACATTCGGGACATGATAGAACGCCGATACGACCCTTCATCGCCGGAGGAGTCAGACGGAGGCCATGAACGAGCCAAAAGAATCGGCTTAAACATATTGTCCTGTTTAAAACCCCTAGGTGGAGTAGCGGCTCAAGGAGCGGAGCTGGTGAATGAACACAGGATTCTTTGATACCCGACTACCTATTTCTAATGACTTGAAGGTGTTTCAACCTGCGGGTGTTTGCTTCAACGCCATTTCTCTACTGCTCGATGTTCTGCAATCGATCCACGAGTTTCATGGCATAATTGACGCCGTCTTTGGAATTGTTGGCCCCACCCTCAGTCAATTCAAGATCTATGAGAGAATTGAACTGTTCAGCACTATCGACCCGGAGCTGAATACTGCTATACACAAAGTCATGATAAGTTTGGTCGACATTTGTGCCCTGGCAATAGTATTGCGGAAAGGCAGCAGGTGGAAAAGGTTCAAGGCAGCTACAAAGCAGGCCTTACTGAACGATGACTCTGGCTTGAAGGATGAGATTTCAATTTGAGAAGCTTGTGAAGGGACAGCAGAATGTCCAAGCAACCTTGACTTTGGAGGTAGCTCTGAGTGCCAAAGCAGATCTTGCCACTATCTTGGGCAAGGCATGTGAGGCTGGCAAGCGGATCGATGATATTGCGATTGGTATCCTGGATCTGAAAGAGGCGGAGACAAATCGTAGCTTGGAGAAGACAAGGCAAGAGAACCTCACAAAGATTCGAACCAAATTAGCAATCGATGAGAAAAACATCAAGGCCTCCAAAGACGTCTGCGAGAAGATATGGCAACGATGTATAACAGACAGCGGAAATTGGCTCCGAGACATGGAAGACTACAAGAAGTGGTCTGATAAGTCTACCACGATGCAAGTCCATTACTATTACTAACTGGCGAAGCGCACTCGGGAAAGTCAAGTACAATGTCGACCATAGTACACCAGCTCAAGGCCGACCACGAATCTCACGGCCAATCGACGGCCCGAGCCCTTGTTGCTTATTACTTTTTCCCCTTTTTCGCTAAGAAAGCAGACGGCGACAAGCGGCCGGGAGCAACTGCGGTGAAGCATATTGCCTTTCAACTCGCCGAGCAAGACTCTGGCACTGCCAAAAGCATGGCCGCATTTTGTGACGATAAACACAGCGAATCGTATTTTCGGGATTCCAGCTGCAAGGATCTTTGGCGCGAGCTTAAGATTGGGACGCCGAAGCCAGGAACCATGCACTTCATCGTTATTGACGGCCTGGATGGGTTGTTTGAAGGGCATCCCGAGGCCGCAAGCCACTTTCTAGATATCTTCGAGACCATCCAGAGTCAGACATCCACTGGCAGCGATGGGAATCGGGTACGACTGATTGTGAGTGGCAAAAGCGATAATTTCCAAAGAGAATCTCTCCAATCGGCCCCAAATATCGAGATTGAGAAATACAACGGCGCAGATATCACGTCGTACATCTACGAGGAGCTGAAAAAGACAAATCTTTTGCAAGGCGAAGAGTCTGAAACAACTCGTCTTCGGACAAAAGTGCACGATCGGCCACCCGAAGAAGCCAAGGGGAATTTCCTCAAGGCGCAGACTGCTCTGGAGAAGATCAAAGACTTGATCATGTCAGATGGCTCAGAGGCTGAGATGGACACCATTCTAGATGAGTCCAACCAAGATAAAAGGACAATCTCTGAAAACGTCATTCTCGAACTACAACAGTCTCTCAAGCCGAAGTCCATCGAAGAGCTGAATGAGCTCCTAATATGAATCGTATACGGCTCTGTATACTTTGACGTTGCTGAGCTGGAAGCTGCACGCGTAAGCGATGTTGTGTCGTTGCAAGTACAAGGTAAACTAATATCTTGTTATTCTTAGTTCCTCCGTTTCGGAACTGTCTCTCTACAGAAACTTGAGGACAAGCTAAAGGGCATGTATTCGAAACTTTTTTTTTCTCACTACGGAAATGTGGCTGTATTGCCATCGATCGAACCTCTCATTACCAAAGAAAGGGACCGCCCACGCATTAGCGAGAATGCACCTAAAATCTCCCTCAACCTGACCATCTCTAATGGCGATATTACAACTGTACAGAATGTTCTTTGGAGCCTTTTTCAAAAATCCATGGTCGAGAAATTCGAATTTGAACCTATATCTGGTCCTACGCGTTCCGCCGCCCGGGAAATCCAGGTCAACGAGTATGACGCCCATCTCGCTATAGCGAAACAGAGCCTGCGTTTTCTCACATCTCCACCGGATGAGAGGACAAAGCTTTTGGGCACCTATATCGTTAGAGAACTTCATGGTCACTTGGAAAGGCTAAATCAAGCGGTTGGATACGACCAAATCCTTGCATCTGACAAGAAGGAGATTGGAGACGGTCTTTTTGCTCTATTTGTGTCCGGCGATGTGATAGAGAAACATTGGGAGTCGTTCAGCGAAATTTGTTGGGTTAGCCAGGGTGACAGAATCGAGATATTCCGCAACTGGCTGAAGGGTCCGGACGCAATTGGTCGCCTTGGCAGACTTGACAAAGACTGGCTCAGAACTGTAAACTCGAGCCAGAGGCCAAACCGAGAGCTTCTTACCCCTATGATGAAGACGGTTGCGGAGCATTGGCTGCTAGATAACAAATGGCATGCTGGGACCTGTTTTCATGCTTTGCGTCTGTTTTTGCGACTCGTAAGCTACATTTCAAGAACAATTGTGATTGCTGTACTGACGCTTTATAGGATACATTAGAGAAGCCATCTGAGGACAAATCAAATGTACGGACGACTCAAGCCATCTCTGAGGAGCTTGAGGCAGTCGAGAAATGGTGTGAGGGGACGCTGTCGCCAAAAACCTTGAGATCTCTCTGGTATGAACGACTAGGAGAGGCTGCTAGATACTATTATGGGCCCGACTGGGCAATCGTAAAGTTCACGAAAGCAAGTGAATGTAACGACGCAAGCATCAGCTGCTTCAAGAGCCTGGCCGAAGCATACTACGATAACGGCGAGCTTCTCTCAGCATGTTCGTCGATGGAAAAGGCGCTCGGTGTGGTCAACGCAACCGAGACACCAGATAAAGAGGAACTGAAAAGCATCTACCTACGCCTTGTGTTTTGGTATAATCACTTGCAGCAACCAGACCGCGCTATTGCGCATTATGAGAAGGCACTTGAAGTAGACGCAGATAACCAAGAGGCCCTTAGTGGCATATTGACTACCTCTATTGCGTCAGGTGCCGAGCAAACGATTTATGGTCTCATACTGAATATGAGTAAATTAAGCTCCAAAGAGCCTGGCCTCAACCAGTTGGCCTCCACTGTACTCGATCAAGCACTCGATTACAGCTACAAAGCACCACTGCGCACTCTAGTCCACAGGTGCCTTTCACAGCAAAGCTGTATGGCTGCTTTACTAGAGGCAGTGGATCAAGCAATTGAAGCAGCACGGAAGAAGGGTATGGAGATTGAGCTTCTCGCATTGCTGCTGCTCCGCGGCCTAGCCTCTCTTTTTAACGACTTGCAAGACTCACAGCCATCATCACAAGCAGTGGCTTTCTGGATTGACGGCTATACTACCATGGACCAGCTCATTAGGAAAGCCGATAGTGAAGAGGACACAGGGAGATACCAGACCTTCTATCACAGTATTGTCGGCCACCTGAGTTCTTACTACTTTGAACATACCAGAAAGTTGTCAGATCCCTCTGAGTATCATCCCAAGTTGGAAGAGCTGCGGCGTGGTTTCCGCTTCCCTGGCATTGAAGGGATTCACGCAGCCGACCTATTCACCTCTGCCTTCCACACTCTTCACGGCAACAGAGATGCAGCCAGAGAAACAGTCAAGCAGTATATGCGGATCTCCATGGTCAATTTATCTGACAACACTGATGAGAACGATTACTGGGCAGCGTACATTCAGTTTAAATGTCTTGCAGCTTCTGGAGATGATTTGAACGCATTGACGGCTTGGTCTCTACTTGAGCCCATCGAAACGGATGTTGTAGCAAAAGCACTCAATTTTGAGGCCGGGCCTCAGCAATGGCTCATAGATGAGATGACCAAATTCGTCAAGGCGAAATGCCCGCTCGGAGCCACGCAGAGTGATAGAGTGAATGCGGTCAAGGCCGAACTGGAGGCTCGAATAGCCGCAGCAAGCAAAGAATGAGATGAATCTGAGCAAACAGAATTGCGTACAGAGATTCAGAAGGCTCTGGCGGCTTTGGCATCAGTGCAGGTGCCGGAAGGAAGCGTGACAAGTGATACTTCTGTAGAAGTTACCGTCGCGCCCTTGGAGAGCAAAGACATTGCGAAAACGTTTGGTTATACTTGCGACGGTACATGCGGTGAAACACCGTTGGACTTTAACAATGGCTTGAACGTATGCAAGTACTGTTGGGACGTGGGTTTCTACAACGAGTGCTTGCCTCAGCTCAAGGCGAACAAGCTGAGGAAGATTGTGTACAGCTCTAGTCATAAATGGCTGGCAATCCCCAAGTGGAATCCTAGAGGCAACGCGGCTGCTCGGGACGGCATAGTTCAGGTAGGTGGAGAGTTGGTTGACGGCGTCCGCGTGGGTGGTGAGACTGTAACAGTGAAGGAGTGGTTAGCTTCACTTGAAGAAGGAGTGGCAATTGCAGAATGCAGCCGAGGCGATCATGTCATGTGTTTCTACGGTATTTTATAGCAATTATATATACTTAATGTAGTTACTAACTCTCAGTATATGAAAATGATTGGTTGGGGTGTGAGTGTTGCCGACTCTTCTTAATTCGAAAGGTTAGAGGCACCTACTACATACTTCTCTCTACCCAATTCGTTTAAATATACTTTTATGAAGCTTGAAAATTGTACTTCTATTGTCTATAGTTAATGACAGGATCTTGAATCATTAATAGATTCTCGGTCTATCGCTTGGATCAATCTGCCAAGTAAGAATTGCCAAGTTGAAACTGTTAGGACAGAACAAAAAAAGTCGCGAAACAGGAAAAATTCTCTTCAAAACATATTCCGTTCAGTCAGCCTTGGATTGAGTGGTTATTATGATGAAATTGTCTATCGTAGGTCTCGAATTTCTGCGCCTCCCTTGGGGCCGCTATTCCCAACCCTTTCAAAGGAGAAGGGGTATGGCTTTATGTTACCATGAGGCTCTGCTTCGTATAACTTGCGCTATCGATGGCCATTTATAGAGTGCATGTCAATACCTGCGAAGCGCTATTAGGTATCGAGCCACACCTCTCTCTACGCACAGCCTCGTCATTGGCTCTCGCAGCAATCCTACAGGATCCTTCACGGTCAAGCGCCAGGGTCCTGCCGCATAGCCGATAGCTTTTGTCACGATCAGGCTGTTAACAAAGGCTTGTAGGAATACCAAGTTTTAGCCCAATTAGCCTTGCTGCCGCATCGTGAACAATTTTATTCCTGTGAGACCCTCGAAACCTTACCATGAATCTCACGATGCGGTGGGACTATTTGCCCGCAATTCCACCACTCTCCCCTTTTCTGTTTCCCATTCTCAGGTGATACGCCGGACTGGAATGTCATGACTACGATTTTCGACCGTGATGCTTCTTGGTTGGAGGTGCGGCTACCGGATGTTGGTGGATTGGAGGTACGGCCGCCTGATGTTGGGGGACTTGAAGTCTCAGCGAAAGCCCAAATCGCGCAGGGATTGGAAGCATTTAGCGGTTATGACGGTTTAGAGGTGGTGAATAATGGACAGGATGGCATTGGTGGAATCAAAACCGAAGACTTCATCGAAGAAACCGAACCGAAACCGCGCAGAAAGAAGCAATGGCTCATCCTAGCAGGCGTGGCTCTGCTGCTTGTGGTTGTGGGAGCCGTGTTAGGCGGCATTCTTGGATCGCGACATAGTCACAAGGCGCCTGCGGAAACACCAGCAGCTTCTGCCACGCCAGAAGCTTCCGGAAAACCTCCAGATTCTTCGGATCTGCCGCCCAATGCCGTCTATGCAACCTCGGGCATTGGCGTCACGGGTTGGTGGACAGGTTCGTCAAGTTTCACCATCCGTTTGATCTACCAGGGACACAATGGAGATTTGCGACTTATGCGGTACCACTCCGGAGATGGTAGTTGGTCAACACTGGCCAATTTGACGGGTACAAAGGCCAAACTAGGCACCCCAATTGCAGCATCATGCTTCAATATACCATTCTTTTTCTTCACTCCGGTAACGAGCAGTAATGTTAGCCTTGTTTTCTATCTTCCCCTTGGCTTATCTGCTGTCGCTGACGTGAGCCGAGCTCAACTACATAGAACTTTACGCAAGTCGAAATCTTCTATCTCGACGAAACAAACGAGATTCAAGAGTTCTATTTCAGAGAGCAAGATTCTCCTTCGCCTTCAGCACAGACCTTTAATGGGAGTGGAATCATGTCATCCAAGGGTTGGAAAGCAGCAGGTGATTCGAAGATCGCAACGTACTGGCCCAGCGTCATCTTTCAAGATGACGGTGACCAGATGCAAGAAGCTTACTATGCCAATTTGACATGGACGCAGAGCGTAGTGGGCCTCGAATGCCAGAACAACTCAGCGTTTGCAGAAGTGCCTTATTCCGTAACGGCTGGAAGGTTCGGAGGTGAGAAGCTTATCTATCAGCAAGGTGATCAGAAACTTCTCATCGAGGAAAGAATTAACTCGACCGACAAGTTCAATCTTGGTTAGTTTGTAATCCCCGTCTTTGGTCCTAAATTTCTCAAATTCTTATGCAGTGGTCAATATAGGTGCACCATCCATTACTATCCCAGCCAACACAGCCACGGGAGCCTTCACCGTTCCTCGAGACTCTGATACCACTGACAGCGCTATGAACACCTATATCCTCTGGCAAGATAGTACAGGTGCTCTCCAGATGACTTGGGAAGATGATGATACTGGGTGGCGAACCTCATCAACGCCTGCGTCTCTTGGTAGTCCCGACAAAGGCACGGGCATATCTTGCCTCACACCAACGCTCTGGGCCGTGGCATCTTTGTTGTCGGACTACGGCATGGCTCGGTGCTATTATTTGGTAGATGGGAACATAAGAGAGGTTCAATATGATGGCTCAAACTGGTCCGTGATTGGAAATGTGCAGCTGGATTAATGTCTTTAGAAGTATTCCGGTATAAGCGTATGGCAGATTAGCATGGTGATTGATGTAGGGTTTAATTGTTTAGCTAGTTTAGAAAGAATGAAGTAATAAGAATTTGTAGTGTCTCTTATAGCACTACATGTACTTTGACCTACCGTTAGAGCTGATGTGTGCGTTCATTCAAACCACGTCATAGGGATCATCAAGGTGTGGGCCCATTTTGTTTATTTATAGAGAGAAGCTACATAATAAAGTTCAAGCTTCCTAGCATGATTATCTTAAATTAGAGGCTTATCCCATTTGTTTCTCCTAACAACTATAGCCAGGAAGTCCAGATTCACTAGTCGCAAGGATTCCCCAGGGAGGGTTGCAGTAGTTTCCATTATTGGCATTGTCTTGGTTAAACTGATAGAACCAGCCTGCTTATTGTTAGTACTCCTCATGCCGTATCATTACAACGCGATACGAACCATTGGCACATTTACAAACGGCGTAATCAATACCACAGTCAGGGTCCTCACTGAAGTGATCAAAAGTTAGCTCATAATGAATCACAGAGAAGAGCAATCGAAGACTAACAAGGCATAGCAGCCAGAAGCCACTTGACGCTCTGTAATCGGACTTGCAGCTACAAAAGCAGCGGGAATAGCCAAAAGAAGAGTTGAAAATTGCATGTTGGATTAAACAGTGAGATTAGCTTTAAAGCGTGGTTAAGAAGTTTGTGTGTCCTGTTGTCGTTGTGAATCTAGCTTGAGCTGTGATTGTTTGAGATTTGAGGGAAGAATGAGTATTCATATTTATATTCGTTTCTGTATCTAGCAAAGGGTGGAGTTTCACATTCATTCTATCCCATAAGAGTATCTTCGGCTTCTCATGAATATGGATTCGACCGAATGTGTAGATGTAACACCACATTATCCGGGATCTTCAAAAATTTCGACATATCCGGAACATCGATCAACTAGCAGGTATTCCCAATAGGGTTTCCAGGATCAATCCTCTATAAGAACATTATAAAAACGTCATCTCAAGACTTATTTTTATAAAATGGATTTGAAGGAATATATTCCTTTGAGCACTGCCAGCGCATAAATTTCCTCTATTGCCGCATAACCGTGATCCTTCCTAGTCGGCTCGTCGGTGGTGATGAGGGGTAAGAAGGATCCCCTCAGTCGACACCTTTATCCTCCAAATTATCGTAAGTTTATGTTAATGACCTACTCAGCTGACTTGCATGTAGGAACATCCGAATGACGTCTTTTGTTGAATCTTCTTGCAAACCTTCCGGTAAAAACGGATGTTGCGGAACTTTTAGGATGCATCAAGAGCTGAAGGATTTATAAATGTAACCAAAGTGCATCGCCGCTCGTGTAGTGTCCAACCTCGTATAAGTGTGAATGTCTGAAAGATAGTAGGCGAGGTTGTTTGTCGGATGATGATGTGAGAAATTAAAGATATCTGCGTCGTAACAGAGGAAGTTGAGCCTATGACGGCTTGAATCTTCAGAGCAGCACTAGAATGGAAACATTGACAAATTGGTTCCACGGAGTGTGTAGAGGTAAATTAAAATGATAGAGAAATTTTCAGTAGTGACAATTGCTAACTACACATATTCTCATGAGCCTGCGTGCGTTGTTTGCGTTCTAGCATACAGATATTTTCAACTTATCACAAAGTATTGATACCTAGGTATAGACTACCGAGGGTGTACCAAGCCATTTCTATGGCTCAAGTCCACCTGATCGTCGAAACTCTAGTCAATACGGTATTACCATGTATGCCGCTATGATAATTGCTTTATAGTTAGTTCTGTTACTAACCACTGCTATCAGGCTCGATTGTTGAGAGTTTGGACCTGCTTGGGTCTGGTTCAGAGTCATCATATACCGGAAAAGAAGCAGACTCTCGCGATCCATGAGCTGGAATATGAATCGTGTCTGTAACACAATGAACTTCACCACCTCCCTCGTGATGTGAGTACCAGTCATCATCATAGATGACGTCCAAGCTAATTTACGCAAAATGCCAGGGTCTAAAGCCACGGCGTGTTTAGAGCTGTATTTTCTTTCTTGCAATACTCCTTCATCTGAGGGGAGGCGGAACCCAGTTTCGAAGAGCGAAGGAAAAAGCGATAATAGGAGTCACACGGATACGGACAATGGCGTGGTCAGAAGCCTTTCCGCCATACACATCGAAGTGTACTTCGGCTCTTCCGCCTTGCCGCTTGGCCTACCGTATCTCGAATATATATCCCGATCTCCAGGCCCTTTCCCACATCACCTCAGGTAATCCTGTCATCTTTGGTGATGAGGATCTAGCCACTTCCACTTCATCGATCTGCGAGCATTCATTTGGGTAATATGCATTTATGCTCCAACAGTTCCCCGGCCATCATCACCAAAGTCAGCGATACATGACGTCCTGAGCTGAGCCAAGTATTAAGGCGAGTGTTGGACAGCCCCACAAGCATCATTGCAAGATGCAAGCCGTTCTTGAGCCGACGAGTTTTCTGAAAGCAAGTGTTCAGCAGCGGCAGTTGATGTTGCCAATATTCGCCCAAAGAAAAGAAATTTGGCACCAGCTGGATTGGGCCATTCTAATTTATCATCAAGATCTTCTGTGCCTGGAATATCAAGGACATTTGTTTCTATCAGCTCTTTATTCAGCTTTTAAAGCAAATCCTACCTTTCAAAACATAGATTAGAAAACTAATGCCTAGACTATAACCACGGCTCTACGCTGTGTCATACCGTCTACTCCTGGGCGGATTTCGACATACTCACTGATGGACAATCCGGAAGATAGGCATATTAACTCTTCCCTTCGCGCACTCGACATAATTTGGACGTGGTGCGCCTTGATTCGTTTCCACGTGTCTCGTGCGATTCGCTGTTGTTGAGTCTCAATATCGAATGGACATATCTGCATTGTCGCCACAAAGCCACTGCTGGAGCATTTAGATCGTGTTCGAAGTTCATTCGCCTGCCTGTTTGTCCTACATATGTATGTTTCAATATTGTCCTTAGATCAGGGTCTAGACTTGCAGAATTGTTCTCATTTTATTATGCACCGACAGTCTGAGACTGCGTATACAGTTTCTGGACCTCCGATATGGCGTGCATACGCCACTCGTACGGACTATGTACAGCGAAATGTTTTCTCTTTCTCACCGAGTCACAACATCAGCCTCTCATTGTCGCATGGTAGTGTAAGCCATACAGCCGGAGCTTTTCTCCCAAACAAAATTACGTGAGTCTGCATTTCGTTCCGCTAGGAGACTTAAACTTAGACGCCGCCTGAACATCCTCGCCAACGAGATCCGATCGAGTGGGGTATGAATAGATGAATTACATGGATTCACCTGCACGCCACTCTAAGGAGCGGTGTGACTCCCTAATGATTTATGTGACAATGGTTGAGTAAATCAATTGTCCTCTCCAAGAGGCTGCATGCGCAAGTCTCCGCACTTTAATCTTCCGATTTTCCATTCGGGTTATTATGGGCCATAAAACGTGCATATGTATCCACGCTCCCATGCAAATCATAACAAAGCACCGCCATACTGTGCTATATATGTATAACTTTGAGAAATAGTCCTAGAGTGGCATGCTGGAGAGAAAAAAAGAAGTAGAAATATAAAGATATACCATCCATTTTAGCTAGTGATCGTGTCCCTTGATTTGGCCGATCTGGCAGACAATCCTCTTGGCAAGATATATCTGATGTGTTGCCGCACATCGTATCTATTATTGTTGCAGTGCTTTATCCGAGCGGGGAAGCCATCTAATATTGGCCAACAGCTGAATATATATTCGCCACTTCATGCAGTACTTCACGACATCATTTGACAATACTTGTGCAGCTGTAGTCTACCATATATGGGCTAGTTTTAGACCACTTTACAATTACTCAGTCATTCAAGGGTCTGACTATACATTATTCATGGATATTACAGAATACCTTTTCCACCATTTATGAAAGAAACATATGTCGACAACTCAGTGGGTAAAGAGTAGTTCTAGACGATATTAGATTTTGTCCTAAGTTTTTAAAATGCAGGGCAAGAATATAAAGTACATACCCAGTATATACATAGGATGCGTTTCCTCCGATGATCACAACTCGTAAAGTATTTTTGTGCACAAAGAATGTCTCAGTTTCAGCCAGCCACTGGAGTTCCATGTTCTCATAGACCTCTTGATCTGGAAGATATGCATAGTACCGTTTGTCATGCATTCCGATCCCGACCAGTCCCATCAGGCCTCGGTATCCATACCACGTAAGAGCAATAATGGTCCCTGTATCTATGCGGACTATTACTGTTACACACCACATCAATGTGCGGGGGCGATACCCGTCCATCTAGATAGGATAATTGATCATTACGAAGTCATTATGTCTGCCAGATGAAGAGAGACATTCCACATCTACTACTTTATACCTAGAGATAGTGAATCAGGCAATTGTAGACGTATATATATATATATATATAGATGCCTGTCGGGCGTCCATAGTCTCAAAAACTCTTCCCTCTTATCATCGTCACCAGCAACAACAACCGTTTTATATGAACTTCTAATCCTCCGATCAAATTTTCTATCTTATTATCTGTGACAAGACTCACAATGGCAGCTCAGTTTCCACTCCCAGTCCGCCAACCACCTTTCCGTAGGATTGGGCACTGGCTACCTGAGAACGACGCTACTCTTATAGATTGGCTTCGCGGTCTGCTCGAGGAGATCGAAAGAGACAAGAAAAGATTCAAGGGTCCATGGGTGCTCAGTCCGGAAGTGGATGATTTGAAGAAATATGTCGAGAACTCTGCCGAGCTTCGCATGTTGGCTCAAGCCATGCTAGATGAAGTCCCTAACAAGCCCCCCTACATCGATGACCCTGTTGGAAACAAACAAATTAAGTCTCTTGATGACTTGTACATTTGTTTCGACAAGGTTATGACGTCAAGGGCACCTATTTGGAGAAAGTTGGAATACGACGTCGGTCTGGTTGGATTTCCATTCAACGCCGTTTTGGATTGGCCGATGGCTACCCCTAGCGGTTACGCCTTTTTCCTCAAGCCCGATATCAATAAGAGACTCGAAGTCATACTCAATACTTGGAAGAAAAAATTCTTACAGACAATTGACTCCGCAAAAGTTCTGCTACCCAAAGAGGGTGACGATATTCCATATGACGAGGCATGGTTGAGCCCTGAATCGCGAAAGCAAATCGAGGACGATACCAATCTCGAAGGCGAACATCTCAAATTCGAGGAACTGTTTGAGTGTGACCCAAAGCAAGACTACTGGGGTTTTACATCATGGGACGACTTCTTCATCCGAACCTTCAAGCAGTACCCGGATAAAGAACTCCGTCCCATTCACTTCAAAGACAATGATGATTGGATCATAAACTCTTGTGAATCTAAACCATTCTCTCTCCAGCCCAATGCAAAAGACTACGACAAGTTTTGGCTAAAGGGACAGCCATACTCCGTCATGGACATGTTAAATAAGAACGAAGATTATGCATCCCTGTTCGTCGGTGGCACAGTTTATCAGGCCTTCTTGAGTGCCACCTCTTACCATCGCTGGGACTCGCCAATCAGCGGCAAAGTCCTCTACACTGAGGTTATCCAAGGCACCTACTTCGCAGCTCCTACTGTCACGGGTTTTTCCAATCCTGATGGGCCTGATCCGGCTTCACCAGACCTCGCTCAGGGCTATATTACCCATTTTGCCACGCGAGCCGTCTATTACATTCGAAACCCAAAAATTGGCATCATCGCTCTTCTCTACGTTGGCATGGCTGATGTGTCTTCTTGTGAGATTGGTGAAAAATTCATCGACCCGCCCGAGGGAGGAGTAGATGTTAAAAAAGGAGAGGAACTTGGAATGTTCCATCATGGAGGCTCAACCTACTGTCTTCTGATTCCAAAGGGAACCAAGGTTGCTTTCGTACCCGAAGCTACTCCCCGAGAAGGACAGAGAAACATTCCCATTCGAAGCCCACTGGCTCGGGTTTACAATGACGATATTGAGGATGAACTTAAGAACTAACTACACACCGGTGAATTTTGACAGGCTATGTCTCTCTTTGGTAAATAGCATTCGTTATGATGGAGCACTCGAGGGTCACGCGGGAAAGTGGGTTGTCACGGACATTCATTCAAATGTGTTCATGTACTTTGCGTCACTCTTTAGCAAAATTATAAATATTAGTCATTCTTGAACCAGCTTATGATTATTCGTTGGTGGTAAGTTTTGATGATGACTCATATGAAAAAGTTAGCAATTGCGTGAATTAGTTTGATCTCAGTAATTCAGCCTGGTGTAGGTTTAACGATATCAACACATGTACACAATTTATGTGAATGACACTTGAGAGGTGGGATTCCCTTAGCAGCCTCAACACAAGCAGGACTCATTTAGATCAGTAGCGGTGATATTTGAGGCTCACTCTATAAAACTCAGTGCGCTATGGCAAAATACCCATTTGCATCAAATACGATGTTTCTATCAGCCGCTGCAGACATGCTACACGGCACCAGTGACATGGCAATCAATGATAGATGGTCAAACCAAAACGAGTTGAGTATCAATGGGTAGTACAATTGACTTCATTCCCCTCCCATTCATGCTCAAGTATAGAGTAGAGTACAGTATCAAACCACTTGCGCTGGAACCACACACTTTCACGCTTCCGGCCTTCCAACTTGAATCCAATCTTTTCCCAAAGCCTTATCGCTGCCTCATTGTAGCTGAACGACCAAAGCTCAATGCGGTGCACTCCTGTATAATTGAAAGCCCAGTTGACAGCCCACTTTGTGGCTTCAGCACCGTAGCCCTTGCCGCGGTATTCTTCCGAGAGCCAAATAGCGAAGCTGGTAGATCGATGATCTTCTTTAGACTCGAGTGATGGCGGGGTCATGTTCAGAGATCCAATTGGCTTTCCAGCCATGGGTTGTCCATTCTCTGATGTCTCTTTGAGGCAGATGAAGACAAAGATCAATGCCTTCTTCTGGTACATTTCCAAAAATTCGTTCATTGACCTCTGGATTGGCGGTCGAGGGATTAAGGGATGGCCAAGCTCCATGCACCCAGGCTCACTAATGATTGCGTAGAAGGTGTCCTTATCTTCAATTTGCACACTGCGGTAAACGAGCCTTTCAGACACGAACAGTGTCGTCACAGGGCGTGGCAGAGAAGACATTTTGACTTGGGTCATGTTAATGAGTGATATACAGAGTAGTAAAACGCAGTGGTAATATTACATCACGCTGTGGAAAATATTCTGAAAGCATACGGTGAATCTTGGGAGGATTATGTGAGACACGCGCGCCCGCTTCGAGGAAATTAGGCAATATCGGAGCAAATTCAGGCGTCCAGCGGCGTTAACCTAGCTAGGTAATTAAATATCGCATCTCTTGTCTGTATAGAGCAAAAGGTAATCTCGGCCTAGGCCTACATCATGCAGAAAAACAGGGGCTAAATAGTTAAAGTCTTGAAAGCACATGTAAAGAGGTGGTCATTGATAATGTCAGAAAGTACATATAGGAATATGTTTGCAGCCATGGCAACAGACTAGAAAGGTACGGCGATAGTAACAGATACAAGTATTGATAGTCACAGAAAGCATTGAAAGCAGCACAAACTTACCCAGGTGATGACTCTCTATTGGACGAGTAAACATCACCAAACAAAAGCTCCTATTCCCATTACATCACTACATCATTCTATTCCCATCCTATCATTCTATTCTTATTCCCACTGTATCCTGCTCCGACACCCGAACCTCGCCCAGCAGCTGGGTTGCTGGCTCATATATTCCCCTTTCAAAAGAGTAACCGATCTCACATCTGCACGAATCCACAAACGAGTATCCCCCCTTCGTCCCATGCCCGGACACGCAAGCGCGCCACCTCCCACTTACCCGCAATTTGAAAGAACAAATCAACCTCGTTCTATAATCATATCGTGTCGTACCATGCTCGACGCGCTCCTCCATGATCCAGCTTTAAGTGGCGAGATTGAAGTTCTTCCGACTCGCTGTTTCTCTCAGGTGTAGATCCCCAGAAACCATGTGCATCCTGGAAATCACTAGTGAAGTAAGCCCAAAGTTGGTCGTTTGGAGTCCGACACGGCCCAAGGCAGTGATATGTATGAAGGGCAAAGTGCCACTCCTTTTCGGTTCGATCTTGTTCGAGCGAGATGTCGTAGTCGGTTGCGCACAATAAGCATGATCCCTTTTCTGGGTTGAAGTTTTCAGATTTGAAGTCCTCCAAAACATCCCCCCATCTGCCCGTCAGTGAAGTGATGTAAAGACGTCGATCCACGGGCTTTTTTATGACCTGGCGGTCATGGCGACAGAATCGTGGTAGCGACGCTGCACATTCCAAGTGTTGGCATATTCCAGGTCGTACGCTCTCAATCAGCCTTGCAATTTGTTCCCAACGCACCAGCGGTCCAACTATTGTAAACGTTCGGCTGATGTAGAGACTCCCATCCACAATTTTGGGGGTAGATTGACTAGAAAACCTCCAAAGATCTTTTCTTCTTGGGCTTTTGGTCAAATTCGGCTTAAAGATTCCGCTGGTAGATTTGCAAGAGGGGCTTGAGCCAAGCGAATAGCGACACTGACACTTACTCAATGCCAGCTTTTCTTCGTAACTCGCAGAGGACTGCAAGCTTTGAAGCGGTATACCATGAGAGGCCCCATAGAAATGGCGATTCATTACCAGATATGCAGTCATGAAACAAATGGCAGGAGTTTCCGCGAAGAGGAAATACGGCGGCGACAAGTAGAGATTGCCTCTCCTATGAATTCCATTGGTCCACATGGAATTCTCGATGGCTTGAACAGTCGATCTGTGGTTCTGCCCATCCCAATCGGTTTCGGAGTTCAATGGTCGGAGCATGTTGCAACACCAGCAGAAATAAGCATGAGGTACATCTTTTGACAATGTGGACAAGAATTCAGCCAGTTCTCCCTTTGTGAGACAAGGCAGATTGCCTTTAGGGAACAAAACTGTCCTTAAATGCTTGCAGGTCATGGCCAAAGCTATTTTCCATTGCGGTTCTAGGTGATTGTTTATCAGGTGGATAATCTCGACCGGAAGATCCAAGAAAACAGATGCTGATGTTCCTTGTGCTGTGTCTGATGTCCCTTGTGCTGTGTCTGATGTCCCTTGTGCTGTGTCTGATGTCCCTTGTGCTGTGTCGACCGGTGTTCCTTGTAATGTGTCGACCGGTGTTCCTTGTGCTGCGTCTACCGATGTTCCTTGTGCTGTGTCTGATATCCCTTGTGCTGTGTCTGATGTCCCTTGTGATGTGTCGACCGGTGTTCCTTGTGCTGTGTCAACCGATGTTCCTTGTGCTGCGTCGACAGAGGCATTCCCTAACTGTAGTTCCCTTTTCAGAGCCCTTAATTTAATTAGCCTCGGGCTCTGCCGTTTAATTGGATAGTGTTTTTGTGACATGGTTCTTAGTAGAGTTTGGTTTTCGAGCAAAAAGATCATTACTCACAAAACTGAAGAATCATGGCTATTGTCGTTCTTTTATAGGCCTTTTGTAGCAGCAGAATTCACATATTCACGCAATTTATCTTATCTTACTTTGAGAAAAATTTCGTAGTATACTAAACTCAAATTTTGGTCTTCGGCCTTTATCGATCATACTTTGCGGCTCAACTCTTCCAGATTCGACTTGGTCAATTGTGGTCGATCAGGCTGAGCTACGGATTGATTCTGGATCATGAAAAAAGGCCGGGTTGTAGCCTTGTTGTGAATTATATATTATGAATTCATTAGCCACCTTGAAGAATATATGTTCCATATTGAAAACCAATAATATAATTGCCCATATGCAGCGTATACCCCGCATGACTCATATTGACTTCCAGAAGGCGAGAGGCGGCGTATATCACCACGTGTATAGATGCTAATACGAATAGACGTAATGATATAAATATACATATACGCCAGGTGGATTATAAGAAAAAAATTATTCTTACACGTGGTATGGAACATATTGGAATCACCCAGAAAACATAAACTATGTTTGTCTTGGAGAATGTCGACAGCCCTCTAGAACTGACTGAGTGCGAATTCATTTCCAGACCTTAGCAGTAGCACATTGCGTTGATAATTTGGAAATGTACTGTTGAAATAATTCTATTGACACCGAACATAAGGCAAGAAACCCAATTTGTCTGAGGAATATAAGAATCACTAGGCTGATCAAACCATTCTATCAAAACGTGTTCGTCAACTCATAAGAGAAATATCAAAGTATATTATTCATAAACATACAGCGCTCTCTATCTTTAGCTGTCTCCACGCCATTATCGCTTGACATTCTCACAGGAAAACCGTAACTCGCTCAGACCCATCTTTAGCTCCCCTCACACCATTCTCGCTTAATATTGCCACAAGAACACTGTGCCTTGCTCTGACTATGATCATGTCTTCTACCCGAGTTTCCCACGAGAGATTTCCAAAATTTGTCTTTTGGAGACCGACATGATCCAAGGCAGTGATATGTGCTAAGCCTGAATCGCCATTCCTTATTTTCTTTATTCTGGTGGAGTGAAATCTCGTAGTCCGTATTGCAAAATAGGCATGAGCCGCTTTCCGGATAATTTTTGAGCGGTTCGAAATCCCCTTCCATATTGTATAACCTTGGAACAATGGATATATAGCTGTCCGATTTCGCGTGTGCCATGGGGCCATGATTAGCAGGGCATACTAGTCTCGCATCTGCCGAGCATCTCCAATGGTTGCAAATCTCTGGCGAACAGCTACTGATGAGCCTCGCCATACAGTTCCAAGACACCAGAGGACCAACTATCGTGTAGAATCGACCCAGATACAGTTTGCCATGAATAATCTTTGGAATCATCTGAAACGAAAGCCTCCAGGCGGCCTCTTTTCGATCAGGCTCATCTTCCTTCCGCTCATAGAGGCGATAGTCGGATCCTGAAGGACTTTGTGACCCCTCCTTGGCTATGCCTTGGAACGGTGAACTGTGTTGGCAATTATGCAACTGGATATGGTCTTGGAACGACGCATACCGTTCAAGAATGTGAAGCGGCAGGCCATGGGAGGAACCCAGAAAATGTTGGTTCATAACTAGGTAGGCATCCATAAAATCAACAGAGAAATAGTCTTTGAACGATGAAAAATAGTATGGAGCCGGTACATGCCAGGTATTATCTGAACTGATATTCCACGTTGGGTATTTGAAGTATCCAATGTTCCATTTGTGATCATGACCATTCCAATCCACATCTGGTATCAGTCGGCGTAACCGATGGCAACAGAAGCAGAAGTATGTGCCAGGTATATCTTTCTGCAAAGTTGAAAGGAATGTGATACGGTCCTCTTTGCTGAGCCGTGGTAGGATATTCTCAGGAAATAACACTTTCATCAAGCATTTGCAAGTCAAAGCGAGAGATATTTGTGTTGGAATTGGTAGGTAAGATGCTATTGGGAGAAGAAGTTCGACCGGCAAGGACAGTAAAAATGGACATTCCCGATTAACAGTGGAAGGATTTAGTGCCAAATGGATATCCATTTTAGATATATTTTCGCTTCTAACCGTGGGCTTCAACGATTGTGCAGACGGTAGCAACTTTGTGGAGGTTGGTGAGGTGGCGAATCATGATGGGCACGCGGCCAGGGCCTACTTATATTCTTTCTAAGACGAAATTTATTGGGAAGGAATAATGTTGCCCTCTAAAGCATCTAGAAAAGAAAATAGAAGTTATTTATAACTTTTTTTGGCCTATCTTATCACCATAGTAAGAGGATGGCATACTAGGAGACAGGAAAGAACCGATACAGTTCGTGTAATGTAGAAGCAAAGTGTTACATCGCATATTAAACTTTGAGTGGTGTCCACGTATTGATGTATACCTTTTTGGAAAAAAGAAGACGGCAAAGAGCCTATTATACGAATCTACACATACATGTAAGTAGATATGAAGATCATTAAAAGAAACTGAAATGTCTTCTGTTTTGTTCGCCTCATGTCATATAATAGCAGCCTGCTGAACTTGGCTTCCTTAAGTATGCTTTTATGAAAGCTTCAAAGTTTGTTTGAACATAACACGACAAACTCTACTGAACTTGGGGCCATCCGACCTCCAGATTATAGAAGAGGAATTCTGGGCGGGATAGAGTTTTTATTAAATCCAAACTCATCGATTTACATTGTCATTTGTGTAACTTAAGATGCGCCAGGTAAACTTATAGTTATTCGTCCGGTGCCTCCTCGTGCCACTTTCGCTGGGCTACCCCAGGATCAACCTCCAGATGGCGAGATCTGAAGTCTTGGGCCGAGGGGATGTCCTCAAAGTTACACGGGAGATTAAAATCAGCATCTAGTAGTAGCTCCCAACGAGTGGCTTGTGGGAGAGGGGTAACAGCATAATGCCAGAGTTTATCACCCGGAGACCGGCATGATCCAAGGCGATGATAGATACTAATTGTGGTGGTCGTTTCATTGTTCGTTTCCAGATCAACTGAGATATCGTAATCTGTGCTGCATAATAAGCAAGAGTCGCGCTCCGGATCAAATTCGATTATTCTCCCATCATCATCACGGTAAGGACTTTTTGGCCGAATGAATGGACAGCAGCGCAAATAGGGCCTTGGTAAGCGTCTCCTGAGGTAGCAGCATGACGGGAACGCCGAGTAGGTGAGATGACTGCAGATTGGTATCGAAGTACTCTCCATCAACTTTTTAAGTTGCTCTTGAGTCACTGGAGGCCCAGTCAACGTATAAAATCTGGCAATGAAGAGCTCATCATCGATGATCTTCGGGCTGGATCGAAAGGAAAATCTCCAGGCGTCTTCCCTCCTTGGCAGCGCTTCGAGATTTTCTTCGAGAACTTTGGCTTCTGGATCCACGACATCTTCCGAGATATAGTCCCTTTCTTTCAACTTACGGCGGAACCTAAGACATCTGCCTAATTCGATAACATCCTCGAGGATACTACATCGTTCGAGGCCCCGGAGAGATGTACCATGAGAGAAACCATGAAAGTGTCGACTCATGACCAAGTTTGCTTCCATGAATGATATTTTGGTATCGAAGAGAAAGGAAGAAAAATATGGCGGAAGCTTAATGTGTAAGATATTGGTGGGATCGGGCACCCATCGTGAATGCCCGAAAGTTCCAGCAGTCTCTGTATGAGCTTGGTTTTGTAATCAAGATTAGGATCGATTGTGCGCAGCTTGTTGCAACAATAGCAGAAATACATATTGGGGATGTCTCTTTGTAAGGTTGAAAGAAATTTGACCAGATCTTTTCCCTCAAGGCGTGGTAGAGTGTTTCTGCGAGTTAACTCTGAGAAGAATCTGCAAGTCAAACCTAAAGAAAGTTGCCATGGCGACGGTAGGTGAATTATGACCGATAGGAGGATTTTTGTTGGAAAAGATAATATTGGCAAATGGATGGGCTCAGTTGAGTCTCGAAGTCTTTTCTTGGATTCCTCAGCCTCAATGAGGCGCTGGCTTCGACGTCTGCGCGAGTATGTTCTAGTGTTCTGATACATGGTGCGGAAACTGAGCGTAATACTTAACTCATAATGAATCTAGTTAAGATATCGACAGGAAACGGCATGATTTATATAGGGAACAAGTAGGTGGCTCAGTAGACTAAAGAATTAAAGCCAGCTAGCTGCATTCAGTTTACATGTGAAAGAAACGCAGCCATATCCATCTGCACGTGTATTACCACTTGGTCTAGACCCATCAGTTCCGTACAAGGCTGTTAGTCACGGCACCCCAAGCCACCAACTGTTGGGCGCTGAGCTTGACATTAGTTTGGCGTCATGTAGACCTTATCTCCTCTTGCTGCACTCTCTAGAGGCGCAGACTTATTCCCCAAAGTCCGGTAGATCAAACCTAAAGAATCGTATCGCTAATCGGGAACACTTCAGCCTATTTTGTTCCTAATCTATGCCGCTGGCCAACAATTTGCTCCTTAATATAATAACAGGGAAGCTGGCGCCCCCCTATTCGGCCGCTTAATATCCCTGTCGCATTGCGGGAGCATTTCTCTGTGGGCAGTCTTCCTTTTTAATACCCCCGCAATATACTCGGAATTCCTTCAGATAGATTACGTAGATTTTATCCTACAGAATGTAGCTGGGCGGGGTGCTATAGGGGTAACGGAACTTCAAATGTCCTAATTAAATTTAAAAGAGATAAATATCCTGATTTTTTTCAGGTTGAGTCACCCCTATGACAGCAGAGTCTCTGAACGTTATTTTCGCAATCTTTTTTTTTCCAGACGTACACTCTTCACTATGCAATCTCGGTTGGGCTTCCGGAGTGCTCTGATAGCCTGTGCTCAAATTGCAACTGCGACTCTGCAGATCATACCTGGGGCAACCTGGACAACGGCATGTTTTTCTTTTCGTTTCTAGCACTCCTCTTATTACCAATGACGAAGATTGGGGTTCTCTAACGAGTTATGAATAGTCCAACGGCCTACACATGCAGGCCCATGGCGGCGGTCTTATCAAAGTGGACGATACCTTTTACTTGGTAGGGGAGGATCACACGAACGGGGCTGCATTCCAGAACATCAACTGTTATTCATCAAAAGACATGGTGCAGTGGGAATACCTGGGCGCACCACTCTCGCTCACTAATACCACTAGCGACTTAGGACCTGGTCGTGTTGTTGAACGACCTAAGGTGTTGTGGAATGAGCGCACGGGGAAATATGTAATGTGGATGCACATTGACGCAAGTAGCTATGGAGAGGCAAAGGTCGGCGTTGCTATCAGTAATACAGTTTGCGGTAAGTATGAATATCTCACTAGTTTCCAGCCACTAGGTTTCCAGAGTCGAGACATGAGTCTGTTTCAAGATGACGACGGGACAGCGTACCTGTTATCAGAAGACGTATGTTTTATCATTCAGAAATTTTACAAACCATGGAAATGAGCTGATATAACTGTTAATATAACAATGCAGCGAGCCAACGGCCTTCGCGTCGACCGACTATCTGATGACTACCTAACAGTCGTCAACGAAACGTACCTATGGTCAGATCATATTGAGGCACCGTGTATGGTTAGAATGAGTGGGCGTTATTATATGTTTGGCAGCCACCTGACCGGGTGGTCGCCAAACGACAACGTCTATACAACATCACTGTCAATTACAGGGCCTTGGAGTCCCTGGACAACCTTCGCCCAGAGCGGGACACTTACGTATCAGTCTCAAATCAACTACGTGTTGAAGCTAAGCGATTATGAGGCCTTCTATCTTGGTGATCGCTGGGTCCCAAGCAATCTTGGCAGCAGCACTTACGTCTGGCTTCCACTCAACATATCTGAGGTATCTGTCAACATGGCATATTTTCCCAGCTGGGTCCCCAATATAAGCGATGCAACAGCACAAAGCTCTTGGACACAGTCTCCGCCAAATAATTACTACGAAGGGGAGATGGGCACATACGCCAATGGAGCAAGGACTGTCAGCTGCTCGAGCTGCTCGGGCGCTGAATCAGCGGGATGACTGGGCGGTCCCTCGAACGGCACGGTTACTTTCGATCAGATATGGAGTAGCGGTGATACTACGACGACAATTACCATCCAATACAGGAACGGTGACTCGACGCCAAGATTCGGCGAGGTTGTCGTCAATGGTGACACGCCTCTCCAGATCGAGTATCTGCCTAGTGGTTCTAGCGTCTCTAATAGCACACTGCACACATTGCTACAAAAAGGAAACAATACCCTAACATTCGGTGGTGCTGGGAATGCCACTTACGCGGCCGATGTCGATCGATTGATCGTTCCTGTGTCATAGAATAGTAGGACCTTATGGAATGGTGGGTGGGTGAAGGCATACCCTAAGAGATTAATCGGTCTGAGTTCAAACAAGTTGGAATCAGAACCGAGAGCTAGTATACTATCAGACGGTTTATGTGTGCTATTTGATCCCTACCCTTCTTTCAATCTTTCATGCACAGCCTCCCTCCCGCTGGTAAATGAACATACTGCATAAGAGAAAAAGAATTGTGTTAACCAGAAGACTAAACTAAAACTTGTATATCAATCTTAAAGAATACTCTCAAAAAAAAAGACTACAATAAGGCATTCAAGGCTAGAAGCTGTAATATAACTTACATTATGAGACTTAACATTAAAGATTGAACCTATCCTATTGTAAAACACGAGAGCTTGCTTACTTCAATGACTTTCCTAGAAAATATAAGGTGGGAAGAATAGGCTTCTCCCCTTAATTTACAACAACAATAGAGCTAGTTTTAACTACGTACTAAGCCTCTTCTTGTCCCTGCCTGAAAGGCACCTACGAGTGATTGTCGTGCTTGTTTCAAAATTGTTCTTTTTGTATGGTTACTAATTATTTATGGGTTTTCGAACGCACCTGTTTCTCCACAGAGTTCTACGAGGCTGCTATTGAGAAGGCGAAATTCGTGCAGCTGCTACAAATGTGACTGTTGAAATAGCTTTTGCTTCTAGCTGCTGGCAAGAGCCTAAGCAAACTACCAATCATCATGTGATAAGTTCTACGATTCATGATATGACACCCATAGACAAAGAAGTTTAAAGCAAAACACCCCCGACACTGAATAGTTATCTCAAATAGACCACATCGTTGAACTTATTGATCAACGATATACCTTGATTTCTCCACAAATCCGGCTCTAGATACCCCAACTCTGTAGCATTTGCGTCGAAAACATAATTTTGCCCAACCCCAGGCGAGTACCTGGGCCAAAAGCTTCCAGGGTTGCCACCATGTACAAAGCTTACCCAGGCCGTGCTCATTTTGTCACTAAGGTCCGGGTAACTCTGGGGTTCTCCGCTGAAGGGGTCAACTGACACCGGCGGATATCCTAAGCCAGCCTTGTTGTTGAATACAAAGGCTACCTCTTGGAAGTGCGTGGCCCCAATAAATGACGTTATTCCATTAGGAATTGTGTTAAAACGGTAACAGTAAGCATCGATATTGTTGCTAGCCCAAGTCTGACAAGTGAGTCGGCGATGAGCGATCATAGTAGCATCTCCGTAGTAGGCTGCACTGCGGCGGTAGCTTGATCCAAAGGGCTCAGGAAAGACATCAGAAGGAGGGAGGCCTGTGGGAACAGCCCCATAAGTTATAGTTGCAGGATAGGCAGAGAGAACGGCAGAAGCATATGGCGCTGGCAAAGTTGCTGCAAGAAGTTAACTTATCGTTCGAAGACAATATTGTGGGAGATAGAATCCTAGAGCTTACATTCAAGTCTGTTGAGGAAGTCTTGGGTAGAGTTAATTCCGATTGGTCCAAAGGCGGTACCTTCATCTGAGTTCGCCCCTGATATAATAGGCACGTGGACGAATTGTCCTCGCTTGAGCTGCAGACTTGTATAGCCCTGGATAAAGTCGCCGTCGACGAGAGGCTGCCAACCGAGGAATGACTGCGTGGTATTGATCCAAGCATTCAGTGTCGCAAATGGGATCTGGCGCAGACATTGGAGCTTGTCATATGCCGAGCTACATCCCAAGGAATTGACAGCGGTGGTAAAGGAGGTCCTATTCCAACCGCCGAGGTTGCCATAGAAGACGGGATTGCCACTCTCCATGATAGCGCCTCTGAATAGGTAATCGTCTCTCCCACCATAAGCTGTGAGGTGCATTCCAACGGAAAGGGCACCAGCTGATTCTCCCCAAATCGTGATTTTGTTTGGGTCACCTAGGTGAAATTGTTCAGAAAGAGTAGGGATTAAGAATCGCCATATACTTGAAACAAAGCAGTAATCACTTACCCCCGAACGAAACAATATTTTCCTTTAGCCAATGCATCGCCAATCTCTGATCTCTGAATCCCAAGTTGGCAACCCCGTTCTGCAACACCTCGTCACCAGTTATGAACCCCCACATACTCAAGCGGTAATTGATAGACACCGCTATAATAGGTTTGCCAATGTCCACAGACTTCTTCACAATAAAGGATAGGTTGTATCTCTGATCAATACCCGAGCCTTCAGTGAGTCCACCCCCATGGATCCAAAGTGCCACAGGCAGGTTTTGGGCAGCATATTGAGAAGGCCTCACTATGTTAAGATATAAGCAGTCTTCTGATAGCTCAGGATATACCGAGTCATCGCTACCGTAACCGACGCAGGCAGCAGAGTATGTTATTGCGGGTCTAGTGCCAACCCAGGAGGAATTAAGAGATTGAGGGACTCGGAAGCGAAGGTCTCCCACAGGCGGTTGAGCGAAAGGAACACCTAGAAAGTAGTCCTGATTGTATGTTGTGGAATGTAATCCAGTATATGTCCCATTTTTCACCGTGGCAGTTGGTGCTGCGCTATGCTGTTCTGCTGCAGGGGCAGCAAGGACAACAGTAACCCAGACCACAGCACCTATGTGGAATTTTGGGAGCAGCATTACAGTTTGAAACTACTGTGCTTTTTGGAAAAGTAGATTGCTAAGAAATGAAGCGGTCTTAACCTGAAGATGGTCACTATTTCAGCAAGATTTCTACCTGTATATATAGTTCAGTTGACGCGGAATCAACGGCATCAAGAAAGTATTGCTATTGCATCATGCACAATGCATAACCAGGATATTGTGGCGAGTGGTTATAAAAACCTCAAGACTGAAAATCAGGGACCAGCACACATAATAACAACTTCACACACACAAAAGCTACAATTATTCCGCGTTAATGACGTTCTTATTGATGTTTTGTATGCGGGTATTCTTTCTGTGGTTTCGGTTTTTTGGTCCTCGCTTGTGTGGTCACGACCAGAGGTCTCGTATTCGGGCCGGCTTACCATCTTAGGAAGGCATGCTTCTCCACTTTGGAACATCAATTGCCGAATCCTTCTCTATCTCCATGCTTGGTATATGAAGCAAAGGCAGCGGGGTAGTTGTTGCAATTGGCCAATAGGTTTCTTCACGGTGCTATATCCATGCCTCGGTTCGTATACAACGGTTAAGAGTTTATCCGTTAGGAATCTTACTTTAGATTGAGTAAATGTAAGTTTATATTAATACTTCATTTAACTAAATATATAAGTTTTGGTAAATAATGTAAGTAAATTATATAATAAAATTCCTTATTTTCTAACTTAACTGCTTTACTAATATAAACCTTGGAACTATCAAAGGTTTATCCCTTAGGAACAGCTAACCTACTAGTATGGTGCATATAGAACCTGGTTCATTACATCTGGCCTGTCACGGCCCAACACTTATGGCCGAGACGGCAAGCCTCCAGGATAGGCAGCACCCGGCTCAACCTCGGATGACCCAACCAATGGGGTCAAAGTCGTGTTCAGTCGGCACGACCACACACGACTTGAGTCGTTCCCAGTCGACACGATTACGAACGACTTCACCGGCACAGCTGGATATATATAACTTACCTTCTCTACGCTCCTTAGAATAGTTTAGATAGCCAGTTGTGAATACAGAACAACGCTTAATTATACTACGAACGTATCATCTACTAGTTGTGTGAACAAACCCCCTCTCATCCTTGTTGATTGCCTGCCAGTCCAGCCTGGCCCATCCGCCAACATAAACCTAGCACAAGGTTTGTCCCTTGGGAATTCTTCTTATACTAACACTATAGGAGCTCAGCTTGTCACATGGCCCTTTTACCTAATAGCATAATACTAACGTACTAAGTCAGTATAGTCTCTTGTTTAGGATTAGATATTAGGCTGCGGCTAATATAGAGTGTTAGTGTTATAAGGAGTTATGCATGCCCCGGCGCATAAAACAGGTCGAGCTTTACTAACTTTTGAACCCACGTAGGCGCATGTAGGACTGCTATCGTTTGCCTAGATCTGGGGTCCGTAACTACCAAGCACATACCACAACCAAGTGCTATTGCTTGCCGTAAGCGCACCTATCTCGACCATTACCGGGGTCCGTGGTTGCTCTGGTGGGATTAGGAACTGAATCCAGCTGTCACGGGGATGTTCCGAGGCTAAGACTTTCGGTGATAGGCCGAGCACACCTCCTTCTGCAGGTATCTCAATGTGAAAGCAAATTTGTCTCCATGAGCATTGATAGCTATTATTCGCATGCTACACGTTGATAAACAGTGATAATGGGTCTAATGCGAAACTACATGCGTTGGCGTTATTATTATGAGGATATCTATGGAGTACCGTGCCGCCCCCTGCTTCTGACCTTCTACCCTTCAGTGCATTTCTTTCCCGCCTGCTTCCTCCTTGCTGTTAGCTGAGCATCCACTCTTCTCGTAAAGAAAAAAAAAAGAAGAAAAAAAAGAAATATGCGATTCGCCGCGATTCTAGGCGCGCTGTCGTCGCTGCAGGCACTATCGACCGCCCTTACCATGGGTAATGTTATGCGCAATTCTATCACCGCTTTTGCGAAACAAGAAATTGCTGGGCATGAGCTTGAGAAAAGAAGTCTCCTCTCAGAGATTCTAACGGACATTAAGAATCTCGCCGAGTGCAGTTCTTGCGAGGTAAGTGAAGTTTCTATGAATTGCTTTGTTGATAGAACTCCCCTTGACCGATTAACTGGTGGATTCTATAGGCTTTGCTTGAGGTTCTCAAAGTATTGGCTCACTTGGGTAATAATGATTTTGTCAAAGTCATTGTGGAGGTTTGTCAGACACTGGTATGTGAACACCGTAATGAAACTGCTGGGAAATCAAGACTATAGATGCTTACTCAATATCCTGTAGGGAGTTGAAGACGACGATGTCTGGTATGTCGTCCTTTGGTTGCCGACTGAAGTCCGCTTCTCTCTTCCTGATCATTTCTCACTCTATTGGTTGGCAGCTCTGGAGCAATTGGTCTTGAAGGCCCTATCTTAGCACACGCCCTCCGCCAGATGACTATTGGAACCAAAACTTCGACCCTGTTCTGCCTGACTGTCTTCGGACTGTGCCAATGGCCCGACGTCGACACCTCATATTCTCCATCCATGACCACCAAGCCGTCGACCTTGCGCCCCGCATCCAGTGGCAAGACCCCGATAAAGGTGGTGCATATTAGCGACATCCACGTCGATCTGAACTATACCGTCGGCGCAAGTTGGAACTGTACTAAGAATATCTGCTGCCGCAGCTACACAGCTGCTGACGAGCCAGGCAACAATGTCACCCCCGCCGGCGCGTACGGCAACGTCCACTGCGACACCCCGCTGTCGCTCGAGGAGAGCATGTACGCCGCCATCGAGTCCCTCGTGCCAGAAAGACAGTTCACAATCTTCACGGGAGACGTGGTCGAGGGCGCCGTGTGGATGGTTACTGACGCCGAGGTGACTAACGACCTCAGCGAGGCGTACGCGCGCATGCGCGCACTGGGCAAGACGTACGCCGTGACGGGTAACCATGATACATGTCCCGTCAACTCGTTCCCGCCAGCGGATATCGACACTACCATCAGTACGCAGTGGGCGTATGACGCTATGTCGGCCAACTGGGAGACTTGGATCGGGAACACGGCCGCTGGAGAGGTGTCATCTAACTATGGCAGCTACTCTGTTGTCGACAGCTCCGGGCTCCGTATCGTGAGCATCAATACCAACTTCTGGTATAAGCAAAACTTCTGGATGTACGAGAAGAACTGGGAGAGCGACCCATCCGGCATGTTTGCATGGTTGGTCTCGCAGCTGGAGCAGGCCGAGGCAGCTGGAGAGAGGGTTTGGATTCTTGGTACGTTCATCCATCATGAGATGCTTGCACCCGAGGATATGATGACGGGTTAACTTCTATATAGGTCATATGCCGATGGGCGCATCGGATACTTTCCATGATGCCTCCTACTACTTTGGTGATCTAGTTTTCCCAACCCTACTAGTGAGGGTACATAATCTGACGATAATTAGATTTAATCATTCAGAGATTCGATGCTACGATCGCCGCCGTCTTCTATGGGTTCGCCTTCGGTTAATATATAATCATTGGGAATAGCTCATGGCTAACACGGTATGCAGCCATACACACAAAGACGAGTTCGAGATCAGTTATAGCGACTACACTCACCAGGACTTCTCCACTGCCACCATGATGTCTTATATCGCCCCGGCGCTCACGCCGACGTCGGGTAACCCAACATTCCGGTAAATGCTCAAGACTATAGCGTCATGGCCCCTCTAATACAACGGTTAATGATTTTCCCAAGCGTTTATGATGTTGACCCAGTGACCTTCGGTATCCTGGACATGACGGTCTATTACGCGGATATCACCGCGGATACGTACCAGACGAACCCAACATGGGAGATTCTATACTCGGTCAAGGACACCTACGGCAGTCTCCTCGGTGTTACAGATATCGCGACGGAGCTTACGCCTGCGTTTTGGCACAACGTCACCGTTCTTTTTGAGAAAAATGATACGGTGTTCCAAGAGTACATCGGCCGCAAGACCCGCGACTACGATACCTCGACATGTACCGGCTCCTGCAAGATGGCAGAGATATGCCAGCTGCGTGCGGCGCAGTCGCAATACAACTGGTGAGTTCAATTTATATTTGCCCTCGTCTCCTAGCCAAGGCTTTCTTTTGCTAAGCATGAGGGTAGCGCAATCATTAAACCTGGAATTAATTTCAAGCGTGATACCACCACTGGGGCTGTTGTAGCAGGAGAATGTGACGGGTCCCGGGCCATTCCGATCCTCTCGTCAATAGCCAATGTGCCCGGTGTTCAGGCACTCGAAGACGCGCTGGTCACGATTCTTGGGAGCTCGATCCTGAATATAACAGTTCCGTCGAACTATACAGTTAATGGAACACCAATTTAATGTCGCTAATAATTATTTAGCAATCTAAGGAGAGCGATGACATGTGTATACCTCGTATGAATTGCGAGGTTAGCCTGTCATAGCCATTCTATTGCAAATACAATCTTGACGCAAGAGTTATATTTGAAGAGCACGATTGGAATCAAGACGTAATATTTCCGGACCGATCATTCTACGTGTGAATCGATTAGGGGATATAGGTTTTTCAAAGGCTTTTCTTACTGTTAGAACGATGGGTTGGATTGTGATGAGGACGTATCGCATGCTTGTGGTTTCTCCATATTCCCGTAAGAGACCGGCCCTGTAATAGCCCGAGTCAGCTTTTTAGCAGAAATTTGAGAGCGGCAGTACTTCATACCGTTCTTATTCCTCCTTTTTGTTATTTGGATCTCTTGTTTTAATCGTGGCGTCTCCGTGAAAAATATACTACATCGCTGGATATAGCCGCGTTAAGCAGGCTAACTATATCTGGACGGTCTGGGTCAAATTCTGCAGCAGGTAGAAGCAGTCGGCGAAGAGCCAATTATTGATACATTAGACTAACTCCCTCGCAACTAATAGTTGTGGAACTGCTTCATTGCAGCTTGAAGAAATTTTACTGGTTATCACGACCTAACACTTATTACTTTTATTAACTTGTAATAGTTATAGTGTTTTTACAAGCTAAAGCTTACTTTATTAGCCTGTTTGTAAGGCTTGTCAGATTTTGAACCTATAACCCTTCTCTCTGTCACATGTGTGCTTGACCACTGCGCTATGAAACTCTTCTCCTTGATTCTAGTGTTCAAATACCGACTAGAATTACCGCATTTCCAAGTTCCCAACATTGTTTAGGCTAATTCTAATTATAACCGAGATAGTATATTTGCAGCTAAATATTGTGTTGAAATAGACCGCTATGGCAAAAGTGAAGTGACACCTCCTTCTGTATAGCGTTGTACCTCTACATAAAGCATGCATCCATTCCGATATATTGCCTTTAAAGAAGGGACGTTGAATGTTTCAAGTACCTCAATTAACCCTACTAAATATACTAACCGCAATTGCTTTTGAGATATTAGTTAAATAATTAATCATTGCCGAAATCAAAGCCGACATACGTTGCACTCTATTTATTAGTAGGGTAGTAAATTCCGCTTTTTGGCTAAAGACAGCAGGTATGGATATCTGGGATTCGCTTCCTTTGAGTATGCATGTGATATGCTTTTTCCACCGACATGAATTCAATAACTTCTACAGTAAAGCAATCGGCCTCGAATGAGATGCAAACGGTTATAAAAGGCAGTAAACCAACCCCATGAAATGCCTGACCATGATTGATTAACTACAAGCCCATTGTCTATTGCACAACCGATAGCTACACAAACAGTAAATATGGTATCAAAATCTGTATTTGCAAAACCAGCTGGCATCGCCATGCTAGCCATGTCATCATTGGCGTTTGCTGCATCTCTGACCCAAGTCTCTAATTGGGGTAATACCGACAACGGGGTCAGTATGTATATTTACGTACCTGACCGGTTGGCGATCAACCCTCCAGTTATTGTGGCGGTATGACTGAATATTCATCACCGATTCTGCATGTCAAAGCTAACGATCCAACAGCTTCATCCATGCGGGGGTTCTGCCCAAGAATATTTTAGTCTTACCCGGCTACCTTCGTACGCGGATAGCCTTGGCTTCATCCTCATCTATCCCCAGACGACTAAGGATACAAATTGTTGGGATTGCTACAGCTCTGCATCTAATACTCATAACGGCGGTAGCGATTCAAAGGCCATTGTAGCCATGGTTACATATACTCTCAGCAAGTATAATGGCGACGCCTCCAAGGTATTCTCGGTGGGATCCTCGTCTGGGGCTATGATGACGCCGATCCTTATGGCTGCGTACCCTGACGTCTTTGCTGGAGGCGCAGGCTTTAGCGGAGTTCCAGCCGGATGCTTCGAGAATGCAACCTCCTCTACACCATCCTCACCAGACCAGAGCTGTGCCCGCGCTCAGAAGAATTTTACAGCGCAGAAATGGGGAGATATTGCACGCGCTGAGTATGCTGGATACACTGGCCAGTACCCGAAGATGCAAGTTTGGGAGGGAACTGCAGATAACCTGGTTTATATTGGGAATCTTCAGGCTCAGTTAGATCAGTGGAGCAACGTCATGGGCTTGAGCTTTTCACACAACGAGACCAACACCCCGCAGTCAGGCTATACGAAAATTGTTTACGGTGACGGTACAAGATTGGTTGGTTACAGTGCCGCGGGTGTGGGCCACTTTGTGCCTTTCCATGAAACTGATGTAAGTACAACTCAAGATCTCTTGGACTTTGCCGCTGAGCTTTCTTGGCTTTGCCTCGTTGTTATGTTCGACGGGGTTGACATCGGAGCCCCACTTTACATTCACATGAAAGCTTAATAACACTAAGAACAGGTCCTCAACTTCTTTGATCTTCTAGGTGGCACTTCCACACCTACTTCTACACGGCCTTCAGGTCCAACAAGCACGTCGGGAGCCGGTGGCGGTCCCAGCTGTACTGCAGCTCACTGGGCCCAATGTGGCGGAATTGGATACAATGGATGTTCAGTCTGTGCCTCTCCATACAGCTGCCAAGTCTTAAATAATTATTATTCTCAATGTCTATAAAAATAGTATAAGCTGCTGTTATTACTAAAATAAATATATCACCAAGTGGAACATAACGCTGCGCCTTATAATTGACACGAGTCTATTGGCTTAACAACATAAAAAAATTTGACTTCTACGTATATTAATCTACAGCCCTTTCACAGACGGGTTATTATAAAGCAGTAGTGTTGTGACAGATTGACGGCGATTTCAACAGATGTTTAGCCACAATAGGCTACAACATAGATTCCTTGATCATCATGTTCACATTCTCCAATATTGACTTGTGGGGCACTTTTGTTTCCTGCAAAATAGAGGCTATGACCGATTGTAATATCACGCTTGTCTCCGTTACAGAAAGCAATAGAAGAGTGTCTATGGCGTCGACCGATGTTGGCATCTAGCAATGGTTCTGGCGTGTTGATACTGTGCGGTTATAAATACCCGCAAATTATATATCCAAACGTTAGCCGCGTAACTTGACAGGCTGTCACGAACTAACTACTATACCATTTGAAGATAAATCTGTAATGGTGACATTCTGGTGGTGTAAGTCGTATGTCTCGACATTGGCGCCTATTCCACCTGTGGAGCTCCAGAATAGAAGCCAGCCCTCTAGTCAACAACCGTAATATATGGCGTTTCTTGGACCTGCGTTGCTGATTACACGGGCCATCATTAAATGAGATTTGGTTTGCTGCAGATGTGCTCATGCAAAAGCATCATTCGCCGACCGTAAATCTTTTCAGGGAGCCTATGCGTGCACACCGTCCAATCTCAATGACTCTCCATCATCTGCTCAAAAAAAAAAAAAATCATGTACAATAGATACAGGACTTAGCTATCTGACGGTAGTTCTAGGTCAGCACTTGCCACAAGAGGACGACTTTGTAGATAGATCAAAGTAGGCAACTCAATTGGACTGATGTATTGGTATGGAGGACAGGTAGACGGGCAGACTGTCAAGTTTGTGAGCTTCGTCAGCTGTGCCCTCATGCTATAAACTGCCCATTCACGGTATGACATATGGCAATATGGGGCTTTCGCCTTCCTGGTTGGCTATCGTCTATTGTCCCTCTGTTAGCCTTGATGCCTAATACGCGAGCCCAATTCTTATCCTTTGAACTTGCCTGCAAGTTTCTTCGTAACAACAAGCTCATTATATCAACTAAGCCCAAGCATTGCGAACTTCTCAGAATCTAATATCTTTTCAAAGTCCATAAATTCTCCGGGAAGTGGTTACTACGAGTTGGCACTAGAACTCTGATGATAAGCCGAGAACAAGAATCCGCCTAATAAGGAGACTCAGATACATCTGTATACCAAGTTTCATTCAGTTGCTCTCTGGTATCTTTATCTATCGAATTTTTATATTTCTCAGGCCGCCTGGTTCTCGCTATTTCACAATGCAGTCTTCAATTACTGTCAATAAAGGTTTGTGTGAAAAGTGTTGCGAACTTTTGAACGCAGTTCTCCAAGTTTCTTCGACTAAAGATGACGAATCCCGCATGGATATTGACCACTATAAAGCCCCAATCGACCTCCAAGCTTCAGCAGATGGGGGCTGTCGCTGTTGTCAGATCTTTTGGATGCACATGAGCTGCAGTGGAATAGGAGAGTACTCTATGCTTACTATAAAGGAAAGCTTTTTGGGAAAGCGTGCCCACTTTACCGAATTGTATTATGCTATGGAATTGGAAAATACGCGTACACTTGATAGCATTGTGGTTTCTATCAACATTCCTCTCCTCAACAAGAAGACGCCTTATCAAGAAATACCCCCAATTTTACGTACGAAAACCCAACCAAAGTGATGGTGGTCCGGATACTCACTGTATATTTTTAGGGTTGGCGAGTGGCAAAATCGATGATGAACTTAGGACACTGATGCAAACGACTATCAAATGGATAGACAACTGCAGTCACAATCATGAGAAATGTCAACAAATGCAAGGCCTAAAGGCAAAAACCAATATCATACCAACTCGACTGATAGATGTTCAATCCAATGATGGAAGCATGGCCAGGCTTGTCAACACCAAGGAGTTGGCCAGTGACACAAACCCAAAATATCTCATTCTAAGCTATTGTTGGGGAATGGGGAACCAACCGGCAAAAACAACACGGAGTAACTTGCGTCAAAGAAAACACGGAATTATGGTAGACGAATTACCAAAAACGATTCAAGATACTATCACGATCACAAGGCTCATGGGGATCCGGTATCTCTGGGTTGATGCGCTATGTATCATCCAACCAGACAATGACGACTTTCTTGACGACTGGAATAGCGAGGCAGCCCAAATGGGAAACTACTATTCTAACGCTCTATTTTGCATCTCAGCCTTGCATGCATCGGATAGCTCAGAAGGATTCCTTGGAGAGAGGCACTCAGCGCGCTACCCTTGGAGAGAAGAAGAGGCCATCCAGTATGGGGAAAACTTTTTTTCTTTCAAGCCACTTGAAGGAACAACAGGTGATGAGCCTGACCTTCGATACATGCCACTAATGAGGCGTGCTTGGGCTCTACAAGAAAGGATTCTATCCACTCGAAGATTACACTGGAGTGGGATCGGTCTGTTGTGGGAGTGTGACAGTGGTCTGTTCCAAGAGAATCTGCCGTTTCGGAATCTGCGCCAGCAGCAGCACAGTGAGACTTATATAGACACGGATCATTTTATGCGAGAGATCTTGAGTTTGCCTAAAGAAGAGGCTTTGGGAATTGCTTGGCTCGGCATAGCAGCTCAATACGCGGACATGAAGTTGACAAAACCAACAGATCGTCTCGCTGCCATCCATGGAGTTGCCCGTCGTCTTTCATTACAACACAATGTTGAATACTTTGGTGGATTCTTCAAGGGATTCTATTCAAGAGCTCTTCCTTGGCAATGTATGAGGATCGGACATGAAAGAGATGGGTTCATTCGAAAGGATTTTCCTAGCTGGTCTTGGGCTTCAGCTGCAAACTTCGGTTACAGCCTCGACTACGATTCAAGAAACAAATCTTTGAGAATCAAAGATCTCATTCGATATGCCCACCCGGAACAGTCTATTTCTCTTGATGAAATCATAGACTTCAGACACCGTTCTAAGCGAAAGCTTTTGTTAAAAGCTCCTTTGGTGTCGATGAAACTAGGATCGCATCAACCCATAACCCTAAAATCTGAGGGATCATATTTTGATTTAATTGCAACCGTCGAAGGCCCAATATGGAGAGGGCTGATAATTTATTGCCAGATGGATCGTTGGATGAAACTTCCGGAACCGTCGGTAGTAACTCTCCTCATATGCAATGGAGACATCAGGGAAGGATTGAGAACCGCGCTAGACAGTGTAGTCTGTTATAAGGGTCTAGTGTTGAGAAGATCAGAGGAAGATGGACCAAATGCGTTCGTGCGGCTAGGTATTTTCAAAGTCAGCATTCCTTGGTCAGAGGAGGAGGAGGAGGGCGGCTATCCAAATGAGTGGGAAACAGATGTCTGTTTATTTTAGCTTCTTATAGTGGACCAAATAAGGATGGTACCAATTGTGGAGTGTTGAACAACGTATTGTCAGGAACGGCGGCTTAAAGGAAGAGAAGAAGAGTCGGGAATGAAGGCAGCACGGTCACTATCACGGACCACACAGCTAGGGTTATACAAAGGACTGTATTTATCTCTGACCTCACTAGAAACAAAGGCCGGGGCCTTCATCTTATATCCCTGTTCAGTCTCCTCACTCGTCTAGCTAGCTAGTTGAGAACTTGGACGCCCCTATCCAGGTCCAAGGAGGGGGGGAAACACTTCCTTTGTGACTGGCCTCTGACATATATACATACGTATACTATCAAAATACGCCTATCATTGTTTTTATCAATGTAAACCTTCAATGTCCGTTCCTTGTACATGTGCAACCTTTTCTTGTCATTTCTATTTGCATTATCACAACTCTCCAGTCTCGTGGATCATCAGTTGCGACTTGATGGACAAAGATTTATTTCATAACATTTTGCATAAAAAATAAGAGCAAATAAACATAATACACTCTTGTATCTTTGTAAACAAAAGCATTGATAGGTTATAATAAGCATTGTATTGTATGTCAAAGCATCCTAGGGAGAGTCTCCCTCATCGCCCTCATGCCACCTCCGCCGCGCTTTCCCAAGATCCATATCCAGATGCCGATTCCTCATTTCCCAGTATAAAGGATTCAGTGGCCCACATACATCTCGAACAAGATACTCCCAAAGGAGGTCGGCTGGGGAGCGACAGGCTCCGAGGAAGTGATATGTGGAGATCTTCAACCTCCACTCTTTCTTGTCCTTATCTCTTTGAAGCGAGATATCATAATCGGTGTAGCAGTAGTGACATGAACCACTTTGCTTGAAATAGTGGTCATGACTCCAGTCATTTTGGCAGATACTCCGATTGGTGTGGCTCCGACTAACCAACATATGGCAATATGAGTGCGTTTCCGTAATGCACCTCAGGTGGCGGCAAATAGGCAGGTGAATGCTTTCCAAGAGTCTCACCAAGTGCTCCCAGCCCACCATTGGCCCTTCGACTGTGTGAGTTCTAGCGATGTAGAGCTCATTGTCGATAATCTTGGGGATGGAGTCAAAGGAAAACCTCCAAGGGGCTTGAAAAGCCTTTGCTTTGGATCCCTGTGGTTTGACATCGAATACAGTCTGTTTGCAGGCTTTTGATACCCGCAAAACCTTTCTCAGGTTATCATCCCAGTCGTCTCGATCATTGATTGCAGTCCGGTTTAGTATGATGAACTTTTCGAACTTTGAGTGTCGCTCGAGTGTCGAAAGGGGAAGTCCATGAGACTCGCCATAAAAGTGTCTGTCCATTACCAAGTATGCTTCCATGAAAGAAAGGTGTGCTTCTTTGAGAACGGGATGCCAGATCAATGGAATCTGCTGCTGGGGAATATGTTTGTGGACCAAGTCCCAGTCGCCAAACAAGCCCGACTTGGAGCATCCATGGTCATTTTGGCCCTTCCAGCTCCGATCCTGGTTTAAAGGACACAACTTGTGGCACCAAAAACAGAGATATACGTTGGGTATATCTCTCTGCCAGATGTACAACATTGACGAAGTTTCCATTTCGTCGGGCTCGTTTGATGTTAGAATACGGAAAGTATTGTAAAAGCCCTTGCAGGTAAGAGCCAGGGAAAGGCGGAAAGGCATTGGGAGATGGTCCATTATCATAAGTAAAATCTCCGGTGGGATGTTTGTGATGGCACATGGCCCTGTCCTCGGCGTCATATCGAGATAAGAGTGCTCCATCTGGAAAATCTCTCCAGGTGCCCGTGCCGTCTCTCGTCGACGAGGTCTATACCGTACAAGTCGAGTGTTTGCCATTGTGAGTATTGGGTCAAAGTAGATTTGAATTTGGCCAAGATAGATTTGAATTTGGTCAAGATAAGTTTGGGTTGGATCAACATAGGTTTGAATTGGGTCAACTTAAATATTAATTGAGCTTATATTCACATTGGATATTGCGAAAATTGTGTGTGAGGGAGGATTCAAATCACAATTCTAGGGGGGGATGGGCATGTACTTATGGGCAAACAAAGAGAGGAAGAATAAGCATTCAGCGTCCAAAGCTATAAAGACACAATAAACAATAAACAAGACGTGTTGCCCAGCAATATCAAAGTATAAGATATCAAACCCGACGATGGCTTCATATGTGGCGGATTCTAAGTATAAGACTCAGACGATGGTTGGTCCAGGTACAAAGGGTGGGACTCCAAGGCTGGTGGCGTCCGATTTACAACACCGATTGACTCTCACAACCAAGCCACAGACAATTTGCTTCTTTACAATGGACGATTACCTTTTCCAGGAAACTGAATGAAGGACGTTGTCCAGGTGACAGTGAGTATAAGAGATCTTTGAGAGAGTATATGTGTACGATATCAGATAAGGCATGAACATATAGATAGAGGATGGGAGCAAGCAGACGGTAAACGGCCCAACTTATGAAAGACTTCACTGATTATAGACATTGAGTAAATTGACCATTCAATACTTAGATATGATGTGGATAAAAACGCTGGTATAATGGTCTGAGCATCTCTTTACATATAAGAAACAGTGCGCTGTTAATATCGCCACAGTACGGCCAGCTTCTCGGAGGATTTGCCCGATCTCCCGACTTCACCAGATCCACAATATATCGTCCAATATCATATCAGATCGTTTCTCGACTCACGACAGCCAAACTCGAGCAATTGGCAGCCGACACGGCGTGACTTGCGCCAATCATGTCTGCCTCACTGCTGCGGTCGCGTCTCGCCGCCACCGGCCTCAAGTCCGTCCCCCGATCGACGCAAAACTCTCTCAGAACTTCGGTCCCTCGTCGCTATAATTCGAGCTCAGCCGGCAGCTCTGGTGGCGGATTCAAGGTTGCAGCTTATAGCGCTGCGCTGGCAGCTGCTCTGTATGCTTCATACTACTATTCGACCGACACACGGGCATTCGTCCACCGATATGTCGTCCCGCCGCTGCTGCGAACCGTCGTCCCCGATGCCGAAGATGCGCACCATTTGGGTGTTTCAGCGCTGAAGCTGCTCTACGAAGTCGGCTTGAACCCCCGAGAACGTGACGCCGCCGCCAACAGCTCCAGCCTCTCAGCCTCCGTCTTTGACCACCAATTGGCGAACCCAATCGGCATCTCGGCCGGTCTGGACAAGGATGGCGAGATTCCCGATGCGCTGTTTGCGCTCGGAGCCGGCGTTGTTGAAGTCGGTGGCTGCACGCCGCTGCCGCAAGAGGGAAACCCCAAGCCCCGAGTCTTTCGCGTGCCGATTCTCGACGGAATGGTCAACCGATACGGTCTCAACTCAAAGGGAGCTGACGACATGGCGATCCGCCTGCGCGACCGACTTCGACGATTTGCGCGCTCAATAGGAGTTACCGAGGAGGAAATCATCAGTGGAGAGGCCGGTGTTCCCGTGGGAAGCTTGAAGCCCGGACGCATACTCGCCGTGCAAATCGCAAAGAACAAGGAGACCAACGAGAAGGACGAGCAGGCCATCGCCTCTGACTATGTCTACTGCACAAAGCGATTGGCCCGCTATGCCGATGTTCTGGTCGTCAACGTCAGCAGCCCCAACACGCCAGGTCTCCGAGACCTTCAAGCTGCAGAGCCCTTGACACGGCTCCTCGCTGCCGTTGTTGACGAGGCATCTCGAACAGACAGAAAAGTGCGCCCCAAGGTCATGGTCAAGGTTTCTCCCGACGAGGACGAAGATTCGCAAATGGAGGGCATTGTCCAAGCTGTGCAGAAGAGCGGTGTCGACGGCATCATTGTTGGAAACACCACCAAGCGAAGAACCGGCCTCAACCCCAAGGGAGCCAAGCTCTCAGTCAGGGAGCAAAAGGCGTTGATGGAGACGGGCGGCTACTCTGGCCCTGCCATGTTCGACCGCACTTTGGATCTCGTTGGCCGATACCGCAAGATGCTCGACTCACAGCCTAGTGATGGTAAGGGTGAGCAAAAGGTGCTTTTTGCGACTGGAGGCATCACAAATGGAGAGCAGGCGTTGAAAGTGCTGAATGCTGGTGCAAGCGTAGCGATGGTGTACACGGGTTTGGTTTATGGAGGAGTTGGAACGGTTACACGGATGAAGAAAGAGATTCGCGATGCTCTATAGAGGCGTGATTTCAAGAGATGCAATGGAAGGATTTCCATGAGCGTCTTAGAGGTGTTGAAGGGAGATATATGATATACTACTACCTTTGTATTTATAACGAAAAGTCGGATAGCAACGTTGTGTCAATGCCAGTGTATAGACGGACATATGAATTTTCTACAACAATTTCTTAAGTATAACGTCCGTCTTATATCTCCGTCTGCTTTTGATGTTCTAGTGCTTGTTATTTACCGGTAGCGACGATGTAAACAAGCAGCCACAGCATTCTACTATAAACACCACAGCCTCTACAAAATGAATGTTTCTTCAAATACATCTACTTCTAATTTACCAACTAATCTATCCATCTCTACAGGTAGAATTCCTCTTCTTCTTTTTGATCCAGACTCAAAATGTACCAACAAAATGCCGGGTAGATGAAAGAAGATACCCGCTAGCACCAAACAGGCAAGGCACAGGTACAAGAAAGATACGCCACATGCCCCCACTAAAAAGTTCAAATCGATATCGATTTCTCCAGGCTTTTGAATTTTACCATCTCGACGCAAAACCGCCAACAGCAGCTCATCCGCCCATCATGGCCGCCGCAACGACTCTGCCCGCCCTGTTGGCGTCTCTCACACAGTCGCTGTCTCTGGCGCAAGAAGGAACTTCAAAAATCTCAACCATTGACCACCCCAAGGATGGAATTTCGCTCCTCGACGTCAAGAACGAGCTGCTGCTCTCATACCTCCAAAACCTCGTCTTCCTCATTCTCGTCAAGCTACGAAACGCAAAGTCAGATGGAAAGGACGCATCAAAAGAAAAGGACCAAGGTTTAGACGATGCTGTGCGAACAAAGCTTGTCGAGCTACGTCTGTTTCTCGAAAAGGGAGCCCGGCCGCTGGAAGAGAAGCTGCGGTTCTCCATCGACAGATTCCTTCGGACGGCGGAAGATGCGCAGCGACGCGAGAAGATGAAGGAGGCCAAGGCTAGCGCAAAGACTGGATCTAGCACCGACGAGTCAGGCTCAGGCTCTGAAGATGACGACGAGGATGATGATGAAGAGGACGACTCCGAGGTCGAGGACGGTCACTCCAGGCCCCAGCCTAAGCGAGGCAACTTTTCTGCCGCGCCCAACATGGGCTCTCTCATGGACGACGTTGCCATCCGTCCTGCGAAGCGCGACCAAAACGATGATGCTCCCGCCGGTGTATACCGACCCCCTCGCCGCGAGCGTCAAGTCATGGAGACGACCCAAACCCGCGAAAAGGCGGCCCGCCGCCCCATGCGCTCACACACCATGGAGGAGTTCGTCGCCTCTGAGCTCTCATCCGCACCCATTGCCGAGCCCAGCATCGGCACAACCATCGTCCAGGGCGGCCGCAGAATGAAGACCCAGCAGGAACGCAAGGATGAACAAGAGCGCACCGAGTACGAAGAAACGAACTTTACCCGTCTCCCCAAGGAGAGCAAGAAGGATCGCGCCAAGAAGGCTAAGCAGGCCGGCCGCAGCGGACGGATGCAGTTTGGTGGCGAGGAGTGGCATAATCTCGGCGAGGGCGTTGATCGCATCGATCGGTTGACCAAGCGAAAGGAGGGCGGCGCAGGATCTGGTGTCAGAGCCATGTTGGAGAAGAGCCGGAAGCGTGGAGCCGATACGGAAGATGGACCGAGAGGGAGCGGACACCAGATGGGAGAGAGATTCCACAAGAAGGCCAGGCTGATGGAGATTGGACGGGGAAGCAGAGGGAAGGGCAGGAAATAGATTTTGGAATAGCATGATGCTGGTTTGCGCTCATATATGGCGTTTTGGCTTGTTAAAAGTTGTACACAGTGATGTTATATTATAATTAAGCACATATAAGTAGTATCTTGAAGAATGTATAGTGAATATCTAGAAACCAATCATATCATGACGCCCAAAACACCTCTTATGCAAGCATAACACATACATTCTCATCCCCTATTCATACAATCCCCTTAATTCCCCTTTTCATTCCTAAACAACTCCTTCTCAAGAAACTTGGGACAAATCATCTCCCACTTCTCCATGGTCCCGCGATCCGCTGGAATGCCCTCCGCCAACTGCGCAATGCCCTTCTTGCGCCTCTCCTCAAACAGCGGCTTCGCTCTCCTATACCACCACGTCTGACTTCACTGCCTCTCCCGCTGGTACTTTTCCACCGAGTTGTGGTGAATCATGACGGGTACTGTGCCGATGCAAATCTCCGTGTATAGCGGCATCGTCGCCCACATATCCGGCATGTTTCCTCTCATCCATGGAAGGGGCTTGTCGCTGGGTAAATCGTTTGGTAGGGACATCATTTCAGTTTTGGGGACGCAGTCGAACTTCCCTGTTTTACCCATTTGCTGCTTCACAGGGAGGCTGTGGCGGATATATCGTGCATCAGTGACAGCGTTGGAAGTTTGATGGCCCAGCAGAGACCAATAATCCAGAGCAATGCCGAATTCATAGGGTTTGTCGGGAAGATATGTCTTGTTGTACTGCTGATGAGTGAAGGCAGGTTCCAAACGATCAAGCACAGGGACCTGCTGGACAACCGTAGGAGGGGGCCATGATCCAGCTCGTCCTGGAACAACCCTATCAAGCACATCATCAACATGGGTGCGATGATGTCGCCTCATGACTTCGCGATAATACTCTTGTTCTCCAAACATCTCAACAAAGATGCTCTGATCACTACCCTTGTAACACGCATCTGATGCCCCAGTTCCATCATCAAACGAAGCGCCCTTTCGGTTCTGACATTCTTCCAGTTTCTCCAGAGCTCTCTCCAACACGCGACGCACTTCTCCCACCGGGCCAATGATGTATCCCGAGTTGAGATACCTAGTTCGGTAGCTGCTCCATTGGCTGGTTCCAACAAACGTATCGGTGTTTCCGCCGTAAAGATCGTTTGGGAGGGGTGATTCCGGGACCGGATAGCAAGCCACGGAAGTGAGTAGATTCGGTGCACAGCGTTTGCCCGCTCCAAAGACAACTCGTGAATTGATGCCCTCCATGGTATAAGCTCGACCCATACGGTGAGAAACTCGTGCGGCATCGTCCTCAAGAATGGCATTGTAGCGAGACAAGAGCACGTCAAGAGGGAGCTGGAACCAAATATCGTATGCATCGAGCATCATAACAAGCTCATCATCGAAGCCTGGCTGGTTGACACGTTTAGGGTCATTAATGTAATCCAGAGTCCGTGTAATTTTGGCAAAATGTGAACCGCCTCCAAGTAGTCCACTGGCGCGGTCCTGGTCTGCCCAAGCGATAATCGTCGGGCTGGGATACCCTAAGACGGATCATGGTAAGGAGTGTCTTGCAAAAGTTGATGTTGCTTCTTGTGGCGGGTAAAAGAATGTGAATTTTTTGATCTGTTGTCTGAGAGACGGCGGTAGTCTGGTTACTCGGAGGTTGAGCAATGCGACTTGTGGTCCATGGTTGTTTCGGTGTTGCTGAAGTTTCATGCTGGATAGTGTACTTTTATTGTGTGAGTTAACCATCTAACATGGAGTTGTCTTCATGACAACTCGAAACGTTGAATCCACTTACTGGTGCGAGTATGTACAAGGCTAATGTGCTAAAGACAAAAGCGATGCCAACTACCGAAATGGGACGCCGAACCCGGCTTGAGAAGAGTTGCAACATAGTAGGATACCTCGACTATTGCCCAGGAAAATAAAGGAGAGTAATGGGCACACTTTAACAATTTGGTTTGAATGAATGAATGACAGAGTTTAGCAAAAAGAGTGTGTGAGGTGCGCGACCTGATCACCTCAGTTGACAAGTTTGCCCCTGATTCTCAAGCGCAAGAGCATAATATGCGCTCAACCACAACTCTCGCAACTCAGCAAACACACAAAAAAGGAGTGACAGACAATGCAAAGAGAAGGGAAAATTAAGATAAAAGGAAAAGAAAAGAAGGAAGCAGGTCATCATAATCTCTGGAGGACGGCCAGCACGCGTCCCCACATGATTAACAGCTTGGTTGTTGCGGCTACGAAGCAATTGCGCAGGGGCGCGTTCAGCCGCAGATGCAAATCCTCCTTTCCCCAGGAACAAGAGACGTCTAAGCTGATAAGCCAGGAAGCCGGTGTTGCCGCTGCCAAGATGTTAGGCAAACTATTATCTAGCTTTGCTTTTGAGTGCTTTGAGCACTGCCAAGTCCTAAACTCCCAACGCACGGATTATGGGGTTGTCAAAGATATGTCAAAATATAGTAAGTCCTTCTAGAACAAGACCCCTGAACCCCATCGCCGTGTCATACAAGTGCCCGCCGCGGCCCGTCAGAATTTAGTCCAATATACCCCATGTATGTAGGCTTGTGCGTTGAGTCATCATGATGAGCAAAGATGAAAAGGGAAGGGAAATTTTGTTGTGGGTGCACGATTGGCCGTTGGTGTTGTGACGCCCCTGTCGGATTATTGAACAAACATGGCACCACGGCTCTTAGCTTGGCCCACATCGGGGCTCTAATTTAACCTCGACTTACTGAGCGGTTTTGGTGTCAATCTTCAAGCGGGAAAGGGATTCACAGCTAGGACTTTTAATTCCGGGGAGAGACTCTTCATCATTCTTAGTCGCTCTGCTGTCATCCGCGAGATGTAATTGTAAAGACGGAATACACCCTAACTCATTGGCCAATTTGTTGACGGGCAAAGCAGCACGGGTTGCTTCATTGGTTCTGTAATATTACAGAGTACCTGTACCTAATTTTAACCTTCAGAGACTTTGCTCCTTCTGTCTTGCGCTGTATGAGGTACTATTCGATGATGCCCAGTTTTGACGGGATGGTGGATCCTCTAGAGTAAGAGTTCCCGGCATCTATATCTGTGGGCCATTGATCGCAGCTATTCAATCCTCAAATGTCGGGCTACTTAACCACGTACAAATTTTGTCGAGAGCAAATGTATCATGATGTGTCTCCGATGTTGTATAGTCCTTTATATCACAATCAATCCAGCCTTTCGTACCACGGCTAGTTGACAACTTCTCCCCAATCCTCCGAGATGAGCCAAAGTCAATCAGAATGGGCCTACCGTCCTCTGCCACAAGGACATTTGAGGGGTTCAGGTCGTTATGGGCCCAGCCAAGCCTATGCAAGTGATGAATTGCCGAGCGCAGTGATTCCATGAAGAGCTCTTTATCTTGGATGGTTTGGCCACTCTTTAGGAAGCTATTCAAGTCGTAGGGATGTCGGTCCAGGACAAGTCCAGTGATGTATCCACGCCGAACATGACAACCGTGATATTCAACAATGTTCGGGTGAGGTTGGCTCCTTAGCATTTCCATGACTTCTGCCTCCTCTACTAACCCCTCGCGGAGGAGATGCAAAACTTTGAACTTTACAAAGTTGTCATATTGCTTCACTTGGGGTCGTTTGATGAAGATGCCTGGAGGGAGATGTTGAGGAGCCTTGGTTGTAAGGGAAGCTTGAGGCCACGGTGGGAAGATTTCGTCGTCAGGAAGTCGAGTGAGGGAAGCGGTGATTTCTTGAAACGTGATGTCTGCCTTTGGTTTGTCGATCTCGCAGTAAAATATCTTGTCATCGTCCACCTTTGCGATTTGGGTATATTGGAAGTCTTCGGTTTCCTCGTCAAATTCTTCATATACCCAAAGTAATTCTTCCCAGCTGGTAATCTCAGGCGCCATGGCTAGTGAATTCGGATTCATTAGACTCTACTGCACAAGAGGAAAAGAGCGGTCTGCCGTGGATTTAAATATAACCCAAGGCCTGCATGTTCTTATGCCGCATTGACACGATTGCGATGCACGATCCTCATATTGCATTCCAACGCCTCAAATGACCAACAGTACGAAAGTTGCAATGATTTCAGCTCCATCCGCAGCGTCAAAAGTATCTCACGCTTTAATTACCAGCATAAGATAGATTGTCTCTACTAAGTAACTCTCGCGCCCTATCGCATGTTGTACCTAACAAAAGGGGAGAGATTAAGGACAAAGACTACTCTCGGAATCTAAACGGGATAACACCTAGCAATCATCGTCCATACTATGATTACGCTTCTGGATCCGATCAATAGAAATGAGGCAAGCATCTGCCCAATATCCTCTTACCAATTCTTTATGCGGGATAGATAGCAGATAGATAACAAGTGATTTTCCTCCGTATCAGCTCATACTCTTTTGGTGTCTTTTATAGCACTCTTAGGTTAGTCCCTTCCCTCCCTCCACAGGCTTTTGGGAGAAGATGAAATATAGGTAGTTACTGTACAGTGCTAGAGCTTGACGTCGTTACGGTGCTCTTCACAACATTTTTAACCTCAGTCAAGTCCTGAAGCGGCGGGATTGAACTGAGAGTTCATGCCGGAGATGAAGCTGTGACATTTCATAGCATTTTTAACCTCTCACAAAGCCTAGAGACTCGCAAAGGTTCATGTATCTATACTTATATCACTATACAAACGTCTGGAAAGAATAAGTTTCTGTACTCTTTCCTTCAAAATAATATAATACTAGGTAGGCTGAGGCCTCCATACTACCTTAGTAGTACTGGGTATAGTAGGCCTAACCTAGCAATACTTCGGCGGCCAATTATTAGCGGAGTCCTTGTTTCCAATGAGCCGCATCTGCACTGCGACCCAAGAGGTAAAATCCTTCACAACATTTTCATCTCACTAGAGTGGAGTCACATAGATCTGCCTGTTGGGGGGGTGTTCATGATTTTCACAGCATTTTTAACCTCTCCCAAGACCAGAGACTGACAAAAGACTACGTATCAATACCTTTAGCCCTATGTTATTGTCGTGGGAGAACAACTCTCTATACCTTCTACTTTGAAGCAATGTAATAAGGTAGGCAAAGTCCTGCATACCTAGCAGGCGGCAGCCTACCCAATTATGAGCTCTGATCGCAAATGAGTAACTGAATGAATGCGAATTCACAGCATTCTTAGCCTCTTTGAGAGGCGAAATTGTTGTACATGCACGAATCATGCGAATTATATGAAGGAGAAGATAGCCAATCACTGCTTCTACCTAGTATGAGGCTCTTCAAGCAAATCCCAGCAGGTAAGAGAAGTGATTTTTTTTCTGTGGTCACGCTTTTCACAGCATTTTTAACCTCACCCAAGGCATGGAGCGGCTCGGTGAAGCTAGTCCCGATTCTCCAGCACAGATGCAGGGCCCCCCGATAAGCACCGATAAAAGCTGCCATGAAATTTCTCCAAAGACACCCCACCTCCAAATCGCAGCCAACGACTCATCACCAGCTATCATCACAATACTTGATAAAAACATTATCTCTTGTTATAAAATCTCTTTACCCGTAATATTACTCAATTCCAGAATCATCACATCATATCCACCCATAAAACGACCCAATTGGACCTCCCTAAGACAGCCACCATGTCCAACATAGATCCCGACCTCATGGACATTGTCAACGACAACCCCAAACTCGACCACGCCGACGCCGACAACAACGACGAAGACGACCCCATCACCGCAAGCTACCAAGTCTTCCTCAACCCAGCCCTCCCCCTCGGCCGCCGCCTCCTCGTCCTCCAACACCCCAACCGCACTGACAGCACGCCTCGCCCGCCCCCCACCGAGCTACGCCTCAAGGAACACTCGGGCATGGTCGAGATCGACATGCCCATGGACAACACCACCGCGTACGACCGCGAAAAGGGCCTCCGCTGGGGCCGCACGCTGCAAAACTCCATGGCCGTCAAGAATGGGGGGAGTCACGGTCTGGCGGGAGGTTTCGGTGTCGGTGCCGTTCAGCAGCGCGCGCCTAGGAAGAAGGGCGACGTCGAAGAGGATGAAAACCTCGATTGGAACGATGCCGTGCGCCAGGGTAAAGTCCTCAGCACACAAACTTTGGGTGGCCAGTATCCCGATACCGACGAAGTCCAGTACATGGTCGGCGTCTTCCAAGGCAGTACGTTTTACCCCATCTTTCTTTTCTCAAGATATAGATTCGCAACTAACAAAGATTCTTCCCAAAACAGAGGACCTCCATCTCACCCCCGTCTCCAACCTCATCCACCTCCGCCCTCAACTCCACCACCTCGACGCCGCCACCGCGCAAGAACGCCAATCCTCCGCCGCCGCATCAAAGGACGGCGCAGCTCCCGCAGCCCCCACCGCCCGCGCAATCCACATGACCATCAAGACCACCGCCGAGGGAGCAGACGGTGTTTCCACGGAGACAATGGCCGATCGCCTGCGCTCCGTCCAGACCGAGCCCTGGCGCAAGATGCGCTACACTGACGAGAACGAGGAGACTGCGTGGGAGGTCTACAACGACAGCTTGTTCCTCCGGCCGAGACCTGAGACCGCGGGCGAGCAGGGTGCGCCCGCCGCTGATGCGGATAGGGACCTGGAGGAGCTCGTACCGACGTTGGGCAATAAGTGGGATGACAAGCAGTTTCTTGAGTCTATCAGCGGTATCAAGAAGCCTGATCCCGTGCCAGAGCTGCCCGTTGAGAAGAAACCAGAGCCCGTTGCTGCTGTTGCTGCGCTGCCGGCAGAGGAGCCTCGTCAGCCACCGAGGGCGACTCGTCCCAGAGCTGGTGCGGCTGCGGCGCTGGCTGCTCGAAGAGGTGGGCGAGCGAGAGGCGCTTAATCAGTCTAGAGTCGCTCATCAATCTTTTGCATGGAATCAGGTGTTTATGGAGTTTTTGGTTTTCTAATCGTCAACTATGTGCTTTATCATCATATATACTTTTCTAGCTGGGTGGTTGGATCTACATAAAATACAATACTATTCATACCCATCACTTAAAACAACTCAAATCCACTGCCCACACCACATCAAGTGATTAATCAAGAAGAAAAAAAAGAGTTCAATGTTGCATTGTCCTCATATAGAGGATCGAAAAATTCGAGTTTAACGACTCACTCACCCACAACCACCCTCCATCGTGACTCGGTATCATCCTCACTTCCCCCCTTATCCACTCGTTGGTATAGTAGTAGTACAACATGACAAGATCAAACGATAATATCCCGCTCATTTGCCCACGGACTAGCAACCCTTGCAGCACTACAGCTCCCTTTTTTGAAATAGATGCAAAACGACAAGTTTCCCTCCAAGTCGTCCAGATTATCTTTTTTTCCCATCCCATAGCACGAGCACAACAACTGCTAGTCCAATCCTTCCAACTTGCTTTACCCACTGCAATAATTTCTAACGAAAAAAAAATGTATTTTTGTAGTCGAGTTTCTCCCATCAAAATCATGTAAAAGACCAGCTCCCGGGTCCTGTTTTTCTCATTTACTGTCCCATCAACATGTCCACGTCCAAGCCAATCGAGTGCAAGAACAAGTTGACGCTGCTAAGGCGCTCCGTGGCCATTGTGGGAGGCAGCGTCTTTGCGAGAGAGATGGTGCCAATGACACGATCCTTGACAGCAAGGACCAGGCGAGTCTGCTGGTCGTTGCTGGCGCTGACTCCAAGAGCCGCGAGGAGCTGCCATACGTACACGTCTGATCCGGTGTTGATGCTGCCGGGGAACATGTAGGGTAGCGACATTTCGAGCCGGCTAAAGAAGATTTCATATGTTTGATCCCTAAAGAGAATATTAGCCATTATGTGCTTATTGTTTGATAGGGAATTCTAATTAAGCAACTTACCATTTCTCCCACTGTTCAGGGGAGCCGCCACCAGTCTGTTTGAGAAGCACGGCACGGCTGAGAATTAGTGTGAGCATAGAAACGCCAACTCTGGTCTTGGCGATGTGATCAACGTTGAGATTGGTGGCAATCAAGTTCAAGACGCCATCCACAATATCCAGTCCAGTATCGTTAAAGTACTGCATCAACGATGGCATGACAGTGGATAGGAACAGGTCAATGTTCTCCCGCATTCTCGCGTTAAGAGTGGGCTCGTCGTTGGTCACGGCAGCGCCATTCACCACATCCAGCTGGTCGAGGTGGTAGACAATCATGGTCATGATGGTGGTGCGCTGTTCGAAGCTCAGATGAGGAAAGATTCGAGGAATAGCCTTCTTTCCCTTGGCGCAAGACAAAAAGGCAATAAAGGGGTGAGGGACGACGACCCCAATGGGCTCGTGCACCTTGAGTTCTTCCCAGAGCCGGGAGTTGAGAGCCTCCAATCCCGCTGCCCACTCTCGGTGCTTCTCCTGCAACTCCTGGTCGGCCTGGTTCGTGATAGGAGGTGGCATGAGTCGAACGTGGTCTTCGATCTTCATCAAGGTGACGTAGACCCGCTCGGCATTTCGCAGAATCGTCTTGCGGTCAAGGCCGTTGGCAGGCGACTTCTTTCCGCTTCCAGCTCGGTTGTGATGGGGCTCGTTTTCCGCCGCGCGCTTGATGTTGAGCAAGGGCTTTGGGGTTTTGGCATTGCTAAAGGATATCTTGCCCAAGCTGCCAGCGATGACGAGCTGGGGATTCTTGGGCTTGTTCTTGGCGGCCTCGACAGCTCGCTGGACCTGCTGCTCCATGCGCTGGATATGATTCTCCGCAGGCCTTCCGTGGCGGCGCATGTTTCCATGGCGGCCACCAGTCTGGAAAAGATAGGTCTGGGCAAAGTTGCTCAGAGGCTGGCTGGGGTTTTGACGTTGACCGGCACGAATATGGCTATAGACTTGGTAGTAAAAGTCTTCCGAGAGAGAAGCGTCGGATCCCTGCTCGACAGGGTTGCCCGTGGCGGAGACGAGCTGTTGGAGCTGAATACGAGTGATGAAATTCTTGTCTTGGGGAGTCATCACACCGTTGTCCTTGGAAAGCAACCAGATCTTGTGGTTGCGCTTGGCACGCTTGGTCTCTTGATCCAGGAACGCAACCTTTTCCTCCTCAGACATGTGGGCCAACTGAGGATGAGCGCTCAACTGCGCCATCTTCGCGGCATCCTGTTGGGCAGCTGCTGCGATGCGCGCCTCAGTAGACATACGCTTGGGGTTTTGAAGAATCTGCACAGGCTGAACTGCGGGTGCGGGTTGCTGCTGGAGATTGTGATATTGCTCCTGCTGCCCAGGAGGGGTGGGCAGCTTGGGGGCGAGAGAAGGCGAAGCCTTTGCTTGTGAGCCTTGAGGCCGCTGCAGGATGGTAACAGGTTGCGGCTGGCCGTGCTGGGGGTGAGGAGATGCATGCTGAGCAGGCGGATAACCAGTAGAGGCTTGTTGGTACGAAGCAAGCTCGGAGACAGCTGGCTGCGGCGAGGGCTTGACTTGAGCGCGCATGGCTGCCTCGACTTCTTCCAGGCTCATCACCTTTCTTCCAACACTGGCCGAAAGCGCGGGCTGAGGAGAAGGCTTGGGGATTGGGATAGCCGCTGCCTTGGAGGGGCCAATGCCCCAGATGCTCTGGTCGACATGCAGATCCGGGAGAGGCTCGGGCTCATTGTACTTTTCGTAGCCTGTCCGATGAGGCCGTGTCGCTATGGGTTCGGCATAGTAAGACGGATGTTGTTCATAGGCCTGTTGTCCATATGCTTGTTGCCCATACGCCTGCTGTTCATAGGGATGTTGCGCATACGACTGGGAGGGTATGCCAATGGGCTGAGCCTGGGTTTGGGAAACATTGGCTCGTGCGGCTGGTTGCAACCGGTTGAAGCGAAGATGCTCCTCCTCGATGGCATCGGCAACCTTGGCCGTCTGACCAAAAAAGTCAAAGTCCTTGCCAACCTTTGCAGCACCAGAACCAGAATCGGCAGGGCCACCGCCAAAGGTGTCGTCGTTGAAAGCATCGTCGGCATCGTCTAGCTGATCTCCAAGGCCATCGTAGGTGTCTTCGAAGTCGAGGGCATCGCCGCCGTCATCGTGGTGACCAGAGAGGCCGGCGAATGGATCATGCGGTTGGGAAAAGCCTGGGGCGGCCGTGTTATGCCCACGGCCGCTGGTATCGAAGCCGAAGAAAGACATGTTGGATTGTTTTGACGAGGAATTATATGTTTAACATACTAGTAATGATGTTGTTAGTGTGGAGGACAAGGTTTTATATGAAACAATTTCGCGAGGCTTCTTTAGACTCTGAGCTGCTAAGAGTGGTATAATCCGCAAAAGCTTAAGGGCTGGTGGTGAGCTGGAGAGATTGTTGAGCCCCGGAGTGGCCCCGCAATTCTGCGCGCGATGTGTTGTCTCGCCCATCTGGCAAGGCTGAAAGGGACGAGGCCTCGACAAGGCTCGAATATCGGACGCAGCTTCCCCTCCTTGACAGCTCTCCACCAGTTGTTGGCCAGAATAGCTCCGGTGACGGCAGAAAACAGCTTGAGGACAAAGGCAGCAGAAGACGACGTACCGCTAAGATAGTGAAGGGATGGCGAGGACTTGAAAAGCGCACAAACCTATCATGGTGTCTTCCCGCTGCGACGCCGAGGATGTCCAAGAGCACAAGCAAGAAGCTGACCAAACGCGGAGCTCCTTGTCAAAACGCGGCCTGTCCAACAAGGCGCAGCTGAGCAGCGATCCAGAAACCAGAAACTCGAGGCGGCGAAGCGAGAGCACAAGCGCCTGGAGGCCAATTGTGCGGTTTTGGTGAGAGACTGACGTCCTCGAATACCCCCACATGTGGGAGGAAACAGAATCAGTCAGCCGGCGTGGGGTCACGTGGCCTCGCGCATGGAGGGGCAGCGAGAACGGGATGCATAAATCCCGGTCGTGTAATACCTACAGTACCCAGGTATCTACCTTACCAGGTAGGTATGAGATTTCACCATGAGAAGTTTAATGAAACGGTACCAAGTAAATTATCACCAAAACGGTCAATTGGATGGATACCAAGGTTCTTGTGGCTTTTCTTTTCTTGAATTATGTGGGAGACAAAAACTCTACTATTTGTTTATGGATACCTTCCTGGGTCGATAGTGCAGATACTATTTGGTGGCCTATCTCTCTGACTCCATACAGGTACTAAGTGGGAAGAAAACAATAGTTCAATGTTCTCTGGGTATTCTTTTTTTTTTCAGGTAATGCCTTGTAGACATCCAGTTCCTTGAGAATCTTCTACCAGAGCTATTTTCCTCTGGCATCCAGTATTGTCACCAGCCGTATGTTTGAGACATGGAATGCTGGATAACTAAAGAGCCACTCCCTTCTTCAGTCGCTACCAGGTACAAACATGTAGCTGTGACGTGTTTCATTCATGGACTCTCGCTTGGCTGTGTTCCAGTGTGTGATCGCCTCAAGCCATTCAGCAGCCAATCTCCTACATGACGAGATCGGATACCCGGCTTACGAGTACATACTTGAGTCTTTGGACAAGGATGACCCGTACGTGCATGTACATGTGCAGTACCATGTAGGGGTCTATAACAGGCATCCGCCGATCTAAGTCCATCACTTGTTACTCTGGTTAAAACACTCAATGTTGCCTTTGTATTGGGGGCTTTAGTTTGTCTACAGTGCCAAGCTCGCTACTATCCCACACATGTTATGCAGTACATAGGTACCTTCCAAGTTGTATATACCCTTACGAGTACGCACTCAGCCACCAGACGTCTACATTGAATCATTCCACGATCCTTCCGCCGAGCTACTAAATCGACAGGGTTAGGCGACGATCAGTGAGTGCTGAGCCTCCACTGCGAAACAGCAGTGCGCTAGTGGTTACAGGGGCTTCAGTTACAGCGAGAGATCGATCCAATGCCACCCAGAGCAGAGAGAAACATATCGATAGATACAATCCATGGATCAATTTGCTGTTGGTTGGCGAGATGCATCGCGTGCCAGCCATTGTGCGACCAAGAATATGCCTCCTTTTGGTGCTGGCATCAGGTCAGGTACCACCTCGTATTGCTCTGTACTCTGTCCGGCATCGTCTCTCATACCGCTTCTTCTTGTTCCATGTCGCACCACAGCAGATGGACAGCAAATTTGAGGCCTCTGTTGGGCTGGCCAGTCAGCCCCCTTTGCCATGTCCCGGCACTGCACAGCACTGCTTAGCACAGGCTTATCCGCCCAAGATTCCGGATTGCCGTCTCCTGAGCCTGAACATGAGCCTGAACGGCAACAATTTCCATGATCCATCGATGTGATTTAATCTGTACGGAGTACCTAGTAGTGCTATAAGGGGTACGACCACGGTACTTGTCAATACTCCAGCTGCCTGTAGTACATGGACCCCATTCGCTGTAAGTTTACCGGCCACTGCCACTTCAAAGGGGCCAATCTGTCTTTACGAGCGCATGTACCAGCCGCGTACTTGGTAACGCCCAATAGCTCCCTGCAGTCGACGGTTAGGGGACTTTAGCACACGCAAGCCCGGCCGGCCCTGCTGGACTCAGCTGCGTAATGCCGGCCGAGTCGTTTGCAGCTGCTAACCCGCTACTGGCAAGATACGAGGCGCTCTCTGGAACCTGAAGGATTTCCCTCCCACTTATTATCTACGGATACCCGCCTCAATCTTTGTTCCTCCTTTTCATCTTCTCTCGTTTCAGGCCCTTTCCATTTCTTTTCTTCATTGACGACTTTTTCCATCACCAATTCGCTGCTCTGGCTGCCCGAATTCAACCAACCAGCGGCCCGACTTGACTAGAATTTCCTCCTGCACGGGGCTCCCTTCAATCTCTGGCGATTCGATACAACCCGGCCATGTGCGTCTAACAGCATCTGTCCACGATCCCAGACGCTGTGCACCACCCCTGTCTCGATTGTTTCCCTCCACCTCAGAAACAAAACCAGCTCCTTTCCCGCTCTCCATCGACGTCGTTGATTTCCTCCAACCGCTCGTCTTCTTCCTGGCAATTGTTGCCGCCCTCGTACCATCATGGCGTCTGCAAATGCGCGCTATGTGCGCTACCTACTTATCGCATTCTTTGTACGTGGCTCCAAACACAAAAACCCCGACTCGTTTAATGCAAAAGGCAAAAAGGCACGGTGACGCATGCACAAGCGGGCAGATGCTAACCGAGATGCAAAGACGATTCTAGTCTTCTACTTTGTCTCCAATTCCAAGTACGAGGGCGTGGACATTAGCAAGGGCGCCTTCACATCGCCCAACCAGCAACCCCAAGATGTCTCCAAGCCCGCACCGCCAAAGGCTCCCTCTGGCTCTGGCGATGCAAAGGACTTCCCTCTCGCCCTGACCCCGAACGATCCCGGATTCAACGACCTGGTGGGTATTGCCCCCGGCCCCCGAGTCAACGCCACCTTTGTCACCCTCGCCCGAAACAGCGACGTCTGGGATATTGCTCGCTCGATCCGCCAGGTCGAGGACCGCTTCAACCGACGATACAACTACGACTGGGTCTTCCTCAACGACAAGCCCTTTGACAGCACTTTCAAGAAGGTGACGACATCTCTGGTGTCCGGCAAGACATACTATGGCGAGATTGCCCCCGAGCACTGGTCCTTCCCCGAATGGATTGACCAGGACAAGGCCAAGAAGGTGCGAGAGGACATGGCGGAGCGCAAGATCATCTACGGCGACTCGGTCAGCTACCGCCACATGTGCCGCTTCGAGTCGGGCTTCTTCTTCCGCCAGCCCCTGATGATGAACTACGAATACTACTGGCGCGTGGAGCCCTCCATCGAGCTCTACTGCGACATCCACTACGACCCCTTCCGCCTCATGGTTGAGAATGGAAAGAAGTACAGCTTTGTGCTGAGCTTGTACGAGTACCCGGCCACCATTGCCACTCTGTGGGAGAGCACCAAGAAGTTTATGAAGAACCACCCCGAGCACATTGCCGAGGACAATTCGATGAAGTTTTTGAGTGACGACGGCGGTGAAACCTACAACAACTGCCACTTTGTAAGCATCTCCCCTTTGTTGACGTTAACCCCGAGTTTAACTAATAAGAGATGACAGTGGTCCAACTTTGAGATTGGCAGCCTAGAGTGGCTGCGAAGCAAGCAGTACATTGACTTTTTCGAGTCCCTGGACAAGGATGGTGGCTTCTTCTACGAGCGATGGGGAGATGCTCCCGTGCACTCCATCGCCGCCGGCCTGATGCTCAACAAGAGCGAGATTCAGTTCTTCAACGACATTGCCTACTGGCACGTCCCCTTTACTCACTGCCCCACTGGCGAGAAGACAAGAATCGACCTGCGTTGCCATTGTGATCCTAAGGAGAATTTCGATTGGAGGGGTTATTCTTGTAAGTCGGCCCTTGCTGACCGTAGTAGTATGTGAGAGTGCGAGCGTTTGCTAATTATTGACATAGGTACGTCCCGGTTCTTCGACATGAACGGCATGGACAAGCCCGAGGGCTGGGAAAACCAGCGGGATTAGAGAATGGGGTGGAAAAGTTTTTATACTTGACCAGTGATCAAGTTTTCAATGAGACGGGCGGGTACGCTTAGTTATTCATACTCGAGTTTAAATCGCAGGCACGTCTCACACATCAAGTGCTTGTGCATGTGTATGTGTATGCACGAATGAATTGAAGGGGGACTATGAGAAGAGACGAAAACAAAAAAAGGGAATGGTATTTTTTTAAACTGCGGGAGGTATAAAGGGGCGTCTGTGTCTGCTGGCTTTACACGATTTGGACTATGATTGCTGGTGCAAATATAGTATAGGGTGAAATGGAAAGTGAGGGTGTTTGTTTGACGTGACTTGCTGTTCCAAGGTGTGATTATATGTTGTTCTTTTTTATGTGTATTGTACAGTGCTCATCTCTTGTGCTGCTCTATGGTGTTTTTATACATGGCGGTCCAATGTCTAGATCAACATTTCCCTCATCTGCGCAAGAAATCCGTCATCTTCATATATCCTTTTGCTCTCCATCCGTTCATACACCAACTCAACCAACGGTAGCCTTCTTAGGCTTCTTGGTACCATATTTACTCCTGCTCGTCGTTCTGCTCGCAACACCGCCCTAAAACAAACTCAAGTCAGTTCACATACTCTAAATTTCAAACCCATGATTTCAATCTCAAGCATACCAGATCCAATGCCCCTCGCACCAAATGATATCGCACACCAGGACAATCCTGCGCCCTCCCTCCCCTCACAAGCACAACACTATGCTGCTGGATATTATGCCCTTCACCGGGGATATACGCCGTAACAACAGCTCCCGAAGATAACTTGACACGCGCAGTCTTGCGCTCGCCGGAATTGGGCTTCTTGGGCCTCACGACGCCGACACGAAGACACACGCCCTTGAGGGCGGGACAGTGCGTGTTGGATAGAGCGGGCGAGACGGCGTGACGAGCTCGTTTTCCCTTTCGGATGCCGCGCAGGACTTGGTTCAGGGTGGCTTGCGGGGCGGGGGTTGTTGAGAATGCGCGCTGGGCGAGGGAGAGGAGCGGCGAGGAGGAGGCGAGGAATCTGGAGGATATTGATGTGGAGGAGAGAGTCGTTGTCGTCGATGTGAGGGATTGGCGGGCGGCGGGGGAGAAGAAGCTGCGGAGGAGTGCGGAAGCCATGATGGGCTGCGCAATTGGGATTGTTCTTGCTTATAAAAGCAAGATCCCCCTTGGTGTGTTGTTGTATGTGCAATTGAGTTGGCGATTGTCGTTGTGCCTCTGCTATCAATCCAACCATCAATATACAGCCATCACCAAATCTTGCAAGTGGGCTGTCACATGACCTTGAAGAATCCCGGAACCCCAGATCAGCCGCATTCCGTACGAGTACACAAAACGGTACCTCACACAATGTACCTTTTTCTTCCCTATCCCTCGCGCGACATGTGAAAAGGGTCCCCTAGCTCGGTGCGGCTAAATCCCGGCTCTTCATCTCACAAATCCTCACCCCCGTTCCTTTCACCCCGCTGCCCGTCGGCGTCGGTATAGCGGCCCCGGATAGAATGGTTATCCTCGGCTGAATCCACCGAACAACCACAAGTTCAACGAACCAGCTGGGGGTGGGAAAAAGCAAGTCAAGAGCCGGGCCCGGCGATAATCGATTGATTACTGCTTTTCTTCCCTTTTTCTTCTTCTTCTTCTTCTTCTTCTCTTCTTTTCTATTCATCTCCAGCCTCGCTGTCTTTATCTTCGTTTCGATTCTTTCTCATTGCGTAGAGCTGATAGCCTCGGTCTCATCCTCTCCCCCACATCCTTTCTCATCTACAAGCTCCCCCAAAATGTCATCGTCATTCACACGGGCCCTGCGCCCTGCCCTGCGCTCCAGCCGGGCCCTCGCCCAGCGAAGCTCCGTCGCCAGCGTCCTCCGTCCAGCCATCCGAAGCAATGTGTAAGTCAAGCAGCAAAACCTCTTCTCAGCATCAATATATCAATCCATCAACAGCTAACAATAACAATGCCATCGTCATCAGCCCCATCCGCCATCTCGCCACAACCACCCCCAGACTTTCCTCCGCCTCCCCCATCGACATCTCGGAAATCCCCCCCACGCCAATCTCCCACCTCTCCGAGATCGAGGCCGCCATGACCGAGTCCGTCTCCAAGTTCGCCACCGACGTCGTCCTCCCCAAGGCCCGCGAGATGGACGAGGCCGAGGCCATGGACCCGGCCATTGTCGAGCAAATGTTCGAGCAAGGGCTCATGGGCATCGAGATCCCCGAGGAGTACGGCGGCGCGGGCATGAACTTCACCTCGGCCATCATCGCCATTGAGGAGCTCGCCCGTGCTGATCCCAGCGTCAGCGTCATGTGCGACGTCCACAACACGCTCTGCAACACGGCCATTATGAAATGGGGTTCTGAACACATCAAGCGCACCTATCTCCCGCGCCTGGCCACCGACACCGTCGCCTCCTTTTGCTTGTCCGAGCCCGTCTCCGGATCAGACGCCTTCGCCATGGCCACCCGCGCCACCGAGACCGCTGATGGTTTCGTCCTCAACGGATCAAAGATGTGGATCACAAACTCCGTCGAGGCCGGCATCTTCCTCGTCTTCGCCAACCTCGACCCGTCAAAGGGCTACAAGGGCATCACCGCCTTCGTCGTCGAAAAGGGCACCCCCGGCTTCTCCATCGCCAAGAAGGAGAAGAAGCTCGGCATCCGCGCCAGCAGCACCTGCGTCCTCAATTTTGACGACGTCCACGTCCCCAAGGAGAACATCCTCGGCGAGCGCGGCCAGGGGTACAAGTACGCCATCAGCATCCTCAACGAAGGGCGAATTGGCATCGCCGCCCAGATGACTGGCCTCGCCCTGGGAGCATGGGAAAACGCCGTCAAGTACGCCTGGAACGACCGCCGCCAGTTCGGCTCCCTCATCGGCGAGTTCCAGGGCATGCAGCACCAGTTTGCGCAGGCATACACCGACATCGCCGCCGCACGCGCCCTCGTCTACAACGCCGCCCGCAAGAAGGAGGCCGGCCAGGATTTTATCAAGGACGCTGCCATGGCGAAGTTGTATGCTTCTCAGGTTGCCGGCCGCGTGAGCAGCCTCGCTGTTGAGTGGATGGGCGGCATGGGCTTTGTGCGCGAGGGCCTGGCCGAGAAGTTTTTCCGTGATAGCAAGATTGGTGCCATTTACGAGGGCACAAGCAACATTCAGTGAGTCCATCTTCAAAAAATACCAAAATGTGGTGAGGAGAGTCAAGATGCTAACGTGATTCACCAATAGGCTTAACACCATTGCCAAGCTGCTGCAAAAGGAGTACACCAACTAAGAAAACTGAAAAGACGGAAACAACGAAACAATACATGTAAACGAAGGGAAAAAAAAATTATATATAGACGTAAAAGAAGAAGGATCTCCATCTCTATAGTCTCTGAATAATCCCATAGAAGCCAATTCTCATCACGACATTCTTAATTCACCCAAACCTACAACTCTATAAAATCCCACATTTAAATCAACATCAAACAACACGACTCGAACCAATCAACCAATTCATAGGTATAGCATCAAATTCTCTATTAGTAGGTATACTTCTTACGCTAACAAATTCCCCCGCAAGCAACAATAATGTTCTTCTCCGCTGAAGATTGAATGTTGAAAATAACAAATTGCGCGACAATGAGTTTTTTCAAGTAAGTAAAGAAAAAAATGAAGTAATTCCCAAGTCCCAAGGAGATTGGCTTTTCTTTCAAGACGCAAGAAAAAAAAGAAAAGAAAGTCGCCCTTGTAAGAATGGAAAGTAAAAGACTCAAGGCAATCAAAAACGTAGCCTGGCGAGCGACAGAAAAGACACCTTCCTTTTGTTAAAGAAGAAAAAAAAAGAAGGAAAAGACACCAAACGCTCATCAAAATCTCTTCTCCTTCTGCAAGTATTACCAAAAGGCCATCATATCGTCTCGCCGTACTAGTCTGTAAAGATCTCATTGGGTACCTCGCAGCACCGCATCCCGGCTGCTGGATAGCAAGAAGAAAGCCCACGTATATAGAGCCGCCGCCACCATTATTTTTTATCTCCACTGGTTGTCTTGGTCAAACTCTGTTCATCGTTCTACTATTCCAAGTCCGCCGTGTAGCTGAATCCTCGGAACTCTTCTTGCATTGCTTGAGAAAGCACTGTAACAGGTGTTAGTTAACATAACGCGACAGACCACAAGAGGGCAAAAGGCGGCATAAAACTTACCAGACTGGACTGGGGTGAGAACAGGAGTAACGCTTGTAAACTCGGAGTCAAAGTTGCTCGTGTCCGTGGCACTCTTGATCTGGGGTAGGAATGGCGGCTGGACTCTCTTGTGGTAAATGTCATCCCAGTTGATGTTGCGGAAGAAGGGCTGGCTCATGATCTCCTGCGCGTCGGTAGGGCCGCTTCCGAGTCGCTGGTCGGGTTCTCGGGTGAGCAGTTTCTGAAGAATGGACACGGAATCCCTAGGCATGTGAATCGGGTAGAGGGGCTCATCAGCGAGAATGGCGTCGTAAATCTCGTCTTCGTCTTCACCTCGGAAGGGAGACTGCTGCAGGAGCATCTGGTAGATCAAGACACCAAAAGCCCACCAGTCGACTGCACGGCCATACTTCTTGTCCAACAAAATCTAGTTGATTGGTGTTAGCACTCACTTCAAGGGCGGATGGAAGGGGAGTATATGCTTCATACCTCAGGGGCCATGAATTCTGGAGTTCCACAGAATGTGCTCGTCGTTGAGCCATACCACATGTCCTCCTTGCAAAGACCGTAATCGGCAATCTTGATGTGGCCATCGAGCGTCAACATGATGTTGTCGAGCTTCAAGTCACGGTAGATGACACCGTTCTCGTGGAAGTACTTGAGGGCCAAGCAGACTTCGGCAGCGTAAAACTGAGCTCGCTTTGTACCGAATTGGCCACGCTGGATGTGAAGCATCAAATCACCACCACTAATGTACTCCATCACAAAGTAGACACGGGTTTCGGTCTGGAAACAGGCATGCAGGTTGGTCAAGAACGGATGCCTCTCACGGTTGGCAATGAGGAACACTCTCTTCTCCGACTTGATGCTCTCCACTTCATCATTCTCGATGATAAACTCCTTCTTAAGCACCTTGATGGCGAACAGTCGCCTGGATCGCTTCGTTTCTGCCAACATGACCTTTCCAAAGTTACCTTTTCCAAGAACGGCAAGGAAGTTGAAGTGATCAAGACCAATCCGCGCGCCGGTACCAGGATCGGTGGCAGACGGGAGAGCCTTACGCTGGGCACCTCCAGGCCCTGTGGCAGCTCCCTGAGGAGACACGGGGGACTGCGGCTTCGGGGCGGCAGGTTGCTGGTACTGGGGCTGGCTGGGTTGCGGCGGCAGCGCTTGTTGGGGGGGTGGCTGCTGAGGAGGCAACTGAGGAGGAGGAGCCTGTTGCTGTTGTTGTTGCTGCTGAGGAGGAGCAGGTCGTTGCTGAGCTGGCGGCTGGGCACCGAATCCCTGATCCACATTGGCATAGTCCGCCGGGTTGTACTTGTGGTGCTGGGGAGCTGCGCCGCCATATCCTCCTTGAGCATACGGATCCTGAGGTGCGGTGTCGTATCCGGTGCGGCCCTGGGCGGCGGCCATGGCTGCGGTGGCCGCGGCGGCAGCAGAGAGGTCAGAGGGCGCACGGCCGGGGTGATCAGGTCGATGAGGCGATGTCTGGTTAGCATACATGAGCCGTGCTGCCTCGGTAGCCTCTGCGGAGGGGGTTCCAGGAGACGAGCCGGCACCCGCGCTCGAGAACGACGCAGATGATCCGTGGCCGGTGGTCGTTGGGCTCTTGCTGGCGCCAGATCGTAGCGTCTTTTCCGACAGTGACGTCGTCTTTTGCTGTCTCTGCTTCTGAACCCTTATACCCTCGAGGATTTGGTTGGCGACAGCCATGGACATGCCACAGAAGTCGGGAACCAGGTGGACACACTGGGCGTGACACGTGAGGCCACATTCTATCAAGTTGTTAGTCAAGTTCTCTCGGAGGGAAGGGGTGAATACGAGTAGCATGGTGGCTTACCTGAACACTTTCGACAATTCTTTTTGCCAAACGGCAGTATGTAACCGCAGTGACAGCACCAGTTGGCCGTGACGTTGGAAAAGGGTTGGAACCTGTGGGGAATGCGGTGGTTGATCTTTTCCTCGTCAGGATCAGTCTCAGCATTACTCTTGCTGATACACTTGGTAACAACGCTGGAGTAGCACTTGTTGTGACAAGTGTACTTGCAATCTTCGCACTGCATACCCGCGGAGTACTTGAGGAAATCCCCGCAGAGGGCACAGCGCATGATGTTGTAAAACTGGTGCTGGACAAACTTGTGGCCGAACATTTCGTGAACTTCCTCCTTGCGCTGTCGAACAGCACCCTTTCGGCCCAGACCGAGATCCACCTGCCTCTTGTCTCGGTTTTCCTTGACGAAACTGAATTCGAGTTGGATCTGTCCAGCCGGCTCGAGGTTGAACCAGCCATCGATGGGGCCAGTGACAACTTGAGGCTGAGGGCCCGGATCGCCAAATGGTGCTCCCTGACCCTGGCCACCGGGTGTCTGAGGGGCACCGCCTCCGAAAGATCCCTGGGTTGGGCTCATCGGGAACTGTGAGGGAGCTCCAGAGCTGCCCATTCTGTCAGCAGACACCCAGCCGGAGCTGTTCATCTCGGCCTCGATCCTCTTGCGGCGCATCTCCTCGACGATGTCGGATATCCGGACCCAGAGCATGGCAATGGGCATGGGGTGCTCGCCGGGCTTGTCATAGATTGTGAGCTCAATCTCGTTGGCCTTGTCAACCTCAATGTTGTGATACTCGGCTTCCCAGCGGTCATTTCTCGAGGTTCTAGTTCGGGCCATGACAGTGTCCTCGACTTTAACGGCGACAAATGTTTCTGGACCCCGAGCAAATCTCCCGGTGGTGGCGTGATCCACATCCTTGATGGCCACAACACGAATGGAGAGTTGACCGCTCAAAGGCTTGCGAAGGTTGGGCGTGTTGATGGAGTCGTCTGTGAAGAGAGAGTGTTAGTAAGGGGATCCCTGGCATCTTTGCATGATGCACATACCATCCTGAGCATCAGACGAGTCCATATCGACGTGCAGTTCCTCATATCTCTTCAATGCCTGCTTCAAGAGAAGGATCTTCTGCTTGCTCTCAACCCTACGAGCAGCCGCATCTGCCTTGCTCTTCCTGTCGCCTTCCATGCCATACAACTGCACCATTTTCTCAACACCCTTGAGATATTGCTCTTCGACATTGAGCTTGAACTGGATCTGCGAGAGCATGTGCTGGATTCGAGGGCCGAGGTAGGGGGTATCATACTTGATCAGATCTGCACGCAAGATGGGGTTTAGTTAGCCACAGCTCGTATCCCATGGAGAAGAAGAAGAGGGGAAGGCGGGGAGAGACGGGAGACAAAAAAGACGGGGGATACGAGGTGAGGGTGGTAGAAGCTCTCTGTAGAACGCACCTAGCTTGGTGAAGTTGGGCCGAGCTTTGGAGGCAGCTCCAGGGCCCGGAGCGCCAAAGTTGGGTCGAGGGGGGGACATATCGGGCGGCCCAGCCTGGCCCTGCTGGCCATAAGACGCCTGGTCTCCCCATGACGACGAGGCATCTTTGGGCGGTGGAGGGGGAGCGCCAGCATCATCACCACCCAGAGACATGCCCTCGACGCCCTGGCCGACCCTCCGCATCTGGATATCCCGCAGCTTCTCCTCGAAGAACTGCAGGTTTCGGCGGCCATCGCGCATCTGGGAGTCGAGCCGAGAGCGCACCGCCTCATTGTTGGTCTGCGAACGCATGGCATTGGCGGCGTTGATCAGAGCCTTCTCCCGCTCAATCTTCTTGTTGATGCTCTGGATTGCCTCGTCCTCATTCATGGCGGCGGTGCGGGGAGCGCGATTCGTACGCGCAAGACGGTCTGGTGATGGTGAGGAGAGGAGAAAGAAGAGGAGGAGGATCCCGGTGGAGAGAGAAAAAAAACAAGCGGCTCCACGACTAGATGCACGACGGGAGCGGCCGGGCAAGGCGAGGGAGGTGGAATAAGAAGCTGCTGGGCGAGATGCCTGGGGAGCGGCAGGGCAGAGAGTCTTGCGGTGGGAAGAGGGAAAAAAAATAAAAAGGCCAAGGTGCCTGGCCTGTCAAAGGTGGTGTTTTGTGGATGTCGTCAGTGATGGGGGGGGAGTCGCTAGGCATGTGGCGGGGTTTATGATGGCCAATGTCGGGCGGTTTTGCGGCACTGACACTAACTGACAGTGGAGGGCCCTAAAAGGCAGCAGCCAGACAGCGGTGATGAGATGCTGCTAGATGGGGGCTGTTGGATGGACTGAAATCTACCCGACATGAACCGTATCTAGTGCTGGTGCTGATCTTTAAAACTCGTGTATCTAAGATGTACAGTGCATATTCTTCGAGACTCTCTGCGTTACAGCCACCGCCTGGGGTGTTCTCTTTCATAGGACTATCTAGGGAAAACTGGGCTTTTGCCTCGTCGTTCGTTGACCTCTGCCGACTAAGGCCGCAACGTTTGGAGAAACTAGCCGAAGCCCCCTTTCAGCTGTAAGAGGCACTTCATGATTCGTTACAAATAGCATCAACGTATTATTTTATGCCGCTCTTTACGATGGATCAGCGGCCGTCCCTTGCTACAACCATTCCATAATTACCAAACAGTTACCAAGCATGTCGGCCTCCTACCATATTTGGTGCCTGGTCCAGTCGGGCTCCTATCTAAGGCAATATGTGATTCCACATCACAAACGTCGCCTCACCTCGGCCAAGCTAACGGTAACGGCAACAGCCTACCCTGCATAAACCGAGAAACAAGACGTGTCTGAGACAATTGCAGCCGCGACAACGTAACATGGAGCTACAGTACGGCCCTTGAGAAGAAGCTACGGCATTTCGATATAGTTACCATTAACTCGTTTGACAAATATTTAGTGCTGAGTGCTGAGTAGCACCTTGTCCGACCTTATACTGGGGATTATGATGCAACAGCTTCACTTAGACTTGGACCATATACGCATCAATAAACTCTAAAGCAAACAAAAGCTTGAGCCCGTCATAAAAGAGAACCTTGAAATTTAGCTGCAGCTGTTAATGCCATGCCACGCAATTCATAGCAGCTTGGCACTTACACAAAGCATCTTCGAACGTCTGATCAGTCACAAAGAAAGGCGGCCTCTCGTATAAAACAACAAAGCCATCCAGCCCAATACGACATTCCATTAACCTGCTCCACGTGACGCCTCATCCCATCCCATCCATTCGATCTCACTCACCGAGGAGAACAAAGATCAAATGGCGATCGGCCTGTGAAAAATCACACCAACCCCCTAACCCAAACTTTATTCCTAACCACGAAAGCTCCGAGAGCGAATGAAGAGCAATTCCAACAAGGGGGGGGGGGGGGGGGGGGTTGCATTAAAACGAAGCTTTTCGCCTTGTGCAACTCCCGTATGTGTAGCAAAAAGCAAAGCCTCATCGGTTCCCAAAGCACAAACCGAAATCGAGTGAAGAAAAGAGGAAAAGTCCTAGCAGCTCTAGGTCAAAAGTCCTAGATTTTGTCTCCCGGTACTGGCCTTGTTTTTGCTAGGACATGGGTTACACCGACCGGAATGACGTTGCTCCATGCTATTTTTGCAAGGCTTGTGTCCGGTGCTGAATGGCTTGTGCGGTGCCTTTTGACCTTTGCCATGGCGCTTCTCTTAGGTCATACCAATAGTAATTGTCCTTCTTTGTTAGTCCTTCTTTGTTAGTGCTTGGTGGAGGCAATGGCAGACCGGACTCTCGCAACGAGATCCGGGCGAGGCTGGCTGTGGCTGAAGAGGTTTGTGCCAAGGCTGAGCGGCCGCTTATTGTACCGTCGGTGAGTGAGCTCGAGCGAGATTGATTGATTGCCTCAAGTTAGTAGCATCAGACTGAAGCTGTCCATAATAAGCAGCAAGCACTTTGGAATCTCTGCCACCGCCACCAAAGCCATGACCAGCACCTCCACCAGCCTCATCGCCACTTCATTCAAACAGCCTTGCCATCAAAGTAATTCCAAGTCTTCGTTGTCATAAAGAAAATGCATTTTTCGGGCCTCATAGCAGCCTTCCCATTGTACAAAGAGCCCCTCCCCGGATGTACATAGTAATTCGTTGCCCGGCTATCCGCTCCGCTGCGCTATATGTGTCTAAAGCTCCTTGTTATATCCCTTCAAGGCCCATATGGTTCTGTGTCTATATTACATCAAAGAGTCGAATCGTTAGAATACATGTCTATCCATCTCCTTCATTTACTACTTCGAAACAACGCTCCCATGCGCCATGTGATGAATATGCCAGTGATGAGGCCCTCCAGCACCAGGGCGGATGCGTCTCGCATGCGCATGTCCACCTTGCGCTCGCTAATCAGGTATTCGAAACCAGCCCTCCACACCTCGAGGTCGGTTATAAGAGCCTTCCATCGCGACAGGAGATCTTTCAAGTCCTGGAAGCTGCGAATCCAAACCGCGGACATGGTGGTCTGCCAGGCAGCCCTGATCTTGGTCAGGCTGAGAAGTTTCTGGGCTTCCTTTTCACGAGCCTTGACCCTGTCGACCTCGGCGGCCGCGGCCACCTGGTCGAGGTTGGCCTTGATAACGGCCAGCTCGGTCTGAACTTCATCTAGGACTCGCTTCTCCTCTGCCACAACGCCCTTGACCAGCCTTTTTCTCTTCCAGGGCTCGGCAACAAACTGGAGAACGACAAAGAGGACAAAGTTCATGCCCATCAGGCCCCAGGTACCCCAAGTTGAGGCCCTTCGGATCCGGTCGCTCCAAATCTGCTCTTCATGGTAACGTTTCAGGATGCCGGCGCTGAGCTTCTGGCTGAGCTTCTGCTCGTCGGACTCGGCCTCGGTCAAGTTTTCCTGTGCGGTAACGACCTCGCCCTCCAGGACGTGGTCTGTACGGTACAATTCCGTAAAGCGTTCAAGATCCGTTGGTGTCCATGTATCCTTGCGAGCAAGCAGCGTCGTCACCTCACGCTGAGTCGACGCTCGCTTGTTATTTGATGTCTTGTATGCTTGTCTGGCCGCCCGCACACGGGCCTGGGCCTCGGCTAAGCCAGTTTCCAGCTGCTCATTCTCCACCTTGATGGCTTCGATGCCAGTGTAGCCGGTGATCTCGTTGAGCTTTTGCGAGGCATTGAGAACTTTTGACTGGACGTTGTCCATGATACCGCTGAACCTCTTGTTCAGGGCACTCCGGCGCTCTTCAGATATCGACGGCAGCTCTAGCCAGCTTGGCCGGGACCACGAAGCACCGGCGGCGGCGGCGGGGGGTTCGGTAGTTGCATTTTTCGCAGGTGAAGCCGGTTTGTCGGCCTTGGGGGCGGATTGAGGGGGGACGGGGGGTTTGTCGGCGTCGTTGGGAGGCTGAGAAGAGGAGTAGAAGCGAGGGAAGACGATGGTCTGGACATGGCAACGCTTGCAGGCCGTCGAGGGCCATCGGGCTGTGGTGATGCCGCTGGGTGCAGGCCTTGCTGCCAGCTCCAGCCCTATCCTGCCATGTCTCCAGACAGCACGGCCAAACGGCTGCATATCTGCCAGCGCAGGGCCAAGAAGCCTCTGCACTGCTGTTTTTGTTTTCGTTCCTCAAGGGCTCGAACCGCCGGATGTCGGTGCAGCTTCCGGGGTTGGTAAGGGGGATTTTCTCCAGGTCTTTTTTTTTTCCCTGCGTAGCCGAGACACAGATGAAGTGCTGGGCTGGGCTAGGATTTGTCTTAGTCTGACCCCTTGCCTTTGACACCCAAAGCCGTAAATCGTCGGGGCAATGGAGAGAAGGAAAATCAGAGAAAAAGAAAAAAAGAAAAAGAAAAGAAAAAGAGTAGTGCTCCTCCACCCTACCAATTGACAGTCGTGGCCAGCTTACAGGCCCAGGCGTGAGCGATAATGTTCCCGTTGCCTCCACCTTTGAAAAGACAAGCCCAGACAGCTTCCCCGGCTGAGCCCGGGTCTTTGGGCCGATCTCGACGACGGGCTGGTTTTTTTTGGTGTAGACCGCCTTCGCAAAAATTCGCGCGCCGATTGTTGGCACCGCATGTGAGCGGCTTAGTGGGTTTTGTACTGCTGTATAAATGCGGGTGCCAGAAGTGGTGGCCGGGGATAGAAGAACATTTCTCTGATGGAATTGATATTCATTGAGAATGACTGTATGCAATTTTGCAATTGATGAATACAAAAGGCATCAATTGACATCGACGTTAAGCACACACAAATATTAGGCTCTGGTGTCTACTGACATTGAACTCAATTCATCAGAACTACATGTGTGCCGTCTGCCAGAAGGCCTATTTCGGGCTTCTAGCGCCCTGGCGGGGCTCGCGGCCCCTGTCCCTTGACCACTGCGGCGGGGCATCTCAGCGAGGTGAAGCCGCCAGAAATGACGACACACAGCGGACGCGGGATTGATATTAGTTGGCAGATCGGCGCTGCGCCAGGAGGGATTTTCACCAAAAATCAACAGGGGATGGCGATTTGCATTCAAACTTTTATTTAGACTCCTTTTCGTCTTCTTCGTACTATATTTACTAGATTTCCCCTTCTTCTCTTCTTCGTCTTGGCCAAGCGTTGTCATCTTACACCTCCTTGTTCTCCTCATACTTCCCCCCGGGCTACCAATCTTATCGCCGCCAAAAAAAACTGCCCCTCCATCCATTTGCCCCTCCAGAACTTCCTTTTCTCTCCTCTCCATCTTCACCTTTCAACATCCATAGTCAAACCCCCCCAGATCCTCCAAAATGGGCTCCGTCGCAAACGACATTCCGGCCATGGCCACCAACCCCAAGTTCATCTTCTTCACCGACTTCGACGGCACCGTCACAACCGCCGACTCCAACGACTATATGACGGACAACCTGGGCTACGGCGCCGAGAAGCGCAAGCAGGGCAACGCCGACACGCTCCACGGCCGAGTCAACTTTCGCGATTCGTTCCGCGAGATGCTGGACAGCGTCACGACGCCCTTCCCCGAGTGCGTCGACATCCTTCTGGCCAACATTAAGCTCGACCCTGGCTTCAAGGACTTTTACAACTGGGCCCAGGACAACAACGTCCCGATTGTCATTCTCAGTGGAGGCATGGAGCCTGTTATCCGGGCGCTTCTGGACAAGCTGCTGGGACCTGGGTGGGATATCCAGATTGTGAGCAACTTTGTGCGGGCGAGGGAGGGAAAGAGCCTCAACGACGTTGGTGGCTGGGAGATTATCTTCCGCGATGACAGGTGAGGACTCACGACTCCGATGCGATCTGGTAATAGATCATTCTTTGTACTGTAGTGGTATTGACAAGGTAACGCAGCATTCACGGCCACGACAAGTCCATTGAGATCCGCAAGTACTCGAGCCTTCCCAACAGACCAACCATGTTCTACGCCGGCGACGGTGTCTCCGACCTGTCTGCCGCCAAGGAGACTGATTTGCTCTTTGCAAAGGCCGGAAAGGGTGCGTTCTACTTTTCCAATTCTTACTACTTGTAATACCGATGCTAATGTTTGTAAACAGACTTGGTGACTTGGTGCGAAAACGAAAACGTCCCCTTTGTCACATTCAACGACTGGACAAGCATCACCCAGACGGTCAAGGATATTGTTGCCGGCAACATTACCGTCCAGGACGCGGCCAAGGGTCGCATTTAATTTTACGATTTGAACGACTTTTTATTTTCCAACAATTTATTTGGATGACCATTTTACATAAGGGGTGTTGATAGAAGTTTAGTTGGGCTGGTTGGATACCATCTATAGAAGGTATATGAAGGTATAGATTTTCTCGGGAGACTTCAAAAAAGAACGGTAGCTTGGATTCTCTATAGAAAGGATAGATGAACAAGCCGCATAGACTCGTTAATAGTATACTAGGTTTTATATTGATATCATTTCATCGCTTCGCGTTATCCCTTACCCTTTTAAACAAATACACCCCATATACGCCGTTTCCTCCTTTCCCCCCTACTAGGTAGTTCATCGCAATAGTTTCCCTTTTCCGTCCCCAATCACTTCTTCTCCTTCGTCTCAGCGGGAATGCCATACCAGCACAGCAGCATCACGACAAACAAGAAAATCACAATCGGATGCAACACCCACGTCCCAACCGCCTGGGCCAACAACCCCGTCACAAACGGCGCCACCGCACCGCCCAAGCTCCCAAAAGCACTAATAGCCCCCATCCCGCTCAAAATGTCCCGGTGCGACATGCCGCGCATGAAGACGGCCGCCGCGCACGGGTAGATGGGACCCAGCAGCAGGCCGACGATGCTGACGGCCACGGCGTCGCCCACGACGTTGGGCACGAACCAGACGAGGAACTGGAACGCTAGGGCGCCCGCGACGAGGCCGTAGACAAAGACCTTTTCGCCGAAGCGCGCGGCCGGGCCGGTAAGGAAGAAGCGGCCGATGGTGATGCCGGCCCAGAAACCGGCTGAGACGTAGCCGACGGAGGATGGGTCGCCGCCGCGGGAGTTGATGAGGAAGGAGATGACCCAGCCGGAGATGGAAACCTCGGCTCCTTGGTAGGCGAAGATGAAGGTTGATCCGAGCAGCACGATGCGCAGCTTCACGGCGGCAAACATGCCCAGGAAGGCCGAGTTGTCTGGCGTTGCCTCTCGCTCGCGGACGGCGGGGCTTTGCTCCTTTTCGAACCGCCAGAAAGCCCATGCCGAGAGCGTCATGGTGATGAAGCCAATTCCCATGGTCAGGATATAGTAGTGATTCCACGCCGTGTGTGCCACAGTAACCATGGCCGTGGCAATCAAAGGGCCTGAAGTGCCCCCGATGCCATAACTCCCGTGCAGCAGCCCCAGCATGATGGTGCTGTTCTGCAGACTGCCACAGAAGATGTTGGCCATGGCGATGTTAATAGCGATGCCCAGACCGACGAAGAAAAACGCCGCCACGACGATGCCAAAGGGCGCGGCAACGACGAGAGGGATGTAGGCGCATGCCATGAGCATCTGGCCGATGCCGAGGAGTCTTGCACGGCCCAGCCTCGCACGAAGCGTGTCGAGGAAGACGGCGGCGAAGATGAAGCCCAGGGCTTGGCCGACGAAGATGAGAGATACGATGGCGTATCCAATTTCATAGTGTCTTTTGAAAATCTTGTTAGCCCTTGATTTTTTTTTTTTTTTTCACAGGTTTACAAAGATGGCTGGACCTCACCTTTCCATGTAAGGAATCAGAGCACCGGCGGCACTGTCACTCAACGCATTGCCAAAGTTGATCAGACACACAGACAGCAGTCTGAAGCGATTCATATACGGCTCCCACACACTGGGAATCACTTCCACGGCATCAACTTCGAGCACCGGGCTCGCTGGACGACTTCTCTCAAGATCAGCATCTTCTGTCCTTGGGGTGACTACACCAGAGGCGAATCCATCACTACGAGACGCTCTTCGCACATTGACGATATCTTCCTGGAATGGGCCGCTGGAATAGGTCCTCTGGTAGGTCTTTTCCGGGGCTGTGAGTGGCCTGGTCGCCTCGTCGGGGGTGGAGGGGCCGGACTGGATCTCCACGAGGTTTCGCAAGAGGATTGCGTCCATGGTGGAGAAGTTGCTTGTCAAACAATGGGAACAGCAATTGAAGTTAGTTGTTATGCTTAAAATGCTTTGATGAACGAATTCACTTTGCGAAGGAGATATGAATTTGATTTAAGAAGCCCCAAGGTGAGAGAGCTCCAGCAAAGCTGAGCAGAGCTTCCTCGACCATCTTTTATACGCCGTCCAGCCTACAGCAGACAACTCAAAAAACACATACTCCAAACAGTGTTGCAACGGCCCAATTTTCCACCAGGTCTCGTGGACCGATAAGCTCTGCTAGTGGAATGCCCAATTACGGGAATCCATGCTGGGAGAAGAAAAAAAGCCATCGTGCCGGAGTTTGGGGGCCCATTACGGGATTGCGGTGGTGAAATGTACTCCGTAATAAAGAAGCTTCCTTGCTGCGGGTCTCCCAACGATATCGGCTGCGGCCCTCCGTGAGCCGGGTAGGTGAACAGCCCGCTTAATTTATAACGGGAAAAGTGCCTGGTTCATGTTTCTCTTTCACACGGAGCACCTTGCTAGTGGCTTGTTATAGCCCGATGTTCGACCGCTGTCCCGAGAACGGGTGGCTTGAGGAGTTGGTGGTGTACGTGATCTCGACGAGATTGGCGGTGCCTTGTTGCAGCCATCCTCCGGCACGTTTAGCCCGATGGCTTTTGTGAGTCAACACAGCTGGGTGAACGCCAAAATGCCTAAAAAGGACATTATAAATCCATTGTACGATAGTCTATTGCTTGGGTGCACAGTCGATTAAGTAAAATTCCCCGGCATTTCTCCCATTGGGGCGTCTAGCATCACGCCTCTGAAGCGAATTGTTTTGTAATGGATTCTTATGGCCCCCCAGTTATCTCATCCATCCAAAGCTATGGACCCTGAAAGCGGTCTCGCCCAAGACGGAAATACCGCGGCGAGTAGTATCCGAGAGCCGGGAGGTGGAAGCTTTTTTTTTCCCCTTATCGAGGAGCTTGTCGTTCTATCGATAGTGCCCCTCCATCCAAGCCCCGGTTTATTCCCATCCACCAGATATTTTTTTTGATAGCAGTCGCAACAGCAATAGCAAAAGCATCAGCTCGATCGCCAGTAATCGAAAATCATGGGCCGTCCCAAGCGAAATGTCCTTGCTGCTGCGCAAGAGGCGCTGTCACCGCCCGATGCCCTGGAGCCCACGCAGGTGATTGTGCGCGTCGTCAAGCCCGAGGGCAACAACCTGTACACGTGCGAGATGCCAAACAAAAAGGCCGTCGTCCTCGAGCTCGCCCAGCGCTTTCGCAACACCATCTGGATCAAGCGTGGCGGATATGTCCTGGCTGAGGGATATCCGGTGGGAACTCAGGACAGCAGGGCAATTGGAGAAATCATCAATGTCGTCCGGGACGAGAAACTCTGGCGAAAGCAGCCTTATTGGTATGATTTGCATCTTCCCAATCTCTATTTCTATACATGTATTAAACGATATGCTCCAGGCCAAAGGAATTTGTAAAGACGGCTCAAGATCTGAGCGACGAGGAGAGCGACTCCAACGTTGGAAAGATGCCTCCTAGCGACGACGAGGAAGAAGAGGAGGAATAATGAAACGATGCTTTTGTTCGCAACTACCCAGTCGTATTCCTTATACCACCACTATAGCTGCTTTGGCTTCGACGTACCATGCTGCGGGTTCGACCCTAAAAATGCCATGGCAACCGTCACGGCCAGGACGCTCACCACAACATTAGAGCTAACAGGAGTGCTGGGGAACACGTTCCAAGCCCATTCTTGCGCCGCCCACAGCGGGACCACGACAAGCGGATTCGGAGTGGCTGTCCAGAGGAGGAAGGGCGTTGCCCATGCCAGGTACGCATAGAATTGGTAATGCAGAGACCTGGCAAACAGGAGCCCAACCGCATTGGCCGACAACATGGCGGACATGATGTACCTGGGCGTGACGACTCGGTGGGAGATGCTGAGCTCTTCCTGCTCTGTGAAGGGCGACTGGAATCGGAGAACGTAGGGAATCATTCCCAAGACGGTTCGTTCTTTAATCTTCAGCCATCGACCTAGGATGAAGACGAGGAGGAAGAGGGCGTGGAATGCCAGTAGCGTGATAGAGAAGCTTCGGCTGAGGAACAACTCCTCGCCGAGCATGCGCCAATTGACTGTCCATTCAAACTTGAACTGCCTCGATAGCTCGAATGCTCGACCAAGATAACCTCTCCAGTTTGTCGTGACGAATGGAATGGCGAGGAGCAGCTGAACTTGCACCATGAGCCACAATAACCGCAAAGCTCCTTTGAACCCACGACCCAGGAAGAGCACGATAACGACGGCAGGAAGAACGAGTAGTAGTGACATCTTGACGCCAAGACCGATGGTATACGCCAGAGCACCAACGGTCCAGACTCGTCGCTGGAAGAAGAAGATTGACAGCCACAAGAAGAATGCTGCAAAACAGTCGTTGAAGCATCTCAGGACAAAGACGCTATGAAGCCGCTTTGAAAGAATCAGGAGTGGAAAGATGTACGGCGGAACCTGTCATGAGCAGCATCTTTTAGTCACCGTTTTCACTCCAAATAGAACTACACAGTTGTCAATGAAGAAGCTCACCTTGGCCTTCCAATAGCACAGCATCACCACCCCCAGCGTAGCCATGTACAAAACAGCAAAGAGCTGCTGCGCCAGCAGGATATCCGTACCCTTGTTGGTAAGATAATACAGCCCCGTGTAGATGTACACATGAGCCGCGGGATACACCAACGGCCCCGTGCCGCCCTCCATCTTGGGATAATCTCTCTCCCCATGAACAAACTGCGTGATCTGCTCCATATAGGCAACCCAATCGATTTCCGTATCTAAAAAATGAGTCGAAAGTGACAGGTTCAACTCGTTAGCCTGCGTTATTGTGCATGAATAGTTCCCCCTTATTTTGAGCAATTCCTCTATTTGCTGCTTCTTTTTCTCATTCCAAAAGGGACCGTACAGTGTCGACTAACAGGGCACTTTCCAGATAATCAGACCGCACAGCACGGCGTCTGCGAGCCAGAGGCCCATGGGGATGAATTTCGACAGCGCATGGCGGCCGTTGGCGATGTCAGAGGCGAACTTGATGAGAGAGGCCATGGCGATGAGAGAAGCTCTCCTCTTCCTCTCTCTTCTCTCTCTATAATCTTTCGTTTTTCACCGAATAAACAAAGAATGAGTGAAATGAGAGAAAAATTCCGTCCCGAGGCTTGTTGATTAAAGGGGCATTGTCGTTTCTGTTGAAAAAATACACGTGAAACGGCCTTGTTTTGGAGCTTTTTGGCAGCTCGTTATATGCAACGTGGAGCCTTTTCGCGAGAGGCGCCCCGGGAAGTGCATAGACCCGCTTATATGCCTCGACTCACTTTCCCCTGGTTAACTTTGATGGAAAGGAATGACGGGCCTTGTAAAGACTAGATCAAGCCTTGATAGCCATGTAGAGTGATATATAGGTAGCTTTATTTTGAATGATAAAGAAACCAAGGATGGTATGAAAGAGTAAAGGGTTAATAGTTAAGCCCATGAAAACACCTTGCCTTCACCACTCACATCCTCCCCCTTCCTCTTCCGTATCTCATTCACCAACTCAACAACCCTCTCCGCACATCCATACGATCCCTGATAACCCCATCCCGCATGTCCGTAATTATGCACAATCGAAGTGCTCCCATCCAAAACCTCCTCCTCAATCCTCACCCCATCCTTCCTCCACGGTCGCAATCCCACACCATGTCTAATCACGCTCAGCCCTTCAATACCCTTTCCACCTGCAAGCCCCGGCGCAGCTTCTACCGCCCTCTTCATGATACGAAGCGCAATGTTAGGATCCGGCGCAGATTCCCAGTTACCAATATCATACGTCCCGCCGAGAATCGTGCCTCCGCCTGCAGCGCGCTGCATAATGTACGTAATCTCCGTAACGCTATCGTCCGTTCCCGACGTGGCAATCATAGGATGGTACTCGTTCCGCACGAGAACGGTTTGCGCTCGAGCAGGCGTCATGGTAGTATCCTCAACGCCTCCAAGTTTGAGAGATCCCAAAGCTGTAGCGTTGATGATGATGTTTGCCGGCTGGCCGGTGTGACTGAGAGACTTTGCCTCGCGAATGTCTGTCAAGACGACTCTTTTGAAGACGACGCCGTTTTTGAGGCACTGGCCGACGAGCCAGGGGAGATAGACGGCCGTGTTGATACAGACGCTCGTAAATTCGCATCCTGAGTCGTGGCCTGGAATGACTTCGTCTTGGCTCAGTTCGCGGAAATCAGGGAGCACTGATTTGTACCAAGGGTCTGTCGAGAAGAGATAGTCGGATAGATGGTATCCGGGAGCTTCAGCATCCTTGGCTCTTCGGTAAACACGGGCCTCTGTAAGTCATCAATCATTAGCAATGAGTCTCAGACACGAAGTATGATGGAAAATTACTCTGAAAGTGAATTCCAGCTTCAGGAACTTCTTCCGTCAGGCGCTTCAACTCTGGCCAAGTACGACGCTCCCATCTGCTATTCTCTTCACTGGCCATTCTATACGGAAGTCGAATTAATCACCCGAATCATAAGAAGAATAGAATCGGGGCATGATATAAGAGCACACTTACGGAAGCACGTTTGCTCCAGCCCAAGGTGAGGCATATTCAATATCATAATCACCGGGCATGTGCTTTGCAACCACGGTGACCTTGTTGGCCTTGCTCCTCGAAAGGAGAAGTGCTGAAGTGAGACCACTCACGCCGGCCCTGTGTCAGGATGTCTTTGTTAACATATGCAACGCAAGGAATAATACATGTAGTTGGGGCTCCAAGTCTCACCCTGCAACGACAATCACGTTCACCATTGTATCGAGAACAAAGTAATCAATATAGATGATATTGAAGTGGCAATTCCATTCATGAGCAATCGTGAGCTCTGATATATCGCATCTCTCACGATAAAGAAGGTTCACATATCAGCGCATCCTGATAACGTTATGGAGTCGTCGAGCTGCGATTGCGGAGTCGGCATGACTCCAGCGGATCGCTCCCCGCACTCAATCGAACCATGGCTGTTTAGTCGCTTGCAAGACTTAGCATACAAGTTGGATAACTTTTACGTCAAGAATTGAAGAATAATTAGACAAATCTCCAATTATCGATTCCTCAGCGATAGTAAGATGAGGCTTCGAATGCGTATATAACGCAGCAAATCAAGGTGAGCGAGGCTCAGACGCAGCCAGGATGGAATATACCGCAGAGACTGCGACGATATCAATCCAATCCCACGCCCCCTTGCCGTCCCGTTAGTGAGTCTAAAAAAAGAGAGATAGATAGATTCCATCGCCTTGAAAATTCTCAACTAGCCTCGAAAAATTCTTTTTCGTTCCAGCTTTTCCGCGGCCAAGGATCTAATATCTTGCCGGGATCAGTTTGGTTGGGTCTCACTCCCGGAACTTCTCTCCAGAATCCCGTCCCGGAACCTCTCGCCAGACATCCGCCCTGATGCTAGAACAAAAGAAGCCCCAAGTTCCAAAGCCCGCATAGATTAGTGAGCCCAGATATCGCACTACCAACTTGCCGAAGCACCGTAGACAAATTGGCTTGGCAAAAGCCCAAAGATTGTTCAGAAGCACTTGTTGGTTCCCAAGCCAGTTGAACAGTGGCCAATTCACGCACAGATGACGTTGCTGCGGCGATAATTCTGGACATCCAATTTCACCATGGCGTTTTTTTAATTTCAAAATAACTGCCCTTCATTCGACAATTCAGCTCTGTGGCAATGCGAACACGGAAAAGCGAGAAAAGTACTGTAGCCTTCATTGGAATTGCCGGGTCATGGATTATTTGCTCTGGGCCAATGGAAAGAGTGCCATCGTGAAAGGGGGGGTAGGACAAGACCCCTTCAAGAAATCAGCCCGTTTCACAACGCAGTTGTCTACTCGCCAGAAACTGTAGAGTTAATTACGTCTACGGAGCACAGCATCCATCCAAGTACTTGGCATACCATTCAAGCCATTGATGCAGGTTAACACACTTCTGCAAGAGGAGTCTCGTCGGAATCAACCTCGCCACCAAATCAAAGAAACGAGACCAAGGGGGGGGGAGGTCTGGCTTGAATGATGAATCACCAATGCCTTCCACCCGTCTCATCTATGCTGCTGCAGAAGGGCCTTAGCTCAACTGCTGGTTGATGTGGCGCCGTCGACACACACACACAGTTGAGATTAAGTCGGGCCCTAATGAAATGTCCCATCCCGTCCACGTGGTCATCTATCATCCGCCCGGAGGGTTTCAAGACAGATTTTTCTCATTGTTTTGTAAAGCGCGTAGGGAGCTTGCAGATAGGATGCCACTCGCCTGAGACTGCCTCGTTGTTTGCTATTCACTGCCATCCCCATTAGTGCCAAGGATACCCAAAAGAGGCGAGGGACATTTCATCACCGCAGCATGCACAACGTGCCCTGTACCTGCGTGCGGTGCTTTAATGACAATTGGAACGGGCCACGACCATATCGGGATGCGTAGAGAGAACTTGGTGAGGTACTTGGGCAACGGGAGACGCATGTACCACCAGTCCAGTTGGCAAATCCTTGGGGCTAGGCAAATCTCCCGCCTGGCTGTTCACTGGTTGCACGACGTTGAGTTGACGGGGGCCGTTGCATTTGCGGCCACTCGCGGTGGCACTGGCCATCTGCCCGAACTACCGTAGCATAGCATCTCGTACTGGGCATGCTCGGCCCGGCCTTTCAAGGATTGGCGGAGAGTATCTTGGTTAGGTTGCTTGCATGATGCTTATCCGCAGCGGGCTTTGTACTGGCCAGCGAAGGCTGCTCCAGTCGGATGCGGATTCCCACTGATTCTATGTTGCTGGCATTGTTGAGAGGATTCTGGGCTTTTGAAACCCCCCCGGAGCTCGAAGGAAGCGCGCGAAGAGGACGGCGCGTAGAAAGCACGGCAGGTCTTGTCACCCACCAGACATAGAGCAGGACACGGGCAGGGCATGTCCAACGTGTCGTGGCACAGCACGGAGCAATGCAATGGAAGGTCACAGTACCAATGCAGCGATGACTTGTCGCCTGCAAATCGTATTTTGGGCGAGGTTCCAAGGGCCAACACGGCCGTCAGGTAGAAGTACATGTGTGCTCTACCCAAGGAGGTGGAAGATGTTCATTCAGCCAAATGTCGACTTGAGCAGCCTGCAAGCGAGACGGATCAACATTCGAGAAAAGCAAACAGACGACACAAAGATGCCACTAGCAAGAGCTTGTAAGTTAAGCGTACATGGACTGCACTTGCAGTGTTCGCTCAGCCTGCTTTGGTGAGCTCTCTTCCAAGGTCAAACTTGGCCACGATGACGTCGAGCTCTGGCTAGACCAAATCTCCAAGCTCAGAGATTGACTGACGATGGGCTGGCTTGGGCTTGGGTTGCAAGGCTCGCGAGGGTTTATCAAGTCTGCGTGGCTGATCTGCTGGGGGTTGCCACGCCATGACGCAAAGGCCGCCAAGGGATCGAATCGCAGCAGGGAGCTACAGCGGCATCCCTGTCGAAAAAGGAAGCATGTCCTTAACACTGATAATGCCGGCGCCTGTGTGAAATCGATGGACGGCACACTGTACGGCCACGGACGCCACGGACAACATCCTGGCCACTGTAGCTGATGAACGGGCTCCTAGCGTGGGGCGTGCTGTCGCGGGTATATTCAATCGCTGGGCGACTCCGTTCCGTTTGCCCAGACGGCGAGTACATGCAAGGTACAGAGGCAGGATGGTGGTCAGAATGGGATCGAAGACATGCTCATCTGGCACAATTAGCGCTTGCTTTCCTCTCCTGTCTTGCCATTGACTGCAATGCTCTTCACGTCTTCAGGTAGCCTTCGGGTAGCTGTCTCGGTATCGCAGGTATCAGCAGCCATCTGACGAATACGAAGTCTACTGCGGGGGCAATTCATGGTTCCTCAGTGATACGAAGGCACGCGCATGAGCAAGAGACAGACTGGGCATCTCGCAATATGTCTCCCATGCACGCACATGTAGTCATGCCGTAGCGCACGCGAGAGCCACAATGGGCACCTGGACGACGACGGAGATGCAGATGGATCGTTTTGTCGTGGACTGGACAAAAGACCAACTAGAGAAGTGTTGTCGGCGGACCACCGGCTCTGCATGGGGACGGCCTTGGGAAAAGTCTGGGGGCCTGCTCCATTGCGGCGTCGAGGTTTTTGCTTGTACGATAGTGCTCGCTGGACTCTTGGGTAGCTCATTTTGCATCAGCAAGTGGCATTCGGGTTTGACGCCCCCTGGTCAGTGGTTTAGACTCGAGTGCTTTTTCTTCTTGCAGCTTCCGTTCCCCCATGGCAGTCCGTGGAATCCGTTCGGCGAGGGTCAGCCGAGTGATTGATTAGTCGACGTCCATGTCGAGTGCGGCCTGCCTCAATACACGTACATGTACGAGTACCTACATGCCTACATGCCCGTCTGTGCGGCGATGCATCGAGTCCCTGTCAGCTCAAATCAAGACCGTCTTAGTGATCGGGATGGCGTCGAGATCGGGCTTTTGAGCGTTCTCCGTTTACTGGCCACTCCACAGGTACCTGTTCGTCCAAACGTCAGTCAAGCCACCCAAGAATGGTGGATCCTGACTAGAGAAGAACATGTCTCACCTAGGGATCGGGAGAAGCAATGTCATGTCTCACGAGCGGAGCGAATGGCGGGACGAGAAGCGCAGCAGACTCGTCACCTGTTTCGCTCGCTACAGTAGCTCTGGCTGCTGGACCTGGACTATTGGAATAAGAGAGCCCAGGACGGCACAGACAGAGCAAATTGCAGCGGAACGGCAGCAAATCTCAGCCATGGCTGTTCCGTGCACCACCATTGCGGCGCACGGGATCGTGAGGGTGTGCTGGAGGTGCTGAAGGGGCTGGGCCGGGAGATGGAGGCAAGGCAATATGAGGCAACATGAAGACGACATGAGACTCTGCGCGGAACTCGGAGTAAGGAGCTGCCGTTTCCCCCGAGAGGACGTACCTGCAGTACAGGTACCTTAGTACCTACAAGACAGTGAACACATCAATCACGATACCTATACAGCACACAGTCCAGTAAACAACGACAACCACTTCGCTGGAGCATGTGCTGGAGCATGTGCTGTAGCTGTCTAGTAGCATGAAGTGACATCTCAACCAGACTTAATGAATCGAGAGCACCAGACACGAATTGTGGCTGCGCGGTGGCAAGCCGCAACGACGCTGGACTGGCAGAAAAAGTCCACGAGACTCGAGCCATCACACCTCCCGCAGACGATGCTAATAAGCGACTCGCTGTGAATGGTTCGAGATGGGCCATCTGATTCCTTTTTTTCAATTTTTGATGCATGCTAGTGGCAGAAAATACTCGATTTTTACCAGAGCCATTCGCAAACCATGGCCGGGCATGACCGGGCCTGTTATTAGCCACTGCACTTCACTTTGGCCACTCCAAGTACCTGTACAGGGTCGTGCAGACAGGAATCGGCCGAAACATTGGCTGCTGGGATGTATCGGGACTTGAGTTGACGCGTCCCGGGTACGACAGCACGGCGCAGCAGAGCACAGCAAAGAGCCAAGCAAGGCCACGACACGCACGGCCAACGTAGCTATCAATATCTATTAATGGCCCATTGGCACATGGACGCCGCCTGATGGTGCTGTTGGCTTTACAACTCATCGGCGTACGCAAGCATTGAGCCAAAGCATTGAGGCTGTCAATGGGCAGCCCGGCAACTGCATGTAAGCTCTACTACAGTAGTATTCTAGTAGCCCGGCCGCTGTCAGAAGTCGTTCAGCCATGGACAAGCAAGATGGCGCGGGTAGGGCAGAGACTGGCGGTCCGCCCGCACTGTAAACCGACCCCTCGACCCCTCTGAGCCCTGGTTGCTCGAGGCTCTAGGGGAATTGAAGGGGGGGGGGGGGGATACGGAGTCAGGGCCTGGTCCGGTCCTATTCAACGAGCAGCAGGGGATGTCTGATGCTTTTTTCCTGCTGTGCAGACTGCAGTTGACCGACCCCTGCCTGCCACCCCGCCGCGCAGTGTTTTCTCTTTTTGCCATATGCAGTTTTCTCTTTCCATCTTGTCCCTGTCCCACTCGGGATACGATGCGCTACTTCAGGCTGTTGGCACATGAGCATCCGGACACTTCTTGTTGGTGTCGGCACGGAGCCTGGAGTTGTGTGTAGGTAGTACTTGGTACTTGGTACCTGTACTTGGGCTTGTCGTGGCCCAGGGGCTTGGGCAGGCCGAGCACAAGTCCCGCTTCCCTGGGACCCCAAGCCCCGGTACTTCGTACAAGGTGCGGGCAACGGAGCAAACGAAGTTGAAAACTGCTTGACTAGAAGAATACGGGACGGAGAAACCAGCCGAATAAAGACAAATAGAAAATGATATCGTAGCATCACTCTCGTATGCATCTCGAATCGAGTAATATTTCAGAACTAGCCGCCGCTTCCCAGCACGTGCAGCACAGCGCAGATGCAGAGGGACATGCTCGCACATGTATACACGGACCAAAGACCAGCTACAGGTACTTGTACGTGCGTACGACGGCGACGGTACATGTCGTGCAGTGCATGAAGCAGTGCCTTAGTGAGCTCGTGGCTTGGTATCGCTTCGCTGTGATTGCTGGGCTGCATGTACTTGTACCGCCGGCGCAGCAGCAATACGGTCGAGGCCAATTCTCCGCCAGTCATTGCCGACTTGGCGCTGCAGACGGCGTGTACATGTACTTGAGTTGTTTGCCAAAGGTGCGTCCGAGTGCCTATTCCAAGTCTAGTACTGTAAAACACAAGATGGCAGCCACAGAATGACATGAATCAAATCAATGTCCACGGGAATCAATGCCAGGCACCTACGGGGTGCAGATGGACGCCCAAAACCACATACTCGTAAATCCCACTTAGCCCAGCAAACGGGAGTTTCCACCATTTGATCTATTCTTATGTACGTATGCACTCGTACTAGCAGCCTCTGCCGACTTGCCCAACTGGGACTAACCCGCTCGTCTCCGAATTTTCTCCCACGCAGGCCCAGCGCACAGGGCAGCTGGTGCCACTCAAGTGCCCCAAGTGCAACTGCAGCGGCGTAGCACCCAAAGTAGTTGGAGCGCTATTACTGTACGAGTACAGTAAATACAAGAATAGCGGGCATGTACCTGTACCAGGCTTGCAGGACCCCCTCTAGCGGCCGGATCAACGCCCACAGGGCCCCTCTGCAAGTGCCCATCGCTGCACCCTCTTGACCCTCTATCCGCTAAATTACGTCGCTGCCTCCTCCCTGTTTTCTTCCCACTTGAACCCTACCGCTTCACATTTGGCCTTTTCTTTTTTTCGGAGGGCCCTTTTGATTCCTTCTTCTGCAATGCAAGACCAAACAATAGTCTGACATTTGCACTCTCGAATCACCCAATCGTTTATTCTTACTCACCCTCGTTTCTTCCTTCGTCTGGACTTGCATTTGCATTTGAGGCCTCTTTCTTACATGCCTTGCTGGGGCGGAACGGGGACTCATTCCAATTCCACATCGCATTGTCGAATGGCACAGGCACAAACAAACCCCGGCCGCCTGTCCGCTTCACAAATTGCAACCGCCTGATTTTGTCGACGCGCCTCGGCCTCGTGGCATGTGTTTTGCATCTGGACCCCTTTGTGCTTTATGCGTGTCTGCCGGTTCAAAAGACTTAAACGACCATCATGCTGCTTCACGCCTCACTTGATCTAGTCATATCGATTCAGCACACCCAGACTCAGACGACTCGCAAGTAAACCAAGGGGGCTTTGCACCCTCGAGGTGAAGCAACCACCACAATGGCTCTGTGGCCTTTTCGCAACAGAGGCGACAAGCGCTCTGCGACAGAACCTGTTTCTGCTCGTAGTGCAGCAAAGTCGGCTCCCGTGAGGCCCAGCCAAGATGCGCCGAGATTTAGCTTCTCACCTGATCGTCAAGACGCAATCCATGTTGACCGACTCCAAGACTTGACGGGAGGAGATGCGAATGCGCCCAACCCCATCTGGCAGAACCGCGCACCAACCCTACACCACAAACGAAGCGGAAACCAACCTTCAAGGAGGAAGAGCAGCAAACGAAAGAGACAAGACCACAACCGCGAAGCAGAGATCAAGGCCATGAGTGCCTTTACGCCAGCACGAGCAACCACCGATACCTTTGCCACCACTCGCAGCGCAAAACATGATAATAAACGAGCAAGGACTCTGCCCGCCAGGCCACCCGTCAGGGCGCCTTGGGACAGCCCTACTTCTGACACCTCGCTACCTATCCCCATCTCGGTCGATTCCCGCCTGTCCATTGATTCCAACTATTCATCATATCGAGTATCCGCTCTGGATTCTCTCGCACCCAGACCAACCTTGCGATATCAGGGAAGCGCTCGATTGCTCCCCTCACGTGCCTCCGGGCCTGCGCGATCAGGCTCTCAGAAGAAGAGACTTGCCGCTCTTGACGAAGAGACGCTCAGGGCACACAAGCGCATTGATGATCTGGCCGACGATTTTGATGCTGGTGAATTACGAGAGCTCATGGAAAGGGATGCTAGGAGACGAGAACGGAACAAGCAGCGTGAGCGAGACAGGACCGAGAAGAAACTGGCACGAAAGGCCGAGAAGCAAAAGAGAGAAGAAGAAACTGCCAGGGAGAGGGGAACTCCTTCGCCCGAGAATCTTGAGCGAGGCGTCATGGGCCGAGAAGTTGGCCTCGGCATCGATCCACCGTCAACCGTAGTGACATCATCCAAGCAGCGGGCTTCTCCAGAGCCAATGTCTGACATTGAGGAGTATTCCACGAAGCCTTCCAAGGATCAGGCGGAACCCCTAGGGACATTCCACAGGGTAGACACTGCGCCTCGCGAGGCTGAGCCCGCGCCAGCTCCCGAAAGATTCCCGCCGCTTCCTCGCAAGTCAGATGAGCATCTCCCAGCAGTGCTACCTGCCCTTCTTAAGCTGGAGGGTAACATGCTACCCAAGACGTCTACTTCGGGATCGACATTTGATTCTGACAGGGAAAAGACGTCTCTGGCAATGGACGATGATGCCACCACACGAAAAGGATCTGAGACCAGCAGCAAGACTAACCGCATATCGTTCTCTACCTTGCTTAGGTGGGGGAGAAGTCGCCGCAACTCTGGCGGTCCGTCTTCCTTCTCAAACACCTCGCGCGAAGAAATGTCCATGGCTGCACAGGCTGTGGCAGCGGCACATGCCCAAGCGCAGGCCAGAAGCCTCGAATCGCCTGTCTCATCGCTTTCTGGCAACTATCTATCATCCAAGCCAGGCGTTGGTCCGCCTAAGCGAATGAAATCCCGTTTCCGAGAGGATCTTCCAGAACTTCCGATATCACCACCTGGATCCCGCCTTCAATCACCTGAAGCAGACGCCTCTCACCCCAGTGTTTCTGCATACAAATCTACCGCCGGCTCGGAACCGATCACTATCCATCACCCAATTTTGCGAGACGATACTCCAACTTCTGGCCATCATTCAATTGACATTCCCCAATCACGGGCGTCAAGAGACAAGATGTACGGCAGCCACTCCGCCGAGCCCCATCTTTCCATGTCTCTAGCATCTGTCGACTCAGAAGGGTCCTGGCTCTCAGGAAGAGTTGGTAGCCAGAGGAGCCAACGTATGTCATCCGTACGCGATAGGATTCGATCCCGACAACAAGACCGAGACGCTAGACCAGACTCTCCCTCGAACAGCACGCACGAGGATCTCGAGATTACCGAAGACGATTACATGTCACGCCTGAGCCCCGATCCAACCGCTCTAACATTCAACTCTCGTCTGTCAGGCGAGGGTCGTCCGAGCAGTGATGGAGAAGAGCTGAGGGATGAGGGCGAGGTCAGGTGGGGTGCCGTTGGCGCTCAGCCGCAGTTTGTCTCGCACACGAATAATCGCGATACCATTCGCAGCCGCGAAGGTCTGCTTAACATCGACTCAGGAGACGAGGAAGACCTCGATGCTCCCATTTCTCCCATTTCTCCAATTACCCCGAGCATTGAGGAGAAGGTCGATCTGCAGCGCGCCACAAGCGTACGGATGGACCCTGGCCATGCTCGAAACTTTAGCGCTGGAAGCGCGAAGCTGTTAGAGATACACCCTCGAGCATCTGCGGATGGCAAGAGGTTGAGCCAAGAGAGGGCGAATGGTGTGTAAGGTGATGCTCTACTGATGCTAATGATTTCAACAGTCGAAAGAGTTCCCCGAATTTGAAAGAAAACAAAAAGAAAGAAGAAAAAAACGAGAAAATAATGAAAAGCAAAAGAGGGGCATCAATTGATGGTTTCAGCATATATCCAGAACCACAATGGTGCACCGTTGATGACTTTCCTTTGTACCACCTTACCATTGACCCGAGTCGCTCTTTTTTTACTTTCACTCCTTACATGATGACCGAAAACCGATAAAAACGACATAAAAACGCGAAAATGCCACACAAACAACACAAAAAAACACGTATATACTGCTAAAATGGGGAACTCTTTCTGACTCTGGAACCATCGACATCCGATATTGCACATCAAACCACCCTTGGACCTTTTAGTTCTTGGCAGACGTCTCGTTGTACATTACAACCTTTGACGATCTATGACCGGCGTTGGGCTGCTGCGTTTTTTTTGCTTTTTTTTTTATTCCCAAGTACTTTTCTTTTTACAGGCACATATACCAGATTTGATACCCACTCTGTCGAAGGAGTCTATTTTTTCCCGACTCTTTCGCAGCTCGTCTTGTGTTTCAGGGTGGAGGGCTGCATATCGTTCCGGAAAGCTTTTGGGTATCCGGGACTTGAAAAGTGATGAGCATTTACAGAAACAAAATGGGACGGTTCTTTATTTATTGGGGGCCGATTTCTGCTTTCTGACTGCTTCTTTTGTGGGAGGCCGGTTGTGACTTATTCGCAATCGATTCCTGGCTGGAGTAGGAAAGGAGGGAGGGATTAGGTTTCGGATTTGAATGAACCGTTGGGATATTTTGAAAAATAAAACCAGATTGACAAAAAAATTTACTGGGAAAAGAAAAACTTTATAGAGGCTTCATTCTGCAGGCAGGTTGATACTATGGATCAAATTCGTGCCATTTTTAATTGCTATTTTTTGGTAGTCATATTGGAGGGGAGAAGAGAGATTTGTATATAGGATGCCACTTTGTTGAACATGTGGCACTAAGCGGGGGATGAAGCAGCCGGTGGAACAATATATGATTGCGCTTAAAGATTTGAGTTGTCCTCTTTTTTTTTTCGCTTGTGAGAGTTCACCATTCTTCCTGTTAACTTTGATAGCTTCATTCGAGAATACTGCTTGCCAAGAGATTTCGGTACTAGCAACAATGTTATGTTGTTGGACAAACTCGTTTACAAGGCTTTTCATAAGTCTGAGAACTTCCGTTGACATAATCGAGCCATTGCATTCTTCTATCCCAAAGCCTTGTCCCATAGCAATGAAAAGGGAATTCCACACTTGCTGAAAGACCAATGCCACGTCTGAGGATGACATGGTTAAGATGGAGGGGCCTAATTACGTTGACTTGGCTCTGGTCCAAGGCTCAATAAGGCATAAATCGATTCCCGAAGAGAAGCGTCATCTGCTTAGATAGATCTTAAACTCCCACCCCAACCTTCCAGCCCTAATACGAGCTTTCGTAAGCGGAAGTGGTCTCGTAAGAAAACAAAGCCCCAACGCCTGTAATGCTCACGAACGCTCTTCGTCTGATGCTCAGCTGTTTGTATCTTTTGACTCAAAGGCACGACCTGCCTAAATCAACTATACATCTCGTCTCTTTGCTGATTGAAACCATCCCGTAGAAACATTTGTCTGGGGTTCTGTGAATACATCCACTTCTTTCGCTACGTCGATCACATCTTTCGTGCTGACCAGGAGAACCCTGCGCTCTCGACCAAGGGTGTTACAGCGGACACTGAGTTGCTGGAACGCTTGGTGTTGGATGTGACCTCTAAGGTCCCCCGATTTGACCCCACACGCGAGACTGTCCCTTCTCCCACATATGATGCCGGACAGCAAAATGCCAAGAGTAATCAATATGGAGCTTTATGTATACCGTTCGGAAGAAGAAATTATAATGGCCGGACTGACATCAGTCTATCTGAAAGGTCTTCCGTGCTACTCAGCCCACTCAATCCCCCGAGACGTTACCAGAATTGCCACCCTGCATCCACAGCAGTCACTTATCCAGAACATACTTGAAACTGCAATCCATGGGACGAATAATCTTGTGCCCAGCGAGACCCTCCAATGTCTGTAACAGTTGAAAGAAACAGCTCTAGGCGCTGAATATAGGCGCAAGAATGTGTGCAACTTTCAATGTTGTCATTCGCAGCGCCACAGACATGTACCTAACCCAGTCCTCGAAAGAGCTTATACCGATATCTCGATACCGTACGTTGATGATAATCTGCCAAGGTCCCGTCATAGGCAGCATCCAAGCATTGCTCAATGGAATTTTCATAATACGAACACGCGTTTGATTTGAGGAATCGATGTACGAGAGTCCCCGACGCGAGCATCCAAACAAGAAGCGTTGCATTTCCCGTAAGATGCAGTATCACCCGTAGCGACGCCAGAAATGTTAACTTTTCAATTTGTTTAAGAACAGAAAATGCCATTCCTCTGATGTACTGGTAAGCAAGGATACATTGCCAACATGCGGAAGAGGCACTCACGAGACAATGCTTGTGGCTACAGGGATTCTGCTATTTGTTCGCCGGGAGAGCGACAATTGCTTGGTTCAGTAGCTCATTTGGTTCAGATCTCTGATAAGGCTATCTTTGGCCACTTTCATGCTCCAAGACATAGCATAAGCTGGCCGTTCGCCCCTATTTGCAATTGCATCTGGGAATATATGATAGTCAGCTTGAAGGATTGCTAAACTGACCCAAAGTCCATGGCAGTCGAAAGATCAATACCTGAATCCGTGTTTGACACAGCCTGTAACTGGATAGACCTAGACGCTTTGAGGTGTTGCATATACTTGCTCATATAGAACTCTGCCGATCCCCTCGCAACTTCAAGACGATCCCAAGCTTCGTCGCGACTTACGGGACAATCATGCGAGAGCGGCAGCGCACCATTTTGGGATCGGGCATTTGCAGCACAAGCCCCAGTGATCAACGCTGTGGACTCGTTTATGTTAGCCATCTGCTCGTCGAAGCTGACTCTCTTGATATTACAATAATGACTGAAAGGACAACGAAAATAGGTGAAGCTGAAACATCATCCACGAGAGTTGTAAATGAGAAACTCGCTCATATCAGCAGCATCAGGCGCCTAACTGAAATACAGAGGGACATGAGTAAGTCAATATATAATCCTTCTGCAGCTTTATTACGAGAGTCTATTGCTGACCAGACGTGTAGTCAAGGTGGACTTTGACCGCGTCAATGAAGCATTGAATAATGTCTTAAAAGTCCTGGTGTTTCAATTCTTAGTATCTGTGGGTGCCGACCCGACTATACAAAGCAACGAGATTCGCGACTACTACTTGAATATGTTTGGCCTAGACTTTTGTGACTTCGGAGAGGAAGAATATCGCGAAGCGGCTCTGGGCCAACGTGTTGACTATCTGGAACAGACATTTGAGGAATTTACTAAGATTGTCGGCGAGGTTAGTGAAAACGAGAGCTTGGGGCTTGAAAGGGTCCAAGACTTGGATACGCAAACTACCTCATAAATGAACTTCTCTATCTGGCGCAAATACATTCAGTGCTGTTATCATAATATTTAATGTTACTTGTAATCAGCACCCACAGATTATTCTATCAGTATACGTAGTATCAGATGTAGATGGATCTCACATTGCACCACCTAGATAATTGCTAAATGAGTATGTAATCAAGTCCTTGTGATTTCGACGATTTGTTTCGGTAATAGCCGGCAGTGGATGGAATCATTGTATGTACAGCATGCTGTTTCACCAAGAGTATCGCTGATCTGAAGGACGAAGTATTACTGTATAGTACTGTATTTGTGCTTAAAATTCCGAGCTTCTGTGTTCATTTGCTGCTATATGCGGAGTCCTGTACCTGTACAACTAGCCTGATCATCTCAAATCCCACCGCACCTCAAGTCCTACTCAATTTCCTCGCCCACAGAGTGGCTGATGCAACATCTTAAGGTAAGTATACGAACGGAGGTGGGCCAAAAAACCGAAGGATGCAGGGATAATCTCTAGAGTTTGCCATGACCATGCAATGGCGAGATCTAGCCATCCATCTCGTGACTCGATAATCTGGTGGCAGCCACAGCACCTTTAGAGGGGCCTAAACCACCTTGGCCTGGCTCTGGTTCAAGGTCCAATAAAGCATAAATTGTTTTCCAAGGAGAAGTAAAAAGCTTTCCATTAAATAAAAACGCTGTTCTATTCACCCGATCTGTGGCTAGAGAGGTGGGAAATATATATATCAAACTATCAGAGGCAATGTCCCACTTCTGCAATCCATCCACCTCTGCTTAAAGGATGTTAAACTTCGACCCCAGCCGTCCGGTTCCAATACGGGGTTTCGTAAGAGGTATAAGTCTCGTAAGAAGACGAAGCCCCGACGCCTATAATGGTCGCAAACGCTCTTCGTCTGATACAGAAGAAGCTCTTTGTAAAATGGCAACCAATGCCGTCTGCAACTCGAATCGAGCACGCATAATAGCCTTGTTGTTGTGCCGCTCGTCAAGAAGAAGCGACGCTTGTTTCCGATACATTTCCGTAATAACTGCTACTCTATCTATAGTTCCCTAGTAACTACTGCTATATCTATATTTCTTTAGTAACTATTACTATATCTATATTCCTTTAGTAACTGCTATTATATCTGTATTTCTTTAGTAACTGCTACTATATCTGTATTTCTCTAGTAATTGCTGCTATATTTATATAATAAAATGTATATGCTAGCTGAATACTGATAAAATTCATCTTATGAATCCCGTTGTCTTTCACCCGCACTCACTTAAATCGTAATTCGTTATACCACCCAGAAACCTCACGAGAAGCTCCACTCATAAACGTGCTGTCTACCCGAATGTTCTGTCCGGCCTCGCCCTTGAGGATGCCACCTGCCGCGTCCTAAGAGAGCGCTGCGAAAGGAGGTGGACCAGAGAATCGAAGAATGCAGGGATTGTCACTAGAGTCTATCATGACAATACAGTAGCGGGATCTGGCCATCCATCTGGTTACTCGATAATCTGGCGGCAGCCATAGCACCTTTATCCCATTCCAAGTTATCCATGATCTGTCAAGACTAACGCCATAGCCTTCGACGATGGAGTGGTGGTCATATGAACTCCCGGAGCCAGTCAAATTCTTCGCCTGGGCGATGAGATTGTCCAAAGCTACTCGACCAAGTTGCAAGAGAATATGCGTATCCGGGGACTCCATATCGAAAGATGGGTCGAAATATCGGCAACAAATTCGCAACCTTGTTTTTTCTCCTCCTCTTGTTAGAAGCCACGTCCCGTGACGGGCACGCTCCGTAAAAAGCACTGTGTTTCCGTCATTGGATATGACAATTGACTCCTGTCCATCCGACGGCAAGCTACACGTTAAACAAAGGATAATGCCCTTGTATAATTCAATATCAGCGTTTATCGCCCACAATTTCTCATTAGTCTCCACATCCCATATAGTAAAACTGTACGTCGTGGACTCAGAGACATATTGTATGTGTTTTGCAGAGGCAAGATACTCCGCGGAAACAAGATACTTTGCGTTCTTCGAAAGAGCCAGAAGATGCATGTTTTCGAGCCCCTTCTCACACGTCATGGAATGAGAAACCTCTTCGGCCTTGTTTAGATTCCATAATAACATCTCATCTCCCGCTTCTGATTCTGACGCGAAAAAGCTTTCTCCAAAAGAAAACGCTGTTCCATTCACCCGACCTTTGGCTAGGGAGGTGGGAAAAGTGTGTATCAAGCTGTCAGATGCAATGTCCCACTTCTGCAAGCCGTCAATTTCAGAGTACGTGTAAATAGACTTGGCATCTTGTGAAAATTGCAACTTGACAATGTGGTGAGTGTTAACCTTGTCGAACGCCTGGACAATATTACCGGTTCTCGTGTCCCAGATTGCGACGTATCTATGAGCAGTAGCCAAGAGGTTAAAATCTGGTGAAAATGCGACTAGCTTTGTTGCACGTCCGATCTTATATGAGGAAGGCTTGTCGGTATCGTCGTTAAAATCCCAATAATTATGCTCAGTTAGGTCGTATAATTCAATGTTGTCGGAGAATGCCACAGCCAACGTTTGTCCGTCATCGGACCATGTAATTCCCGCTATGGACTCTTTGCCAATACGCAGTTCATGTTGTTTCATGCCAGTGGCTACCTCCCAAGTAAGAATGTTGTGCTGAGAGGAATCGTTGCTATCCTTTCCGTAACGAGTCTCAGCAATGAGCCTGGAGTCTTTGGAAAACTCGACGAGTTCAACTTCCCACAAAGGTTCTGTGCTGACATTTAGTATCTTTTCTTCAATATCCAAATCCCAGACTTCAAACCCTTCCCCAATAGGAAAAGCTATTAACTTAGAATCGCCTGAAAAACTGGGAATTCCTCTCATCTTGCCATCATGATTGACAAGTCCCAATTTCTCCTTGCCTGAAGGCACTTCCCAGATGAATGTAGTGTATCCCGTTGTAACGGCCAAAAAATTGGAATCATTGGACCACTTTAATCTGGTCATGGATTGGCCCACAACTGTAAATGGGAGCTGCAGCTTCGTTCCATCACTCATGTGGTATATATGAACTCTGCAGTCCCCTTCCACCGCGAAACCCTTACACGACGCCATAAACTTGCCGTCGTTGGAAATTGCCCAAATCTTTTCGTCATCAAACCCACGAATTCTGACATTATGTATCACGGTGCCAGAATTGACATCCCAGCAATAAAATCGTTCTTCAGCAAGTACCAACACGCGATTCAAATCGCTCGAAAATACTGCTTGATGGACAACTTCTCCGTGGCTGAGTGCGCGAATTTGTTTCCCTGTAGCCATATCCCAAATTTCAACAGTCCTAGAAGAGGAACCTACTAATAAGAGATTCGCACCACTAGAACACATTACTTCTGCTTGCCTGTTCTCGATTATCTGTAGGCGAGGACTCCAGTAGTTATCCTTTACTGAATTGCGTACACGTTTTATCCAAAACAGTTTACTGTTGAAATGGGTAAATATTAAACTCCGAGTAGGACTGAATAGAAGTAGAGATGAATATATCTGCATCGGGGCAATCGCTATAATCTGGGCGTTGTATTGCATGAATCGACTCGCATCATATATAAATTTTTGAAGGTCTTCTGCTGTGGAGCGTTTCTGCTCTAGTTAGTCATGTGTGCCTCTTTGTAAGATAAGGAACCCTGGGCTTACCTTCAGCAGCCCGTTGAGCCTTTGGAAATGAGATATGTTGGTGGATAAATTTTGTGTCAAAGCGAGTACCTCTAGCCAGTTGAGAACCTTCTTCTTCAAGAAGTGTAAGACTTCTTCTTCATCGACTAGGAGAGTTTGATCGCCTGCAGTACCATATATGTCGCACAAATGAGCAACCCAGTTGGTACAGGAATAGAGACAATGCTCCAGAGGATTTGGATTTGGCGGGCTAACATCTTCGAGAAGAATCCCAGGATGGTTCAGTCCGTAAATATTCTCTCGTAGAGTATGATCCATGGCGTTCAATGAATTTAAAACCATGCTATAATTGATGTCCCCCATTCCGTGCCGGAAGATGGCAGACGAGGGATCGCTGGCCAGATATTCCTTTGCGGATTGGTGCACAAAGTAAATGTGATTTTCTCGAACCGTTAAAAACGAACCACAATCCTTTATCAGCATGTTTAACTGGGGCAGTTTCTTCAAATTGCCCTGAAACCCTGCAAGAGTTGAGAGTTCAGTAAGATGTAGGGGTCGATGTGCCAACGTTGCAATAGCCAATATACTTCGGCACACCCCTGGGCCTTTTCCTTTTAACTGAGAAATTCGCTGTAACATGACAGCGTAGAGCTTAGTTAAGTCTTCGGGCATCTCATCTAGAATTGCCATTACATCTGATGTATCGTCGTAATAAGCATCGCGTTCGAAACTCAGTCTTTCGAAGACAATGGCAACCCAGAGAAATGTGCCGTTAGCCTTCTCTCGCATTTGGCGACATACTTCTTCTTTTAAAACATCATCTTGCTGCAGAAGGGATATTTGTGATGCCTTGTGGGATATGTATGCATCCACAGCGTTTGAGACGAGAGTAGCATTTACCTCGAGGCTGAGATTCATGCCTTGAATCAGCTTTTCCTCGATTTCAGGCCAATTGCGGCTAGATACGGCCCATTTGGCATTCGATGAGGCCGATACATCTCGAATAAAACGTAGAAGTTCCATCCGACCTGTGATACACTCATCAAGAGCATCGATAATGATGTACACTGGTGGTAGTTCCTTATCCCTCAACATGTTGCTGAAAATTTCTGACAATGTGTACCAAGCATTTCCCTCATCAAAGAGACTCTTTCCAGCTGTATCGTATGATTTCCTGATGTATGGTATCAGAGAGGGTTGCTGCTCCGCTAACAGCCAGATGAGACCGCGTAGGACCGCTATGTGATTATTGACACTCGGTATGGTGGCCTGGCAGAAAAAGAATGTGATTAGGCTCGAACCTGCCTGTTGCATCAATTCCTGAGCGAGACCGCAGAGGAGCATAGTTTTCCCTTTACCAGGATCACCTCTGAGCCAGAGCAAACGGTTGTCATCATTATTGCGCCAAGCATGGAACTGCGAGTTGTCAAGAATCCAGCGGTACGATTCTTGCAACAAACCTCCCTTTGTATTTTCAATGCGGGTCCTATCAGCACGAGGATCCGTGATTCGTAAATCTCTAAGGCACTGTTGATCTTCTTGAGTCTTTTGATAAGTTTCTTGTTTTTTTGTGTGATGAGCTATAGCTCTGAGATGCGATTCAGATTCGAGGCTCAAGAATGCGCTGATTTTTTTGCGAAGGGAAGTGTCGTCGGTTTGAATAGACTTTAGACTGCCATCCCAATTGTCCAGTTCGACGAGGTCTCGTAAGAAAACGAACCCACGGTGCCGGTAATAGTTGCAAATGCTTTTCATCTGAAATTGCAGAAGCTTTTTGTAAAAGCCGATAAATGCCATTTGCAACTCATTTTGTACTCCTGTAAAGGAATGGTCGCTTGAGCTGTTATTAAAAAGCAATGATGCCTGTTCCCAGTACCACTTTATCGTAATTCCAATGTACTCAATGCCCGTTTGATTAGCTTCGGTTTGCGATATAGGATTGGCTAAGATCTTTTCGTGAGAGTTAGATCATCGATGATCGGCTACCATAAATATATATGTAGGTTTCCTTACCGATAGTGAAATATATACTATAACCCAAGGAAGAGCGGCTTGTGGCATGTCCTTAATTGCGTCGCTCACCAACTTTTTAGTAGTGTTGACTACCTGCATAACTGGGCCTATACTGTTCTTGATACTGGCCTCTCGAAATGTTTTGTTCAGGCCGTTATCAATCAACTGATGCATCTGCTCTCTTCTCACCAGCACATTGTCTTTCTCAATAGTATTCGTCACGCTAGCAGGCCCCTGAGAGATAGTAGGCCCCTGAGAGATAGTAGGCTCCTGAGAGATAGTGGGCTCTAGAGAGACAGCACTCTGATTTAGTTTTAAAGACGAGATCTTTAAAGATAAGATCTTCTCATACGCTTGCACCAGCTTCGGTTGATCGGCTTTCAATGCATCATAAGCGCTGTTCCAGATACTCTCGGAGGGGGTGATACTCTCGGAGGGGGCGATGGGGGCTTTCGCTACTTCAGGTACGGTCGATGATTTTCCATTGCCGTTCGAAGTGGAGGAGGCATCAGCTTTGCTGGTGGAAGCTTTGCTACTGGAGGCGCTGACGACGGAGCCTTCAAGCCGTCTCGAAGAGCTGCCCTTGCCACCCAATATCTTTCGTAGTTTACGCATGGAGGATAGGACAAAATCTTGATGTAAAGAACAGGAAGAGTCCTGGAGACGCAAACAACATGAAGGCAGCCGAACATGATGTGGAGTGTTTTTAAGCGCCGGGCTCAGCCAATAACACCCTGCATTGAGTATGCCTCAAATAGACCATTTTGGTGGAACAGATTATACGCATGTTGGTCCCATATAGGAATCGGCAAGGCTGTTGACAAGGGTATAGAACAGGGGGTTGAACGGAATTCGAAATACTACCATACGAGTATTGTACATGTACTCAGTATAAACGGAAACATGTCTACAACGCAAATTAGATATAGTAGCAGTAACTAAAGAAATATAGATATAGTAGTAGTTACTAGGGAAACGTAGATATAGTAGTAATTACTAGGGAAATGTAGATATAGTAGCAGTTATTAGGGAAATGTAGATATAGCAGGTTTTTCTGTCACCCGCTTGGCCGAATAGCTTAAGAAGAGCTCGCAAGTACATGTATGGAGGCCTGAAAAAAGGCCACTAAGCGGGTAACAGCATCACTGCGCCACTGTGAGCACTGAATACGGCAAACACCGACGATTTAATCCTCAATCATAGGCATATTATACAAATCCCAGGACATCGTAAGGCATAATACAGTTTCGTCAAAGACACTCCTGCTCTAGTAAAATTACTTGGCGTGGGCCATATTTTAGTGACGAATTTAAGCGGCGTTGGCCTCGAGGTACTGTATCGATAATCGGAGCACGCTGGCTTACCTCATACAAATATTTTACTCATCCAGATCGCCACTACCAACAAAATTTGGATCTTATAAATCACCCTCCATCCTCATTCACTCAATCACAATTCAGTATTCTACGCAGAAATCTCACGAGAAATCCCCATCACAAACATGCTGTCAACACGAATGTTTCGCCCGGCCTCGTCCATCGCCCGGCAAGGCGTCGCATCGCAGCGACTCTTCCACGCCAGCCGCCCTGCTTTGGCCGTGCACTACGTCAAGACGTGAGCTGCATCTCTTCTTAAATCGTCATCAAAGTAACATGAACATTTTCTAATCAAGGACTCAAGTGCCGAGGAGTTTCAAAAAGTCGTCAAGGAGCAAGAAAAGGTCATTGTGGACTGCTTCGCAGAATGGTGTGGACCATGCAAAGCCATTGCTCCCATCCTAGAAAAGTGCGTCCACCAAACGGGAAAAAAAGTGTTCATTGACTCGCAACATCGTACTAATAGTATCCATTATAGGGCGTCTGAAGAAGCAGAGTTCAAGGACAAGGTCCATTTCGTCAAGTTCGACGTGGATGAGCTGCCCGAACTGAGCCGGGAGCTGGGAATCCGCGCCATGCCGACTTTCTTGTTCTACAAGAACGGTAACAAGGTAGATGAGATGGTTGGAGCAAACCCACCTGTTTTACTGCAGACCCTGAGGAAGCACAATGCTTAAAGGGGGTATAGAAAGAAAATACTCGGTAGCCGGATCGTGAGTGTAGTTATAGTATATATCATGTTAGATGCTGTAGACAATCGGATGCTGCGACAATCTGGTGGCTTCATTTCTAGCACGGGGTATTGTAGCTTTGAAGAATGTATCTATAAAGCACCAGTTCTGTTGTGTTACATTTAGAAGGGACTTGATCACATTTGCAATCCTATCGTTTTCCATGGAGCCTATATTTGGCGATCATATCTTACGAAATCCAACTGTATCGCAGCTTGACCAAGTCAAGACCACTGTGGTTGCACCTACCCACCTATTTATATAGCTAGAATAATCTCTTCAACTCTCACAACGCTACTACTTTACATATAGAATTCTGCGACAGCAATATGCCGCTGGAACTTCCTCTTGTGCGGGCAAATGTTCCCTTGGGTTTCTGCCTTTGATACACTTACCAAAGCAACACAAATTTCGTCTCATGGGATCTCGTGCGGTACATAATACTGCAATTCGAAATACCTTTTGTCTCATGGGATCTTGTGCTGTACATCGCACTTTGAAATAATAATACCCAGCTCTTTCTAAAGAATGCCTGTGGTGCATACAAGTCTTTGGGGTAGTTTTTTGTTTTTTTTTTCACATCCGCGGCAACGAGGTTTCTGCTTATCAGGCTACTCTGGCCTTTGGTTTATTTCAATATGTTGTGTACAATGCAACTGACGCGCACCAACAATAAGAGCACAGTATATTCCCCCGAAGCCACTCAAACGATTTATCGAACCAGTCAAAGCGTCATGTTGAGGCGAGAGCTTTTGTTCCATAATCGTTCTGATGTGTCCATTCACTATCAAGTGTCAATATTGTACAATCTTCTCTTTCTAATCTTGGCTTCAGACAAGAATGGAGAATCCCAAGGATGTCATTCACCTTTGGCTGTCTTTACTTTAGATAAATTTGACAACATAGAACAACCACGCTCATTTATTCATGTTTTCATGTACAATTCGTACCACAAATGCTCGAGTGTAATTTGTGTAGATACGAGAATATATTCAGCTCAAATAACGTTTCAAAGTACTCCGTAGGTGCCCCTTCATGGACGTAAATGCGTCTCCTACACCATGTTAATGTACCCTTTCACGCGCCCAATTTTTGTTTCCCAAACGCCTCGCTTCAGTCAACCCAGATACGCCGCAACATAGCTGCTTTCCTCAACAATTTCCGTAGCCATATACCCATAAAAACAAAGTTAAATATCACGATCAAACAGAATCCGTTCTGGTTTGGTCATGGTTGAGAGTCTCTTGTGAATCAACAACCACGCCCAGCATCGGCTCAACTCGAACACCTCCCATTGACGATTCACCATCCGACTCGTTTTCTGAAGACGCATTGCTCATCTTTCGCATGGCCTTCTCATCAACTGTGAAATCGCCACCGGCCTTGTCCAGATCCATGAATAAGCAGATGATCAGGGCCAGCCCTGCGAGTCCAACCCCGATCCAGAAGACGCCCTTGTACTGGTGCTTGAGATCCATCCCATTCAACACAAATTGCGCCTTGGCGACGTCCGCAATGGCCAGGAAGAATGCACCTCCAAGGAACAGCATAAGACTGATGAGCGCGCCCGCAAGCCCCTGGCGGTTCTTTGGCAGGCTCGTAGTCAGAAAGACGTTGCTCACAGTCCAAAGAACGTCAACACAGGCGGCTTCGCAAAGCATAGCTGGGAAGATCCATGCCCAATAACTCGGGTCATCAGGCATGATGGCAAACATGAGCACAGCAATAACTTTTGAGATACCAGAAAGAACGATGAGCAGCTTGCCAGGAAGAAGGTGGAGGATGACGCCGCTTGTGGTAGCCAAGACCAGACCACCACCAGCCCAGGGCGCAAAATACACCGCAGTCAGTAGGGGTGATTTTTCCAGAATTGTTTCAATACTGTATTCCCTATTAGTTAAAGTCATCATAGAAGAATCACTCGCTGGACTTACTAAAAGTTTGCATAAAAGAGATAAATGCTGAAAACACCCCAAGTAATGAAGAGACACAGGAGCATTCTCTTCATACACTTGACGCGGAAAATATCCGCAGGGATGAGAGGGGCTTCGGCGACCCAGCCTTCAACATATACAGCCGCACCAAGGAAAATGAGACCGAGAATCAGTGTCACCAGAATTCGAGGCGATGCCCATCCGTTGGGGGCGTTGGCACTGTCAGTCAACGCATAAATGAGAAGCAACAAGCCAGGCACAGTCGTAAAAACACCCCACCAGTCCATTTTGACGTTCATTTTGCGTGCTTCTTCATAGTCGCGAGGAGCCGTTAGGATTGTCCCTAAGGCAAAGACGGCAGATACAATGCCACCTAGCCAAAAGAACCATCTCCAGGATAGCAAATCTTGAGCCATGCCGCCAACAATAATGCCGCTAAAGAACCCCAGAGGGGCAAGAGCACCATAGAGACTGAAAACAATATTCTTCCTCGGGCCTGGTCTGTAAATTCGGCCAAGCAGGGAAATACCAGCAGGAAGAAACGCCGCAGCCCCAAGGCCGAGCATGGCACGGCAGATGACGAGCATGATGAAGTTGCGAGTAAAGCCAGCAATTACGGACCATAGTACAGTCCACACCAGGCCTCCATTGAATAGCAGATACCCTCCATACATATCTGCCAGCCTCCCCAGAGGAAACAGGAATGCGCCTGCGGTCAGGGTTAAGACGCTTGAGGGCCATGTTTGGGCTTGCAGAGGGATGTCGAGTGGCTCGATCAAATTAGGTAAAACCACCTGAAAACCGCTAATGACGAAATCCTAAGAAGTAACTAGTTAGTTTCTTGTTCTTGGAAACTGCGGCTAGGACGGATATGCATGTGCGAACACTCCGCCTCTTGAGGAATGTAACTGTCTTGCTTGCTGGCATATGTCAAGGAGAGAGACCCACCGCCATAGAAAGGGAGCCCAGGATGGAGATGACAAAGGCAACCTCCATCAGAGTGGAAGAAAAAACTTCAGGCCGCTGCCTGCCCAGCTTCTCAACGTCAATACCCTCAACATCGATGGTCTGAACAGACTCCCTGCCCATTTCTATGACAAGGATGGCAGCATCTCGGACTTCAGTCTTGCTGTCTTGTTCCAACATCGCGGCTAGGCAATCGAATAGATGGAACGAAAAGAGAATGAACTCTTCACGAGAGACGCGGTCCAAACGATGGTTAATGCGTTCGAGGTAGAAAGCATCAGATCAAGAAAGCTTGATACCAGTCTCTCGGCGTTTGACAAAGTGCCATCATGAACTCTTTTATATAATTTTCGTGTTTCTTAAGGACACGGGCCGCCGACAAAGAGAATTCTCACACCCTGATTCATTCTCTGCCAGATCATACGCCATTGCTATGCGCTACCGTCATCTGCCGGCAATCATCATGGTGTGAACAGTCTCACAGTGAGCATTCCGTTGTCGGTCCTCGTACTTTTTCTTACCGTTTCATGAGCCTTGAAACCCTCGTACCTCCATGGCGCCCTCCAGCCACAGCGGCAACAAACGCAAAACTTGTCTGAAGGTTTCCCATCTAGGGAAGTTCATTACAATAGTAGCTCGAGAGATCTGACAAGGGGTCCACACTATTTCACCCGGAATGAGAGCCGACTGTGAAGTTGATAGTGGCCACCGTGGAAACTACCGCCCACGTTTTCTCTGCAGGGTTCTGATAATAGAGTCAGGACATGGATTTGATGTGTCATGGACCTCGTTCCAGAATCGATTCAAATTTGCGTGTGGTGGAGATGATAAGAGTTGGGCTACTGCAATCCCGGTAGCAGCAGCCCAACTGGGTCTGCAGAGTTAGTTTGTGAAGACATCGTGACCTACTTCGCAGGGGTAGTTTCGTTTTTTTTTTTTTTGGCTCCACGAATGGAGTACGGGACTTGACCACCGGCTTTAAGCCGACTTGATTATGTCCACCTTCAATCTCCAGAAAATGAAATTGAAAGAGAAAAAGAAGCAGAGAATTTCTTCGTCATTGTTCTCTCACCTCTGCTCGGCTCACCGAAGATCATTCCCTTACTTGACATGTCGTCTCCAGGCGAAAGAGAGAGAGTTTGCAGGGTATGTGCTCGCAAAGGAGATTGGCTGGTTAGACTTTGTGCATACGAGCAGCGCACTAAGCAACCACGTCTATTCCCGGAGTCAAAATGCCATACAATGGGTGATGGGACCGGGAGAGCGTGCGAAAAAGGCCCTAAACCCCAATTGTGACAATGTTCTTCCATCGGAATCCCTCAATCCCAGCCCGCATCCGAGATTCAGGTACTCGTACTGCGCCATGGGTAAAGTGATTTCCGTATTAGGCGTCTGTGTGACCTCTGGATGGACAAGATCCGGCAGACCAGGTGAACAAGCTTCGGGACCTAAGACAAGGGTGGCTTCCAATGCTTACCGGTTCTGCAGGTCCCGCCTAGCGGTCGCCGTGCATCGGACGCAAAGAATGTCAAGATCTTTCCCATTTAGGCGCGCTTGCGACGTAACGAGAAAGCTTGTCTATTTCTGAGCGTCTAGACTGCGTTTGGGGTGGTGGCGTGGACAGTGAAGCAGCTTCGGTTGGTAGGGGGGAGGGGTTGGATATTGGGGATTATGCTGCTAGATTATTGATAATCGATGGTGGGCCGCATGGCTTTGCCCGCTGGATAGCGACTGGCTGGCCGGCGTGCCACATCACGTCTGGTCGTTCTCAAGACTGGTTCTCCATGATGGAGCTTTTCAGGCATCATCTCTGGTAGTTTTGACGCTATCCTTCGACGCACGTGCGTTCTGAGCTTACCACCGAAAGGGGGAAGGAAAAAAACTTAGCAAAAGGTCCGAGATTCTCACCATGCTCATACTCCCAGAGGAGTGAAAGAGGCCCGCTCAGCGATCGACTCTCCGCCGCTGCTGTCGTATGCCGGCCTGGTTGCGCGTCACTAGATCGTTGCTAGACCGACAAGACGCGAGAGACTGAGGCCGGCCATCCGCTGTGTATCAGAATCCCCTGGGGAAACACGCACAGTTTCCGTCACCGGACCGCACAAAGCTCGGCGTATATGCCAAGCAACAGCAAACCGTGTCACAACTGCCGCCGTCGACGACTGCGCTGCGACCGCTCGTGGCCGACGTGCCACAAATGTGCGGTCTCAGGGCAGGAGTGCCTTGGGTACGGCAAAGTCTTCATCTGGACTCAGGGGATTGACGCTCAGGGGAATCTGAAGCCATCACCAAGCCGCAGGACGCCCCTGGGTGGTCCTCTCAGCTCTGGCTCTGCATCAACCTTCTCTTCAGCCGCCAACAGCTACTTCCCACCCTTTTCGGATCCAGTCTCTGGCCGTCGCCCCGATCCTGGCCCCGAGAATCAAGCACATGATGCATTGGTCAGGGAGCGCAGACCAACCCCGGGCGGTGTCCGGCAGGCGTCTGGTCGTCGCCCCTCGCCGCCACTAAAAGGCAAGAGAGGCGATTTGATGATGTCGGCTGCACCGGAGCCAACGAAGGATGCAGCTTCAAGCCCAAACCAGGAGGCAGTGCCAGAGCATGGAAAGTGGAGGCCACCAGCCCTTGGCAGCCTGACAGATCCTCTTTTTCAAGACCTTGATCGCAATTCAAGATACTACCTAGCACACTGTAAGAGACAGCCACGGTCCGGAACAGCCAGGCTAGCTGGATGATTGTGCGGGGGTTTTACTAACGCATTTGAAAGTTGCCGATCGCGTCTGCAAAGACTTGGTGGCTCGAGATGGGCCAGGGGCCAATCCTTTCAGAGACCTTATCCCGTTGACTAACAAGCATCCTCTGCTGCTTCAGGTTCTTGTTGCTACTTCGGCAATACACTGGTCCAACATATTTCGTCCCATTACTGCGATTCCAACAGGACTTAGTGACCCCGGAGGGTATCTCGCCCAGTTACGGTCAAAAGACCTGGTTTCCAGGCAAGCCCTCATCGATGCCTTGACTGCGAAGCAAAAGGCCATGGGCCACTTGCAAGAAGTGCTTGACACCCTGGATCCTGGGGGAAGCGAAGTCGTCCTTGCTGCCATGCATTTCTTCATCAAATTTGATCTGATAGACTTGGAAAAGAGTGAGGGAAAGGGATGGAGAGCTCACTTGGAAGGTGCCAGTAGTATCCTTGCTTTGCTCGCTCCAGGAGGCAATGGAAGCGAACCAAACAGGATGCTGCGTGACTGTGTGGTGGCTGATTGTTTTATGTGAGTAATGACCGCTTTTTGTCTCACCTTGAGGCTCGCCAAATAAAGAGATTGCAGCTTGGGTTTCTGCGTACTGAGTAATACAAAACTGACACCGCTTTGCTTCACTAATCCACAGATATCATATCTTAGGGTCAACGCTTGCGTCGGGCAGCCTCGCTACCAACATAGCACGGTATGCTTTCGAACTCCTGCCGGTCATGAAGCGTGTCGAAGTCAACAGCTATCTCTCGTGCCCGCCGGAGATCCTTCACATCATCTTGGTAGCCTCCAAGCTCTCGTACGAGACACCCTGCACCGACTGGTCCCTATCTGCTGCAGATGAGGCACTCGCCCTGATCGACGAAGCTCTTGCCTTTGATATACCGGCGTGGGCAGACAAACTGCGGCAGAATCCTCGAGTACAAGACATTGACAGCCGTATCCACATCGCCTCGGCTCATCGGTCTGCTGCATGCCTATACATTCTACAAGCACTGCCTCTTGTGCGGGCCGTTCGCCCTGTAGACACCGAGTTCCTGGTAGGCGACATCTTGGGACACTTGGGCCAGATTAGCGTGGACGATCCGTATTACAAGGCTACATCGTGGCCTACCTTTATTGCAGGGGCTGAAACTCGCGATGCAGAAAAGCGCACCTGGGCGATGAAGCGTCTTCTGGGTATCTGGGAGACGTGCCCCTGGGGCTATCTGTTCACGGCCATAGAGCTGCTGAAGGCCGCCTGGGAGCTGCAAGACGCAAACCCAGGCTCTGATGAATCTGGCGTCAACTGGCTGCAAGGCTTGAAGGGCATGGGAATCGATGCACTGATTGTGTAGACGCGAGTTTTTTCTGCTCCAGCTTGCGTCTTGCTACGGTACGTGTAGTCCTATGTCATTACCTAAGGCGGCTGCTTCCCATCCAGTAAAGCTATGTTGGCACCTGCCATTTATCACAGCAGCCACCGCTCTTTCATACATGTATCTTCTGTTCAATGTTCCTGTGTATTTTTCTTCTTCTGTGTCTCTATCTTTCCTTGATTAGTAGCGGAGTTTCTTGGAGCGAGTTTGAATCTTGGAGATGCTTGGCTTTGATACGGCGTAAAATAGCAGTAGCACATTTAAATACTATAGTAGTAATACAATCACTCCAGTCTCTGAAACACGACGAGACTCTAATATATCGCCCAGTGCCCAAATAATATGGAATGACAACTAAGTGCCTGTAAATTTGGTGAAAGAAACCATCCATCCAGAGCAGAATTCTATGCCAATTTCCTGGCGGAAAACACATCCCCAGGTCTCACCTCTGAAACAGAAGCACTTACAACGACTCAGCCAAGTCACGTCCACGTTCCAATGCTCCCAAGCTATACTCGTATTATCAAGCTGAACCCCAAAAGATATCAAACCCATTGGTTAGACGCTGGGTTCGGCCGATGGCGCAGCACAAGCGGGAACTACTGCACCTTGTCCACTCCCGCCAGCGCTAAACATGCCCTCGAATACGCCCCTAATCGCCCTAAAAGCCAGCTGCAGATGCAACTAAACGCCCACCCCCAGGCTTCCAATCCCGTCCTGGAGAATTCCGTCCATGGATGTTGATAGGACCTCTAGAAGTTCTTGGCAGCAGTGCCGATCAGCGTCTCAGTTTACCTGCATGTGAAGAAAATTTTCAGGGTGTCATGCATTTCCAACAGAAACATCCGCCTATTCCGTTTATAGGTCTCCCTCGACATCCTTTGCCGCTGCGAACCGATAGAGGCACGAGGTCTCGTGATTCATTCTGATAGCTTGCTGATAGTATTGCCATTTAATTGCCTGCATGAGCAAGGGAAATGGCACTACTGTGTCGGTGTGACATGTCAAGCATCTCTTGCATCACATCACAAATTATAACTGCTTGACGCCGTCCAAAATCTTAGCCGATGACATGAAAATATGTTTAGCTGTTGCTGGTTTGCAGCATGCATCTGAGCAGCTGTGTCTCCGGATTGCATTAGCTTCTATTTACTATGTATCTTACGATAATGTGTGGTCAACCAGAGAGTACACTCGAGCCCATCCCATATTTAGAAGCCGGCTGCCCGTCCTTACCGAACGGGAGTTTTGGATCGCAACTCGTGATACCTACTGTGATGGCGATTACGCAGATCATAATCTCAACACAGATCTAGACGGTGAGCTATATTTGTGAATACGGATGGAGGAGAAGGGATAGGGGAAACGAAAGGTGAGTAATAGAGGCGTAAGGCTCGTGATGCTGTGCGACAGGCGAGCTTGTGTATAGTATCTCATAAGACACGGATCAAAACATGCCATTCCAGACGCACCCCTGCAATGAGCCTGCTACTCTCTCATCTTCGAAAATAGCCACAAGAAGATGGGCTGGACAAGGAATAACAGTCTCACGCATGAATGACGAAGAGCACAAGTCATAGGATACCATCAAGAGAAAGAAATCTGCTGAGTCATAAACATTGTTCAGACAAGTGCCGTACTTCTCCTAGGTTCAAAGGGATGAGCTGGGTCTATGACTAGGCATCCAAGACCCGTTCTCTCTGGGCAAAGCAAATATCAGGAAAAATCATTTGAGAACTATTCACGCATACCTCGTGAATTCTAACAAAACGCCAGCCATGCATAAGGGCCCATAATAGTCGTGAGACGAAAAGATAACTGCCAGCGATATACCTGTCGCAGTAACTTTGACGCAAATTCCACAATGCCATGCGGACCTGAAATAACAAAGAGAATAAAGAACCATATCATCTCAAGAGAAATGCGAAAAAAAAAAATAGAAAAAAAAGCAGAAGAAAGATAATCAAGGTGCACACACGCGCCAAATGGCCCCTATAACAGTAGTGTTGAAAGGAGGCAACTTTTGGAAGGCTGTAAAGGAGCCTGAATATAAGCAGCGAATCGAAGTTTGAGGGGACGGAAAACGGTAGCAAGGAAAATCACCACCGCCGACTAGACGCGTGTTAGCTGCTCAAGTTAATCCAACAAGGAAATTCATTCGTCTTACCTGTATGCAGAATCCGCATTTCGTTGGCGGCGGCGTTGCATCTTAGGCAAAGCCACGCGATCCTGCCGTTGGTGGACACCAATGTCGTCGGGCGACCTCTGCTTAGCAGGTCTCCCCAGAAGCTCGGCTTCCAGTGAGTTCAAGTCGGAGGATCGGCTAGAGACCGAAGAATTCCTAGATTTTGGGCCTTGACGGCGCTCCTTTGACCGTGACCGAGATTCAGGTTCTAGTGGGGGCAGGACAGGTTCATCCTCTTCCTCCACGATTGGTGCATCGTCGCCTTGGACTGCTGATCCGGTATCGTATTGCGTTTGTGCCTGGCTATCATCTTCAGCATCGGTTGGATCATGTGCAAGCGATACTGCAGCTTTTGACTTCTTTGGTTGACGTTCGTCCTCTGAGTCGTCATCTCTGCGTTTATGCTTTCCATTAAGATGAGACGCGTCAAAAGCCATACTGCTAGGAGTTGAGGCTTCGTCTCTTCCATGATGATGAGTGTTCAGAGAAAGTCGGCGTTCATCATCCCGTGCTGATTCTGCCTCGTCATTGAATAAGACCGCCCGAGGAGGTTCAGTTTCATTATTATCCGTAGACTCCCCAGACTGTGAAAATACGTTACTTAGCAATCTAGTCTGGCAGGAACGCAAGACATTTAGAGCCAATATCAAAGAGCAGGTCTACATACCTCAGAATCTGCAGTTTCGGAATCCTCGTCAAGCTCACCAGAAGCCAACTGAGGGAGCATGTCATCCTCGTGTTGATGCGACTGCGCATTGTCTGATACCGGTATCTCGGCCGCAGCCGAGTCTTCAGGGAAGTCTTCTTTTGAGGCTTCAGAACCAAATTTGGAGTTCTTTTCAAGGTCCTCTATTGATGATAGCGGGCCGGTTTTGGCGAGTTCCGCAGTAGCCGAGGCCGATGTTTTATGGGAGGATCTAATAGCTGAGCTAGAGCGATTAGAACGATTACCACGGTTAAAACGGTTAGCCTTATTCGGCATCTTCTGTTGCGAAGGGCGATGACGGGACCCTTGATCCCGGCGTCTATTATCACGGTTTTTGTTTTGACGATCATGTTTCCGTCTGTTCCTGTGATCTCGGTGTGGCTCTTGCTGCGTATGGACGCTTCTGGGGGGCTTTGGCGGAAGAGAATGGTGAACGGGGACGGGCTGGTTCGAACCAGAATGAGAACGAGAAACATGCGGCGGCTTAGGCGGAGGAGGAAAGTGTGCAGGCCCGCTCTGAGCAGGGTAAGGAACTGGGGGCAGTCCGTATGGCGGCTGCGAATAAGACTGAGGGTAAGTCGTCTGGGGCGGGTAACCAGGCGCGCTGGATGGCCCAGCAGCCGGGTATGAAGCATACGCCGCAGGATACGGTGCCGGTGCCGGTGGCTGTGGTGCTGGCGGCCCAGGAGGATGAGCTGCGTAACCCGCTGGGGCTGCAGGGGCTGCAACATAAGGCGGCTGATGATACTGCTGCGATGGATAGGTTTGACCATAGCCAGCTGGATAATGCGCAGCAGGCTGGTAATGAGCATAGTGGCCCTGGAATTGAGGGTTCTGCTGAGGATATGGAGGTCCAGGCGGCAGTGGTGGATAAGGAGCTGTGCCATGGCTCAAAGACGAAGGGTGAGGCGGCGGCGGCGGCGGAGGAGGTGGTGGTGCATATTTGGTGATGATGGGCCCCTTGTTCATCCTCTTTGGATTTCCTCCATGATGCTGCCGATGATTACCGTGGCCAGCATTTTGAGCGTTTGGAGCGTTCCTCCAAGCGTTGGCAAGGCCACTACAGAGTCGAGTAAGAGTTAGAAATACATCAGAAGAAACAAAAGAAAATGGGCAACATCATGGCTAGGCAAGTGGAGTTGAGCAGGAAGAAGGGCAGAGGCTTACGCAGGAGTCTTTCTTGTCGGCTCTGGACAAGCAACAACCCAGTGGCCTTTGGCGCCGCAGTTGTAGCACGGCGAGTCGTCAGAGGGGCCCGTGTGAGCATGCGTAGACTCATCCATCTCTGTGACGATAAAAAACGACAAGTTTCAAGACAAGGAATGGATCAGGCTGTGAGGAAGAGAGTTGACGACGGCGCCGACGATGGTTGAGGGAGTTGATGGTTGGTGACTGGGCGATGATCTGAAACAAGGAAATGGGCGATCTCACTTTTCCCCGTCAAGTGCCCTCGAAAAAAAGAAGAAGAGAAAAAAAAGTCCCCGTCACCTTGAGCATCAACCACATCAGAATCGTCACATCACACAAGGCGCAAGTGAGGCATACCTTGCTGGGATAAGACGGCCTAGAAGCGATAACCCCCTTTACAAACTGAACCCCCTCCCCAGGCCGTTTCGAGATGGATGAAGCAATGTCTCATCCACCAGATGAGCAGTCCGGGGATCCTGGAGAAAAGAAAACAGAGAGAGTTCAAAAGCGACGAGCCCTGGTCAGAGAAGCTGGGCCAGCGATTTGGTTGACTGGCAAACGGATGAGTGCAAGTCGCGTTGAATCAGCCGCCACGTGAGGCTGCGCACAGGCCACCAAGCTTGCAACTGTCTCAGCTGGGCAGCCCCGAGTTTTAGCCGCAGTGATATGGGGAGAGATGGAAATGGATGGAGAGAGAAAAGAGCTTTGGTTTGATCAGAGCCGGATATTGAAGTCTCACAGGAGCCTATGAGAAGGGAACCAAAGCTGCGTATGAAAGGATTTATATTGGAGGTGTTGATGTTTGGCGAAGGGGGAAGAAGAAGAGTAAACAAGCCTTGCCGAGTCGAGTTGAAACCTTTGGGCTGAGAGGCTCCTGTGGCGGTGAACCTACACAAAAGTGGCTGAAAACTATAGTGCAGATATGCCCTGGCAACTCGGTAGATTCATGCACCCATGAGGGGATTCAGCTTTGAAGCAAGGGCTTAGCTGCTGCGTTGATTCGTTAATTGTTATCGACCCCATTTGCTTCGATGGCAGATCTATTGACTTATACAAGCACATACGCACCTAGTAGACAGCTGATAGATCTGGTAGCGGTCAAAACTCTGGAATCCCGTCGCCAGGGTATCGGCTAGGAGCTTGTGGCTTTTGTTTCTGCGTTACTCGAGATCCCTCGACTCGCATCTCACAAATCGACAGTGCGACGAAACAGGCAGCCGGCGATGAATCGTCTTAGATTAGGCGAGAAACATGAAGAGGTGCTTGGCAGGGAAATACTGATAAGAAATATATACCCATAATAGAGCAAGTAAACTGCTGCTGAGTGGTAAGTATGGCATTACCCATCACCCCTTACATGGCACTTAGTACCTTAGGTGTGATGCGTTGTCTCAGGTCTGATGTCGGGTCTTTGGAGATTTCCAGGTTGATTTCACCTTCGGCGGATACCCACTAATACCTCCCTCAGGGAGGTACCTCGAACTTGTGAGAGACCTCCTCGCAGCATCAAGTATCTCCCGATTTACGGAACCTGCAGCTACTGCACGGGTTAGCGCGCTAGCGGCGGAAGAAGCGCCCAGTGTGCTGTAAGTGTAGTGTCTGGTAGTGCACATGTACAGTAGCAGTCCACCCTCCTGGGTCCAAGTGCTCCGAACAGCGCACCTGAGGTACATGTCTGGTACGAATTGATGTGGATGGGCTGGATCACAGCGTCGATAATTTCTCAGCAAAAAAGCTAATTGCAGCTAGCGGATCCCCAGAAACCTGCATGCTGCGAACCAAGCTTCTTGCTTGTGGCCACATTCACATCACCATCACCATCGAGCTGCTTCATCTGCTGGTCTGGAGCGCCGTCCAGATCCAGGCTGTTGCAAGTGAGAAATAGGCGTCGGGCCCCTCGACCATGTTGGTGCATCCAGCCACGGCCCCTCCAAACACCATCGCCTGCAGACTCTTACCTGGATGATTTCGTCAAGGGTGCAGCCCGTGTAACCGCCCACTTCGTCATAAATATCCCAGCCGAGAGAGAGGCATCTATGCTTGGTGAGGGAACGCCATGCCGTCGCTACCATGTGAGTTTGGCTGCTGCCTTCCTGTCATATGCCTTGTCCCTTGCCCATTATCTCCTCTGTGCGTGGCCAGCCTAACAATATCATGATATCCAGCCTCCGTCGATCTAGACGAGTGCATCTCGCGCCTCTACAAAAAGGAACTCCTGGCCGAGTCCGTCATCGAGGCAGTATGTGCCAAGACAAAGGAGCTCCTCATGCGCGAGAGCAACGTCGTCCACGTCAAGGCCCCAATCACCGTTGTCGGCGACATCCACGGCCAGTTCTACGACCTCATCGAGATATTCAGAATCGGCGGCTACTGCCCTGACACCAACTACCTATTCCTAGGTCCGTCTCCTCCAAATTAAATGTCTATACATGCGCATACGTTAGTGCACATGCATGTGCATACGCATGCTATTGCGTGCCTCCTCGCTCGTGGAATTTGTGGTGTTGACAGAGTCTTGGAATACCTGCAGGCGACTACGTTGATCGTGGCATGTTCAGCGTCGAGACAATATCGCTACTCGTTTGCTTAAAACTCCGATACCCCGAACGCGTGCACTTGATCCGCGGTAACCACGAGTCGCGCGGCGTTACGCAGTCGTACGGATTCTACACCGAGTGCTCGCGCAAATATGGCAACGCCAACGTGTGGCATTACTTTACGGACATGTTCGATTTCTTGACCCTAAGTGTCGTCATCGACAACCAGATTTTCTGCGTCCACGGAGGTAGGTCCCTGGTTCGGAGCTGACAACCCCACCATGGCGAGAAATCCAAATGCTCAACGTTAATGCGACAGGTCTCTCGCCCTCCATCCACTCCATCGACCAAATCAAAATCATAGATCGCTTTAGAGAAATTCCACACGAAGGGCCCATGGCTGATCTCGTGTGGTCCGACCCGGATCCCGACCGAGACGAATTCTCACTTTCACCACGCGGCGCAGGCTACACCTTTGGCGCGCAGGTTGTCAAGAAGTTCTTGGCCGTTAATAACATGTCACACATCCTTCGGGCCCATCAGCTTTGTCAGGAGGGCTTCCAAGTGCTCTACGATGATCGCTTAAGCACCGTATGGAGCGCGCCGAATTATTGCTACAGGTGCGGCAATATGGCTAGCGTGCTCGAGGTCAATACACAAGGCGAGAGATTCTTCAACGTGTTCGCTGCGGCGCCGGAGAACGACCAGCACAAGGATATGCAGCAGGGGATGGAGAAGACGGCAGATGGAAATTCGCTGCCCGATTACTTCTTATAACGGAGCCAGAAAGATCTGCCGGAGTTGGATCATATTGACATCGTCATTAACATGTATTAATCAATGTACTGTGCGATCAGCCGCACGGAACTTTGTCATGATATAGAATTGCGGGCTATGCTAAAACATCAAGGCAATTGTTACAACATCCGCCCGTCTCATGTCGAGATGCTGCTTGCTTTGCTTGCTCAAAATGTATGCTATCCAATGTTTGTGTATGCTATCCAATGGTTGTGCGTGCTATCCAATGTTTGTGTGCATTAGGAAACCGAGGCTTCGCATCCTGCACGTGGAAGGTAATGTGTTTTCAATAATCAGATATCTTATGTCGTGAGATGGGGGAGGTAGGAGGGGCATGATTAAACGAATGAATAAAAAAGGGAGTCAGCTTCCAATGCTTATTCCTCTTCCTCTTCAGGCTTGGGCCAATCCTTGACGATTTCGAACTTCCAACTGAACTCAAGGTGCTTCTTCTTATCGTCGTCGACGAAGCTGGAGATGGCTTCGTACTTGCCACGAAGGAGCATTCCAGAGGGGGCTTCTTCTTCATGGACTATAGAGATTGTGAGCTAAGTCGATCATTTCAAATTTTTCAAGAAAACGGGAAACTTACACTTCTTAGTGTAGGTGGGCTGGTTCTCAGTGTTGGGAGCGTAGCTTCCCTAAATCGGTCATTAGTACATGTCCCTTGATCTCGTAGCGGCTCACGCAAAGCCCGGCATATTCCACTAACAATCATTTCCGAGTCCTTGGAAACCCTAACACCCTTTCGCTTGATGACCTGAACATAGTGCAGGCCACTAAGAATCTCGTGCTGGACCTTGAACTCGGCGCTCATGGTGAATTTGACTCCCTCCTTAATCTTGAAACCCTTCTCAAGTTTTTCTCGGTGTTTTGGGTTCTCGGGCTCGAGTCTAACGGGAGGACGGCCGGGCGAGTCCATGGTGAGTCCGATGATAATGCAGACTCGGGGGTCAGAGGGATCGGAGATGTCCTTGCCACCGCCGAGGCCAAGGGACTGCTTGTATCGCTGGAGGGACTCATCGCCGGCATCTGGGGTACAAGTGTCAGTTGGTTGATAACGGGACGACAGTTGCAGTAGCGGAATAACACGTGAAAGAAAGGAATGTGGACGGGCCAGATGTCAAGCAAAGACTCTAGATGGAAGCTTTGGAACGAGCTCTCGGCCAAACACAAACACCCAACAACAGATGTTGGTCGGAAAGGAGGCCCAAGCTTATCAAGTATATCCGTGTTGACGGATCTGTTTCAGTCGGCTTACACGACCAACATATACAACGCAACCAATCCAGAGCTCTACTTGTACACATCTTTGTCCGTGCTGCCCTAGGGAAAGCTTTAACCAACAGCTACATACCCATCTGGTTGTACTCGGCCAAGCTCTGCTTAGGCTGAGAGAGCTTGTAGCCCTGAGTCTCCTCGGGCATGGTATCATCATCGTGAGAAGCCATTATAACGTCGGGGGGGGTCGAAAACCGGCCGGAAAAAGAGCAGACAAAGGGAAGAAGGTCCAGATGATGCTATTCACAGCTACTGATGGGTCGAAAGGAGAGATTTGGAAAACATAGCCAGCCAAGTCGGTCAAGTGGTCAGAAGGCGGGATAGCAGAGCCATGGAGGGGCAAGCTGCTGGTGGGGGGTCGGGGCTATGGCGATGTATGATTGGATCAACGACATGGTTGCTGGTAATCCGGTCCGGTCAGGGGTCGGGCGTCGTTGCTGAGTGTGCAAAGGGGTAAAATAGAACGGAGGGCACTAGGGACTAATACGGAGCAGACCTCCAAGCAGCATTGGATGGAACCCTGTAGTCTGTCGACGGGATTCTGCTGGGTTGTCAAGTGATTTATTGCCAAGCACTAGCGCGGTACACCAAGGGCACGCTATTGCACCGGTGAAATTAGGAGTACCGCAGTAACGGCCCGTGTTAGCAGCAGACTTTTTCTTCGGTGTTGTTTTGTTTTGTTGTTTTTTACGGTACTCCGTATTTATCGGTTACCATGGAGGTAATGTGGCGGCAAGCCGGAGCTATTGCTGAGCGCTAGGGCCCGGCTGTCAGAGGTTAAAGCCTCCGTCCATTGAGTTGAGGGCTCTAAGTACAGGGTACGAGTACTTCTGGGTGCTGAGAAATCGGGGATTCTGGTACTTGCAGTTGAGGAAACACCTGACCTTGAGTTGGTACCAAGCTGCACGTACTCCGTACTCTACTGTATAATGCCGGCAGAATGCTACACTGCAGTTGAGCCGCCAATTGACCACATACAGCCAAGGCCAGTCTCCCATTAGCACTTGAACAGGGATCAATTGAATTCGGCAGCTGGCTGGGACCCTTTTAGCGGCAACGGCTGCGTCTGTTGGGCGCTCGAACTCGACGCTACCGTGTTCTCAAAGAGGGACCACGGAACCAGACCCCTACAGGGCCCTACTCCTTCGGGGGCTTTGGGGGGTCCCTCAGTTCCTCAGTTCCCCCCAAAAGCCAAAAGCGCAGAAGCAAGCGCAAAGTACATGTACCCAGCTAGCAAAAAAGTGGTACCATGTACATATGCCTCCGCAAAGACCAGGCCACATCAGGCGCTCCCAGCAATTTGCGCGACTCTTCGCCCACCATCGCGAGTGAATCTTTCTCTTCACCCTTTTTCATTTGCTAGCCCGCCGAAGCACAAGCACAATCTCCCTTCCAGGCCTCGTCTGCTGTGATTCTCGTCAAGGCCCGTCGCCCAGGCGCTTCCCGGTCGAAACCGCATCATCCTGTCCGCTTTTTTCTGCGGTGCATTGGCCTTGTTTAAGCCCGACGCGCCGCCCATCGCCAGAAATTCGTTGTTTTTGCATGCGAAGCTCCTTCGTGCGCGAACCACAAAGACTCGCCGCCTCTGCGACCCAAACCGTCCGTTTCCGCGCGCCTAATTGTCTTGCGCCGCCTCTAGTCGCCTGTAAGGAGTTGCTTTTCGGTTTCGACTGGCTCCATCGACACGCTTTGCGCCGCGACACATAAGCCTTATCTGTTTCCTTACACGCCCCAAAGAGGAAATCACACAATGGCCCCCGCTGCAGGAAGATCGCTGCCGGCCAAGCGGAATCCGCTGCTCATCGACGATGTGCCTCCGTGTAAGTAAATTGATGTTCCATCATTGTTTCTTTTTAAGCGACTTGGTCACCCTTTTGCGCTCTGCACTGTCGCCAATGCGCCCGAATCACCACTGACGCGGAATGCTGCAGACTCGGAACTCGTGTCGCGCCGCCGTCTCGGCCAGACCAAGCTGACGCCCAAGATGGTGGGCAGCGATGAGGCCGAGGCCGGTGCCTTGGGCTTCTTCGACTACGCACATCTGCGCGCGCCCCTGCCCAAGGGCATCGTGTCTGGCATTTTCAAGTCCAGCCCCAACAGCTACTTTTTGATGCGCCGCAGCTTTGATGGCTACATCTCGGCCACGGGCATGTTCAAGGCCACCTTTCCCTACGCGGCTGCCGCGGAGGAGGAGGCAGAGCGTAAGTTCATCAAGGCTCAGCCCACCACGAGCCCCGAAGAGACGGCTGGCAACATCTGGATCCCCCCGGAAGCCGCCCTGGCCCTCGCCGAAGAGTACAACATTAGCATTTGGATCCAGGCCCTGCTGGATTCCGCAAAGATCTCCACCACCCAGCCGGCGGATGCCTCGCCCAAGACCATCACTGCGCCGCCCAAGTTCGATCGTCTCAAGGCGCCCACGCAGTTGAGCCCTGCCACTACTCCCACGACCCGAACTCGTGGCCGTCGTTCAGCTAGCCCAACCAAGACCAGTGCCACCAGACGCACGACCGCGTCTCCTCGCCGAAAGCGCAACACCAGATCCAAGGCTGAGGCTGTCGAGACCACACCGGCTCCGAGCGAAGCCGCGGAAGAGACGGAGGAGGCTGCCCCGAAGTCAACCGAGTTTGAGCCCGCTATTGCCAAGGCTGAGACAGATGCCCAGGCTCTCCCATTCACGGCAGGCCAGCCCCCGAGCCCTGAGCAGATTGCGGAGATGATGGCTACCGCCAAGGCCATGGTTGAGAAGGACAAGGAAGAAGCCGAGAAGGCAGAGGAGGAGGCCGCTGAAGAGGAGGAAGGGGCTCAGAACAAGCCCACCCCAAAGAGCACGCCAAAGAACAAGCGGAAGGCCACCGACACCGGCGAAGAGGACGAGGAGGCTGCCGAAGGAGACAAGACTGAGGAGGCGCCCCGCTCAAAGAAGATCAAGACCGAAGTCGAGGTCCGCAAGGGCAGGATACAGAAGAGGGCATTGTTTGGCATTGGCGCAACAGTTGCAGTTGGGTACGTTGACTTTTTATCCCCTCTCCTCATTCCGCTATTCGCAGTTGGGTGTACTAACCGTTTCGCAGAGCACTTGTGCCGTGGCTTGCAAACTTCCTATAAATGATACAAAGAGGCCTGCAGCCGTGTGTGTCGTGTGTTATGTTGCGTAAAATCTGACCTGGAAGGGAAAGTAACTGATCTTTTATGGCGGCTGAATGAGGATTGGGATGGCGCGGTTTTTGCTTTTATTATCCTTCCCCTTTGTCTTTCTGTCATTTTTAATCTGTGATTATCTTTTCTTTTTACAACTTCAGGGAGGTGACGTTTTACCCTCCCAAAACCGAAACATATTTCTCGCCCTTATTTTTTTTCTTCTCTCTCTTCTCTCTTTTTTACTGCGTGTGCGAGATTTTCCCTCTTTCATTGGACATAGGACCTATTTTTTTTTTAAACACCATCCCCGTTACAAACTTGACTGGTTTACTTAAGTCCATTACGATGTGGGCTGGTTTACACAATTGGGTTTTTGTGGCGGGGATGATAATCTTTTTTCAAGAAGGAGGAAGAAGAAGGGAAAGAAAGAAACATTGATGGCTTTTTGGCCATGTTCTGTCTCGGAGACGAGTGTTGGATGATTTTGGCTTTTTTTTAACTGTCAGAGTCTCGTCCATGAAGTGCTGTGGTTCACATGTATGGTGGAGTGGAGGGGGGGGGAATACCTGGAGTTATGGAGGGAGGGGAGGGAGATGGGACAATCTGAGCTGATGGGCAGTGTAATACAGAATTAAAACGAAATGAAAGTCTCACTCACATCAGGTATGATGGTGCCCGTGTGTGACGAGTTTTGTGTTACTCTGGCTGCCTTGAGCTGAGGTCTGCAGTGCGCTGATACAAAGTCTAGCAGGTCATTCCCACGTGCATTTATGATTTATGGATGAGAATCCGGGCAGCTGCCTGTATATTGTTAGAACATCTAATTGTTTATCAGGGGAAGGATACATTTCTGTAAGTCTCATGTCGAGTATCAATCCTATGCATCTCTACCATATTCTAAATGAATTCACAATGCCCCATGAACTCCAAATCGGCTCATTGATGTATAGGCTTTGATGCTGCCCGGGAATGTAATCCGCAAGCTTAATAATAAACAAATACATGTATTGATGCCTACCTACTAATCTATTCATTAAAGTGACATTTCATGACCTCTTCTCCTCTGGCTCATCACCATCTGAGTGCTTCTTCTTACGACTCTTGTCCGACCAAGTGTAAGCTCTTCTCCTCCGGTGTCGCCTCAATACTTACCGTCGACATCCGAGTAAGCGGCCGCACCACGCACCAGCCCAAGTAACACCCCGGTAGCCAATTCCCCCAGAAATGGCTGGCACCGGCAATGTGCGGCTTTCGCGGGGGAATGTATCCACCCCCACACGTCCTAGGTCGGATCTCCTCGGCCATTGAAGCTTTGCCTTTACCCTGCATAGCAGCCTCTCTCCGTCATTCTTTTTCTTCTTGTCTCCCTTTTCAGCTTTTTTTTATTTTTGTGTGTAGCTATCAGCAAGAGATTGATTGCTTCCAATTGCCCAATATGAGAGTCGTGGCTACACGTTTGGGGAGCTTAGTGCAGAGGAGGGGGTTTGCGAGTACATCAAGGAGGCTCGACAACTATGCCTTCATCGGTCTCGGCCAGATGGTGAGAATCATGCTGCTCAACTTTGTTTTTATGAAACCTTTCATGTGAGACGGTGATATCTAACAATGGCTTTGATAGGGCTACCAAATGGCCAAGAACCTTCAGTCCAAGCTCAAGCCTACAGACAAGGTCTCCATCTTCGACGTCAACCCCACGGCCGTAGAGGGTCTTTCGGCAGAGATGAAGGCTGCGTCATGGGGGGCTGCTGTTGAGATTGCGGCGAGCGCGCATGATGCGTCTAAGACGGCTGTAAGTTTTATTAATGAGTGTTGGTGCTTTCCGTTGCTACGTGTTTTGTTGATGCCGAAGGGATCATCATCATCTTTGCTGTCCCGGCTATGATCGGGATTGAGCTTGGGTTGAAAGGGTGTACAGCTTTCATGACTTCACTGATTACAATTGAAACGGCAAACCCTGTGTTATAGCGCTCTTACTCTCTACTGTTACTTACCCGATGATTCACCCTTTCATTCATTTCATTTATAAGTCTGAACGGCTGAACATACGCTGACTGGTCGACAAATAGGATACCGTTGTCACTTGCCTGCCAGAGCCGCAGCATGTCCGAGGCGTCTACGAGTCCATCCTCACAGACTCACTCCCAAAGAAAGATCGAATCTTCATCGACTGCTCAACAATCGACCCGACAACATCACGGCAAGTTGCCAAATCCGTATCAGAAGCCGGACAGGGCACCTTTGTCGATGCGCCCATGTCAGGCGGCGTTGTCGGCGCCACAGCAGGCACACTGACGTTTATGCTGGGCGCCGATGCCAGCATCCTCCCTCGCGTCGAGCCCACGCTGTTCCTAATGGGCCGCAAGGTACTGCACTGCGGCGACCAAGGCGCCGGTCTATCTGCAAAGCTGGCCAACAACTACCTCCTGGCCCTCAACAACATTGCGACCGCCGAGGCCATGAACCTGGGCATCCGATGTGGCCTGGACCCCAAGACGCTTGCCAACGTGCTGAATGTGAGCACGGGCAGATGCTGGCCGAGCGAGATCAACAACCCCGTAAAGGGCGTCATCGAGACGGCACCTGCCAGCCGTGATTACCGTGGAGGATTTGGCATATCGCTCATGAGAAAGGATCTTCGGTTGGCTCTGGTTGCTGCTGAGTCGGCGCAGGCTAAGACGGAGCTGGGGACGTTGGCGTTTGACATGTATGACAAGGCGGCGCAGCGTGAGGATTGCAAGGACCGCGACTTTTCGGTCGTGTATAGATATCTTGGAGGAAAGGAGGAGTAAAAGAAGAATAAATAAAATAGATTTACCCTTTTTGGTTCAACAGAGCTGATAATCTTGATAATTCTGCTGTTGATATTGGCCGGACTGGAATGGAGTACTACTGGCCCTGCAGTCTACCAACGGACAGATGACAGATCAAGTAAATTCAAAGCCTTGATGATGAGGATAATTTGTCATTTATGAATCCACATCTGGTTCAATTGATTCATCTTTTCGGCCGGATAGATGGCCCGGTCGGAAATGTTCGCTGTAGGGCTGCGTGAGAAGCAATTGTACATCTCACCAGCATGTGATATGCAGATGCTTTGCTGTAGGAAGGGTGTTTTATTCCATACATGATATTCACCAAAAAGTGGTGCAAGCGTAATATTGACGCCATAGACCTGAGTGACCAAACGCTCAACTTTAAACGCCCTACATACTCGTACAGTATCAACGTGGACGCCCAACAGCAAACCGACCCATTATTAAGCCGGACATTGCGTCCTTTCACATTCGTATCGTACTCCACAGGATCAGCTCGCCCCAGCCTCATATACGCGTATAAGTGAGTCTAGTCTCGGAAGCTGGCTGAGCCGCTCGCTCACCGGCTTAGTCACACGCCTCAAGCTGCAAGAGGTGGGCTATTGAATTACGCCGAACCCGAACTCCTGCGGGCTTGGGAGCGCCAACGCCGCTTTACGATCTCGATTCGTTTGAAACACGCGTATTTCATTCTTTTGCTTCCTTCTTGGCCTTTTATTTGCGGGCTGTGGATTCGTTGAGACGGGACGGGGTGGCGTCTTTGTTCGCCTCGGCGGGTGGCTGCTTTTTAAGAGCGAGAGAGTTTTGGCGCTGGGGATTCTTATTTGTCTGTTAACGAGGTGGGATTTTTAGGCATTCAAGATGCTGACAGGAACGTGAAAGTCACACGGGCGGGCGTTTTTTGAGTCATCCTTTGGAGGAGATTAGCTTCGTTATGCTTCATGTTTCGCGGGATTACGATGTCTGCAGGCTCGGAGTTGGAGGGTTGAGCCAATCGATCGTTATCTCAGTGCCTGTTCCGAGTACGTGTACAAGATAGATGACGATGCTGCAGCCAGGGGGGTGGCCAAAGAACCAGCAAACCACATAGCGATATTTTATCTGAATAAGGTTGTCCAGCCGCCTTGCTCGGAATGAGGCAACGCTGCCATGTGGGCTGGGGGGCCTGGGAAAAGGAAACGAACATCGATACGAAAAAGAGGATCCCCCGCGAGCAAGGAGGGGGGTGGGAACAAGCCCAACGGGCGAATTGCACGGCGTTGCTCGACACCTTTTTTTTTCTTGCCTTTTTACAGCATTTTCCCGCTGCTTTTCTTAGCGCCAGGCTGACGGATCGCAAAACAAGGGGACGAAGGATGGGATGCCAAGGATTTTGGCCTTAGTGGATGGGGTTCGCTGGTTGGGATTTCGGGTTTTGCTCAAACTCCATGTGTAGAATGCGTGAGTTTGCATAATCCGTAAATATTGACTCCCCCAGCCTGTTTCCCCTTCTTTTTTTTTTTCTTTTTTTCCTTCAACCTTGCTGTTGGAGGATCTCTGTAGCTGGCTGGTTGTGTATCAATCTCTCGGCCTTGTTGTCAACATCGTCAGATCCTCTACGGTTCAGAAGACTAAAACCGCCAAAGGAACCGACGCTTCCGGATTCCGAACCCCGACGACACATATCCCAATCATAGGGGAGAAGGCACAGAAGGGGGAAAATATAAGGGTTACTAATCAATACTCATATTCCCAAACAAGGCTTGATAGAGTGAAAGAGGCGGCACAATCGAATTCGCACACAATGGCGCGAGACTGTCTGGAGATTTCGCCCGCTTGCCCGGTCGAGGCTACGGTGCTGGGCTATTATCCTAACCTTGGGTCCGGCATCTTTTTCGCCATCGTTTTCGGTATCTTGACGGTGGCTTCTATTGGGTTGGGAATATGGAAGAAGACATATACGTATGCCATCGGTCTTTCCATCGGTCTCTTGTTGGAAATGCTTGGTATGTATTATCAAAACATGTCACATCTTCGTACACCTCTATCAACTCCTTTTTCTTTTATTTTTCATTCACATCTTATACAAACTTTCTTTCAAAATTTTATATGAAAACATCTCACTTACACATCTCACGTAGGCTACATTGGTCGCATCCAGCTTCACTCCAACCCCTGGAACAACGGCGCCTTCGAGCTCCAAATCTGCGCCATCATCCTCGCGCCCACCTTCATCTGCGTCTCCATCTACCTCACCCTCAAGCACATCGCCATCAACCTCAACCCGTCCGTCTCCCGCATCACCCCGCGCTGGTACCCCATCATCTTCCTCCCCGCCGACCTGAGCTGCCTCATTGTCCAGGCCATCGGAGGCGGCATCGCCGCTGCCGGAGGCAAGACCAACCGCAAGCTTCAGGAGAGCGGTAACCGCGCCATCATCGCTGGTGTTGCGCTGCAGGTCGTCGTGCTCATCGTCTTTGGCTTCCTTAGCACCGACTACTATGTTCGTGTGAGGAAGTACATGGCGAGGCCTGAGGCTCAGGGCACTGATGGCTGGAAGCTCTGGCACGACGCCAACTTTAAGAAGTTCCGCTATGCCATGTCTGGTGCTTTCGTCGTCATCCTCATCCGATGCATCTACCGGTATGTCACAACCCCCCTTTTTTGTCCACATCCAAAATCATCATACTAACAAAACTACTTGATAGTATCGCTGAAATGGCTGGCGGTTGGGGCAACAAAATCATGCAAGACCAGCCCAGCTTCCTCGTCCTCGACAGCTCCCTCATCCTCGTCGCCACGTTCCTCCTCACCTTCTACCACCCCGGCATCTACTTCCCCCAAATGCGCCGCGACGTCCAAAAGGCTGCCAAGCCCACCGAGGAGATTAAGCTGGAGCAGCCCGGCTCATCCAGTGAGGGCATCAAGTCCAGCGAGGGCATCAAGGTCGACAACGCCTAAGTTTGGAAACGAAAAAGAAATACAACAACACACACACAGACCCAATGACCACTACCTACCTATCTATATAAGCAAATTATGACTACTCCTACTACAACGAAAGAAAAGAAACTCAGGCTGGTGCAACGGTAGCATAGCTGGTGACACCCGGGAATGCCTATTGCGCCAAAATCTAATATGCGGACCCGAGCTCGATAAAGGGGCGGAAGATCCAGGTTCGACTCTTGGGCCTGGGGGTTTTTTGCCCCTTTTTTGCGTCTGGACACTTTTCTGCAACCTTATTGGCCACCTGGGATGGTATTTTTATGCATCTTTTCTCTTCTGACGTATGTTGGAGGCACGATTGTTTGCTTTGGATGGATAGATGGATGTGGTGAAGAAGAGGTCTTTAAAATTACTTGTTGCATCTTGGTTTAGATTTGGCGTTTTTATCTTTCTTTTTTTCATTTTGGTTTTATGAAGACAGCAGAAGGATTCCATTGAAGAAGATTCGACGCGGGATGTCCATCGTCGTGTCACGGAAAACCATATCATATAGATTCCCCGCCTTTGGTAGAAGAAGCATTCTTTCTCTTTACTTGAATAAAACACGAATTCAATCAAACATTAGGGATAGTAAATAATCTCCTCTCAATATGGAGTTATCTAATATTCATATATGTGCGTGCATGTCATATCATCATGACTTGACTAGTCTATCTGTCTCTCCATCATCATCACTGTCCTCTTCCTCTTCTTCCTCTTCATCGTCTTCATCGTCTTCCTCCTCAGACTCCTCCTCCTCGCTTTCTTCCTCTTCACTCTCTTCTTCTTCCTCTTCCTCCTCCTCCTCCTCTTCAGCAAGCCAGTCATCCAACGTCTTCGTCCTCAGACTCTCCCCAGCACCGTTGGACTTGCTAACTGGTGCCGATCTAACAATCTCGTCAAGTTTGTCTGCCGCCGATACCGTAGATCTCTCGCTGTCATAGCGTGCTGCCGTAGCGTCCTTTTCTGCTTCGCGTAACCGTGGATCGGGCTCCTTGCCGGGCTCGACCCAATCAGGCAGCGTCTCATATCCCCTGAGGCCATGTAGACCGCCACCTCCAGCCAAGACAAGAGTCGCGGAGCCCAGCAGGAATCCTTTTCTCGACTCGGATGGACTGGGCGCTTGGGGAGCGGGCTTCGGCGCAAGGAGCATCAGCGTAGCAAGCTGCGGTACAGAAAGCACGGCACGATACATGCGGGCTCGGTCTCGTAGGTCGAACGAGACATCATATCTCACAAGGAGTAGGACATAGTCCCATAGTCTTTCGATGGGGTGCTTCTCTACCTCCATGGGAGGGTCTTCCTCTCCCACCCTATTCTTCTCTGCTTCACTTTGACGATTTAGATGGTGAAGATAAACTTTTGCGCCAAGAAGCAATATCTGGCGTTTTGCAGCCTCCGATTCGCTCGCAAAGTCCTTGAGGAGAATGCGAAAAACGTCCGGCGCGATGTTGTCTTCCCCGTTAAGGCCAGAAAACTCGCCAACCAACCAGATAATGGTCGCTCTCGCCTGAGGATCAGTTGCTGAGTCAAGATTCTTTGCTAGGCGCACTACCGTCCCCGCATGCGCCTCTGCATCCTGCTGGATGAGGTGCCGAATAACCGTCAGCGACTCTGCAGCCAAGGTTCCATCTAAGCTAGTAATCTGGCTCAGGAGCAGCTTCAGACATCTGGGAGCTGTGGCTGCATCCGCCTGTGCGCAGCGCCCAATGGCTCGGACTGCTTCGCGCACAAGAGCCTTGTTGGATCCTTGCGAAAAGTGCTCCAGCTCCTTCAGGATCAGACTCTTGACGTGGACGGGGCTGTGTGGGAAGATGAGTGCCAGTACTTCAAGCTTCAGCTCCCATATCGGTGCGCTATCTGTCGATCTGACCAAAAAGTGGCTTGCATACTTGACAAAGTCAAGTGGACGCACAAGACACACAGAAACAATGTTGTATAAAGCGATTTGTTGTATGTCCTGAGCCCCTCTCAGGAGGGCGACTAATGGACCTATAGCGTGCTTTACGTATTCTGGAGTGCCGACGTCTATGTAGCACCTTGTGACGGCAACGACAACACCCGAGTTTCGGCTTTGCAGAAGAGGTCTAATGCCATTCAGCAGCAGGGTCAAATCAGGGTCCACCGAGGTTGAGTAGGTGGTGGGCTTGGAGGAGCTTGACTCCCCATAAAAATCATCGATATTGTTGTTTTGGGTCTGCGTTTGGGACGATTCGGGTGTAGCATCCGGCTGAGCCCGTCGAGGAAAGCATTTTCGCGCATAGTACGTCATGAGTTTGAGGGTAGCCAGCTGACTCCATTCATCCATGTCAACAATCTTCTTGACCAAGCCGCGGTAATGCTTGTGTATCATATCGATCCGTTCGGGGCAAATCTCCAAAAAGGCCGACACAGCAGCACCAGCAACGTAGTACTGCTTATCACCCAGCAGCGTTGCCAGATATTCCAGAAGCTGAGGAGACTGGCTAGGGTCCAACCGGTAGCATTTCGGGATTGAAAGAGCAGCGGCCTTGCGCACCAGAGGGCTCATGTCGGCCACGCCTTTCTTGATGGCAAGCGACACAATCTGGCTGATGACTGGCACGCGGATGCCAGACATGGTTTTCAGTGCGAGAGCTCGGACCTGAGGGTTCGTATCGGAGAGCGACTTTTGGATCGTGTTGATGGAAAGCAGGGCGAGGTCGGGCTCCTGCTCTGCATGGTGGATGAGGTAGATGTAGACGAGCTTCTTGATTTCGAAGTTGGGCGAGGCGACGTTTTTGACGACGGATGAAAAGAAGGGCAAGGTCTTGTGGTTACGGTACATCATCTGTAAGGACAGTAGCTAGTTAGAATCAATCTAGACAAGCGCAAGACAAAGGCACAACGCACCGCTATGACACGCCGCAGTCCCTCCAGCACCTCCCTCTCGTTGCGGCTGTCGAGCAGCTTTCGCATCTGGTTCCGGTCCAGCAGCTTGGAGCTCGTGCGGACGCCGCGCGTGGCCTGGGCGGCATCGAGAGTGAGTTCCCTTGCTGAGAATTGAGCATAGCTGGTCAGCTTCACCAAGTCAAATCATGCGGACGCGGGGCTTTGGCAGATGCTCACCAGCCTCCAAGAGGCCAGAGATTCTTGATATTGACTCCATTGTCTCTGGCCAAGGTTGAGCGAGGCGAAATGGCCCTTGGCAGCGGTTGTTGAAGCCGGAATGAGGCTTGTGGCTGATCGCGTGGGGGTTGGGAGAGGAAGATTGAGGATTTGGTACGTACATAGAAAGACAGAGATGACGTGCGGCTTTGGTGGTGAGGCAGCTCCCTGGCCAGGTGGGGTTTAGTGCGGCAGCTCACTAAAACGGGCGTTTCTCCAGATATTGAAAGAATATCCATGAAAGATCAATACCATTATCCCTCGAATTGAAATGCTGAAGAAGTATTTTATGAATTATAAGTTTTATATAAAAACATTCATTGTATCAATTCAGATTAATCATTATTTATCATCACTCTTTATGTCCAAATGCTCGCACAGTCACCACAACCTGGAGACGGAGCTAAAACAAACACCAAAAAACACCCACCTGTCTTAGCACAGGCACCATGTGAAATCACTTACATGACAACTCACACCAAACAAAAAAACACCAGCCATGACGCCATCTTCTCATCCCATTGTCCTCTCGCCATCCACTCCCTCTGAACTTCTCCAATACATCATCTCTCACCACAGATACCCAACGACAATCCTCATCGGATGGCCCAAGCAGACATTCATCGAAGGCCTCGTCGAGGACGTTGCAATGCAGCTCTCCCTGCAACAAGATCCATCATCAACAACTACAGCAGCAGAAGTAACAGCTGAAAACACCAAAGAAGATAAACCACAAACAGAGCCTCCAGACAACCCATCCTCCAGCCTTCACTCTCTCCAACGCAAAACCCTCCTCCAAACCGCCATCTCTCGCCACATCCGCCTCTTATTCATCCCAAGCACCACTCATCTCCGCGCATACCTCGGCACATTTTCCACTTCAGAATCCAAAATCCCGCCTCCAATACTGTCAGACTTGGGCGATTCCGACCCAAGATGCAAGACGGAAACTCCTCTGCTACTCGCCTATGGGTTTCTAGAGCTTCACCGCGAAGGTACCGAGTGGTCTGCCCAAGGCATCGGCACTACGGCTGCGTATCTACTTGAGGCGGCAGCGAGGAATTCATTCAGGGCTGCTGTCGCTGAACCCAGGGGGGCAAGGGGTCATCAACTTTTGGATGATTTTCTGGATGAAAAGGTGCCCATATTAAGTGGCACTGCCGTCAAGGATGATGGGAGCTGGAGTGGACGGACGGTTCCTGTCAGGGCAGTGCTCAGCCGCTGGTTCGAATTTGAACAGCAAGATGAGAAATAAAGATTCAAAATATTCATATGTATCTTCTTTAAAGCTAGAAGTAAAATGTAATTAAAGTAACGCTCCTTTCCCATTCGAATCCATAGTCATCATCATTCATTCCACATTGAAACAAGATTCCATGACAAGCCTCCCAATCTCAACGCCAATCCGTGGTATCTCCAATATTATACACGCCCGTGAATCCTTTTATAACCATTGTCACATTCCGACATATATAAACCAGCAAACCCAGTAACCCAAATATAGACCGTCTACAGCTCAACAATTTAGCCGATTGTCTGCTCCATCTCAGTAATGTATAGCTTAATGTGAGCTTCCATTTTAAGATACTCATCATAAGCTGAATGAACTTCGTTCTCAATCGCTTCTTTCAGATCAAGCATCTGTCTGCCGTTAGTATTATCCCAAAATACGGATACCAATAGAGGCTGTATGCATACCTTCTTCTCCGTTTGTTCTATCCTCACTCGTCGGATCTCCATCTCCTTGCCCTTGTCCGTGAGCTCCTCCGTCAGCCTCTTGTGCGTGGCCCGCAGCTCGTGCATCTTCTCATTGGCATCCTGCGCCTTTTGATTGCTCTGCTCTCGCAGCTTCTCCGTCCGCTCCGTCCATTTCGCCAGCTGTCGCTTGAGCATCTGCTCTGCTCTCTCCACCTCGCGAGCATTGTTTCCTCTTTCTGATAGTGCCTCGCGCTGCTTGGTGTTCTTGGCCATCTCCTCATCCTCTCTCGCCATCTCCATCGCAATCTCTTCCAAGATTTTGATGCAGGATGCCACATCTGACCCTACGACAGCAAATGAGTCTGCCGATGTTTGAAGTGCTCGAGCACGTCGGTCCAGCGCATCGATGCGCGTTTTGTCGTTGTTTAAAATGTCTCGAAGCTCCGTCAGATTCTGCTGGAGAGCCAACGGGCTCTGAAGCACATACGGTCGTAGCTTGGCACTCTCTTGCTTCAGCGTAATCTTCTCTTGTGTCCTTTGCTCCAGTAACGTGGTCAAGTCTCCTTTCTTCTGTTTTGCCTCTTCCAATCGCGCCGCAACCTTTTCCTGGTTTCGCCGGAGCTCTAGCAGGCGCCTTTTCAGCTCCTCGTTTCGCATCGTCTTCTCCCGCACCTGCGCCTCCATAGCCTGTCGGTTGTTTTTCATGTCCTCCAGCCGAGTCTCGTTGTCCTGGTTTTGTTGGTACAGAGTCTCTATCCTCGTCTTTGTCGATTCAGCTTTGTTATAGTGCTCGTCAATGACGCTCGTCTGGGATTCTCGAAACCGGACAAAGTTGATCAGGTAACTAAAGATCTTGACCAGGCGTTCGTATGTCGGCTTATACAGGTCGTTGAAGCTAAAGTCATGGATGCCGCATTCTATGAGCAGCCGTCTCAGCGACACATAGAAGCCCATCAGGTTGCGCGTGTCCGGCAAAATGACATCGGCAAACTCGCCGCAAATATCCTCTGCTGCGGCGCGCATCGCCGGCTCGACCGTTTCGCGGGTCGCATTGAGAAGCAGTTCGGCGAACCACTCAAAGATTTGCTGGACATGTGCGGGATTGGGCTTTTGTAGATCGGCAATGGTGAAGTTAATGCCAATATCGGTGATGCATCCCACAATCTCGCGGTCCGGCAGCCGCATAAACGCGTCGGCCTCTTCTTCCTTTTTCCTCGACCGCGATTGTTGCTGCGAGGCCGGGATGATGCTCATTCGGGGATTGTAAGCCATTTTGCGCCGTGAATTTGCTGGTCGTCGAAAATGAATGTCAATGCGAAAACGGTTCCTTGTCGTGGGGTATTAATGGCATGTAAATAATGCGAAATAAGGTTGCTGCAGAAACTCTATGACTATCACGTGATTCTCTTACCCTACAACAAGACGAAATATTGAGTTACCAACAGATTACAACAACAGTCTGCCCTATGAGAAGACATGTGATGTATACAATATTTATTTCCAAGCGTTTATTTCATATTGCATTAAATCAAATGCCTACCATGAGGCTGGGATGTGGTAAGATAGGCTATCGTGCACCCACGCATTATCATGAGCTCCCTAAGATGTTTTCACTAATACATGTACGCAGCCACATGAGGTTCAATATTTCCTTCATATGGGTGGATTATCAGAAGATATGAAATGAGCAAACAGGTACTAGGTATTCACTCAGGAAAGCAATACAAGCAAAATTTATTCTCTACAACTAGCCGCACGCATCCTCACCGCCGGTATGCGGTATGCGGATAAGTGCGTTTACATGCATGCTGCCGCTATGAGCCAGGTAAATGTAGGTATCCTCGAGCAGCAAGAGTCTCATACCTACTGACTGTCTTCAATGAAATGAAGAGCAAGAGACTCAAGTGAATGACTATACTATGAAAGAGCGGTGTGAAAGCTCCCATAAACACTGATACCTGCATCAACGTACACGTCAACATGAGCTAGGTGCCAGATAGCTGTCCATTATTTAATGGCACGCGGCTCCCCTCTCCTTTCCTCTTTCTAAATCTTTCCTTGTCCATCTCCTCTTTAAACTACTCGCCATGGTGTTCCCTCTCACTCTCTGAATACTACTTGCTCTCTCGGTATCATACAGCACATTACGTATAACACACGTCGGGAGATGGACCCCGAGAGAGCAACTCAGGGGATGTGTACATACGGCACTATACTTACATGTTTCGTCTTGAATGGAAGCAGGTAAGCATCAAAGCGTGATTTATACCCATAGAAGAAACCGTCTCTGAACAGGCAAAGGCAGATCTCAATTCCCTTTAACAGGGAAATCTCACAACTGTACAACTTATCCTCTTATTGGATCTACATAGCCTATTCACCTCGTACCCACGGAGTCGTGTCCGAATGCATCTCTGCTGGAACACGTACAAATACTTACTCACGGTACACAACTGCTTTTGCCAAACTCCTTGCCTGTGTACAGCAAGTTGGTGAGCCACCCCTTCGCCAAGCCTGACGTACACACCGTCGCTGACCACAAGCAGTACATCTGCCCCTTTTTCGAATCTAATGGTTGATATCAGCGCCATACCCAGCCCAAACCCTATTGCCAAGGAGGCAGCAAACAATCCCACCGATACCAAGAGAGTCAAACCTTTGCGCGACAAGAGAGGTATTAAATTTGAAGCCAATCCCAACGACGCCCGCGCAGCCACCCAAAGCAAGTTCACTGCCGTAATATCGAGTCATCAACCGTCATTAGCCAAGGGACAGGCATAGTGCAGGCCATCCGAGCTCTGGTAAGTACATGTATATACTTTTCTTGTTGACTGAATGTCGGCTCACTGTGGTTTGTCCGCCAATAGTCCCATCGCTGCTCGTTTTCGAAGAGTGTCACGTCGTCAAAGCAGAGCCAACACAATTCTGGAAGCGGCTTGACGGCATATACCGTCGGCCCTCCAATTTTCGACCTCACCACCCCCAGTGTGCTTTGTTAGCGCAACACCTATATCCACCAAGCCACTCGACATTGCGTCCATCTGTCATGTTCTTCTTCGCTCGCGGCTCTAGATATGCTCCCACTACCAGCCGGACATGGCTCCAACCTGAGCCAATTTATCTAACCCATGATGATAACCAGACCTCATGGTAACCCAAAAGATGCTAATGACCTAATTGAAGGCACGTGTGATGAAATCTCATGCTCACGGGAACAGCAATCCTGAACAGTGCTTACGTTACATACCATCAGCCGCTACAAGACACCCGAAGGAGCAAGGCTGTCTTTATTTGCTTCAAGAGATATAAGTGCCTAAGAAACCTTTCGAAGGCCACGATGCAGTAGATGATGAGCGGTGGTGTGTAATCTCTGGAAAATATGTGGTGTTAGTACCCAGCAACATTTGCGAACATGCCAGAGGACGAAATCGAGTCTTACCAGACTTACATGCAACATCAATCAGTGCCATCGGAAATCTCACCACAAATACCATCTCATCCAACAGGATCAGCAAAAACGCCGCGAGGAGCGAGAGCAAGGACGCAAACTGGGTTCATCTTTGGTTCCTACGAGTAATGTTTGGACTAGAGATATGCAGTAAACGGACGGACTACAAACACAAAAGTTGGAGTACTACGGCGAGAAATTTATAACACGGATTAGCAAGAAGCTTAGACATCGAAAGCTCTTTGCCCGCTTGGCTAAGCGGTATAGCGTGTCACTAGTAAATACTTGACATGACAAGGTGATCAGTTCGACTCTGATAGTGGGCATTTCTTTTTGCTTTTTTTTAGCGACTTATTTTGAATCCATAATTATTCCATCAGATGTTTTTATTCATTTTGTGACATGTTTGTCTTGTTACCATAATGCACCGAGCCATGAAGTCCACGTCCAACTCTGCGACCCTTCTGCCGCAGCCTGGCTCTTGACCTTCTTCTCTAGCTTTTGCTGGTCTATGGCCGCTGATATCGACTCGTACAATCTCCCGGGCAGCCTTTGATGAATAAGAAGTCTTTCAGAAGGCTTTAATTCCATGCCTTTCGAAATCAAGAGGCAGTATATCTGGACCAGAAAGTCCAAATGGGCAGTATCACTTGCTGTTTCGCAATTGCTGCAACGCTCCAACAGACTCTTAGTGAAGGCACCCGAAGCGCTCCAATTGGGACCTGACGGACTCGCGCCGGCATCGAGGAAATATTTGGTAATTTCCATGATTGCAGGATAGGGTGGAAGATGCGAACCAGCTATTGCGACGAGGAGATAGTGCCATACGGGGAGGGAGTCTTTCAACTGTGCGTTGGCATCCGCTCCGACGGCGAGTAAAAGTTGGATCATGTCTTGTCTGTGCTCTATCATTTGGGTGATTTTAGGTGATTTTTCTTGGTCCAGTATCCTCACGAATGCCATGATGTAGGACACCCATGCATCTTGTTTCAGCAGCTCTACGTGGCATGAATCCCTCTCTTCAAGAAGGACACGAATCATGGGGGTTAGATCTGGCTCTCTTATGGTATAGCCCGGTAAGTGAGCAATGGCACAGTGAATCAGAGGTTGCTGAGCCTCGAAGGGTTGATATTCGCGGCGTAGCTGGTCCCGGACATACAAACACAGGCCGTTCTGGATCGCAAACTCGAGGAACGTCTGGCACGGCGCATAGTCGGTGTCATCGTAGAATGGTGTATAACAGTTCTGGTACCACGGGATTGGTTTGCCGGTGGTTGTTGCGTAGAACTTGAGCGTGCGATGGAGGTCGTCAAGAAGCTCGACCTGGGCCTCTCCTGATTCCAGCTCTGCCTTGTAGGCATAATGCATTGCATCGCCCAGCATCCTTGATAGTAAACCTCCCTCAGATACGTCAACTTCCTCCCAAGGAATGGATTTGATAAGGGGCACGAAGCTTTTGAACACGAGCGTGTTGGGCCCGCCGTGATCCCCTGCCTTTTCCGCGAGAAAGTCGCTCATCTCCTTTGTCCGCAGAAAGTCTCGCACAGTCCGGTGCAGGAAATCGACGCGGTGGCCCATGTACGGACCTTCGTTGCTGTTTCGACAAACTTCTAGGAGGCCCTTGCATCGCCCGTTGAGGCGTCTGCGCAGTTGGTCTTGACGACGGACTACTTCCACCATGGGCATTTGCTTGACGGGGATTTGGAGCGCAAAGTTCTGATTCTCAAAGTCTTCGTCAAGAAATGAGTAGATCATCAAGGGCAGGGGAGATGTCGAGCCCATGGCTACTTGGAATGTTCTGACCATTTGTGTATGGTAGAATGGCTCTACGGAGTCGAGCATGTGTTTGAAGAAGGACTCGAGGTCTGCTGGTAGGTCGCGTGTCCTTCGCTCCAGAGCAGGCAGCGAGTCGCCGTTCGTAAGGCCTTCATAGAGAGAGCGAATAACGAGATATACCCAGAGAAACACTCCTTGGGCTTTTGTGGTTACTTCTTCTAAGAGAGTCTTGTAAAGAGGCTCTTCTGACGGGAGAACTTGCCAGTTGGGATGTTCTTCCAGCTTTCTCTGAACATAGTGACGTATATCTCGGCTTGTCAAGTCTTGGAGATACAACTTTCTGTCAATGACTTTACCGTATTCATCTTCAAAGACGTTCCACGGCCTGCTAGACACACAAAGCTTGATATGCGGCGAAGCAGCCAAAGACCGCAGCATGGCGATAATCTCAGAATGATCGCCTTCGTACTCATCAAGCCCGTCAATAAAGAAACAAAATTTGTAGCCGAGCCCATGACACGTCGCAAGAGCAGTCAAAGTCCTGCGTAGCTCCGATAGCGTCCAGGGCTCTAAATCACCTTCTCCTCTCCTTGACGCTTCCCAGCGCTGCGGGCACACCATTTTCATAATCTTGGGCGACTTCTTGAAGACGTCGTAGAGCAATGATCGGAGCAGACCCTCTTGGGATTTCTGCATCGTCGTTCCCGAGCTCCAGAAGAAGTGCGTCGACATGACCGGATTCAGAGGCCGTGCCCAGTTGGCGAGCGCTTCTGCAGTGCGATGATGGTCGCAGAGGAACTTCATGAGCGTTGACTTGCCAGATCCTGGTTTCCCCGAGACCCAAAAAATGCCGTCTTTTTCGGCAAGCCACTCTGCAAAGTGTACTTTGATGCCCTTTGCGTTCTTGGCCCAGCGTGGTTTGAAGATCCATTCATATGTGTCTGTGTATGCTTCGACGACGCTTTCTATGCGCATAGTCATGGTTTTATAATGAAGGCCGCCTAGAACTCGTTGTGCAACGGCAACGTCGGTGGCCGTCGTGACTAAAGAACGGAGTGTTTCTGCTAGATATTGGAATACCTGGGGAATTTCGTCGTTGACAGCAATGTTATTCTGGCTCTGCGAGGATCCGCCTTTATCTGAAGCTCCGTAAGATTTGTGTAGTGAGAACAGGCTGAATTTCTTCCCTTCGGTTTCATCATCATCGTTATATGTCTTGTAAGCTGCTGGATTCTGTCGGCGCTGCTCAGCGTCCTCAGTTGCTTGGGTTTGAATTAGTCTGAATGACTTTGAGATGTTGTCGAGGTGCTCTTTATATGCTGAACTAAGACGACTGCTGGCATCTCTTAAGGTGCGAAGTTCTCTGACGACGCTTGACTGCTGATCGCTACGTGAAGATTAGCCAATAGCTACAGCGTTACGAAGGAAGTCATACCTCATAATCACAGAGAGTTGAAGAATCAAGTCCGTCCGATACTTGTCCAAAGACCTCTCCATCCCATCAATCTTCCTTTGACTGCATAACTTGACAAAGGCCTGACGAAAGCTAGAAATCTTGCGAAACTTTGCGTTCTTGGGATCGACACGTAGCTGTTTCAGCGTGGCCTCGAGACGCTTCGCGATATCGTCGCATCCCTTGGCCACGCGTTGGAGGTTTTGCTCTTGCTCGCTGCGCGGAACGTCTTCTGCGACAAAGGCCTTTGCGCTGGTCTTCATTTCGGATGTTAGCTTTTGAAGTTTTCTGTATGCTTGATCGACTTCTAGTTTGTTGCCGGCTCCCATTGGCATGTCGTTGTCCTCGTGGTTGAGGAGCTGGATTATCACGTCCTTGAGCTCATCTTTATGAGTTGTCTTCTTTTTCTCTTGCACAGGATCCTCAACAGTCCCATCTTCTCCTTCAAGGGAACCATCGCCAACGTCCGGCGCAGCGACAGGCTGGCTCGGAAGTTGCTCGCATTTGCCACCAGCGACATGGCCCGACGATCTATTCGCTAAGCCAAAAGCCAGTCTACGAAGAATCGCCGTCCTCTCGCCCAGCTCAGCATCGTCTTCAGTGAGGCCATCCGGAGAATGGTATATCTCATATGCTCCCGACAATAATTTCGAACTCCAATCGATCAACTGAATCGTTGACCTCGCCAAGCTTAATGACGAGAAAGGATCCATGGGCAAACTCCGCAACTATGTACATGTAGCTATCCGAAACTGTCACGCTCCCACTGAAAGCACGTATACGTAACGGCGGCGCAATAAAGAGACGAGCGCATGGAAAAGGATGATTTGCGATAATGGCCAATAAAAAGAGAATGAAAAGAAATTTCAACAATAGGTAAAGCTGAGATGAACAACAAAGAAGTGAGGCTGATACGGGCGGCCTGTGGCTATGCTATGTAGCCACATAACAGGTAATCTACAGGATATGTAAGGCGAACTGGGGGCTTTTGGTCTGCCTGGGCTGAGATGACGTCTGGTGACCTGGATTCGATTGGCCGGTGACATGGAGCCTGTCCAGGAGTCGATCAGTTACTCTTAGTTGTTGCACACCATTGGATTGGATGCACCGTGTGGCGATAACGGCAGTTGGGGGAGATTTGCATAGATGGCGGGTGCAATGATACGATGCTGGAATGAGCTAAAACTGGTTTTTATTCTTAATTATTTCTTTTAAGGCTCATATCTTGTGGAAGTTTTCGTGGTGTTTTGCAAGTTTATAGACATGGATCTCACCCACACACTTTTCTAGATCAGCTGGGTAAGGCGCTCAGTTTTACTGCGTCTACCCAGCCGCATCCTGGACAACACGCTACATGCATGTTTATCTAACATTTTGCTTACTGTTTCATGCAGTAAGTGATCAACTTTGATATATCGAGCATAAACAGCGCCGCAACATGTCCTTCTATTCATTATTCTAGTGTGCATAGAACAAGGTTGCCTAAATGCAGCTTCGATTCTTTTTCAGAATGTCTGTCAAAACAAAATCACATAGCTCTTAGGCTTCTTTTAAGTTCTTCTTTATCCGATATCCAAGCTTTGTGTGGGTTTCTCGACGAGCATGAGAATGGGCGCAAATAGTTTGACTCGGCCAGATTCTTAAGCAGCGGAGGCTGGGTGACTGCACTCAATCCATTGCAGCGATATTGTTAGGCTGAGTTTTGACTGCTATTGGGAGGATTCTCACAGCCGAAAGTTTTCAAGACAGTACCCATACTTTCTAGGAATCCTGATTAACTTCAGCTAATGTTGGGGCTAGAAATTGAGAAAAAGCTTTGGTTCTCAAGCCATAGTCGGTATTTTGATCCAATCTACATGTAAACTTTTTATACGGTAAAAAACTTTCCATCAAATCATGGAAAAGTTTGATACGGCATATCCACTTCGGACATGGCCTCCACATCTTTTGTATAAAGTGTATAAAGTGTATAAAGTATCTCGCTTCCACCCAGAACGTCCTCTCTTTAATTATTCTCCCGACTTCCTTGTTTTATTCTGCCTGGGTGAAGAAGACGTGGTGCTGATCAGAGACCCTCGTTTCAATATAAGAGAAATCTGTGGTTTCGTTCAAGCACCGTCTAAAGCCAAATCAGCCATCATGTAAGTACAACCTACCACATCGAAGCAATCGCCTACATCTTATTGCCGTCAAATACACGAATTCTCTGCATTTACCCAGCATTCAAGACCAGCAAGGCAAAATGATTTCAGAATCATGTCAGAGTTCACATTGTTCAGTTCACTGATAATATACATCAAATTCTCTGAGAAAAGAGCCAGAATATCCGCTTCTTCTCCAAGAATGCCACGTCTGGAAGAAGAGCCAAAACCAAAGCCAAAGCAAAAGGGGAAAAAAAAAGAAAGAAAGAAAGAAAGAAAGAAAAAAGAACACACAGACGAAACACACAGGCACACACGCGCGCGCAAGCAAAACAAAAAAAAAGGGCAAAACAGCAGCTCTCGGCACTCTTTCCTTTCCACGCACACCAAAACTGGCGATGCTGCACAAGTGTACACCGTCGACGGTTTCATTGTCTGAATTGTCCGTGGCCGATGATGAAACCACCTGAATAGGTCTGAGGCCGAGAACACTTCCTAGAAACGAAAAAAAAAAAAATCTGCCAAAGGCTGAGTGGTCCTCCCCTCAGAAAGCTACTGTCCTCATCGCCGGAGCTCGGAAAGTCGTAATCAATCATCATAGGGGGTCCTCACCTGAAGAATTGGAAAGTTCTACTGCCAGTGATGAAACCACCTGAATAGGTCTGAGGCCGAGAACACTTCCTAGAAACAAAAACAAAAACAAAAAAACAAAAAATCAGCCAAAGGCTGAGCGGTCCTCCCCTCAGAAAGCTACTCACCTCATCGCCGGAGCTCGGATAAAGTCGTAAACAGTCTTCACAGGGGGTCCTCACCTAAAAGTTCAGTTGAAGGAGGGCATCCATCAAAGGCCTTCGAATACATAGCCTGAATGGCTAGTACCCATGGAGAGAGGCTGCGAATGACTAGGGCGCCAAATTGTGGAAGGGTAGTTGGGAAGAGGATGACCAGACTACGCGAGGGACAAAGAAACTCTGACACAATATGAGGGATGAACGAGAATGAGATGGCGAGACCGGTACTTCAAGCGGTGGATGGATGAAAGATGAGGAATTGGAAGAGGAAAAGAAGTGGTTGGCAGAGCAGTCGTAGAATATATAGTCCTTTTCATCTACAACGTTCCTGACAAAAAGTTACCGAGAATACTTCAAGATGGAAAGCGACAACAGCAGGCGGGAAAGTTGCGACTCTTCTCTGGTCGCAAGACCCTTGAGTAGCTTATTGCACGGGTAGGCAAATGATGCAAGAGTAGCTAAGGTCATGAGGCAGTAGATATAGAATCTAGATTCCAGGACTAATCCATAGTAAGAGCGAGCATTAAGTCTAGACCAGACAATACCAAGAGTTCGTATTCTTCAACGGGTTGATGCAAGTAAACAGCTGCTGCACAATTATTAGAAGACCATTTATATTGGAGGAGAACGCATAGAAGTTGAGAAGTCAGTGTCCATTTCCCATCATCAGGTGCCTTGCCTTCAACTTGAATTCAAAGCCGGTGAGATCTGAGGGTAAGGGCTTCACGTATGCATAAATGCTACTGCTCAGGCCAAGTGCCTCTCTAATAATCCAATCTTTGGCGAATATGCGGTCAATTGTCACTTCCACTTTGTCTAATCTACTAGACTAATCCGGTGCTATTTACCATGACTTGTCGAGCCTCTTTCACCGGACGAGCACACGTACACCGCGCAGGAGTTCATTGGACAAGTACCTAGTACCTATTTCTCTCCTAGATTGTACACAATGATGCCAAGGTTTAGTACTTCGCGCTCTCAGGATAGAGCCTGTCTATTGGTATTCTTCCAGAGAGGGTCTCTCTGGGTCAACAAGTCGCCATATACAAAAGCATTAGATCATATGTCGATAGCCACGATTATTCCGACGCCTAGTAGGTAGGTATTCCTTCTCATACTTTTCACACCATAATGGCAGGTGATGCGGCGGGCTCTAAGTGTAATCGACTTATCGGATCACTTCGAATCCTACCTCCTAGTAGGTACCTACCAAGGTGTGGGCAGGCTTTGTAGGTACATGTAGTCATTCTGACAACCCTAGAGCCAGTGTGCACGGCATCAAGGCTCTAGCTACCTGTAATAACATCCAATCAGGAGGTGCTCGCATTCTACTACAAACTCCCGCATATTGGTTTCATACTGTATACTTCAGTCTTATGGGTGGTCTCGAACTCGTGGATCACGGTCGATATGGAGGTTAGCTTGGCCTTATTACGTCTGCTTAGGTGCACTCTGAATAAAAACGCTATTCAGCCAAAATGAATCACTATTCCATGTATGAATGAAAGAGCCTTGATGTATGGACTACACTCGGTGCCTGGGCATAAGCTTCTATTTACAATTTGGGTGTATCGAACATCATAAAAAATAATTACATCTCGCTTCAACCAAAGAAAAAAGCACTCATCCATTCATTGACGTATCAAATATCTACGCAATCCATCTGGGTTCATTGGTGCCTACCAGCTTCTTATTCAGCCGCGTGTAATGCAACCACAAAGAAAAGCTCAGAACCGTCCCCATGGCGAGAAACCCGGCATTGATTCCATGGCCCAGGCGATAGAATGGCGCATCCTGCGCGCGATAGATCCAGACGCCTATGATTTGGCCTGGTCCTGTGAAGGCAATGTTGAGTCCCGTGGCTAGAGATCCCGCCGTTGTAGTCCGCACATTGTCTGAGATCCAGGCGCACAGCGGGGGAAGACCAGCAAAGACGCCAGCGGTGCTGATGCAAAGCATTGCATAGCGGGCGGCATATAGCTTGCCCGGTAAACAAGCTGTAAAATAATTTGTGAGTTTCCGCCTTTAGAATATGACGAAGAGGGATCATGGACTCACCTTGAATAATAAAGGCAATGGTGCCAAAGAGAAAACATCCGCCAGCCACGAGACCTCTCGTCTTCTTATGGTCGGATATCATGGCCAAGACAAGAGTAACGACGTAAGCAACAGCGTAAGGAGGAATCGTAAACAGCTGAGCCTGGAGATTTTTGTAGCCAAGGCCCGAAACAATGGTAGGGGCAAATAGGGACAGCGATGAGACACCGACGCCGATGCACATGTACGTGATGTAGTGCACGTATAGCCTAACATCCTTGAGGGTGGCCTTTGCATCCTCCCAGTTGAGTTTTGCCTCTCTATGTAATGTTAGTCTCTGATCATGTAATTTGCCTTCTAAGATTTGGCGTACCCGTGAGATGAATTGACGCCGAGGCGGGCCACTTGGATGGCCTTTTCTTCTTCTGTAAGCCAACCGGCCTTTTCCGGATAGCTTGGCATGAATAAAAACGTCAAGATTCCTAGTACAACTACGTGTGATAAACCACGTTAGAGAAGGCCTACCATGGCTGAACCCAGAAGCATAAGAGCTGAGAACTCACTGGATGGAACGCCCTCAACGATAAACAGCCATCGCCAACCTTCTAGGCCCAATCTGCCGTCCATGTGTCCAACACCAAATGCAATAGCCCTATGAGAATGGAGAGAGTCAGCCATTATCCTTTTTTGCGGTTCACATCAACAGCCCCATGGCTTGAGTTTACGAAAACTTACCCGCCAAATGCGCCAGCCAAAGTAGCGCTGCAAAGGAACAATGCAATTCGAGTTGCTCGCTCCTCTGCCTTGTACCAAAAACTCATAAAAAACACCATGCCGGGGAAAATACCTGCCTCAAAGGCACCGAGGAAGAATCGTAGGGCCGATGTGCTGGCGAAGCTGTTCGCCCCGGCGATGGCCGTGCAGAAGGCTCCGAAGCCAATGACCAAGAAGCCTAGCCAACTTCATGGTACGAATACAATGGTTAGCGGATATATCTATGATGGATTTTAAGAACATGATGTAGGGATCGGTCTTACTAATTGGGTTGCAAAGCCTTGGCTGCGAGATTGCTTGGCGCCTCAAAGATGGAATATGCCACCAGAAAGACCATGAGAGCAATGGTGTATTCTTTAGTTGTCATGTGAGTTGATTGTAGCAAGTCGTGGCCCGCATCGGCATTCAAGATCTTGGCATTGCCTAAGTTGATGGTCAGCTAAATGGTGACAAAATCTTGACCATGAAAGAAAAGAGTTGCATACCGATATTGGACCTGTCCATGTAGCAGAGAAGATAGATCCAGACGGTAAAAGGCATAAGCCTCAAGTCTATCTTACGTACGATCCTATAAACATCAACAGACGTCTTTTGTTAGTCTCTCATTGTTGATCATCATGCCTTCGTGGAGATAACGACTTGCCTCTTCTCGATGGCTGGATCAATCTCCTGCGTACGCTCGAGATGGGAGCTGGTCCCATCCTCAATGGTCTTTGGAAGCTTTTCGTCATCCATAACTGTCATGGCTAATTACTCAAGACGATGTGAACTTGGGTGTAACTAATGAAAAGTGGCGATGGTGGATGCAAACCAACAACACCTTTCGAGTCGTAGGCCTGAGAGACGTCTGTCAACTAGACGCAGGGAGAATAAGACGACATATATAAACAGAATAACGACCAAAAACGTAAGACAAAGCTTACGTTGATACCGAAACCAGACTCAAGAGTTGCTCGGATAGAGTCTTGATTCACACCACCGCTCCACGAGAGTCGGAAGTGGTAAGACATGCAGGCCCTTGCCGTGTTCCCCCTCCCCGCCCTTGCTTAGGGGATTCTCTCCCCATGGGGAAATACCAGTGGCATCGAGATTAGCCGGTAGACGATAGGCGAGGACGAATGAGCGCAGCGTGACAATGGAGTTAGTGGGGATGGCTTGTAATAGCGCTGGTCGGATCCGGTAGATAGTTTCTGTTGCGGAGATGGCACGGGAAAGCCTCGTGCTTTGACCAGCCAGTCGCGTGGCTTTGGAGTAAGCCGATTTATCAAGAGATTCTTTCGAAAGTCTCTTCGGGGTCTCGGTAAGAAAGAACCCCTTCGCCTCCGATAAGAACTGTTGAGTTGAACATGTCTCACTGTGTCACCTGCAGCCAGCTCGGAGCGTACGAGTATAGTACCATGGGTGTACCCTGTATTATTTAAATGATGTAGAAATGGCAGCCAAAGATCTCCTGGCTCAAGTACTTGCCATCCACACGAGCGCCCAGCTTAGTCTGGCGCTCAATAATGACTTCGAGAAGGCGTGCCACCTTGAAAGCCGTCTGCGCCCCCTTTTGATCTAATCCTCCAATAGGCAATCCGTCTCCCTCGGTGCCGTCAAGCGCTGTCCCCTGTCGTTGAGTTGTGCCGCTGAGCCGACCCAGAGCTCTCAGCTGTAACACTGCCCATTCTTGTTGCACAGGATCGGATACCTCGCAGCCGAACAAAAAGCACACCCACATCAAGCCAGGATGGATAGCCGTAGAGGTTGTGCGTGGGATGCTCGGGTCAAAGGCGTGCTGATGTATAGGCTGACCGACGCTGCGGCGCATCATGTTGCCTGTCTGCGTCAAAGCCTTGAGAGCAATAGGTGTGTGTTGCAAAGTCCAGTATGCCACGCGGTGGATGTATATGAAGTGAGCCCAAAAGGTTGCAATGTAGACGCTGAATAGCTGTTCCAGCCTGCGGGCAATGTTCTCGCTCACAAAAAGCCGTAACTGTGAGGCATCAAGGTCCAAGATACTGGGTCGACGCCGCCAGAGTTCCTCCAATTCTTCCTCAAAACCCATACATGCCTTCATCACCTCCAGCTCATCTTCAGGGGTTCCTCGTGGGCGGTGGTGGCGATCGTGACAGCCAACACGCCGCGAGTACGCTTGAGACGCCATATGAAACTCAAAGGCCGGCTGGAGTAGGATGTTGAAGACACCCATACATACCACATTCTTGGGAATTGCTGGCGGCTCTGCCAACAGCGTAGCAAGTCTCGAGCCACCATTCCGAGGCTTCATATTGACATTTTCACCCTTCCTGTTCATCACCAGGGCGGCGGTAGTAGCAGTAGATATCCCGTCAATGTCGCTGAGGGCATCGCTATCTGTCACTTCCATGCCTGCTGAGTCGGTAACTCCAGGGCGTGGTTTCCTGATGATTTCCAAAGCTGGCTCTGAAAGAAGATGACGACCGCCCATATGAGACATTTTGGCGTCAAACGAGTCCAGCCACTGGAAGAGGCTTGCAGAACCAGCGTCCCAGCACCGACCGTTGACAATGACTTGTTCAGCGATATCCTCTGGGAAGCTGGGTCGAACCTGATCGTTGCCATCATAGGCCGTCTCAAACCAAGCCAGCAAAAAAATGGCTACGAGAAGAGCTCGGCTGCTTCGCTCTTCCCACCCCGCGTGCGAGAGGCTCAATTCAAGGGCGACACAAGCAACATCATGCAATCTCAAAGACAACAGGCCAAAGTCATCGCGGCAGGTGGATACACGGCTCCCCAGGGCAGCTAAAGCAGCTGGTCGGCTAGGCTCGAAGAGCATGGCGCTGAGAGCTGCAAGGGCATGCATGACAGCTCCGTATTCTATCGAGGTGTGCTTGCCGTTGGCCATATGAAGCACATAACGCTTGATCTTGGGCCAGCCCAGAGGGTGGATGCTAGCAAGAGAGGCAGGGGGCTGAATTGCACACTCAAACGTTTTAAGAAGCAGCTCTTCCTGGGCGTCTGATAGAAGTGGTGGCGAAAAGGCAAAGGCCGGTTTGTATCCCGGTTTGCTCACTTGCCCACCGTCTTCTTGCCCGTCCATGTTAGCAAGCCGGGTATCAGTGTTGTCTTGTATAATGGTGTGTACATCTGGACTGCCATCCACGTTCGAGGTTGTAAGGATTGTGCTGCTGTCCATTTCAGAAAGAGCACCGCCACGCCACGCCGATGATTGATCAGAGTTGAAGAAGTTGGGGCTGAGAGCGCTGGTAAACCCCAGCGAAGTGAAAGCAAATGCCGAGTCAGGAAGAGGCAGCCTATCGAACCAGCTGGGGCTCCAAGGCGATTGTGAGAGTTCCCCTGAATGGTCTCCTGAAGGTATGGAGGCTGAGCCGATATCCAGCGTCGAGGCAGTTGTTGGAGTTATATAGGACGCCATTTGGTCTGTGATGAGGTCACCTGGATTTGGGTTTTCAGTTGAAACATTAAACTGATCGTCGATGTCAGTCGTAGGCTGAATGATTTGAATATTTCGCATGTCATTGTCTGGACGTGATGGAGTTGCCGTTGAAAAGGACGATAACGGCATTGGGGCTCCCTCGCTACTCTCTTCAGCAACACCGAATCTCCGGGATTCATCATCAGCGTCAGCGTCTTGTCGAGAGCTCACAGAACTTTCGTCGGGAGATGGAAGTCTTCTTTGACTGCGTCGAGGCCGAGGAGGCTGATACGTGCACTCAAGCTTGAGTCTATCGCAGTGGCCGCAATTCGGCCGTTTCTCATCGCAGCGAACTCTGCGGAGGCGACAAGTTGCACATCCGTTTTTGGATCTTGGGCCAGAGCGACCAAGAGCAATGCTTTGACGTCTAACAATTCCTGTTCGAGTGGACATATTATGACGATGATGGCGAGTTACGAGTAGCAGACAGGAGGTGAGAGAGATTGAATCATGGATGTAAATGTCTGAGCTGAGAATGGAAGAGCTCCGTAATGCCCCAGGCTGCGAAATGCGGGGGAGGAGACAGCGTTATAGGGGAGTGGGCCGCTAACAGCAGCTAAAGGCCACTATAACTTCCACCATTATAGTGCGGTCATGCGGTCTTGCGGCTGGCGCTTTCTCAGCCTGGAGGTATTGATGGATGCACTGGAGTTGCCACCTTGAGACAACACTGGAAGTTTCGACGTCCCTCATTCAATCTCAACTTCGACCTCACTCTCATCTTAACACCAAACCCATTCTTCATTCAGAAACAATTATAACCTTCTATCTCTACATCTACCTCTACAGCTTGGCTCTGGTACTATAGGCCCCCGGATTCAAATTCCACGGCAATTCAGCCGCTGCCCATGCCGAACTTGCGTCTCCCTGTGCAATCACACTCGCCCAGTCTTCACGGCTTATAGATCGCGCTTCTTCTGCAGGATTATAGCCCAAGCGGCTGCGTCCGTCTTCTTCTGGCTTCGTATCCTCAATCTTGGGAGCTGCCTCCCCATCTATCCTCTTGTATATCGTCACCACCGTCGCGCCGCCCATGCCCATGTTATGCTGGAGGCAATACCGTGTCGATGCAACTGAGCGGCGCTTTGCCCATCCACGGAGATGCCAGACTGTTGAAATTGACATGGTATTGTTAACAATGTTGTACCTCGAGATGAGATGGTCACACTCTTTAAAAACACTTACCCAGCTCTGCACATTGTGCCAATCCCGTGGCACCAAGGGGATGTCCCTTGGAGATGAGTCCTCCGCTCGGATTCACAATCCAGCCTTTGTCTTTCCCCTTTGGATTATATGTGATGAGGCCATCTCGAACCAACTTCCATGCTTTACCCTCTTCAGCCAATCCAAGACCTTCTAAAGCACACATTTCGTTGGTGGTGAAGCAGTCATGCAGCTCGATCACAGAGACGTCCTTGGGCGTGATGCCTGCCTGTTCATAAGCACGCTTTGATGCAATCCGCGTCATGTCAGAGCCGATAAGCTCAATTGCGCTTTTCGACTCGAAAAACTTTGAAGAGTCCGTGGCTAGAGACTGGCCGGCGATCTGGATAGCTGTACTTTGAAGATAGGGATGAGCAGCCAAGAAGGATTCAGACACAATAATCGCGGCTGCAGCACCCGTCTAAACAATATATCGTCAGTCAAAATGATACATCATGGGAACTTGGCTCTTCGTCATTTACCGATGAGGGGCAGCACTGAAGACGTGTAATGTCGCCAGATATCACTGGACTGGACAAAACATCCTCGGCCGAAACAGCTTTCGACAGCTGAGAGTAAGGGTTTCGAGTGCCGTGCTCTCGATTAATAGCCGTAATGCGTGCAAAATCGCGCCTCTCAGCACCGCCAGGCCCTCCGTATCTGTCAAGGTACTCTGCTTGGGCATTGGCGTAGAGTTGGGGACTCCAACCGGGCGATTTCTTATTACGGTCCGCTTCGGGGATCTGCGTCTTGGACAGGTCAAGAACACGCGATAGGGGATTTGTGCGATCCTTGTGTGTCTGAGGAAGCACTCCCGGATACATCTTGTCGAATCCAACAACCATGACACAGTCTGCATCGCCAGAACGAATGGCCTGATTTGCCAGCCAGAGGCCAGTGCTCCCAGAGCTGCAATAGTTGTGAACATTGAGGATGGGGATGCTCGTCATTCCCAAGCTGTAGAAGACGCGCTGGGCACATGTTGAGTCGCCAAAGACATAACACCCTATGCCTTGGTCTACTTTGTCAAAGGTAAGGCCAGCGTCTAGCAGAGCTTTGACTCCGGCTTCGACAGCGAGATCAAGATAGTCTGACTGTGGGTTGGCGGAGAGACTTGCTGACTTTTTAGGGGAGAGGAACGGCGTCATGCCAACCCCGACAACAAAAGAGGACGGTGAGCCAAGCATTGCGATGTATTCAATGATTGAAGTGAATAAATTGTCGCCTACTATGATGCTTGTGTAGATAATTGTTTTATTGTAATTCGAGAAGTGACTTGTTTTATCATGGCTAAAGAAGAGATGAATATTCCGATCTCGTCACGGCTGTTGTGACATACCTCGGATAATTTGGTCGCTCTAAATTCGCTCCAAATTCGCCCAAAACTGATGGGGATGGCTAGATAGTCCACATAATTGTTCTAAACTGTAGTTTAAAGCATATGATGCATAATAGAAGTTGCTGGTATTCATCCACCTTATGTTGCTTTGACGATAGACGACAGCCGAGACCCGCCCATCCAACATGGCTTGTTCTCGCTCTATTTTAAGCAATGCGGTAGTCAGACATCCAAATACGAGACGAGCTATACAGCACCTATCCAAAACTTGTGTTGGGTTACGTCTTTTGAATGAGTAGCTTTACTTTTATAATATGTGTAGCTACGAGATGATGATGTGACCGTAGTAATGTCGATACAACCGTACTTGCAACTCCGTCAATCATCACACCTTAAACAAAGGCAAAAATAGAATTGAAATATTGATGAGAACAATAAAACTGGTTTTATTATAGTAGATCTCTAGACTGAAGATTATAATCGACTCGGCATCCTCGCCGCTCCGTCCAACCGTATCACCGTCCCATTCAACATTGCATTCTCGACTACACTCTTGACCATCCCCGCAAACTCCTCCGGCCTGCCCGCTCTCGCCGGAAATTCCAGCGTCTTCTGCAAGCTTTCTCTTGCCTTCTCCGGCATCCCCTCAACCATACCCGTATCAAACATTCCCGGCGCAATACAAACTGCCCTTATTCCCCATCGCGAGAGATCTCTTGCTAGCGGTAGCGTCATGGACGCGATGGCTCCCTTGGCTGCGCTGTATGAGACCTGACCCTCTTGACCGTCAAAGGCGGCGGCTGAAGAAACGGTGATGATGACGCCCCGCGAGCCGTTTTCGTCGGCGGGTTGAGTTGACATGTGAGGCAGGATTTGGCGGATGATGTCGACGGTGCCGGTGAGGCTGATGTCAACCACCTTTTTAAAGGTCTCAAGTGCCAAAGGAGTGTTGTTTTTTGACAGAATCTATGTGCTTGATCAGTTGGCTGAAAAATACAAACTCATCCATGTAAGGGGCAGTAAATGAGATCTCACCTTTGCTGGCCCGAGGAACCCAGCGCAGCAAACTACCGCAGCAATGGGCTTGTTTGTCTCTTTGCTCCATGCGGCCACTGCCTTCATCGCTGTGGCTACCTGCTCCGTCTTGGACACATCGACCTTGAAGTATCTGTGTTTTTGTGAATCTGAGCTGCCAGCTGGCAGCTGCAAATCGAAGACGGCTATTGAAGCGCCGAGGCTGCTCATGAGCTTGACTGTCGCTGCACCGAGGCCAGACAGGCTATCATTGTGTTAGTTTAGTAGAGTAGAACACACAGCAGGAATATCATGCAGTTGAAGCCTACCCTCCTGTAACAACAACAATCTTATCTTGGACATTCATCTTGATGTTGGGTTCACCGGCGCTGTCTTGTTGAACGTGCGTTAGGTCTACTTCAGAAGGACCCGAATAAGTCCACATATCTCTTTGCGTTACACGCCATTCTTCTCTCAACATTCAATGACTGCACTGTCGGCTACTTCAAATAAAGCTGTTAGTCTTCAGTCAATTCCCATCAACAGCCCCTGTTCCTCTACAAGTTCGGCCAATTCCCTTAGCGTGAATGCCGCTTATCCCCACACCACCCAGTCGTCTATCGCCTCTCGCCTGTCGCACCGATCCGACAACCACCATGAAACGATGCAACCAAGCCCCGAGTCCCGAGCAAATTCGCTCTATACGAGAGACAACATTTGAGCGTAATATGCAAACATACTAACACAATAGACGACGTGCAGCAAATTCATTCTCTTCGCCTATGAAAAGACGAGGCCTCTCCTCACCCCCGCCTCCGGACCCCGGATCGGCCCCACCTCCGGGGCCGGAAGCGGACCAAGGCCAATACCAGCTGCAAGACCTTTCCCCCTCCTCTATCCTCTCAAATTATAGCTCTTCTCTTTGCCTGAATCGTATGAAATTTCCCCATCCTCCTGTCTCATACTCAAACCTCTTCCTAATCTTTCTCTCCAATCACACTCGAGCCATGGCAGACAGCAGAATATCACAAGCCATGTCCTCCACCAACAATACCGACCTCTCCATCCTCCACGGCCCAGCCCAACCCGTCCCCATACACAAAACATTTGGCTGTCTCCTCCGTGAGCAAGCCAAAGCCAGGCCATCTGCACTGCTGGTTGCCTCAGATCACCAGCAGAAATCGTTGACCTATGCCGAGGCCGACGCTCGATCCAATGATCTCGCCCGCGGATTCGTCGCCTTGGGCGCCAAGCAAGGTGACCGCATCGCCATCCTCATGGGCAACGAGATTGAATACATTGAAACTTTCTTCGCCTGTACCAAGATTGGCGCACCCGTCACCTTGGCCAATTATGCCTATAGCGAGCAGGAGCTTCACTCCGTCCTGTCCTCATGCGGCGTTTCCACGCTCGTCATGGTCCCGCGGTTCGATCGCTATGATTACCGGCATTGGATACCAAATCTGCGAAATGGCATCCCATCTCTCCGGAACATCATCATAGTGAATGCAGATAAAGAGCCTGCTCTCGTTAAGCTAGGGTACAAAGACTACTATAACTACGAAGACGTGCTTGTTCGCGGCCGCAGTAGTACGGTTGATCTGCTTGCCTTGGAAGCCAAGATTCACGCTCGAGATGTCATGAACCTCCAATTCACCAGTGGATCAACAGGCCTCCCCAAAGCCTCCGCCTTGACTCACAGCGGTATCTACAACGCTGGCCGCTACATAGGCAGCACCATGTATCTCAAAGCCTCGGATCGCATCTGTCTGCCGGTGCCTCTCTTCCACAGCTTCGGCCTCATTATAGGCCTAGCCACAGCAACTGCTTTTGGAGCATCGCTGATATTACCCGCCAGCATCTTTAATGTCGAGGCTACACTGGCATGCATCGCCAAATACAGCTGCACCGGCCTATACGGCGTCACAACCATGTTCGTTGCCGAAATGGCCCATCCTCGCTTCAAGGAGTTTGATCTCTCTAGCCTTCGCTTCGCCATACTGTCTGGATCTGCCGTCCCTGAACCGCTGATGCGCAAAGTCTGGTCCGCCTTTGGCATCACCCAAACGCACACCAATTGGGGCCTTACCGAAGCATCATCCATTGTCACAATGACCCGTGATTCTGATACTATCGCTCAGCGTACAGTCACCTCTGGCCGCCTGTTCCCAGGCTTCTCTGCCCGAATAGCCGACCCTTCTACCGGCAAGACAGTTCCTCGAGGCCAACGAGGCGAAATCGCCCTACGTGGCAACGGCATCCAAGCTGGGTACTACGGAAACCCCGAGCGAACCGCAGAGGCTCACCGAAGCTCTCCTGAAGATGGCCTGGAGTGGTTCCATACCGGTGACGAGGGTTACTTTGATCCCGACGGCTTCTTCGTCATCACAGGTCGCATCAAGGATATGATTATCCGCGGAGGCGAAAACATTTCGCCTCTGGAGATAGAAGAGCGTCTTGTCGCTCACCCTTCTATTGCACAGGCCTCCGTCATCGGGGTCCCCGACGCCAAATACGGCGAGCAAATCTGTGCGTTTGTCGAGCCTACGGGTCCAGACACGGACAGGCCTTCAGACGACGAGCTCCGCGCATGGGTCTCTGAGACGCTGGCGTACTTTAAGCGGCCACGATATGTCATTTGGTTGGGCTCGCATCCTGCTTTTCAGGCGTGGCCCAAGACGGCGAGCGGGAAGCTGAGGAAACCTGATTTGCGAAACATTGCGGCTGAGATGATGAAACAAGGGTCAGAAGAACTATACCAGGAACCAGTGAGGGCAAGGTTATAATCATTTTAACGAAACATAAGAGAGATCTTATAGGTAGTAGCGAATAAGTTTTCTCCTGTATAACGTCACCTTTCTCGGTCAGTAGTTTATCTGGTTGGAAAATTTTCCTTATATCGAGTTACAAAATCCCGTGAAGAACTCCTTGATCTCATCCAATCCATCAAGTGGAGAGCTGTACGCCAATATTCCATCTGGTCTCACAACAACAATTCCTCCATTATCATAGGTGATACCGTAACGATCGTGGGCTGTGAAATCTTTATCAAGGTATAGTTTGCCTATAGCAGGCCCGTTGAAGGCGTCCCAGGCACCCGGTATCGAGCCGGCAACTATAGTCAACATGTTCAAGAAGGGAGCTCGAGCTAAGTAGCCCAAATCAGAAGCCAATCTTGTGCGTAGAGCCGCAACTTTACCACCATTCCGAGAGGCATGCCCCACGAATATCAAGACGGCCCAACGACCTTGGCTCTCTTCATTAAGAAGGTAATGCAGACGAATAGGCACCAATGGACCTGGTTGGTAAATCAGAGAGTCTTCAGCTCGAGTGCCTGCCACAATATTTCCTATAGTAGCGTCTTTGTTGATGACAGATTTCTTGTACTCAATCCCTAGGCCGGTAGTAAATCCAGCATTCTGCAGGATTAGGTTTTTCAATACTTCATCTGGGCTGGTTTCGCTCTGGGTATAAGCCACTGGAATGTCGCCTGATATGGTCGCAGCAACCAGCTTATCCAGGGCAATTAACCTCTTGGCTATTTCACGCCGCTCGGACGCGTATGTAGAAAGAACATCGTCTTTATACCATCCTTTCAGGATTCCAGCCAACTTCCACACAAGGTTGGTAGCGTCATGGATACCAGTATTAACGCCTTGTGCGAAGCCCGAGGAATGTGTGTGGGCGGCATCACCACCAAGAAGAACATAATTGTCCTTTTGCATCGACGAAGCAACCTTCTGTTTGATGCTGAGAGGGTAACCTCAAATGTTAGCGATACAGTTACCAGGCCACTATTAGATACATGCAGTGCTTACCTGTAATAAGTCCACCAATCAACGCGTTCAAACTCGAGTTTGAATGGAAGGACCGCGCTGATAGCTTCTTTGATCACTTCCGCTTCATTTGGCCCCTCTGGGTATTTCTCCTGGAGATGGGATGGGATAGCAAAACCAACTCGATGTGCATCGCCGTCTAATTTCATCCACAAAACGGCACCGTGGGTATTACTCTCAATGGCAGCCAAACCGGCATTATGATCTGGCATATCAGTTTTTACCTTGCCATCAATGCGAATCCACTTGTACGTGCTTTCATCACCTTCCATTGCAATGCCGGCCAACTGGCGGACACTGGATTGAGCACCATCGGCTCCAACAAGGTATTTACTAATCAAGAATTATTCAGCAGTCTGGGTGATGGAATGCAGTAGGAAGAATTGCTTGCCGTACCACCGCACTGTCCGATTGCCTAGGGAAACATGGGTAATTGTGGCCGTAATATTGTAACCGTCGTCGGGTGACTTGTCAATTGCATAGTCCGTAATTGCCCAGCCAAAATGAACTGATTTCCCATGATCAGAGTTGTATTTTTGTGCGAGGATATCTTCAATGTGCTTTTGACGAATGTTAACCATGTAGTTATGAAAACTACCGGCTGCGGTAGGCAACATTATGTGCCAGCCTCTATTCGTTATGCGTTTACCATCTTTCCAGGTAACCCCTTGCCGGGCAATAAAGGCAGTCTGCAATACGTCTTGGGCAACATGCAGTTGTTCTAGTAATTCCACAGATCGAGGATATAAAGCTGCAGCACGGCCAAACATTTGTTGCGTTGCGCGCTCCTTCTTTTCTGTCATCTAAGTCTTAGCTTGTGGACCGCATGTTATATTCATGTTCCTTCTGTTCGTGAAATCCATATACCATTGTATTAGAAAGTGACAAACCTATGAGATATGTGTCGATGCCCTGTTGCGAGAGCCCCAGGGCAGTTAGTAGCCCAACGGGACCAGCACCGCATACCAAAACGTCAGTGTGCTCTGTGGAAGTCATATTGAAGAATGGTGTTGGATCGCGTTTTTTCAGAGTAAAGATGCGTTTGAGAAAACGTCATTCTATGGTAAGGTGATAGAAACTCTGTCGATGTGGATTGAGGGGAATTGAAAGCGGCGGATACTGCTTATATACAGAAACATTATTTTATGCTATCCTGTTTATGGAAAGTCACGGACATAGTTAGATAGAGAATAAGCAGGAGTCTATTATTTATAAGCTGAGAGGAGTTGGTATACATTACGGAGTTAGTTGTGGGCATACTGCGGGCTCTTGGTTAATATGAAAATAGTTTGTCTTTTAAGCCGACTATATTTCGCCCTCACTTCCTACTCTAGCCATTTGCAGTCAGCATAATGATATTGATCCAGGCAACCAATCAGCATTCTTCTCAAAACTGATGTTCCGTCAGTCTTGGGCGGCGCAGAGTTGACCTGACTCGAAAGCATATGCCAATGGTATAAGTATATAAGAACTATTATATATATTTCTAAATAGTGGCTGAAGCTTTTCAGTCTATTCTATTCTATCATCTCTGTTACACTCCTTCACCCTGATTAGCCATTTCCTGAACCATCTTCTCTGCTCGCCTATTCAGCTTTTTACCATCTAACATTTTTTCTCTTATACAACATCAACCCCTCTTAAGATATGTCACCGAAATCCGTTCTCATTACAGGCTGTAGCGATGGAGGAATTGTCGCAGGCCTAGCCCTATCTTTCCAAAAGCACGGCTGGAAAGTCTTTGCAATAACCCGTGACATCTCGAAGATGGCAAGCTTAGCAAACCTCCCCAACGTCCAACTCCTCGCCCTCGATGTAACATCTTCACTCAGCATCGAGGCTGCCATCGAAGCAGTAAAGAAAGAAACTGGGGGAAGTCTTGATTGCCTTTGCAACAACGCCGGCGCATTAATGACGATGCCAGTGTTGGACACTGATGAAGAGGAGGCTAGAAAAATGTTTAATGTTAACCTCTGGGGCCCTTTGGCGATGATAAAAGCGTTTTCTCCTCTTATTATTAAGGCAAAGGGAACTATTTCCAATACTGGCTCCTTAGCTGGATACTTGAATGTCCCTTTTGGAGGTAAGTCAAGACAAGTTTTAGATGTCGACTCTATTTTCTGACTTGAGTTAGGAGCATATGCGGCATCAAAATCAGCCGTAATGATTCTGAGCGAGACGTTACGTCTAGAGATGGCTTTATTTGGCGTCAAGGTACTCACAGTTGCCACGGGAGTTGTCAACAGCAATCTTGGATCGGAAAACACCGGGTTTCAGCTACCCTCGACTTCCCTTTACAAGGGGCGCAGAGGAAGCTATTAGAGAACGTGTCCTAGGCGGCGGCGGTGCAAAAATGAGCACTGAAGAGTATTTTGAGAAGTACGTTAAGGCAGTGGAGAGTAAAATCGAGCGGCCAAGTTTGGATTGGCAACAGCACGACGGCAGTGAAATGGGGAAAACATCTTCCCCCAAGTGTTATAATAAGCTCTACCTCTACACCCTTCCATTCATCCTGGATAGTTCACAAGACGCTGACAGACATAGCAGGATTCATTGGTTTCTTAAGGGAACAGGGTTAGGCCAAGTTCAATATCGCATCTCAGCACAGTTGATGCTTGTCACAGCACATATTGAAGCATATAGACAGCCGGATGAGATAATCTTTTGGGACCCGAAACCGCTGCGTAGTTCACATTCAAGTTATTTTCTGGCATTTAGACATAAATAGTATTCATTGCAGTTCATTTATTTACCCCATAAATTCATTTTTTAAACAGGAACCCTCGATCTCTGCATTCCCTTTCCGTAGCGGCAAAGGGTATTATCCTTTGCAATACTTGATCTCGAGGCAGAAGTCAACAAATGGCGATCACAGTTTAGCATACAACTCAGATGCGACATAAATAAAAGAAGTGAATCAAATAAGCAGGCTAAAGCCCGGCATCAATCATTTTTCAAATGCTATAATCTATCTATATAAATGGCTTACAATCTGTTTCCGGCCAAGTATTTCCCATATCCCATCTGTCCATACCATGTTTATAAATCGTGTTTCATAATTTCGTATATGCTAGTTCCATGTCCAATTTGCCTTTATATCCTTCGTTTGCCTTTGTATCGTTTGCTCTTCCTTTCGTCATCATTATCCGTCGTATTTCTTTCTTTTTTCTGTAACAAAGGGAATAAACGAGTGTTCGTGACGACGATGAGTCGCAAGGGAAGCATGATGCCAATCTTGGCCCCAAGCGAGAAATGTGTAGAATAAGAACAAAAGAAAGAGATGCGTGCAATGTGGTGTTTTAAAAAGAAGACCCATGCGCCATCGCAATGCCGTTGATAATTCCAAATTGTCAAACCCCTTGTTCCAAAGGCGGTTTGCCCGTTTCCAAGCCCTCATGTCATCACAGATGCACATGGAGCTCTCTCTCTCTCATCCTAGTAATCACCATTGTCGCGTCGTTTTCCATCTTGAAATGCAAAGACTAATGCACGGGAGCGACTTTAGGCGCTCCCCCCAAATAATCCCACATCCATGAGAAAATGCCGACAACGGGGGGTGACCAGACTCCGATGCCCTCGCCCTCCTCAACCGCCGCGGGAGCGACGGGAGCAGTACGCAGCACCGTGTCGTGGGAGGACGTCGAGAATGAAAAGACTTGGACGTCTTCCACTTGCAAAAAGTTGTACCCGCTCGTGGCATCGTACATGACCTGTGGCTCAATCTGAGGCTCCACATCTCTCCAAGATTTCCGGCTGAAAGGAGGAGTATATACCTTGGATGGTCTGCGAGGCGGGACGCTATCAGCGTCAACCGGGATATCAAACCTGACATGTGCCCTCGCGCTTGTACTGGCATCCGTCGTTTGATCCACCTTGGTCGTCTTCTTGATCCTTGATTTGGAACTCTTCACGTCTGTCTTGGATCTGTGTTTGGAGCTCGGAAGCTTGCCCTTGGAACGGGATTTCCTCTCTGTTTTCATCACTCCCTTGCCCTTCTTATCGGCGTCGTCTGCATGATCAGATACCTCCTCAACCAGCTGGTTGAGGACGTTGGTCTCGATATGAATAAAGCCGTCATCGTGCTCTTCCTGTACAATATCGCCCTCCCGGACATCCTCGACAGGGGGCGTTGTGACTAGGATAGCTTGAGGAATGCCTGGCGCATCGGTCATCTCTATCAGTCGGTTGTTGGGACCAACGACCGAGTCGACCTCGCGCACCGCGGGCAGAGGCGCCGGTAGGAGTCTGGCATTCCTATTCTCGAGCTGCTTGCCAAGATGCATGGTGAGAGCCTGGGTCGAGATCTTGGCGGTTCCGACGACCCATTCCTTGACTGATTTGTCGCCTTTGCGAGTTTGGATCGGGCGTCCATTCTGGTCATAAATCACTTCATCTTGCTCTTTCGTGGCTTGTGACATGAAATACACACGCGTCATGCCGTCCGGGCTTAGGGCCTGTGGAGGTGTAGCGAGGATGATGGGCGAGTCGAAAAAGGTAGATCCCAGCTTTTGGGCACCCTGACCGTGGTTGGCCATGAGGTGGCGAAGCCAGTTACCACTATTCTGCACCATAAAGTAGGCTGTCTGTGCGGCCTGAGGGGAGACATAATTCATCTTTCTCCTGGTGGCAACGATGCCGGAAGAAGGAGTCATGGTTGTCGCAGGAGCACTAGTAGCGTCGGCAGTTTCAGTCATGGTTTCCTGGCATGACGAATCTGACGAATCTGCGGCCGTCACATCAACTTCAACTTCAACTTCAGCATCAACCTCATCAACATCAGCCTCGGCTTCAACTTCATCAACTTCAGCGTCAATCTCAGCTTCAGCTTCAATCTCGATTTCAGCGTCAGCTTCGGCGTCAACCTCAGCGTCAACTTCAGCTTCAGCTTCGATATCTACCTCAGCTTCAGCCTCAACTTCATCAACTTCAGCCTTAGCATCAACCTCAGCGTCAACCTCAGCATCAGCTTCAACTTCGGTTTCAGCCTCAACTTCTGCCTCGACTTCTGCCTCGACGTCAACTTCAGCCTCAACATTTACCTCGGTATCAGCTTCAACTTCGGTATCAATTTCGACTTCAGCATCAGCTTCAATTTCGACTTCAGCATCAGCAGCAGCTTCGACTTCAGCTTCGGTGTCAACTTCAACTTCAACCTCAGTTTCGACCTCGACTGCAGCTTCGACTTCTGCTTCTTCGACAGCAGGAGAAGTAGATGCTTCCTCTTCCTCAGCCACTACAGCCAACTCGGACGAGGCCTCCTTTGCATCCTGCAACTCAGAAGATGAGGATTCTTCAGCAACAACTGAAGATTGCGCGGTTTCGACAGAGCCCACAGAGCTAGCATCGGTAGCACGTGTATCTGTAGAGCCAACGGTAATGTCGGAGATCTCTGACGTCTTTCTCGGTCGGGTAGGAGAAGGAGACACGTCGGGCTGCTCAATACGAGCAAAGCTGCTGGTGTCTGGAAGCGAGACTGGCAGTGGGAGCGGGTTTTGCAACGGCGTAGCAGGCAGGATGTTGGGGTTGGAGGCAGGGTCTGATAGGTCGAGGCATATGTCAACAATGTCGCTCTCGTCTACGTCCTCCGGGTCCCCCATGGCCTTGTACATACCTTTGCCTCGCTTCCTGATGAACCGAGCTGCCTTGAACTCTGATTTAGAAGAGTCGACTCTGCAGGGTGTGGGTTAGCGTCATCATCATCAGATGCAAAACCTTGTGTCTGCAAGTGTGAAACGTACAATCCATGGACAAGGTCGCCCCAAAAGTCCTTTTTGACGAACTTGACGGCCGATTTGACTTTCTCCCTCAACCTCTTTGAAGTCTTGACAGAATCAAAGTTGGCCAGAGGAGCGTCGAAATCTGCGCCCTCGGAGTAGTAATTGAAGAAGTCCAGCGAAATGCGCAGCTTCGAATTGAAGTAAGTCTTTGCAAGGCTGGGGAACTCTTCATTGCGAAAGTGGAGGAGAGCCTGTTCCGCCTCTTTTGGGTCCTGCCCATTCTTTGGAGAGCGTAACTTGACACAGATCTACAGAACCCAGCTTGGTTAGTTGCCTCTCTTTTTTCCTCTTCTCTCTTCATCGCGATATTAGTCGACCAATGGGGATGTGGTGACTCACAGAGTAGGGAACGAGAAGGCCAGGCTTCTCCCTGGTTGGCACGCATCCCTTGATATACAGCCATTTCTTTGTCGCGGGGCCGACATTCTGCTCGACAAAGTCGGCCAGGCCTTTATTCTGAGGCCATGACTCCCCGCTTACAACCTTGGCGACGTGCCACGCCTGAAAGTAAAACGTTCCATCAGAGCTTCCGCCTCGCCGAGTCATAGTAAGAACAGACTGGTGAAGGGTTGCAAAGGGAAGCTGGGGTCGTTTTACGAATAAAACGAAGCCCCAATGAGTAGTGAGACGACCAAAATAAAGGTAAACTTTGAGCCGCCGCCAAATGGAACAAGGGAAAAGACAACAAAAAGAATTATCAAGTCAGGATGGAGTGGGTGTGAAGATGGGCTTGCATCTCACTTCTCCCGCAACGACAAGACGACTGGACACTCATTATATCTCAAGGGCAGGGCAATTGCAAAGAATTGTGCCGCGGTCGTTGTCATCCATGCACGCGATTCTCCTGCATAGATGGGATATGCGGGCTTCACCAGTGGCTACACTACTGCAGCATGGTGACTAAACCCAGACATCAGGAGTGAATTTGCGGAGACGGGCTCTGCCCATAGCACCCTGGCCACGTAGCGAAGCTGGACATGCATGGCGATAGTATTGCTGGAGGCGTCTCATTGGTGGCAGGCGATATTGAGACTCCATCCCGCCCGCCTGCATTGCAGCCTTATGCGGATACATTGGTCCAGCCATGGCCACGACAAAGGCCCCAGTTTCGGCGTTGTGCGTTTTGGCTCTCACGCGACGCCGCTTTCTCACAATCCCTCACAATCCAGGAGGCTTTGCTCCATCTGGCCGTACTGCATTGCGTGTTGTCGCGGGTTCCCTAACCGGACAGGACGGGGAGAGACGTGGGCTCAATCAACGCATGCTCTTTAGCAAGAGGCCACTCGCAGGCTGTTTCGAGCCCCCTCTCCGCATACCCTGATTGTGGCCAAGATAAGACTTGAAGCCTGAACAAGTCTGGAATCGCTGTTCCCGTAAAGCCCCGAGCATCGCCGCGGCGTGCCATCATGATACTGCTGATATGTCACAAATCCGTATAAATGGCCTCGGGGATCCCATCATGGACCGCTTATCAAGCATTGCATAGTTGCGACGAGTACACGTACATGTGCAGTGCAGTGCAGTGCAGTATAATAAGCCCCGGTTGCCCAATTGCCCCTCCGCATACGCATATCCATGATCCATGTTGCTTGACTCTGCCCTGCTGGAGATGGCGCGGCTGTCTCGTTTCTAGTCATGTTAGTCCGGGTCTATTGCCTGGTCCAGGAGCCCTGCCCGCAAGATGGCACGAGCGTCTCTTGCAGACGACAGGCCTAAAAGAAGAGGCAAATGACGTGAAGGGAGAGATTTGGAAGCTGACTGACTTTGAGCTGTGCCATGGACGCCATGTTCGTACACACCAGCCACTCAGAATAAGAGATAGACAGTCCTATATGCTTACCTCATCCCTCGTACCTGTATCTGTGCCTGTAGAAGTGAGGCGTTATTTTGAGCAAACGGCCGTTGCCCAGAAGCATCGCCATGACGCAGCCACCCGACCCGCGAGCCACGTCGACAGCAAGGGATGGATGGATGGATGGCTTGGATGGGCTTGGATGTGATGCGTGGCCGTGGCTCAATTGGCGCCCGACCTCACCAAGCTTCCCGTGCTTGTACCTGGCGCTAGACGCTCAGCCAAGCCACACCAGGTAGCACTACCGGTTAGGCACCGGCACAAGGTGCTGAATGCCCTGTATTCGATACATGTGCCCAAGATCGGTGTGTCTTAGAGTTTGACAGCAGTCAACGCAGGGGGAAATGGATTCAATTCAATTCTTGGCTGCTACATTCTGCCTTGGGCACTAACAGCATTGCAAGTTTGTAAGCTTGAGCCCTGATAGTGAGATGAAAGATGAGGCGCTCTGGACGTCAGTCTGTGACTCTGAGCCTAATCGATAGTGCAAAGGCACCCCATTCGAGATTACGTGCATCTGCCATGTCCGATATCCTTGATACATGCCGATGACGAAGCTCGACGCATGTGATGAGCGTGTCAGTCTTGTACCATGGGGTCATTCACGGTAGTACCCACCCCCGCCAGCAAGTCCCCTGTCACTCTTTGCCCTTATCGTGATGCCCCTCCCCTCCAGTGCTCTCTAAAACAAAAAAAGAAGGGGGAATCATACCCACACTCGCGGACCGGAACCGAGTCGCCGAAGCTCCGGGAGCTCTGACTCTCTTGACTGGGGACACACGGACGACAGACTTGAGCTTCCATGTGATCCGTTTGTCGCCCTGTTGCGTGGGCAGGAAGTTGTTGCTGCTGTAGCTAGTGTACTAACCAGGTACTAAGTACTAAGCCTGCTAAGCTGTTAACGTCGGCTAGTGCCTAACCGGACACCCCCCCATTCCGGACACGCGTTTTTTCCCGTTTTCTCCCCACTTTAACAATAATACCAAAGTAACACTCGCGAATTCTCGCGTATCTATTATTATTTTTTTATTTAATTTTTTTTTATTATAAAGAGAAATGCCTAGTTATTTTAAAAATTTAATCCTTTTTGTAATCTAAGACGTGGAAAGCGGGATATCTGTTAGAAAAGCTGTATAACGCTAGGGAATTCCCCGATTAACGCTTTACGACTATTTAACCAGTACTATTATAAAAAATAAAGTAAATAAACATAATTAACGTCTTTCTAAGAAATAAGAAGCAGCCCTCGTTAGATAGATTCTATTATAGGGTGACTTAGGCTTTGCCCTATTATATTATTAAGTCCGAGAGTTTGCTGCCTAGATTATTAAAGCTAGCGGCAATAATTAACTACTTAGGAAGGCGTGGATAGAAGGCTTCCTTTAACGAAATCCAGAAGTTAAGACCATTAGAGGCAAGACTCTCGATTCCTGCTGTTTTAACGGAGCAATAACTAAAATTGTAAAGGAATTCTTCTCTCTTCTGATAATCCCGGGGATTAAGGACATCTCTCTAGACAACTGATATAATATAGATAAGACCGGTATTCTCGAAGGCCGCGGCAGCAACGGGCTAGTGCTTAGAGTAGTTAAAAAGAAGGTTATTATTAAGAAGTAACTTAGATCACGCTGTTAGACTTTAATTCTCAAGTGTATCTTAGCAATAGGTCGGGTCCTTATACCCTTAGTTATTTTTAAAGGCTTAAGTATATAATACTAGTGGTTTCCTTCTAAACTTGAATTCCTAGCTGACTGGGTGTTTAAGGTGTCAGAGAGAGGTTAGACTAGTGATATTATTGCCGTTAAGTAGCTGTAAGAGATTTTTATTCCTTAGACTAAGCCGAAGAAGCTATTAAAACGGTTATTTATCGTCGACGGTTACGGAAGTTATTATATAGATAATTTCCTTTACGAATGCTTCCTTAACGATATTTATTTACTATTCCTACTACCGTATACCTCCTACGTCCTTTAACCTCTCGATGTCTTGATTTTTGGACCCGTTAAGACCTATTACCGCTAAGCCCTTGCCGACTTCCTCGAACTTGATGATTCTACGCTGTATAATAAGATGGTCTTCCTCCGTTGCTATTACCAAGCTAGGAAGTTTGCCTTGACCGAAAAGAACGTCTGGGCCGGGTGGGTTGGATTAGGGCTGTGGCTAGTTAACCTGGTAAGACTGATGTTAAATAAGTATCTTGTCTTAGAAGAAGAAGGCCAACCTAGCTGGCCTAGCGAAGCAATCTAGCCATAAATACTATTACCAATAGTTAGGAAGAGAAAGGAACTAGATTTGATTGTTTTTTAAATACTAAGACGATTGTAATAAGTCCGTACGGTTGTGGATTTAATTGGTGTTACTGATCTAACTGCCTGACTGCTTTTCCGGAAGATTGGAAGTTAACTAGACTACTAAAACACTAAGTTAGCGGTAGCAGAAGCTAAGATTTGTAATTTATAGTATTAGCTTAATAGTTTAAGGCTGAAGAAGAAGAAGAAGGTAGAAGAAAACCTGAATAAACGATTTATTAGGATCGAAGAGATAATAAACATAAGGAATAAACTTAAGAAGTAATTATAACTACAAACAGCATTAGCGACAGTTACTGCAATTGAATTTGAGGACCTTTGCTACTCTTGGCAACTAGATTAAAATAAAATACTAAGAAATGTATAGAATAATGTTGTTGTGTTGTTTTTCTCCCTTGACACTGATCCAGAATTTGACCGATTTGGCTGTCCGGAATGGGGGGGTGTCCGGTTAGGCACTAGCCGACGTTAGCACTTCACCGATCCAAACCGCTGGAGCTTAGGTACATAGATGTACACTACTAGGTACTCATTCAAACCCCCCATGCTCCGAGATCGGGACCCGAACCGCTGCTGGCCACTCACAGCACGTATCATGAGTGTGCAGCTAATTCCTGGCCTGCGATTCGATCGCTGGCTGCCATCGCCTATCATCGGTATCGGCTTCCGTATCGATATCGATACCAGGCTGAATTACCAACTTCTCCGTGCATCGCGCTCGACTGCGTGACTCTGTTTTAGTTCCTCGTCGTGGATTTCTGTTTATTGAAGATTTGCTTTGTTTTCCAAGTTCATTTGGTGCAATTGAGTCTTCTAAAGCGTGCTGGTGCAACTTTCAAGCTGACGTTGGATAAACCTTCAACCGCAACTCTTCTTGTACTCCGTACCTCTCAAGACATCAGAATCAGATGATGGATGGATTGATGAACTGACCTGCATCTGCCCACTCAACAATTTAATCCAGTCGAGCTTCTACAACGCCAATCTCAAAGCTCGCAGCTCTGTATTCACTCATCTTGACCAATTCTCTTTCTGTTTGACCTCAATCACTCTTTCCCTCATGAAGACCGACGACGCAGTGTCACAAACCTTGGCCTCGCGCATGCCCGCCATCGCAAGCGCAATCACAACCACAACCACAACCACAGGCACAAACACAGGCACAAACGCAAACACAAACACAAGAGATGGCCATCGCCTCCCCATTGCCATGACATCCGTGTCCCAGTCACAGCCGCAGTCCAAGTCCAAATGGAACACCGACAGACTCGCCTGGCGCCTGGGCGCAGATGCGACAAGCGCCGCATGCGCTGGCGCCCTCATCGCCCCCATCATCACCATCATTGACCGGTAAGCAGATACATAGACACACAACAAACAACTCTTATCCCAGACAGACAACCAAAGTAACTAACATGATAACAAAACAGCTCCATCATGGAAAACGCCTCCGGCCGCAACTCCCTCGCCGCCTCCATCCGCTCCTCCCTCACGACCCTCCTCTCCCGCCCCCAGCTCCTCTTCTTCTCCCGCCCCTGCGCCCTCGTCTTCGCCCTCTACGGCGGCACCTACATGACCGCCAACGCCCTCGACACCGCAGCCTCCACAGTCTCCAACCGCCCCGCTTCCTCCGTCACCTCCGGCCCCGGCAAGTTCGCCGCCTCGTCCGCCGCAAACGTCGGGCTGTGCGTCTACAAGGACCAGGTCTTTGTGCGGCTCTTCGGGCCTCCTGGTGCGGTACCCAGACCTGTTCCTCTGCCGAGTTATGTCCTTTTTACTGTGCGCGATTGCTTGACCATCTTTGCTTCTTTCAACTTGCCGCCGCTCTTGGCGCCGTGGATGGACAACCGGCTCTCCGACAAGATGCGGCGCTACGTCTCGGGCTTGACGGCGGCGCAGTTTATCGCCCCGGCTTCGGTCCAGCTCTTCTCTACGCCTGTTCACCTGCTTGGCCTGGACATGTATAACCGCCCCGACGGCGGCTGGCGCCAGCGCTGGCAAGTCGTGCGGTCAAACTGGCTCATCAGCACGGCTGCGCGGATGTGTCGCATCATACCGGCGTTCGGCGTAGGCGGTGTCGTGAATATGAAGACGAGACGGCATCTCATGGAAAAGATTGCATAATGGCTTTGTACTCTTATTGTTTTTCTTCTTCTTCTGGCCTTGTTTGCATGTGAAGCGATGCGTCAATGATTCATTTGGGTTGGGTTGGCTTCTTCTTTTTCTCTTGTTCTGGCGAGCTGGGAATTAATAGACGTAAAACGTTGCGTTCTTGGGATACTGTATCAAGCAGTACAAGCAACATCAACATTCTGGTAGATTAAAGGATATATGCATGGGGTGTTGGTTACCATATAAACTATTCGCCCTCAAGCCAATAGCTCTGGCTTTCATAAATACAACAGGCAAAAAGCCGTATGGCGTCCACCGTCTACCATTGATTCACCCATGTCATTTCAGTTGTATCTTTTATTATTTGCAGTTCTAGCAAATCTGCCTCCCAAAATTTTCATCTGTCCATCCATGCATACACACATTGTCCCCCCAATTCCGGCACTCAGCCTCTCATGCAAATGCATATAATACCACTCAATTCGACTCAGGCAGATCCCTCGTCCCACATCTCTCACGTATCTCTCCTTAAAAAACCCTTCTCTCCCCCACATGTAGCAAATTCCATCCACATCCACGCAAGCAAGGTATAATTCCACTCTTCCATCTCTCGCAAACAGAAAGAGAAACAAATGAAAAAAAAAAAAATAAATAAATAAAGCAGCCGGGGTTCGGCCCCGACAAAAACATCTGAATCAGGGATTCGACCTTTGAAAACAACAACAAAGGGAGGCCGTGTCCTTCCCAAACGCCCTTTCCGAGGCTGGGCCATCCAAATCGTATCAGAGAAACAAATCATAAAACAATGCCGTACGCAGGACATGCCTAAAAAACGGTCATGTATCCGGAACCATATATGGAATCGGATAAATAAAACGAAGATATTTTGTGTTTAAAAACAAGGGTGACATCGGATGGGCCATGGCACCTTGTGAGTCCAGAAATTACATTGTCCGGTTTCCGTAAGCCGACTGGGATATGTATTGGAGAAACAAGGCTTCCAGGGGAAATAGTCCAGGTCCGGTTTCCAGGCAATAAGAAGAAAGAAGAAAATCAATTCCAGCTGATTGAGAGGCGGGTATCATCAGTACAAGACGTTGATCGCCATGACTCATCGCGTCGTGAAAATACCAACACCACGGCAGGCGGTCCGGGTCGTCCAGTGAAGAAAAAGTAGAAAAATATAGACATCGAAGAGTTAATGGGCTCCCAAGGTGCAACTACACCACTTCAACGTATAGCATGAGCTTCTCGTTGCGGTTAAGGGCATCGTCCAGATCGGCGTCACTCGTCAGGCTGGGCTTATTTCCCGTCTGCTCATCCTTGTAAAACAGCTGGACTTGCTCGTTTGGCGATACCTTGAGTCGGTCTCGGACCTTGTCACAGAGTTGCTGGTACTGGATGTCTGTGGGGACCCGGATGGCAATGAGATCGCCATTGTAGTACATCTTGATCTTCATGGCGGCTCCAGCTGGCTGACCGGGCTGCGATGGCATTTGCATGACTAGAGGCAGCAAGGTCAGTATTAAGCCGTCGAAAGCCCGAGGTATGACTGTGGGGAACTCTTACTTGACTGTGGGTTGCTGACTTGTCTCGGGGTGGCTGAGAGACCAGTGTATCCATTACCGCTCAGATTGTTTCGCGATGACTGTCGCGAATCGGGGTTAGCATGTGATCCGGAGGATGAGCCCTGAGAGCCCTGGGATAGCCGGTATTCTTCCTCGATCGTGGCAGGGTCCATCTCATAATCGCCTTCCCTGGGAGCAAAGAACTGCTTGACAAGCGTGCAACGCGCAATGTAGGGGGGTTGGCCAAGAAGATTCTTCACATATGCATCCAGGTTGTGCAGCCTTCCTTCTGTGATGGCATCGGTCACATAGCTCACGGGGCCAGGCATGTAAGGGAGTGTTCGCTTCTGGGTTCCAGTGTTGCCCGCCTCGGCAGGGAACTCTGTGAGAAGCGCAATCTGGAAATCATAAAAGTCCTCATAGTACCGGGAAAGTTCCCAGTGCCGCCCATCTTCGAGCTGCGTCTCGATAACAAACCAGTATTTGTCCTCTGCAAAGCAGTAGCGGGGTATCCGGGCAGAGATGGGGGCGTAGAGTTCCGTCGTCGCGCTCGATACAAACTCAGGCTGCTGAGGGTGGGCAGCAGGCTGAGGAGGGCCACTGAGGGCACCTTGTGGGGGCTATTGGGGGCTGATTAATGCCTGATCAAAAGGCAAGGCTGATGGAGAGGACGGCGAAAGAGCAAGAAGGCTGAACGGGAAACAGGCGTAAGGGGGTGTGGTCGGTGGGGGGCTGACGGAAGGGAGGTGAAATATGGAAGAAATATGTGGACGACGGGGAGACAGCGGGAAGAGGCTAAAAGAGGGAGAGGAACAAGGACAGAAAAGGGAGAAAGGAAACAAGAGATGAGACGTGAGATTGGGAATGGCGTGGAAAGGTGTAGTGTAGGGTGAGCGAGACATGGGAACGAGGTGGGAAACAGAGAAGCGAGGAAAGGGGGGAACAAAGCTAGGCAATAGAGAAGGAAAGGTGAAGAGGAGGGGCAGGATATGTGATGAATCGCACAAAGACTCACCTGAGGTGCATTTTGGATGCTCATACGCTCCATGCCCTGCTCCAGCGGCTGGGATGGTCCTCCACCCTCAAACTTGCCCAGGGTGATGCTGCTGTTCTTGTAGGCCGTGGCCATCTTTTTCCACTCCTCGACCTTGGGAACGCCCGCCTTCCGGATGGCCTCTGCGGGATTCTCAATGGCCTTGCCCGTGCCCATATCACGGAGCTCAATAAAGGACACTGGAATCAAGCCAGGGCCGCCCAGTCGACCGATAGGTTTGGCAACAAACCACTCTGGGTTGGACTGGGCAATGACGATGATGGCCTCTCCTGCCTTGGCCTCGAGCTCGTCGGATCTCTCTGCGTTGAAGTCATACATTACCACGCCGTAAACCATGGCACCTTGCTTGCCAGCAGACTTGGACATGCGCTGAGATGCGGGAGGCGCAGATGCGCCGCCGGGGGAGTGAACTTCGCCATAGCCAGAATCATGGTCTGGGTTCTTGCTTGCAGTCGGTGGGCGGCCACCATCAGACTGCTGGCTGTCCCTCTCAGTCTTGCCCAACGCCTGGAAAAAGGCTACGGGCACGAGACCCCGCGCATCAGGCAGCGCAGGATTGCAAGCCTCGTACCAGTCCGGATCGTCCTCGCGGCCGATGACGTGGAAAAAATCGCCTTTGGAGAAGCCCAGCTCCTGGGCAGAGCGGGCCTCGTAGTCGTAGAGAGCTCGAATAACCTGCGTACGAAATAAGAAGAGGCCCCCTCAAACGGTTCGCGGTTACAACTACTAGGAAGGCCCAGAAAAAAGACGTAATGAAAAAAATGCCGTTGCAAACGCAGCTCAAAGGCAGAGAATAAAGACCAAGGGAAACGGGAAGCGTGGGGCTGCTTTTGCGCGATAATGTCTTGTCATGCGACCTTGCCGACTCAACAAAGACATGGGCAATAGCAGGAGGTGAGAAGCGGGAAGGGGCAAAACGCAGCACACTGATCAACGAACCTTCTTGGGCGGAACGATTGCGACAGCAGCTTTGGGGGTAATGGAGATGCTGTGTTGCTTCTCCTTGTCGCCCTTGATAGACCGACGGAGCGCCTGTACCAAGCCCATGGCTGTTAGTCTTGTTTTCCTCTCTCTTTGTCCGAAACTTCGTCGCAAGGGAGCTTGTTTTTGTTTGTTTGTTTATCTGGTCTGCGCGCGTGGTGATATTGACTGAGGAAAGTTTGGAAGCAGGCGGCTGGCGTGCCAAACACGATCGATATACGGGCGGCATCGTGACGCCGGTCCGGCACTTGGGGAGGGGAGCGGTTTGCAGCTGGCAGCGCATGACTTGCGCAGTTGGCAATGACGCACCTTCATCTTTGTGTAACGGAATCTGGCCGGACAGACGGGGATATGGGCGGTATGGCGATATTGGCCGGTCTGAGGGTACGAGAGGATGAGGGTATAGAATCGACGAGGGGGGGAGGGAGGGTCGGGGTTGGTCTAGTTTTCGTGCGAGGTCGCGATGTCGACAGGCGGGCGGAGGGTGTGGGCAAAAAGCTGCGAGCGACAGCAGGGAGGGGGTCCGAAGCCAATGGCGAACGAGGCCGGCGAGGTGGTTCGATCGATACAGGCAGAGCAGAGCAGAGCAGAGCAGAGCAGAGCAGACGGTGAGCGCAAGAGGGAAAAGAAGCAGAAGAGCCGGCTCGATGCAGAGGGCAGCTCAGGTCCGTCGCACACGAAGTTGGTTGCGCGTGCTAGCAGGCAATATTAATACTAGTCTTGCAGTCCACGCCTAGCCTGTTTGTGTAGTGTCGGCTGCGCCTCGTGCTTCTAGAAAGTCGAGCCTCGTGCAGTCGCAACACTCACGTTTTTTCTTCGTCGCTCCTGAGATTTCGGCGATGCAGGCAGCCGTCGAGGAAACGTGCAGCCGCGGGTCGTGTTTCTTGTCCAAGTCGCAATCTAGTCGAAACAAGTGCAATGCGATGCAAGGCGATGAGATGGCAATCCAAGTCAAATCAAGTCCAGTTGGTCACTTAGCCTAGGTAGTATGGTAGACAGAACGGTGGCGCAATCGCGGGATGAATCAATCAATGGAAGGGAATCTACAGGCGCTCAAAGCAAAAAAAGAAAAAAGAAAAAAGAAAAAAGATTTCAATGATATCAAGGGGACGGACAAAAATGGTTGGATCGCGCCGGGTGAAGCGGCTGGAGCAGATGCAGACTGGATGGGGGAAAAGAATGGATTCCTTTTACTGGACAAAACGCCTTTTACCAAGTTGTGGGTGGGAGGGAGAGAAAAAGAGAAGGGACCAATCCCATGCATGCATGTACCTCTCTACCTAGCACACTCGTCTCGTGGACGTCGGGTTGCACGAGCAAGGTACACGCAGGTACACGCACGCCCATGTACCACCCGACGGTACCAATGGGAGACCCTCGCTTCACTCCCAGGTGCCTTGTACAACCCCCAAGCAGGTACCCAACAGCGCGTGGTGAGACAGCCCGGGCAAAAAAAGAAGAAAAATATGGACAGAAACAGGGAGCCGCCGCCACGGCCATTACGAGCAATCGAGGGCCTCGTACGGGTACTTGTCGTTGTCTGCAGTAAGCCTGGCCTGGGAGCAAACCTGTGGCCTGTTGCAATTGAACTTGAGAGAGCCTGAGCAGCCGGGGCTCCAGGTGGGCTACAGGGGACCGCAGAGGGGGCGCTGGTGGGCTACAGTGGGGGCGACCAGCGTCCAAGCGCTATCCATAGGCCCGCGAGCCCTGGAGCAGAGCGCCCAGAAGTGCCAATGAGGCGCTGCGCAACGGCCAAGGGAGGGCCATGGCAGCAAGGGTTCCATGCTGCCTTTCCATTGACGAGAATTGGATCCAACAACTGTGTTGCATCTTGCTTTTTTTTTCTCGGTTGCGTACCTTTCACTCATCAGCATGACGTCTGGCTGAGTTACAATCTTCACGGCCATGTTCCCGACCAGGTGGTAACAAGAGAATAAGGTACATGCATATGACAAGCGCCCGTACCCACAGAACTCGCATGTACCGGTACCGAAGATTGGTATCTCCATGTACCTATTATACTCCGTACACACTAAGACAGCGTCAAGTGGAATCTTCAATGACATTTAATACTGGGACCCTGTATTTATAGAAGCGTACAGTTCATATACGATACAAGTAGGCGGTACATGCGATCGTCATATCACCAAATCAATCATCAAATCCTTGTGTTGTGCCTGGGGGCCCAAGGTGTGCTCAGCGCCAGCCTGCGCCGGCGAGGCTGAAATCACGGCACCAGTGTTACCATGGACCTCTGTTGGGCACCCATTTCCTCTTATTTCACATCATTTCATTTCCCTTGCTTCACACCATTCTGCTTTCATGATACAGTTTTACGTACCGTGCATGCAATAGAAGAGAGAGAAAATTGGCTCCCCCCTTTACTTTGGACATGACTAGATGGTCCCGTTTTAGTAGATATTGACTCGAGCTCTTATGTTAGTGCACATCTGCGGGCACAGAGAGACAGACAGACAGACAGACAGACCCCAAAGCCTGATGTTCACATCCGTACTTGGTGTTATAACCGCCTACCCTTGGAGAGCGACGTCGAATGGGATTTTGGTACCTAAAGACAGAATATTTCTTTGTACCACTTGATATCAAAGGCACAAATCAGCATGATCCTCCCGATCAATGCTGTTATCGACATAAACTCAGCTACTCTCAGTTCCAAAATCCCTAGCGGCCATCAGCTACTCCACCACCCCTGTCTGCATGCTTCTAGTTAGCGCCACCCGTCACAGGCCTCCCGATGGTGAAACGCAAGAGTCTACCAGGCCATTGAACAAGGAGTTGCGCTACCGGCAACTTATCGATTGCGCCAGAGCATTCTTCCTCAAGCTTGTTTCACCCTTTGAATCATAGGACAATTCTCCTCTCAGGTGGACAATACCCCCCGCTTAACACGGTGACATGTGCTGAAACATTCAAAGTCATAAGAAAGTTCAAGCTTGATCAATTGATGGCCGCTCTGACTATGTAATTTATGTAACAACTGAGGCCGAAAACGCCTCAGTGACTGTCCCAGCCCAACCGACCCTGCAAGAATAAAAACTACTACCAACGCCAAACACCATCTTAAACTTCCCAAGCTGTAGTCCGACCGTGATGATGATGAAGCCAAAACGCCATATCCGCTCTCGCCAAGGGAGCAGTTCGGCGCAAACATCTTGTCACATATCCTCCAAATTCCTTTCAACATCCAACTGGTTGGAGTTGCTACTATGGATCGAGTGATATTCTGCTTATAACGGAAGCAGAGATCTGGCGCGTCAAGTTAGAAGACAAAATCGTTTGAAGAGGGCATCGCCGTAATCAAGGTGACTGGCAAAAGCCTGCCCCGTTCCCCGAGCGGGAACAGAGTATTGGTTGCTCAGTACTGAACCGTGCAGAGGAGAATGGAACGACTCGTCGTGCGAAATCGGGTTCTCAACAGATGCGGTCCAAAGAAACAGGTCCAAAGGAACAGGTCCAAAGAAATAAAAAGACTTTTTGAATCCTCGCCGCAATCGACAAGATGCTATCGTTAGGTATCAGGGGTAGGTTGCAATCTTTAAAGAGATAGAGAAGAGGAAATGCAACAGAAAAACGCTGGCGAATGCGAGCCACATGCAGGAAAAAACAGGCGCGGAGAGGAAGAGGCGCAGGAACAACGTGACAAGGAGCAACAACCAAGTTAAATCTGCCCTTTGATGTCCACTTTCCGGAAAGCCGACGCTCTAGAGTTCTCAAAGAGGTTATTGGCTTTACCGGTCAGGAACGCAATGTACTCTGTGCGGTCTTCAAGAAGATGTTGCCCCTGGTAATCAATAATGAACTGAGCAGCATCAGCATCTGATTCGAACCCGAGTTCCTCAGTGATGAAGCGCAGCTTGATGTCAGGTTTGTATCTAGCGGCAAAAGTTAGTAGTGAACCCGGACGACGCGGTGGATGTTGATGACGACTCACCCTTTACAAATATTGCACAGAGCTGCAAGGCGCTCCCTGGCGACAAACATATCCATCAGATATGCACCCATGTTGGGTGTGTCAAGATATAGCTGGAAAAACTTGTGGTAGTTGCCCAGTGCCAGCGCCGACCGCACGTCGAGCGCGTGCTTGATTGGCTTCTCTTCCTTCTCCGCTGCTGTTAGATCTGCCAGGGTGTCGTTCAGGCCGGTGCGATTGGCCGTGTGAATGAAATAGAGAATACGATATGCCTTGAACTCAATGGGGTTTCCCTTCAGGCCCATTGCATACAACGATCGCAACTGGGTCTGGCACTGATTATACTCACCGATGTCCCCCTTCTCCAAGGCAATCCGGGCATGAATTTCATAGACGGAAACAGTAAACTCGTTCTTGATGCGCTGCACGGTAAGATCTTGACGCATAGATTTAAATTGGTCGCAGATGTACGAATAGTTGCTCTCCTTTCGCCACTTCTTCTTCAACAAATCTAACGTTTGACGGAGAACTCTCTCGGGTCGCACATTGGACGGAATAGGGGGGGCAGTGAGGCGGAGATACTTCTTTTCAAGGGTTTCAGAGGTGCCGACGATGGGGCCGGATGATGGCGGAGTTGGGCTGAGCGACGCTACGTTGGCCGCCTTGTATTCGTTTTCGAAACGGCGCTTTCGCTTGTTGGCTTCTTTCTGGAACTTACTGTCATCGAGGGCTACCCGCTTATCGGGGGAATACGAAATGCGATCCTCGAGGGATCGGCCTGAGTTAGTAGAGTGCCAAGGCGGCACGGATGCATCATTGTTTGGAAAATCATTCGACTTGCGCTTTCTGGGATTGAAAGAGTCGTCGGCATATATCGGCGTGGTCAACGAGGTATGGCGAAGCTTAAGCAGTGCCTCACGGTCAGCTCTCACCAAGGCTTGGGGCAGAGGCATGTTATCCCAATCAATAGTGTAGAGTGAGTTGTTCTCTTTAGCACTGCCGATTGTGTCTTTCAGCTTGGCCTCAAGCTCCGCGCGAGAGACAGAGGCGTCGTCGTTTTCGGGATGAAAAGACCGCTGGACATAACGTCGGACTGATTCTGGCCACTCGGTCTTGGCTCCCTTAGGTTGTTCTACAGGTGCTGATGGAGATGCATTTGTCGTAGTTCCGGGAGTAGAGGCCTGGCTCTGAGCTGGACTTGATGCGTACGGGTTGTATGGCGGTGGCGGAGGTGCACCATACGGACTGAAGCCCTGTCGCACTTGGACTGGAATAAAGGCAGGGTCTGCAGCAGATGTTAGATATTTAGAAGTTCCAGAAGCTGCTGCGGGACGAAACAAAGACTTACTGGGTGGATAGCCGTATGCAGGTGGCGGAGCGTGTTGAGAAACAACGCCTGGCGGATGCTGAGTGGTCGGCCAGCCTGACATGGTGAAGGCGGCTGAGGGTGCTGAGCTGGAGTTAGTTTTACGAGGTGTGTCGACGTATCAAGAGCAGATGGAGAGCCCGGTAATAGTTTGAGCAGCGGGTTGATAGATCTTGATCGCGATGCTTGGGCGAGATCAGGAGGCAACGGGCGAGGTTGGGCTGTAACAAGGGAAAATGTGCGTCAGAGAAAGTCCCGTGATCAGGCAATCACGGTTAAGTTCCGGCTATTCTCAAGGGAATATGGGCTGGAAAGAGGCGGAAGATGCTTCCGGCCAATAGTGGGGCTGCCTGGAGCTGCACAGCAGGTACGTACCTCGACCAAGTCGCATGCCTCATCTTCTATCTTCTATCAATGGTCGCGCAACCTTGCTTCAACGTTATTCTCACTATAGACTCGCCAATAACCAGAATTTGTCCTCTACCAAGACTCTGTAGACGTCCAGATTCAGACTTTTCGTTATCGATCATCTAAATCTCCAGCAAGAACGCATTTTATTCCGTCATCCAGCCTTGATTCATTGCGCTTCCTTCGGCACGTGCTATTCAACGCATCCATCCCAGGCCGATTCAATTTATCGAGGGCTGGCTCTTTGCCACTGCCGTATGACGAATGTTCCTGAAGCACATTGATCTGACTACTGCACTGCGGCCTTCGTATCTTCCGGATGAAGTACTGCTCTTTGTCCAGGACAATGTCGGCTTGTACGAAGGGTGAGTCTCTTGGGTCTGGGCCTGGAAGCGGGGCTCTTTGAGTGCTAGATGTTGATGAGACGGCATAGGAAGTTTAAGCTCCCCAACCAGCAAAATGGCCAGGTGTATCTGACATCTCATCGCATCTGCTATGTTGACAAGGATGAACCAAGGAAGTACTCTGCCGCGTTGAACCTGAAGGAGGTGGATCGGTATGAATTCTATGCTGGGTTTCTAAAGTCATCCGCCAAGATCACCATTGTTCCCAAGCCATTAAAGCGATCAACTCTCCATAACCGAGTTGTGTCCAACACAGGAGTCAACTCAAGAGGGAGCACGCCATCTCCCGCACCGTCGGACAATGCTTACACTCCTCCGTCTGGGCCTCCATCAATCACGGCGGCAACCTGGGTCTGCACCATTTGCAGTTTCTCAAACCCGGTCCCTTCCAATTTTGATCCGACGACAGCAAATGCCCACACTCCCCTTCCTCCATGCTTGGCATGCGGCATCAAGCCAACGCTATCTCAGGTGCTGAAGGCGGCTATCAGCACCGCAAGCAACCGTCCAGCAGCCACCGCAAATACCAGCCAGAGTGGAATTTCGAACCAGGAGATTTCATCAACAACCACCCCGCAATCAAACGATCTTTTGACTTTTGATACTCGTGCTGGCAGTGGGCAAGGAAAACCCGACTCTACTGTGTCGTTCCATTGCCCTCGATGCACTTTCTCAAATCACCCTTCGCTTCTATCTTGCGAGATGTGCGGAGCCCCGCTACTATCACAAAATATTCCTTCTTCCATCTCTAGCTCCGAGTATATTAGGACACAGTCCCCAGGTCCGGTCAAGGATAGCAACAGCAAAACAAGTCAGGGTGGCACAGACTTTGCAGAGAGTGTCAAGATATCATTCCGAGGTGGCGGCGAAAAGATCTTTTACGAACGACTAAAGAGTGCCATGACGCAGCGGAAATGGCTGCTGCAAGATGCACCTCCCGCTCCAAAGAGCAACCGCGTGATGGATGACAGTTTCCCCGGTTCACCAAGCACCCCCGTGCAGAAGACGAAGACTGCGGGCATTGCTGGACTCGAGCAACTGGGCTTGAACATGCGGAAGAATAACGAAATCCTGATTGGCAGTGCATTCGAAGACCTCGAAGCACTGATGGCCTCTGCAAAGGAGGTAGTTGCCTTGGCAGAGAGATTTGCACAGCAGGTCAACGGGGCCAGTGGCGATGTCACATCCAAGGACAATAGCATACTGGCCGAATCCGCCCATCAGCTGGGATTAATCACGACCAAGGACATTGTCGGCGGTGGAGGCTCCGAGTCACTCTACTTCTCCGAGCTGGCCCGCAACTTGGCAGAGTTCCTTACGGACGACTCAAGGGGCGTTCTCAAGCGGGCGGGCGGCATCCTCACGCTAGTCGACCTATGGGCAATGTTCAACCGAGCGCGCGGCGGCGTGGAGCTCGTGAGCCCGATGGACTTTGAGAAGGCGGCGCAGATGTGGGAAGGCCTCAAGCTGCCCGTGCGGCTGCGCAAGTTCCGGAGCGGCGTCATGGTGGTGCAGGCCCGGGACCGCACCGACGACGCCACCATCAAGTCGATCCTGGCCTGGCTGCAGGACTTGCACGAGTTCCCGCCCGACCGGGACGTTGCATGGGATTGGCGAGAGTTTGGGCGCGGTGTCACGGCGCAGGAGGCCGCGGAGAGGTTTGGATGGAGTCTCGGCGTGGCGGAGGAGGAGCTGCTGATGGCCGAGGAGCACGGGGCCTTGTGTCGCGAGGAGGGGCTTGAGGGACTCAAGTTTTGGAAGAATTACATTGGCAGTACTGATCCGGCATTGTTGCAGAAGCGGGAGGCACAGGAACAGGCCGACGCACTGATACAGCGTTTGAAGGAGACTGGGTTGATATAGACACAGCTGGGCAGCTTGGATTGATTGCTAGGGAAAATGAGTTACATGAGGTCTACGATTTGAGAATAATAGTTTACATGCATACACCTTTTTTTTTCTTTTACATTCTCAGAGTCGGGATTGTCTGTGAATCATGCACAAGCGGCATAGGTAGATACCTAAGTGTCTTGATTCTCAGACAAAGATAGTGTACATCAGCAGCCTAGCGACGGCATTTTACCGCCTCATGCCATATGGATATCAAAGAAAAAATAGAGATGATAATAAAAAAGAGACACCGAAACTCCCCAAAAGGCCCCTTGTCTTTTTTATCAAACTCCGTGAGCGTGTAAAGGGGACCCCCTCATCCCAAAAAAGCGACGTTGAAATTCCCCCCTCGTCCTCGTACTCCCAGATTTTAAAAGAACAAAGCGCATAAAAGATGTGGCGAAGAAAAAGATAGGTACAACGCCGAGTGATGAAGGAGGAGGAGAAAAGATGAAAATAGAAATGATTTTTGGTGCAAGTAATGGAGTTTATACCACCACGTGCGTCGACATGTGTTCCACCGCCTCCTTGATCGAGCGGAGCATTCGCTGGTTGACGCAAAAGGGACACCGCAGCGGTCTGTCGTGGGTAGCAATGGGGACTTCAGAGTGAATGGGCGTAAGAGTCAAATCAGGAGCCATGTCTTGACCCGGCGTAGTGTAGCGAGTATCTGACGGGGCGCGAGCACTCGGGGTAGAGACCATGGCCTGCTGCTGCTGAAGCCCAGCGGCTCTCTCAGCACGCTCACGCTCTTCCCGCACGGCAGCGGCCTGCTCCTCAGCAGCCTGCTCTTCCTGCTGAAGCTGTCGAAGGGCGTTCTGAAGCACCACCTCGGGATCGTCCTCGGCATAGAGCGGCTGCTGGTCGGGCTGCGGCTGGGCGAGAGTGGGCTCGACGGGGGTCAGAGACGGGAGCGGAGCGGCATGCGCATTGGCCAGGCGGCGGATGATTTCGTCACGGACCAGGGCGCAGGTGTTGAGGCTGGACTCGACGCCCACGACGCGCAGGACCTGCTCGCGGATAGCGGCAGGGCTCGTGTCGCTGGCAATGGCCATGAAGCGCGGCACGCAGTCGGCCAGGTAGTCGATGTCGTCGGCCGGGTTGATGCCGCCGTCACCATGGCGCCGCTGGCGACGGATGAGCAGCCCATAGCGCTTCTTGAAGCGGTGAATCCATCCCGGCGAGAACTCGGGCGGGCTCTCTTCTTTGTAGCGCGGCAGCTGGCTGAAGATGCTCTTGGCCTTCTCGCCCAGCTCCTCGTTGGTGGGCTGGCGGCCGGCGGCCTGGACCTGCTGGTACCACAGCAGCACCAGCTTCTCGACGTCGGGCCAGTTGCCAAAGCGCAGGCGCGAGCCCGACAGCTGCGGGTTGTCGCCGTCGAGGCGCGAGTACTTGGGCGACAGCGAGTGCGAGACGGTGCTCTGGCTGATCTGCTGGCCGTACTGGCTGAAGAACCACTCGATGCAGGCCTTGTGCGAGGGCCGAATCGTCTGCGTGTTGGCCCAGCGGCGCAGGGCGCGGCGCTGGTCCAGCGTCAGCGAGTGCCGCTCCTTGGGCGCCGACACGGACGGCGAGATGTCGCTGCCGTCCACCAGCGAGTCTGTCGCGGCCATGTTCGTCCAAATTGCAATCGTTGTATCCGATGGATGCAGGATTCTTTCGGTTTAGGAGATGGTGCATGCGCCATAAAATGCAGGGCGGGGCGCTGCTCAGTAGCTTTCAGGGCTTTTCTGGTGCCCAAGATGCCGCTCACGTGACCGCCTGCCGCCAATGTCCTCCAACATTGCGCATTCAATGGCTACACGATGCCTGCAGGGCGGCTGGAATGCGCAATGCGTGATAGGCTGGCCTTGCTGTCGCCCTGCATCTCATCATGGCGAGTGGCTGCATGGCCAATTCACGGGTTATGCGATTTGCGCATCTTCCATTGCAGGTAACGGTGCTTGGACTCTCTGTACATGTATACGAATCGAGGTGTGCTGGTATGCTTATATCCGACTGCCCGTCGATCAAACATGGCTCCTAGCATGAGGCCGGCCGGACGCTAGGATCTAAATTAAAAAGGCCCGTTCCTGGAGTTCGATTATTGAATTTCTCTTTATCATCTTATAATGGATAGGCTGCATCAAGACATTTCGAGCTTATTGCTGTGACGCATCTAACGAAGCTTTGATGCAATTCATCTCATCTGTCTGTCTATATGCATGTTTGACAATGGGCCCATCGTATTTACTTTGTATCAGTGGTTTTTAACTTGATGCTCAATGATTAAATGGCCTGCCTGTACTTGATACAGAGAAAGACACATTTTCATTAGGCTGCCAAATTCACCACTGCTTCTTGGTAGTGGTATTTGCTGCTTGTGCATGCGCAGCCTGATTGATGTAAATGCTCTCGCATGTACGGCTTAGTGAAACTGCCTTGCATGACCCAGTTCATTGAGTTGCCAATGTTATATATGAAAGAGGTACTACACCAATTTTCTAAAATGTTGCCAATTCGTCGTGATCGTCATCTCGCAAATTGCACACCATGGCTGGCTGCATTGTCTTTACACTCAATAGCACGATAAGAGCCAAAGTGCCGACCTACAAACGGTATTTCCCTAATGCATATACAGTCCTTGTATACTCGCCGCAGGCACTCAATATACTCAATTTCAGAGACATACGTATATTCCACCTCAAAGACATCAAATTTTAAAACAATGAATATGGTGGAGGCGTCACCTGACTCCGCTGGACTAACAGTCGTAGCATCGCCTTGCCCATCAACATGATATACTGTAGCTAAACACAGACTATGCAAAGGAGACATATTCAAGCCGTCAAACGTAGGCGTGATCAAACTAGTGCACTGGCCGTGTCGGGGAGAGTAAATCGCATCGTTTTTTTTTCTATCTCGAGACACATTCGCTCTCTGGGCATCTATTATGTACAAGACAACAATACACTATCCCCCTCCATGCCGGTCGTTTTCGAGTTTCGCCCTTTAGTGCTTCTTGTCCTGCTCCTCAAGGAATTTCCTGTCATTCCGTTAGCCGATTGCGCCTCCAAGTCGCAGCGGATATATAACGCACTTGATGAAGTCGGCCTCGTCAGAGCTGGAAGCGTTGATCGGGGGAGTAGCGACAGCAGACGCAGGCTTCTTGGGGCCGGAAGCAGCATAGTAGGCACCACCGAAGAGGGTAGCCAACCAGCCCATGGCAAGCTGTGAAGTTGAATTTCAAGTCAGAGAGCTGGAATCAGAGAGCTTGAGAGTGCGACTTTTTTCTTCGCCGGCAAGACATACGTAGTGGCCGCCGATCTGTCGACCAGCAATAGTGTAGGTAGCGACACCAGCCATTTTGACCTCGGAATATGCGTCGAAGGGGTGGACGGGAGGAACGGGCGGGAATCAATGGATTGCTGGAGAGTTGAGGATCGTTGAAACGACTTTGCCGCAAAAACGGAGACTTGCAATTGTGCCTGGAATTGCAGGCCCCGGCAATCCGGCTATTCCCCGGCCGAGCTTGTTGCGCAGTGGATGCCCAACCCAGAGGTACCGCTTTCGCTAGTCGACGTCACTGTACCGGCTTAGCCATGTTAGCTTTGCGGGAGTTCCTGGTAGCCGTGAGCTACGGATCTTGCTGCTGCTAGAATTGGTACTGACGTTGGCATTCTCCATCCTTCATTTCAATTCATCAGGTATCAACCAACGCGGGCATTTGGTTTCCCTCGACATTCTTTCGCCTTTCTCATTCTTGCATCTCTTCACTCACTAGAGCGCCATCATGGGTTGGTGGGGGAAATCAAACGATTCAAAGCCTGAACAGTCGCAGCAGCAGCAGCAGCAGCAAGAGGCGCCGAAGCAACATGTCTTTGATCCCCAGCTTCCCAAGGCTGAGAAGTTGCCCAGGGGACTGCAGAAGATTGTAGACAAGGCCGACAAGGATGAGAGTTTCTTTGACAGCATAAAGGAGGGACGGTAATTGCTACCTGTGCCCGTTTACAGACAGACAGAAAGCTAAGATGAATCATCGCAGGGCTCCCGATACTACAGAGAGCAACTTGCGATATGCCGCGTATGCGACTCGACTTCGAACCATTCTCCTGTCCGCACATCGATATGTCGCCTATACTTCAGATATTGGCGAATCATTCCGGCCCGTTGCGCACCCTAATCTCGTTCGCACTGCCTACGGAATCTCGTGGCTCTACATTCTCGGCGATGTCTCGCATGAAGGATACCGCGCCTACTGGCAGAACCAGCGAATCATCAACCCTCAGGTCCTGCTCAACTCTCACCAGCAAAGAATCTCCGGCCTCCCCGAGAAGGAGACGCGCAACATTGCCCCAGGCGTAGTCCCTCCATTGGAGGACTGGCGAACCGTCATGGTGCAGAGAGCCATCTTCCAGAGCGTCGCCAGTATGGGATTGCCGGCGTTTACCATCCACAGCATGGTCAAGTACTCTGGAAAGGCAATGAAGAATGTCAAAAACGCCACTTTGAGAACATGGGGCCCCATTGGACTGGGACTGTCTGTGGTTCCATTCCTGCCCAGCCTCTTTGACAAGCCGGTCGAGGACGCCGTGGAGTGGGCATTCCACAAGGGCTTTGAGCAGTTTGGAGGCAAGGCGTACGTTGGAGATGCACCGGCTACCGGCCGAGAGAAGCTTATCAACAAGGACCCAAAAATTAAGGAGGAATAGCCGGGAATCGTGTGTTGGCTGTGAATATGGATGGGGATAAGGCGTTTGCGGCGTATCAAGGTGCTCTCCACTCTTGGGATTTGGAGCACATTCGATGATTTTTGTAAATTACGATACAATACAGTACCATACAATACAACATGGTTTTTCTTCTCTCTCTTTCATGTATTTACTGATTAATCTCCATGTTGGTACACACCTAGCAGTCTATACTCATGTTTACTTATCTCAGTGACGGACCATCTTATACATGTACATAAGCTCAAGTCATGGCACAAATTGGTGGGGCCTCCGGATGACCCCGCGATGCGAACTCGACCCTGCAGCAGCCTTATTTGCGCCTCATCTCATCTCGTGCTCATCTCATCTTGTCCCCTGTCGCTTGGCGAATCATTTGTCAAATTCCCTTGCGTATTGCATATCCGGGCTCATCCTCAGACTTACAAACAGCGCCGTTCGCTAGTGTCCCGGAGCACAGCGAGCACAGCGCACGGGCTTCAGCACGCGGTCGCTAATTTAGCAGACGGTTATAGGGGTTTCCAGACGCTTCCTTGCCACGTTTGGTCAGCCGACTGGAGACGCCGTCAGCCGCGCCGGATTGCTTGCCTTTGTTCGCAAGGTGACGACATTTGCTCTGCCTGACAGCACAGCACATGAGCTTGGATTAGCAAGACTGCGGCGACATATATATTTTGTTTATATCATTCGCGTATCCCAGGATGGCGTCAGGTTCGGATTCCGATGCTCCAGAAACGAGCTACATCATGAAGGACAAGGAAGACGCCAGCCTGGTCGGCAAACACTGCCAGTACGAATACTGCAATCAGCTTGATTTCCTCCCCTTTTTCTGCCAGTCCTGTACCAAGACTTTCTGCCTGGATCACCGCTCAGAGTCCGCTCACAAGTGCACAAACCCGGGAGCCTGGGCGGAACGTAAACGACAGGCCCAGCTGGCAAAGCCCTCCATCGGCCAAGGGAGGACATTGCGGGATAAGATCTCAGAGAAGCCTTGCGCGTCGCCATCTTGCGAGACAACCATCGGCACTTCGCTAGTGCCAGGCGTTCACTGCGAAACTTGTAATCGGGATTACTGTCTAAAGCACCGCTTCAAGGATGACCACAACTGCAAGAACTTGACGCCAATCGGGGCGCGGCCTATCCAGATCGACGTTGCTCAAAGGACGAAATCCGCACTTGACCGGCTTCGAGCATGGGGAACGGCCAAGAAGGAGCAGGCCGGCAGAGCCCTGCCAAAGCCAAAGCCCAGCTCAGCTGCAGCGCGAATGGTCGCCGTCAACAGCCTGAAGAAGACAGCAAAGGGTGACGACAAGTTGGCTCCGGAGAAGCGCATCTACGTGTACGTTGAGGCCGAGGCCGAGACAGCAAAGGCCAAGTTCCCCAAGGGAGAATTCTACTATTCCAAGGATTGGGTAGTTGGCCGGGTACTGGACGCGGCAGCAAAGAGCCTACAGGTGCAAAACGTCAACAACCAGAGCTCAGATGAGAGAGACAAGCTACGGGTGTTCCATGTCGAAGGAGGCAGAGTTCTTGATTACAGCGAGAAGGTTGGGGCGTCGATACAGAGCGGGAATACTTTGGTGTTGCTGAGGGGCGTTGGTGCGCCTGCGGACTTGATTGAGGTATAATGGAAGACACATACACAAGAGGTAATATGGGCGTTTTGAATAGGCATCTTGCTTCTAGCTGGTTGAAGCATTGGGGACATAGGAAGTCGGCGAGCTTAGCGGCATATCATAGAGTATTTGCATTGTTGACTTTGGCATCATATTGCAGCATATCAATTAATATCATTTCTGAGGAATTCTAGAATTTATTCAGGACAATTTCACCAAGTTCAATTCTTTCGATACATCATTTCTTAGTGAATTACTGTTATGGAGCCTGTTTCTTGAGAAATCGTCGCCGTTACAAATCAATGCTGTGCTCTAGGGTGGCTGCAAACGCCCATGGCAATAGCTTAAGTAGTGCACGTGATCCCGCGTACACTTTCGCGTCAATGACGACATGTCACTTCTCACCAAAACTCGACTTCACACCACCGATTCGCGTATGGGAAGACATGCCTCCATATGTGCCGCGCAAAAGATTGAGAGCCTCTGGGCCAGAAGATACGGGTACGGCTGATAAAGCAGCCAGTGAGGCAAGCCCCAGAGCAGGTGCGCGAAGGAGAACGCTCTACGACGATCTCGACTCATCACACACGCCTGGAGGTTCAGATTCACTCCTGCAAGGCCTCGATGGAGCAAGTGATAACGACAGTCCGCTCTCTTCGTTGTCTGACAGCGACTTTGAAGATGCTCCTCTCGCCAAGCGGCAGAAAACAGAGGATCTTGGTGAAGACGAGGACGACGATGACGACATTGAGTTTGAGGATGTGGAAGCCCCTCCCCAGTTCACGTTTGAGCCAGATGCTCCAGCACCGTCCGGCGACCTTGAGCTGACGCTGAATCGGGACACTCGAATATCTCTGACGAATCAGTTTGGCGACAAAAAGGGTCCTTCAAAGCGAGAGCGGATAGTCCGGAATGCGACGCACTGTGTTCATATCATGTGTCTTCTGTGGCACAATGCCGTTCGGAATTCGTGGATATGTGATACTGAAGTTCAGGCAATCATGGTTTCTCACATACCTCCTAGGCTCTGGGATGAGGTAGATCGCTGGAGACGAAACAGTGGCCTGGACCCCCAGCCGCCACCCAAGAAGACTGCAACAAAGAAGAGAGGCGCGAAACAAGAGTCTCGGGATTGGGGTGGAACGGCCAAGCGGCTGGAAGAGGGAGCTATTGATATGAGCCATGGTGATCCTCTATTCCGATTTATGAAACCACTAGTCGCCTGGTGGAAACAACGATTTCGGGTCTCGGCTCCTGGTCTCCGGAAATGGGGCTACATGTCATTGGAGCGCCTCGATAGACTCACAAAAGCATACAAGGGCAACGAATCAGATTACGAAGCATTTGGCGAGCGGTTAGAGGGCATAGAGGATTTCCGGCAGTGCGCCATCGACTGTAGAGGGAGTAGAGATGTTGGAGCTCAACTGTTCACTGCGTTACTTCGAGGCTTGGGCATCGATGCCCGGATGGTTGCTAGCTTGCAACCACTAGGATTCGGATGGAACAAACTGGAGGACGCAGACGCCGAAGATGAAGAAGATAAACAAGGCACACCATCGAAGGCCACCAACAAGAAGAGTATTACTGGGAAGAAGGTACAGAAAAAGACAGACAAAAAGAAAGGAAAGGAGAAAGCAAAAGTCAACAATACTCCTGCTCGGTCACGTTCAGCCGGCTCCACTACACAATCGGCCGCTCCTACCAGTGAAGATTCCGAAGACGATTTGGAACTCGAATATAAGGATACAGATGACGAATCCATCAACATGAATCTTACCACCGCAGTCAAGCCGTTGGATAAAAAATTCGACAAGGACTTGGAGTTCCCGCATTATTGGACCGAGATTCTTTCACCAGCTACCAAAAGGTATCTTTCAGTCGACCCCATTGTGAAAGGGACAATCGCTGTCAATCGGGATCTCGTCGAAACATTTGAGCCTCGCGGTGCCAAAGCTGACAGAGCCAGACAAGTCATAGCTTATGTCGTCGGCTATTCACGAGACGGAACCGCCAAAGATGTCACAGTGAGATACCTGAAGCGACAAGTTCTTCCAGGGCGAACCAAAGGCTCGAGAATGCCGCTTGTGAAGATCCCGATCTATGACCGTCATGGCAAGGTTAAGCACTACGAGATGCTTGATTGGTTCAAGTCCGCCATGTCTGGTTACAGACGAGGGGGCAAGAACAATCCTTTGACCGAAGTTGACCAACAAGAAGATGTCACGGACCTCAAGCCAGCAAAGGCTGAGAAGAAAGAGGTCAAAGAAGGCGAAGAGACGCTACAGTACTACAAGCAATCCAAGGAATTTGCCTTGGAGAGGCATCTAAAACGCGAGGAAGCGCTGAGACCTGGCGCCGAACCGGTCAAGGTTTTCAAGAACAAAGGAAAGGGCGGCAAAGTAGACGAAGAGGACGTTTACCTCCGATCCGACGTCGTCCTTGTCAAAAGCGCGGAAACCTGGCATAAGCAAGGCCGAGCTCCAATTGCTGGCGAACAGCCTTTGAAGAGAGTTCCTTACCGGGCTGCTACTCTCAATCGGAAAAGGGAGATTCTGGAAACAGAGGCCATGACTGGACAAAAGGTGCTTCAAGGGTTGTACAGCTTTGACCAGACTGATTGGATTATACCGCCACCCATCAAGGACGGCGTCATTCCAAAGAACGAATACGGGTACGTCATGTCGTCTGTAAAATCAGATATTGGGTACTGACCCCTTGGTATAGGAACATCGATCTATTTGCAGAACACATGTGCCCGAAGGGCGCAGTACACGTACCCTTTAGAGGCGTCGTCAAAGTCTGCAAGAGACTAGGAATCGACTACGCAGAGGCCGTGGTGGACTTTGAGTTTGGCCACCGGATGGCTGTCCCCGTCATTCAAGGAGTTGTTATCGCTAAAGAGCATCACGATAGAGTGATGGTGGAGCTAGAGAAAGACGAAGCGGAGCGTGTAAGAAAAGAAGATGAGAAGCGGCGCAAGGCAGCATTAGCTATGTGGCGCAAGTTTCTTATGGGCATGCGCATCGTGGAGAGGATTCGGCAAGAATACGGCGAGATCGACGAGAGTGTTTCAGTCTTTAGTCACTCCCGTGGGGGGGCCCAGGCCAGCGAGGCGCCCAAAGTTGATGACGAAGAAATGGCTGGAGGATTTCTGCCTGAAGGATACGAAGAAGATGGTGAAGACCACCGGGCGCATGAGACATCAAGCTTCTTCCCCGCTCTCGAGGAAGACGATCAGGGCGGCGATGGAGATCTCATTATGGAAGATGGACGCGATGAGAGTGAGGCGGTAGCGGATGCTCCAAACGCGGAAACTCAAGCAGAGACTGCGGCACCAAGAGCTCGTAAGCCACGAGCAACACGACGAAGGCAGCAAGCCGTTGATAGGGAAGACGATGAAGATGAAGATGGCGACTAGGAGGATGGGGAAGTGTAATGATACATTGGATGGATATTTTGCATGAGATGATGATGATTGAGTGCTTGCTTGTCTGGCTATTTGCTTGGACAATTAGAAATATGGCGGTGTCTTGCCGGAGACAATCCTCCGCTTATACCGGACAGTTTGTTGGTGGCGTGGCCCATCTTGAACAAACAAACATAGATTACCTACCTGTAGATAAGAAGAAGGCTATTTCTGCCTGGAAAAGGCATATTGGACCTTGTTATTGTACATGGATACCTGGTTGAGAAGTTTGGGGCATTTTTCTTCTCATCGGGCACAGGTACGCTGTACTAGGTACTAATGAAGTCAGTCCGTACAAAAAGCAGGTACTGCATGGCGCCAGGTAGGTACCAACTAATCTTGCGTTTACTTACCTGTACTCAGTCCTAGTAGGTATAGCAGGTTAGGTACTAAGGTACTGATGCTTACGAAGTACATACCTACTAGGTACCTGGTAGAAAGCCGAGTCGGTTTATTGAGAGTCTGACGGCAGCCGTCCGATTGCATCGTGCCGGTCGATCAGTTAGTAGCTTATACGGAGTACTGCATAGGTACATACATGTACACTGAACTGAACTGAACTGAACCCAACTAACAAGGGGAGCCTGCTAACTAGGTAGCTGAACATGATCCAAGACAGGGAGCGCTGCAGCATCGGTGCCTGTGCGAGTACATCCCTGGAACGTCATCCAGATTGCTCTCCAATGTGGTGCAACCTGAGCTGAACATAGGATGGCAGTAGCCAACAGCTGCAAGCCCAGGTACTCGTTACCGCAGCCGCGGCCACAACACGCCACCGTCTCGCAGTATTTGTTACACTTGGACTTTAACACCGGGCTATCAAAGGAACAAATCTCCCGACACATAAATTAAATCAGGTGCCTCGCTCCCAACCTCGACTCTTAAACTCTGGCCCTCTTTTTACTCTTTGCTCTTTTCACCTGGGCCGTCACTGCGGGATCGCTTTCCCTTCACCTTCGCCTTGTCTCCCTATCGACACTCGGCAGCGACCATCACTATCGTTACGGCCTGGATACTTTTTTTATTCATCTTGTTCTTTACGTTCGTGCCCAAGATACGATCCAGGTGGAAGTCCCCCCAGCTAGGACTGGAGTGGAGCGACTCCAACTGCCGGCACTACCTAACCTACCTAGTAGGCACTGTACATACTTGACTAGGTGTGATAAGAGCAGTCGGAATAGCAACCGACGCTGTGCTTCTTGTTCTGTGGATGATCGTCGGGAGCGCCGGTTCCAGCATTGATCTTCACATTTGATGCCTTGAGCGCTGGTCTCGCGGGCGCCTTTGATACGAATTGTACAGCGATGCGTTTGTCGTTGGGCAGCCATCTTTCGTACATCTGACGAGGCAGGACTTGTTATTCAACCAGCGCTGCCAGCCAACAGATGCATCTCCAGTGCAAACATATCCAGCGCATACATCCCACTTAGTGCCCTCACGGCACTCTTTCACGTTTGATTAATTTCTATAATCTGCAAACCCACTGGGCATCGCAATTCACTATCGTTCCTCGTCGAAGACCCTTCTCCCTACTGGTTGGCATATTTCGCCTTATGCTTCTAATGACATCTTTCTAATCCTTGGTGAGTTGTTGCCTTTGTTCATCGTGCTTCACTGCTGGGCCCAAGAGGGAATTTATCATCACCATCATCTTATTATCCTACTTTTTATTATTCCATTTACTATTTCATCTCTCCCCTTGTGACTGGTGCTGCCGAGGAAATGTGTACTCTGTACCGAATCTTTCCGAGATGTGCCCGGCCTTTCAACTCAAAGCCATTTCCTTGATACTACACCTTGGCCACTGGCTGTATGACGTTGATAACCATCAATAAACCCGTCATCTATGGCCATTCAGCTCCCTACGCTCCAGCGAATAGCTGATGGGGCACTACAGTGTGGTGCTCTCCCTACTTTGAGATATCAAGTAAACAAAACGTGTCCACTGGCCACATTGCCATTGCCCTCTAACTACAACTGGCCTGTGAAAGTGGGCAAAAGTGTCTAACAAACAGCCTTTATAGACGAAGCTACTTTTACTTTCCAGCATAACAGTATCCAAGCTGCTTCCCAGAGCTCAATGGATCAGTTTCCATTTGGCAGCATGGGTTCCAAGCCCCCTGATCAGGAAGCCAAGAATGCCTGCCTGCAGAAGCTCATGACGATTTTCCAAGACATTTGCCCCGAGTACTTGAAAACGGTGGCTGAAAAATGGTATTATTGTGCTAATGACATAGCTGGGGACATTGCTGAGCAAGAACATTCGGGATCTAAATACCCAAGACGAAAGAAAAAAAAAGATGCTGAGCGGAATCGCCGCGAACCGAGGGACGTGATGCAAGATATGAGGGACATCAGGCGCAAATACGACGACGACACGAGGGAAGCACCAACAGAACAGAAGATACGCAGAATGTGAGCTAGACTCGATAGGTTGTCAATGTCGCTGAGCAAACCTCTAACTGGCCCCTTAGGTACCGATTGCTACGAGAAGAATTTCCACAGCAGTCGCCCATCGTCCTTTCTAGGACCATGATGGAGAACAGGCAAAATTTGTTCTTGACCTATCTAGCCCTCCAGGGCATGGCAGCACCTGGAGAAAAGGCGTCCTTTGAGCGTATGCGAGAGATATTCGACCTAAAATCGTACGTCCCATACAAAAACGTACACAGCGATCCAGATGATTTGATACGGCAAGAATTATACGAGTCTCGACTCTATTCTGTTCATCAGGAATACCTAAAGTACGGCCAAAGATGTAAAGAAGCTGAGAGAAAGAACTTTGAGCATGCGAAGGAGCATGGGCTTTTGCGCGAATGCGAATGCTGCTTTGCAAACTTCCCATTGAATAGAATGGTTAGCTGCAGTGGCGAGCCCAATCATGTAAGTGCCGAAACAGGGTGTCGAGACGCAATAAACTAACATCTTCAGCTCTTCTGTAAACAGTGTCCCCGCAAACAGGCGGAGGAAACGATTGGACAATCTCGATACCAGATAACGTGTTTGTCTTTGGGGGGAGGATGCTCGGCGCCGTTTTCACTCACAGAGCGTGCGAAATTCCTAGACAAAGGCCTGGTCACTGCCCTCGAACGTATTGAACAGGATGCCGTGCTACGAGCCGCAAACATCGAAGGACTTGTGCAGTGTCCATTTTGCTCATTCGCTGCAATATGTGTCCCCGAGAAGGAGAATAGAGAGTTCCCTTGTCAGAATCCAGACTGCCTGGTCGTGAGCTGTAGATTATGCAAGGCCGAATCACATGTGCCGCTGTCGTGCGAGGAAGCTACCCAGAAGGCTGGTTTCTCAGCGCTACACGAGATAGAAGAGGCCATGTCTTCCGCCTTGATTCGAAAGTGCAACAAGTGTAAGGCACCTACTCGTCTTTCCGCCCTGGATAGCTAGCTAACCTTGTGTTTATTTAGGCAGCACGCCGTTTATCAAGATTCTGGGGTGCAACAAGGTGTCTTGCACGCGCTGCGGCAATATTCAATGCGACGTATGCTCCAAAAATTGCGATTATAATCATTTCAAGGAAAATCAGCCAAAACCACAAGCGGAAGCGACGGGATGCCCCTTATACGATAATGCTGAGCATCGTTACGCTCAAGAAGTTGATACCGCCGCGAAAGAAACGCGCGAACGGTTAGTAAACGAACATCCACAGATTGACGCTCAGTATCTGGAGATACCGAGAGCACCGGCACCGCCTATGGCTCTGGCTTCGAACAAGAGGCATCGTGCGCCGATAGTCAGGATGTTTGAACAAAACTTGGTGCGAGTTGGACCACGCCAGTTGCCACCGAACGGGCTACAGAACATACAAGAGGACGCACCGCCTGTTGATGCCCAGAACGATACCCAGAATGGTCATGAGGGCTCTCAAGATGGCTCTCAAGATGGCTCTGAAGACGACTGGGAAGACGACTCTCAAGAAGAAGATGCCTCTCAAGACGGCGACGACGATGAATCGGAGGTAGATTCACTAGACGCAGCGCAAGACGATTCAGAGAATGAATCGTCAGATGAGGATGAAAACCCTAAAAAGCGTCAAAAAAGAGAACCGGATGAAGAAGTGGCTGCCAGGAACCTTGAGATACCCCGAGCACCTCGACCGCACCTCGCCGTTCCGAACCTGGTTCCAAACCCGGTGCTGAACCCAATTCCAGCTCAACCCACCAACGATTTGACACAACAAGAAGCCCGATTCGTCTTTCCCCAGAGTGCAATCAATCAGACTGTAATTCCGCCGTGGCTCCGGGGGCAACAACAGCAGGATAATGCTCAGCAACGGCAAATCAACGCTCAACACCAGCAACGGCAGCAACAGCAAGTTCAACTGCAGATTCAACAGCAACGACAACAACAAGCCACTGCTCAGCAATTGCTGGCCCTGCAGCGACAGCAGGCCCTGCAGGGACAGCAGACCATGCAGTCGCAGTGGCTAGAGCAGAGAGAACAGGCGAATTTCCAGCGGATGCGCGCACATCATCATGCACAGCTGCAGGCACAACAACTCCAGCAGATGCAGGCACAAGAGCAGGCACAGCAGAGGCACGCGGGAGCAGCGCAACGACAGCAGCAGGCCTTGATGCAAGCACGGCGACAAGAACAACTGCAACTGCTGGTGAGGGCTCAGGCTCAGTTTCATCAACGGGAACAACAGAGCGCACAGCTGGTGGCACAGCTAATGGCACAGCAAGAGGCATTACAAACGGCAGAACAAGAGGCACAGCAGCGGCAGCAACAACGGCGAGCGCGAGAGCAGGCACCGCAAGAGCAGGCACCGCAGCAGACACTGGAGGAGATACAGATGCAAGCACTGCGGCAAACACTCCGACAGGTACAGCAACCCTCGCCATGGGAAGCACTGGAGCAAGCGTTGTTTGCTTCACACCACGAAACGCTTCGGCAGCTTTCACAACTGGATGTACAGCAGCTGGGACTTGGACAGTATCAGTCACTCGACCGACTAGGAACACAGCGGCGCGCACTCCCACAGCATCAAGTGCAGGGGAATTTGCCAAACTTGCAAGCACAGCAGCAGGTCCCGGCTGAGTATGGACTCGGTATGCCGCCTGCCATCGCCGAAGAGGGCGATTGGGGACAGCATCATAACCACGGGCAATAGAATCTCCAAGGGGGTGATGGGAGAGGTGACCAACGCCAAGGACAACAAAGTCCTAGGCAAGGCGATGGGAGAGGTGATCCAGGCCGCGTAAGACATTAGGTTAGGCAAGGCGGTTGGTTTGGTTACCGGCAGCACTGCAGATAACAGAATTCCGAGGAATAGATGATATGTTGATAATAGCGGAGAATGTCAAATGGAAGTGGCGAGCGTTGGTTTAATACAGGGCTATGCCCAGTGCTTTCTCAAGTGGTGGGATGTCATTTTTTCTTTGATTGAATTCAGCTTGATATACCATGGCAACACTGTAGGTTTCTCCATGAGGGTACTGGAGAACGGTTAAGGCTGCTAGTGGCTCGACGAAATGCGCAACAAAAAGACTATCGCGAAGGCTGTAGTGATGGTCGAGTATAAGGGGCTTCCTTTGATCACACTTGATACTACAAAAGCCATTGCATTTTGTATAGATTATTTAGAATCAAGTCTAAAGAATGGATTGGCGATTGCATTTAGTGAGTTTACCTATCGTCCTTTACCAAACATTTCATGCCACTTGCCCCTGCTGCCCGTGTTCTTGAGCGGGCCACCCGAGGGGACGGGAGTTTGGGGCGCCGGATCCAGCTCGACGGTTTCGCGGATGGTGGAGATGGCGGCCATGCCTTGGTCTGAGGAGGCGGGGGAGAGGAGGATGACGGAGTTTGAGGTGTTTTTCTGGCGGAGGGAGTATGTCCTGTCGGGGGTTTTGAGGAGGGCTGATGACTCGGAGGATTCTAGGGTGAGGCTGGGGAGAGAGAGATATTGATGAGTATGTAAGTAAGTAGACGGGATAAAGAGAGAGAGGTAGAGAGGTAGAAGAAGAGAATAAACTGGGGATGACAAACACGGGAGCATTTTCCGATTCGAGAAGGCTTTCCAGTTCGGGGGGCAGCTCGATGAGGCGGTAGCCGGTGTCGTCTGGGCGGTGGTGGAGGGGGAGCTTCTGGGTGGTCTGGGAAGAGCTGGACATGTTCTCGGTTTGTTTGCTGTATTGTAGCGGGCTTGCTGTGGAGCAGCGTTGAATGGTGATTGATTATGAATATCGCCGATATGATTGATTACGAGAGGGCCAGCCAGGGATTGGGGAGCGGGGGCGTAATAGAATGAGGTGCGAAGGGGGTTTTAAAATTTCCGTGGGCCGTTGATTTGGTTTGTTTGGGGTGATGGATGAGATGAGATGGATGACGCAGTTGGAGGTGAGTAATTGAGTAATTGATTGAGTGGGAGAATTGAGGGAGATTGAGGGAGAGAGAGTTGCTGTATAATGGATGAGATGAATGAGATGAGGCTGAAATGGATGGAGTTGATGATGAATGAGAAAAAAGCGGTTGCTCGAGGTACGGCGTTGGGTGTAGCCAATGATACGACGTCATGAGCAATCGCTGTACTCGTACCTCGTTGTACACCCGTCCTTTGCGCTAAAGAATCGCAGCGCCTGGGTCGCCAACTGGCGGGGTTCCTGGAAGACAGCGGTACTCGCAAGGTACTCACTCGCAACAGCACTAACTTACGCGCCAGGTCGGGGTTCCAAAGCTGAGCTCCAGCTTCGATAGCTCCCCTCAAATCTCACTAGCACGGCGCTCCAGCGGGGTCTTAGGGGGAGCTGCTCCGTTTCACAGGGCCTGTCTCATTATAAAACAGCGGGGGCGGTTGCTGGGGGGGTTCAATCTCCAAGACCCAAGACAGCACGAGAGCCCTGGAGAGGTTCAGGGACGTGGGACGGCAATCTTTCAGCTTGCGAGTTTTGCAGGACATGCCCTGTGAAATGTTCCGAGAGCGGTGTCTATTTTCGAGCGGGCCAGGGATTGATTGATCCTTCATGTTTTCACCTTTCTCACCTTTTCTCACCACGTCTGTCTGCTGACTGTTTCTCTTACGATAGGTATGTTCTGGGCTCTTGGCTGTAGTAAATGCCAAGTACGAGTACGATGCTTCCATGCGACTGGTGCTATTAGCCGCCCAGCTGCACCAGGTACAGGTACAGGTACAGGTGATCATAGCTAGAGGTTCTTAACGCCGTGCCTTGACAAGGCAAGGAAGGCCCCTTGGTAAGTCGATGATTTCGCAAGATTCCGGCCGTTGCCCACATTCATCTTATTTTCTCGTTTAAGCACCTATTGCGTAGCTGCTAGGGGCACGGAGCAGCTCGCTTCTGGGGACTTCTTTTTTTGTCTTTTGTCTTTTCCATGTTGTCTTTTTTACTTTTTGCCCATTTTATTTTATTTTATCCATGTTGTTGTATCTTTTGCTTTTGCTCTTACAGCTGGTATTATTCCCAAAACTCAATTCTCCAAAACTCAAAACGTCCGCTTCCAGGGCAACCAAAAAACGAGGCGCCAGCCATTGTGCAGATCCCCAACCCGACCCTGTGGATAGCTAACCGCCGCTACTAGGTAATAGCAATCCATTTTGAATTTGCATCAAATTAATTTTTTCGACATCGGGTTTCCAACCGCCGGAGCCAAATCCAAGCCACCAACGGCTTTAGTGTAGCATGTTTACTCGGTGACGGGACCTAAACAAATATAGTAGCCTGGGCCCACCCCTGGCCGCCCATGTCACCCCTCCCTGCCTTGACTCTTTCTGGGCCGATGTTTCTGGACACAGATCTTCATCCCGCATTCTCCATCCCGCATCTCTCAATTTTCTGCTGCTGTCCCAGACCTGGACAAGACCAAGCAAAGCGATCCCGAAGCGAGCAAGCCGTGACCTTGTCGAGGCGAAACAAGACACGAATCTCACGAGAAAAACGACACGCCACGCCACGGGTAGCTTACTATGCATAGCTGGTGACGAGACACCGACACAAAAACACACACATACACACACACACACACACACGAAACAACAAGACACAAACACCTCCGAACCATCTCATCTCTACTACCTATCCAACCTCGCACATCGCCACCCAGTCCCCCGTCGGGCTATGAGCGCCGCCCTTTGACCACACACGACACCATGGTGCGGGTTACGGACGAGCTGGCGCTCTCGCCCGAGCACATTGCTCTCTACCACGCCCCCGACCCTCTGCTGGGCCAGCTGCCCGTCCTCATCTTCCACGGGCCTTCAACAACGGCCAACTACACTCTCAACAGCTCCCGCGTCCAGGTCCACGTCTTCACCCCGGCCGGCTTCCAGTCCTTCCCGCGCATCACGATATCCCCCAGCTCGCCCTTCTACAGCGTCGTCAACCACCTGCCGCGTGAGTTCCAGGGCGACGAGGTCTACCGTGGCCTAGCATTCGGCCTGTTCCGCTACTTCAAGGAGCTGCCCGAAAATGTAAAGAACCATCTCAAGAACGTTTACCCGCCCAAGGGGAAGCGCCCCGGCAGCGCCCCGGCCCTCTTCAGCGAGCAGCACGCCGCCGACCTGGTAAAGGAGATGGTCAAGAGCGAAAACACCGTCGACGTTGTTGCCACGCTGGACGAGGCCCTGCAGACGCAACATATCAGCAACGTCGACATTGACCTGCTCCTGCCGCCGGGGTCCATAGTACCGCCCCAGCAATCAGAGTTTGAGGAAATGCCCGACGATGAAGACGACATCATCGACCCGACGCTGCGCCAGTACGGCATGTACACACCGCTGGTCAAGCTGTTTGGCGAGCCCGTCTTCCTGCCCACCAGCAAGCTGCGACGCGCGCCCTCCAAGCCCACGCCGCTGAACCGCAACAAGACCTTTACCAAGGACCAAAAGATTGAGCTGCGCATGAAGATGGGTGAGCTCGTCGACACCGAGGAGCGCTATGTTCTGAAGGTGCAGGAGCTGGTCAAGACGGTGGCCAACGACTTTAGGAACAAGTCAAAAGCTCGGCCCGCAGAGAGTCTGAGTCCGTCCGAGGAGGAGCTAGAGAAGCTGTTCCCCAAGTCATCAGATGGCATTCTCCAGGTCAACTCGGCCTTTGTTGAGGAGCTGCGCAAGATCATGGACGAGACGGAAGAGGACGCCGTCAAGGATATGGAAATACCTACCATGACCCTCTCGTCAACAAAGGCCCCCAATAATCCCACCCGAGTCAAGGATCCGCTAGGTGCCTTGGCCATGGCTAAGCTGTTCCTCGAATGGTTCCCCAAGTTTACCCAGTGCTACCAAGACTACATCAAGGCTAGTCAGCACTTCCCGACGCTGCTGAATTCCTTCCTAGACCAGCAATCGAGTTTCCGACAGCGCGTGAGCCAGGCGGGCGAGCAGACCATTCGCTCACTCCTCATTGAGCCTGTCCAGAGGCTGCCGCGTTACAGTCTTCTAATTGATCAGATTATCGCCTCGCTACCCATCACACACCCGGCACTGCAGCCCATGCTCAAGGCGCGAGACATCATCACCAACATCTGCTCCATGGACGATCCCCTGCCCGACAAGCCTCATGTCGCCAATCGACTTCGAAACATGGTTGAGGCGTGGCCTGCCGACCTCGAGCCCCAGGGCCGCCTTATCCTGGCTGCCGACTTTTTGGAGCTCTCACCACCGTACCAGGCCACTGTCGACTCCGACGACGCGGGCATCTTCCTCTTGTTCTCCGACTACATAGTCATGCTGAGGAAATCGGGCGACAATAACATGACAGGCCGAGATTTGCTACGTGAGATTGACAAACCTTCGGCGGCGGAGCTGCTCATCTCTATGACGAACGCTGCCGGTGGCCCGGGCGTGTACGAATTCATCTTTACCGGATGGCATCACCTTGCCGATGTTCGCTTTACGGAATCCGCCGATGGTCACCTCGTCTGGATGACGTCGAGCACAGAGATGAAGGGCATGCACCCCGGCGAGCACAAGGTCCCCAAGGCCATCACGTCGCGATGCTTCTTGCTGCAGGAAGCCTTTGAGGGCAAAGCCGCAAAGTGGAGCGAAGATGTCGTCAAGGCAAGGATCGAGGCGCGGTTTTCCGAGACGGAGAGGGAAGACCCTCGCTGGACTTTGCGCTCGGTCCGGATGCCCGAGAACAACTTGGGTCTACACGCCGCCATATATCAAGAGGGCGCCGATCAGCTCGTGGAGGGCCGGCGCGAGCCCGCTTTTATCCGCGTGGTGGTGGACCACGAGAAGGGAACTAAAGGAGCTCCAGTCGGCCATTATGGCATCGAGATTGTCATCAATGTGGCGAGCAAGAACATGAAGAGGATTTCCCTGCTCACCGTGGGCCTCAATGGGAAGCAATACCAAGACGACGTGGCTCTGGAAGATTTCCTTCCAACCATGTCAAGACGAAGTGAGTTTCTTTTGTTTGTTTCTCTTTTTGTCGTTGTCTCTTTTCTCGACTACTAACCCCGTCCAGTAATGCAGCTCTTGAGCGCCCAGTTCAACGTGTCTAACCGAAATCTCACGGCCCCCATGGTCTCTTACAACTCCAAAACGCTAAGGACGCTATGTCTCTTTAATCGTGCAGAAAAGACACGCTCCTTCCTGGCAGCGTCCCCTGTCAAGCTATTCACCAGCTTATGGAGTGGCGGTTCCAACAACGCCTCCGAGACGACTCTTTCCGAAATCAAGCACCAACACCAACCTTCCATCCAACGAGCAGACAGCCACCACTCCGTGTATGGTTCTATCAGGGGCAGGGACAACTCGCGCCGGCCGTTGGAAGAGGTCATGCCAGAAAACCCACTCGTTCGGTTAGAGCAAACTTTTGAGGCATTCACAACGGCGCTTCAATACCGCAAGGGCTCTATTCATGGCAGGACATTAATGCACCGCTCCATGGCCGACGAACTACTGGTGAACGACTTGTATAATCGACTCATTGAGAACCCATCAGAGGTGGAGGTGGCCAACGACGTCGGAACCGAAGTTGTCTTTACAGCTTTTGAGAATTTCCTCCATATTGCCTGGGCTGAACAGATTGGGCCTGTGACGACGATCAAGATGCTCGATACTTTACAGGAGCGAGCCAACAAAAGAGTCCCCGGCGAGTTTGCCGACTTTGTCAACTTTTTATTCAAAGAACTGGCTCCGCAAAACCGAAGGGCGTTTACGGCACTCATCAAGCTGCTGGCGGATCTCTTGGACGGCTGTAGCAACGATAGCGACCGTGGTGCGCTGACCTTGGCGTTTTCGGAGATGCTGGTTACCGATGGCACGGCGGCGAATTACATCAACCTGCTGGATCGACTAGTAGACGACTGCGATAGGATCTTTGGCGAGCCTACATATGCTGGCTTTAGTTTGGCCGACTTGGCTCTGATTGAGTCGTTCCAGGCGCGCGCCAACGGCGGCCCTGGCCTCAACAGCGGCAACAAGTCTCACCAGGGATCCGTGACCTCCAACACATCGTCTCTGCGCCGCAAGTTCGGCCTGGACATGCTACTCCGGCAAAATTCAAACTCCAAGGAGGAGCGCAACTCTGTTTGGAGAAGTCTCGGCAAGCACCGGAATTCGGGGTCAGGCGAGAGCCAGAGCATGTCTAGGGCGACGATGCAGCAGGCTCTACGTCAACGCTCGATAGACGACAACAACATTTCAAAGAGATTTACGCTGGGCAGGCCGGGATCTGGAGACAGGGTTCACGTAGCTAGTGCCTTTGAGGAGCTGAACAGACCGCCCAGCGCGCATCGCCAAGAGTACCCGCTTGACACGATTGGGGAGCCCGTCTCCGAGCCGCCAACCCCGGGGTCACCAAGGAGACATGCCAAGAGGAGAAGCTCTCTATCGGATCTTCCGTCGCTAATGGAGACTGAGAGTATTCAAGAAGAGAGAGAGGCGGAGGAAAGGGAAGATGCGCTGCAAGTCCTGCAAAACACATCGGAAAAGGTCAACGGCAGCCCCAATGTGATCCCTGTAAAGACCCCCCTCCTGAGCCCCGAGTCATCACTGCTCAAATCCCCTCGGCAAAAGGAAAACATGGGATCTGTGGATATTTACGGCAGTGTCCGGATCAGAGCAGGCTCGCCAATCAAGGAGATTCAGGCCAAGCTAGAACAGGCAATGCGTGGAAATTCACCGACCAGACAGGATCCGCCCCCTTACAGGAGGCCGAAGCCAACGCACACAAAAACACTGTCAACATCAAACATTCCCACATTGCTGCCGCCGAAGCCCATCCGTCCCGGAAGCTCGTCTGGTGAAACCCCGGTCCGAGTGACCATCAGCCCGACGCGAACCCCCGCACAGAAGCTCCGGCTGCAGTCTCCGCAAAAGCTGCGAGAGCGACTGCAGACGGAGAAGACTGCTGTGGGAGAAGCAGATGCCATGCTGCAGTCGGAGCTGTTCAAGATTGGCGAGGAAATGGCGAGAGTGAACAATGATAGCTTGACTGATTCTGAAGCAGCCAGCATTCAGCTGTTGGCTTCATCGGTCGCCTCGCTCGAGGACAGGATGCCCGGCGTGATGCAGGAGCTGCGTGATAGACAGGATGAGCTCCAGCGGGACGTGGAAATCACGCTCAAGACGACCGAGTCCAAGATGCGGTCCATCGACCAACTACATAAAGAAGCCGTGGCAGAAAACGAGCTGCTGTACGAGCGGTTCAATACCGAGCTCGGAAAGATTGTCAAGGCGCTCAAGGGCAAGGGCAAAGAAGATAAAGAGGAGCTGATTGTCAAGCTCAAGACGCAAGGGGAAGAACTTGCCAAGATGAAAAAGGAGAATGCGCGATTGAAGCGCGAAATGATTAGCCTGCGGGCAGCGCTGAAGGGGACGACGGAATAAAGGGGGCGATGCTATGCGTCCTAATGATGCTTGATAATGGCGATAATGAGGAGATTCTAATCCTTTTTTTTTTCTTCCTCTGATTTTGGAGAGGATTTTGATGTTTGGCTTTTATGATGATGGCATGTGGTAATGTCGGGCCCGTTTTTCTCTTTCTCTTTCTTACGTTTCTTCCAAAAAATCTTCTTTTTTTTCTTGTTTTTAATAGACGCAGGGCGATGATGGCACAATAAAAATGAAGAGAAAAACTGCTGTATACTACTTATTCCGCAGAAAACAAGGATGGGCTCTCTCTCTGGAATTTAAAGGGGGGGTGGATGGGAGGGTTTCAAAGCATGCGAAATAGGGGAGTCTTGGGCGAGGGGGGGGGGGGGGGGGTTTCTGTCTTTTATGAAATTTGGGAGGGCTTTTTTTTCCAAATCTTTCTTTTTGCTTTTTTTCTTTCATGGCCCCGGGTGGGATTATGTGTTTTAGAATGGGGCTGTTTTTGTTGTTCTCTATTTTTTAATTTTTTTTTGACAGACATGAAAGGGTAGGGTAGAGAGAGACTAGGGAATGATCATAGCAAAGATGAAGAATGTTATGACGAAGCAGACGCATTAACATTAATTTTCACTCTATTTCTTTTTCACATTTCTAATGTCTTTTTTATGTTCTTATGTTCATTGTGATATTTTTTCTGATGATGTGTTCGTCACAATACCACTACTGGAACTCACAGCCTCGGTATCTGGATGACCTTGTTCGAGCCAGCACTCGAAGAAAAGGGGATCTGCTCTCACAGATCTCACGGGTTTCGTGGCTACCCCTTTCAACGATTCACCTTGATGCGGTTTTTCCGCGGTAGGAGGCTGCAGAGGCCCTTCAGAAGGGATCCATGGTTGGGGATACTGAGGAGTGGTGTTAGCTGGTGGTTCTTTGGGCAAGCTCTCGTTTTCTGTTGTCGAGTCTCTGACTTACACCTATAGGCGCTTCAGCTTCGTCTCTTAGTTCAAGGGCGAGTGTGAATGTGCATCCTGGAGGGAGTTTGGGCGCGGCTTGTGCTGCGTAGGCGAGTCTTTGTAGGGCCGCTCTTAGGGCCTCGTGGATGTCGGCCCAGTTGAGCTTCTCGGATGCAGTACCGTCATCGGCATCTTCCGGCATGGGATCATCGAGATTTTCCTGCTGTTTTGGCTCCTGGTGAGACGTCGGCGCGTCTGTTTCAGCGCTGCTGCCCCATGCTGGGAAACGATGCACGTCGAAAACCCATCTCTCACGCACGACTTGGGGCTGTGAGGATCCCGGGGGAGAGTGAATAGCGAGGACGATGCGGCGGACGGAGCCGGCGCGGAGCTGCGCGGCGATGGCGGCGACGGCGTCGGAGATCCAGGCGCAGAGACCGGGATGGCGGGATTGATGGACGGGGAGGTTGTATGAGCGGGTTGCGAGGAAGGATGTTGAAGGGTAGAGGGTGCGGTGGTAGAGGAGGGAGTGGATGGCGATGGTGAGGAAGGAAGTGAATGAGGAGAGGAGGGGGTTTGCGGCGTGAGGGGGGAGGGAGTGAGATTGAGAGGAAGAAGAGTCTTGGGGAGGGGGATGAGGAGGTGAGGCTGACATTTGGGTGGTGATGGTTGGTTTTTGGTGGTTTGGGGGATTCTGCTTGGAGTTGTAGTAGTTGGTTCATGTCAGTTGTTGGAGTGTCATGTGATTGGTGCTGATGATGGGCCTCCATTTCGTCATACAGTGAGGAATTTAGCAGTAGCTGCAGTCCTAAAGCTAGCAGCGTTCAATGGTTCTTAGATGTATTCAGTACCAATCATGCCAAGGCAAAATCACGCCCTGTAGCCTGCTCTAGCCCGCTGTCCCAAGTAATCGCTACCTGGAGGTACTGCGATCCGCTGAAGCTCGCTGAAGCTACAGGCTGCCGTAGGGCTGAGCCTCCCCGGTCTTAAAGGCAGCAGTGGCAATGACGCCTCCAACGTTGCAACTTGACTTCAACATCCATCCAATTACGCATCGACACTCTCTATCCCAGTCGCATCAACATAACATCCTCGTCTCTAAAATCACACCTCCAGATATCTCATCACCATGGCGGAACCACCGCAGACGCCGGTCACCACAGACTCGGTGCTCCAGGCCATGGCCGATGCTCTGCCCACGCATCAGCCAAACGACGAATCGTCCGACATCGCAAGTTCCTACGAAGTCGTAGCGCTGCTCGCACACGCATACTTTGTCTCTCTCGACTTTCGGCTGTACGGCTTTAACGAAGACAAGTTACTGCGTATGCTTGCTGCCCCTGTCCATAAACAAGGCTGAATAACTAACGATATCTCACAGAGGAATGCCAGGCTCTGGCACCTCGTCTCCCCCCTCAGTGGAATAATGGATTCGGCGCTCTATCTTTTGTATATCGGCATAAGCAGTCGGCCATGACATTTGTCTTGCGCGTCGACCGCATGGGCGCAAAGGTCGAGATCCGGGCTCTCGCTGTCGGCGACGAAAAGATCTACCGGGTCGAGTATGAGACTCGAAAGGTTGTCTACGCTAGCAAACTGCCCTTTCGCATTCCCCTCGATAGCCGGGGACAGGAGGACCGAAGCAATCTTGTGACGAAACTGAAGACTTTGTTTGAGACGCCCGACGCTATTGAGAGGATACTTCGGGATGTGAGGGTTAATCTGGTGCAAAAGTTGATCCCAAGTCTTCACAAGGAGGGCTATGTCGAGACGGAGGAAGGCAAGCCTGCAGATGAACAACGCACTCAGGAGAGCCGTCAACAGCGCCCTCCCAACTTCGAACAACCTAGACGATTTGACCCTCCTGCTGCGATTCTTCCACAGTCATCAGAGCCATTTCGACCACAACAGCCACCACACCCCTATCCGCATCCCGATTTACTGCCCAATGCTGGCGCTCCTCGGCGACCCATACCAGGTGATTTTCCCCCTCCTGGTTTCGAGGATGAGCACGAAATCAACTCTCCACCGCGAAGCATGGGGGGATTGCGATTGCCTCCCATGAACATAGGACATGACGATCTCAACCCCCAAGGACTTGGCCCCCACGATCCGCTCAGGGGATCGTTTGTGGGCGGAGGTCCGCCTCGGCCCGGCGGCTTTTCAGGCATGCATCCCACCTTTGGCGATCCGCTGTTTACGGGACAGGGCGGCTATGGAGGCCAAGCGTATGGCCAAGGATACAACTCGCAAAGGCCTCCGGGAGCCAGGTACGATCCGGTCGATCCCAGTGACGGGCCGATGTACCCCCTCGGGCAGCAGCCTCCATTTCCCGGGAGAGGGGGCGGCAGGGGCGGCAACAACGGAGGATATGGCTTTGGTCCGGGCGGCTTTGGTTCTGGTTCGGGAGGGTTTGGTCCGGGCGATATTATTTAAGACAGCGGCCAATGAGTAGGATTTGTTCATTGTACTGATTACAACACCTATTACATAGGTTGTGTGGTGTAGGTAGCGATGGGCAGCGCAGCTACAGTAATCCTCGCTCGTTGGAAAATGTTATCTTATGATGAGGTTGCTGTATCAAAGTTCCACGATTGGCAGGCAATTGTACGTGAAAAGTACCCAAGGCAGTATAATTTAATATATGTCCCATGTCCCGAATAATACTTGATAAAAGCTGGTGCTTGATACAAGGCGCTTTCTTCTCTTTGCACAATATCTTATTTCTTTCTATACTATCAAGGTATCTATCACTACCGCCTCTACCATCGTAACGTTTTTTTTTCGTATCAATCATGATCTTTGCCTGCTTTTTTTTTTCCTTCTCTGTTTTACTGTTGAACTTTTGTTATTTTTCAGTTGCACTCTCTCTCCGCTGTCATAAAGTGATTTTGTTTCCATCCAAGACAGGTCCGAATCCCCCCTCCATTTTCACTTCATTTGGATAATAATAAAAAAAAAAAAAAAGGAAGCAAAATTTCTCAAGCAGGATTCGCTGTCTGATACGCTTCCCTGACTACAAGTATCGTTTTAGCCAGAAGCAGCAGCCACCTCATTGAGCTTGGCCTTCTCGTCGTCCGACAGCAAGTTGTACCATTCCTGAAAGTTAGCTACATTCTCTCGGCCGCAGCGGATGAAGAACTCGGTCAGATACTGCTGCGTCTCGTCGTCGCGCTGTCGTGAGCTCGAATCCATACCAAATGCCATGAGCTCCGCCTTGGTCGCGCCCAGGGAGAGGTCAAGGGTATCGTCGTCATCTTCCCATCCCTCCTCGTCGTTGTCTTCATCGTCGAATTCTGCGCTGGCAACGGCAGCAGACGCGGCACTAGCGGCAGCACGAGCACCAGAAGCAGAGAGGAGCTCCTCAATCAAGACCTTGACGATCTTGAGGGTGGCAGGGATAATGGTGTACTTGTCGGGGTCTATTCGTTTGGTTGGTGAATTAGTCTTGATGTCTTCTTTGAAGTATTGATGATACAGTCGGTCTAGCATGACGTCTGTACTGGAAATGGTGAAGGCACCGCAGGACATACTCTTCTTGGCTCGAGATCGGGTCTTGATCATCCCGTCATCGGCACCGACGATCAAATCGCCCTTGACTGACGTTTGTGCTACTCGGGGGTCGTTGAGCGAGTAGAGCTTTGACAAAGCAATCACACTATAAACACGTTAGCAAATCTATCCTGCCCAAACCAGGGGGGCTCGCTCCAAGATTTTTAAAACCGACTTTTGTCTAATCTCGTCATATCCGGCAAAGCTAACAGAGTTTTCTAGCCACTTGGCCAGGACGACCTGAAGCCCACTCTCACCATTGATCTGGATCTGGCTCAGGAACTCTACAACATCCTGCGCACCGCCCAGGGACAGTCGGGCAAAGACGAGGATAAGAGATTGGATGAAAGCGGCAGCTTGAGCAGTAGCAAGTCGGTTAGCAACGGCCTGCAGGAGCTGGGGCAGGAATGGTCCCAGGCGCTCTTGTCCAGCCTTCTCGACAAGCTCAGCAGCGAGTCCTCCCACTTCGGAGGCGGCATTGTCCTCGATGGAAGGGCCCAAAAGTCGGTCAATGATGTGCAGGCAGACTTCCAAACCGGACCGGCCGTTGGAATCCTGCCAGTTAAAGACTTGCTGGTGGTCGTGAACGAGAATCCACTTGACTGCCTCGGATCCAGGTCGCAAAACGTCGCCTTCTCCAGACTCCATGAGCAGGCGGTTAAGCTTGGGGAGTGTAGCGGCTACGAAGCCCTCCGGGAGAGGCTCAGAGCCGTGCTCTGTCAAGACGACAAGCAACTCAGTCGCAACCTATTTCAAGCCATCGTCAGTAAGCGATCTCGACTCGTGTTGAAGGAGGTTGTCGCGAACTCACCGTAACAAGAGGGTTGTCCTCTGTGAGGTTAGCCACGTCAAAGGCGCCAGTCAATGTCGGCAAGATACGCTGACACAGAGCGCCATATGAAGAGGCGTCCGAGAGGCTGGTGACAATGTCTTCAAATGCCTCTGTCACAAGCATCGTAACCTGGAAGTTGCTGGCTCCAAGCTTGGCCAGCAAGAACAGAAGATCCACCGACGGAATCTCACTGGTAATGACGATTTGGCTGTCCATTCCGATGGCGGCTCTGAGAGCCTCGGTCAGGGTGACGAGGAGTTCGTCAGCCTCCTCCATTTCCTCGGGGTCCTTGCTGTTCATGTAAGACTGGATGGAGGCGATGATGGGCGTCTGGCGGTCATGGGCAACACGTCCTGAGCTGACAAGGCCTTCAATGGCCTTGATGCACGCAACCTGCACAACCTCAGACTCTTCATTTGTGATGGAATGGACAATGGCATCGACGAGGTTGGGTGGGGTCTGGTGTGAGCGGCCAATGATGCCACCCACCAGATAACCTCGAGCGCGCAAAAGCGGCTGCTTAGCTTGGCTGATAGAAAAGTCGACAAGCTCCAAATAAGCGCTTGCAACGACGTCGGGGATGGGCTTGTTCAAATCTTGGAAATCGCTAACAAGCATGACGAACAGGTAGAGCGCGGCCTCCTGACTTCTCCAGGCAGAAGGGCCCTCGCCAGGGAAGAGGCTCTTTGTATGTCCAAACAAGCCGTCGACCGTCTTCTCGTTAAACCACTCGCCTAGCTTGATGAGCAGGTCACCAGCGGCAGTTCGGGCAGTGTAATTAGCAGTGACCGAAGTTTCTTCCGCCAAGTACAAGGAACAGTCAAAGTCCCAGAGCTCTTGCTCCTCGCGAGTGACCCGAGAGTACCCAACGAGCATCTTCATAAGATCCATCATCCAAGGGACTTCGTGGCCAGAGGTGTGGGCCTGAAGGTGGCTGTCGAGTTCGGCCTGGACAGGGGGCGCGCGGAAGCACTGGTTAAGGAAGTCAAGCTCCTCTAGGATGAGAAGATCGAGGGTATATGGGAGGTTATCGGAGTCCTCCAATCGAGACTGCACCTCATCGATGATGTAAAGCTGCTCGTAAGCACCCTGCATGATGCTAAGCTCTTCCCACACAGCAGTGAAGAAGGTGGTGCTCTGGGGAAGGAGAAGGTTGGGGAAGACTCGGCGAATGCGTAGCAGAGTCTTGACGACTTGCAGCTTGAGCGCAATGATGCTGTTCCAGGTCTCGGGCTGAGCACCGGAACTAGAGTCGCCCTCGGGCAGACGGCCCTTGAGCACAGCAATGAAGAAGGGGTTCCATCGTTGCAACAGTTCTTCGGCAAAGACCTTGACATCCTTGTTTTCATCCTTGACCATGTACATCAAGTCGAAGCATCCTCGGAAGACGGAGATGGCAAGGGCGCGCAGCATCGGCTTTCGGTTCTCGTTGAGCGCAACTTCGGTGAGGGCTTTGGCAATGTCCTGGGCCATGGAGAAGAACTGGTCCTCGCTGAGACTTTCGTCGACCAGGTCGCTAAGCACCCTCAAAGCTCCGTGGAGCTGAGAGTCGTTGCCCGTGGGGATGACGTTGAGAATGGTGGGAAGAAGGGCAGGCCATTGGTCGGGGAAGTCGTGAATGGCAATCTTGCCAACAGCGTAACTAGAGTAAAGAAAGGGCATCAGTAAGACTGTTTGCTGTTTAAGCCCGCACGCATCATCATCCCAGCCTCGGTAAGGGGATGCCACGATGCTCCCGCACGTCGTTCAATGTGAGACGCGAGACTGCTGTGTAGTCCTACCTGGCTGCAATCTTGACCTTTCGGTCATCCTCGGGGCTCAGGGCAACCTCGAGCAGCGTCTGCTTCAGAAGCTCTCTGGCCTCGTCCGAGATGGGGACATGGGGCTCATCGTCGAGCTCCTCCACGGCCCAATGCTTCTCGATAAACAGGCGCAGAGTGCTGAGAGCAGACTGGCGAATGCTCGTGTCGATGGACGAGTGCGCACCGATGCGAGCAAGGGAAATGGGAAACGCGGGATTCGACTCAGCCCGTCTGATCTCGAGTTCGGCAGCTTGGCGGGGTGCTTGTTCGGGGAGCTGCGTGTTGGCCAGGAGCTGCGCCAGCTGGTCCTCCATGATGGGCGAGGGCGGAATCAAGATGGAACAGATCTGACGATGGAAAAGGATTTTGTTGCTTCTTTTTCCCTTTTCCTCTTCTCTCGTCTCTTTTTCCCGTTGTTCGGTTTCCCAGACGCGGTTCCAGGGAGAGAAGCGATGCTTGCACCAAAAATTGTAGTTAGGAGGGGAGATGGTGGGGGATTGAAAACAAAAAAAGCGGGCTAGTGACTGGCAACGCGTCGCTGGTTGGCCGGCGGGGGAAAATGCGATAAGCCGATAACGAACCACTTTAAGATTTTGCTGCAGGGTAAGCCAACATGCATGGGCATTTGGGTCCAAGAACTAATATCAAGAGATGAAGAGAGTCTAGTAAAGAGGAGTCTATGACGCATCAAGATGATTGTTTGATTAAGAGGTGAAGAAATGTGGTTGAGTAGTTTTAATTTTGATATTCAGCTACTCCCTTGTATTAGATTGCTTTTTGTGATGTGATGGAGAACTCACTTTGTATCACCTTGAACATTAACCAAGCGAAGCTTCGTAGGACAGCCCTCAATAAGCAAATATGCTATTTACTCACATTTTCAGAAAGATGCCAGGCAATGGGCAATGATTCCGAATAATAAATGTCTCTTACGACCAATTGCCAATGGTATTGTAGCAACACTGAATGCTCTATGCATGTTTACTTGAAAAGTGGGATATGGGCAGCAGCATGTGAAGGAGCTATAGCTGGATCAAGGAGTACCTAGAACGTTTCGAAGCTGCTATTAATGATGGCAAGATAAAATCGAGGATAATTTCCTTTTCGTCGCATCTATTCATAAGCATAACAGGAGCTGTAAATAGAGTTGACGGCATAGGTGACAGCTTCAATTGTAAAACCAGCCCGCTGCTCTGCTTCATCAATTGGGTAGCATGGTACACTAATAATCAATTGCAAAGAAATAGCAGAGCCAACTCGTCATTGCTGTGCCTGTCAGCGTTCTGGAATTCTTCTGTACAGCATACGGCCACAAGCTGCAGGGTCCGTATTAGTAAAAGCAAAACTAACATTAAATCCTCTGGCCGGATCTCGCATGTGGTGGCTGGCTGATTCTCCCTTGCATCAAATCAACATGAACATCCCAAGGTGCTGTGGTTTGTGCGGCAAGCAATTCCCCTCTTCCACAAAACTGCAGCCCCATCCATTCTCGTCCGGCTCATGTATCAGCATTAGATTTAAGAAACAATCACGGCTTTGTCTTGCAATCTGAAACTAAACATTTTAGCCTCCCGCGCTATTATTCAACATGCACGTACGAGTATAAATCCACAGAATAGCCCATTTGGCTATCTGCAGTACTGCTAGGTAATTTCTATCTCGACTTATCTCCCGCGTATCTGGCTGTCCCGAGATAGCAGATAACGAGTCATTCGGCAGTTATCGCGCCAAAGCCCACCCAGTTTCCCGTTGACTCGATAAGATGGGGTAATCGAATTCTCCTCCTCTTCTTCTTTTTTTTGCGGGATGGCGGATCCTCCTCCACACTCTGACTAGTCAACCCCTGTCCCGCTGCTATCTCACTCAGACCAGACCATGGGTTTAGCTTATCGTCGAACCCATCACCACCAATCGCAGGGTATCATCGTCTTCGGGGACCACGAGATGGGCGTTTGCTAGGCAGCCGACGGGCCTGGTCCTGGCCTGAGATGGGCTGAGGGTCAACGACACCGTCCCTGCTTTGTCTTGCCACAGGTCCAGCATTCGACGCCGATAGGGAGAAATCGTGTCGTTAGGCCAACCTGGAGTCAGTCAGCATGGATCGACTATCAGCTCTTGTCTTGTTCAACGCCCTCCAACTCCGCTTTTTTTTGTTTTATCGCAGCTGCTCTGTATCTTGTTTGCTTGCCCAGTTGGTGGCTCGCCGGAAGAGGAAATCAAATAAAGCCTCTCGACTCTCCCGCTTCTGCGCCGCTGCCGCTGAGTTCAAGCCTCTGACGACTCTGCGCCGATCTCTAAGGCACACGGCCCAGCACATCCTTGTGGGAGTACGAGTACATACATACCAAGCCTCGCATCGCACAAAGTGGCATCAGGCTCCCAACTCGCGTGTCCAACAGAGGAAAAAGAGAGTGGCCAGTGGATCATCGCCTCACGAAACCCCCACAAACGACGTCTGCCACCCTCCGTCCCAAGAAAATATAATTCTGGCTCCCCACGTCATCTGTGCGTCGATCATTCCATTGCGTGTTGTACATAGTCGATCGATTTTTGGTTATTAATGTTTTTTTGATTGAAAAGGACTACAATACGCTTCATGCCATCTTCTCGACTGCAATTGAACCCTTTTCCTGCTTGAGAGGCTCATTGCTTGCCGACCATCAACAATGGCGTTGCGACAGAGGTTCAGAAATCTGGCGAACAAGCTGGCTGTTGAGGCCGAGCCTGGCCTGACGACTACGCAGCTGATGGTGCGGTCCTTGTTTTCTTCCCCTTCCTCGTCCTCATCTCATACCTGATCCCTCTCTCTTCATCCCGTCGTGATATCGCGACACCCTTCATCACAGCCGAACCGAGACTTACATCAGATATGATGAGATGAGTCTGAGCGAGACGAGACGCGGTGCTGACTCTCCTCCTAGCTAGTCAATCATGACCTGAAGCCCGTGGAGAAGGAGCGCCGACAATGGGGTCCTTGGAATTTTGTTGCCTTTTGGATCGCCGACTCGTTCAACATCAACACGTGGATGATTTCGTCTTCCATGATCATCGCTGGTCTGTCTTGGTGGCAGGCGTGGATTTGCGTCTGGCTGGGCTACTCTATTTCGGCCTGCTTCATTGTCACCACTGGACGCATCGGAGCCACATACCACATTGGTTTCCCAGTCATTGGCCGATCGTCTTTTGGCATCTGGGGCAGTCTATGGCCGGTTTTCAATCGTGCTGCCATGGGTAAGTGAAACAAACCGATGTGGAACGCCGAGACATTGGCATCTGCCGGGCTTCTCGGCTTCTTCGCCAATTACACACTCATCATCTCAAGACAACCGCTAATCTAGTCAGCATGTATCTGGTATGGCGTTCAATCTTACATCGGTGGCACCTGCGTCTATCTCATGATCCGCTCCATCTGGAAATCCTGGGATGCCACTAAGATGCCGGGGAGCTTTGGCACCAGCGCCACCAACACCCCCGAGTACGTCTCATTTGTCATATTCTGGGTGTGTTCTCTGCCAGCTTTGTGGTTCCCAGTACACAAGGTCCGTCACCTGTTTACCGTCAAGGCCTACTTTGTGCCTGTTGCTGGAATTGCGTTCCTCATCTGGGCCTGCGTCCGAGCTGGTGGTGTTGGCCCCATCATCAGACAACCTGCTACCATTCACGGCAGCGAACTTGGATGGCAATTCGTTAATGGAGTCATGTCTTCCATTGCCAACTTTGCTACGCTTGTTGTCAACGACAGTGATTTTACTCGATTTGCGCGCAAGCCCAAGGATGCTTTTTGGTCACAGCTTTTCACCATTCCGCTGGGCTTTGCCATCACCTCCTTTATCGGAATCATCGTCTCGTCGTCGTCCACCATCATCTATGACCAGCCAATCTGGAGTCCCTTGGATCTTCTTGGCCGGTTTATCGACGATGGCGGCTCTGGCCAGAGATTCGGCGTCTTCATCATCTCTTTGGCCTTTGCTCTAGCTCAACTGGGTACCAACATTGCAGCCAACTCCGTCTCTGCAGGAACGGATATGACGGCACTTCTCCCCCGATACATCAACATCCGCCGCGGATCGTACATTTGCGCTATTGTTGGTCTGGCAATGTGCCCGTACAATCTTCTCAGCAGCTCCAACCAGTTCACAACCTACCTGTCTGCCTACAGCGTCTTCCTCAGCTCCATCGCCGGTGTCATTGTCTCCGACTACTACCTCGTGCGAAAGGGATACTTGGATATTAAGGAGCTATACGACAGCCGCAGCACCGGACCGTACTTTTACACTTGGGGAATCCATTGGCGCGCATATGCAGCTTACATCTCGGGCATTTTGATCAATGTCGTTGGTTTTGCCGGCGCGGTCGGCACCAAAGTGCCCATTGGCGCTACCTACATCTACAACCTCAACTTCTTCTGCGGCTTCATCATCTCGCTCGGCATGTACTGGATCCTGTGTAAGATCTCACCCATCCCCGCTACTAGTGACCGGTGGATGGAAGTCGGTGGGGATCTCGACGACGATATGCAGCCTGCGGATGACAGTGGCAGCCAGGGCAGTTATGATGAGGAGAGACATACTGGAGGTAAGGGGCAAGATAAGAAGAGCAATGTGCGTGAGATGAATTTTTAGAAGGGGGATGTTTGTTTATAAAGTATTGCTGGATTTTTACTCCGTTTCTAATGATCTAACGGATTTTATGTGTTTATGACGGTGGAATATATATATCCTTTATTCTTTCTTTAGAGTTAATGAAGAACAATCGTTGACCTCCCAGACGAGGAGATGGGAGGCTTTTAGATCAAGCATATGACAATCACATGCATAAAAGATGAAAAGTGAAACTGTCAAGTCTTTATGAACCAGTACTTTTGGAGACATGCGGGCGCCGGCGCATGATCTGGGTTTATAAAAAGCACTTTTGTGATTTCGCTTAACAGTCAGCGTTGCAATGCATAACGTCGGCCCAAATAAACGGCCTCAATTTCCATTCATAGCTCAGGTAATAAGCAAAGTAGACTACTCCGTAGACGACTACTATATATAATCTTACACATCATATCCGAATCAAAAGGAAAAAAAAAAAAACTAAGCTCTTTTTAATAAAAAAAGAAAAAAAAAAGGGGGGTCCTCCCTAAATCACGCAATGCATCAATATCCCTTTACTCGCACTGATGAGATGCTCTATCTCTGCAATGGTACAATTTATAGCTCAAGTGTAAACAGTAGCAATAGTAATTGGTCAAAGTGGGCGCCTACTTTCAAGGCGGCCTCGTCAATGAAGCACCACAAAATCAGTGGCGCGAGGTCGAGTGGTAGTTCTTGTGCGGGTTGCCAATGCCGCCAGGTCGGAGAAGTGGCTGGTTCTCTCTGGCAATGGCTCGCTCCTCTCGTTCCTCGATGTCGTCCAGATCCTCCTCGGTCTCGGCGTATCGCTCGGGGTGACCCGTAAAGGGGCCCGGCAGGCCACGCTCCCAGCCCTCGGAGTAGGTGCGAGGAGCGTATGGGCGCTGTGGCGTGGCGTGATGCTCGATGGGAGACTGGGGTGCACTGCTGGTGTAGCTATGCGCATAGTCTTCGCTGCGTCTCGCAACTTCGTAGTAGATGCCCATGGCCAGCACGCTGCCCTGCATGGCGGCCGTCAACAGGTAAATAGCCCAAGTGCTCCAGCCCTCCATGCCAAGTCTCATGAAAAGACTGGCGGCGAATAAAAGACCACCCGGCGTCTGGATGCACATCATGGGGATGCTCAAGCTACCGACGTGCTTAAGGTGGTAGGTCATCCAAATCTGGGGAATGTACTGAATGGCAGCCAGAACGGCAGCCATGACACCGAGGAAGTTGGCCCACAGGTTGAGCTGGTCAGGCATGGCAATGGCGAAAACACCAGTCAAGGCAATGACAACCAGGCCGTGAAGGATGCAGAGGCCACCGACGGCGACGGCCGTTTGCCATCTGGGGCTCTCTCCACCAAGCTCCTCCTGGGGGACGTTGGCCTCACGATAGCGGAAGAAGATGAGGAACAGCACAAGGCTGCAGGGATCGGCGAGTTAGCGGAGGTCATGAGGGATAGAAGGGGCAGGGGGCTATCAACATACATGGCAGTGAAGCATAGCCATTGCGTTCCGAGCTGGGCGACACCAAGCAGTCCGACGGCACACTCAAATGTTTCCAGCTCCTTGCAGCAGCCAATGGCTCTGCGGGAGGGTGCCACAGTCAGGATATTGGCAAAGCCAGCGGTGGCAGAGGTTGTGCCGAGAAGAATAAAGTAGGGGGAGATGCCTTCGGAGGTGCCTCGAGAAATGATGCGATAGTGCTGTGGCAGGTACGAGATCAAGAGACCGATAAGAATGACGCTGCAATGTGCTGGTTAGAACCAAGACGAGATACGAGATTGGAGATGACGAGATTTGCGACTCACATGGAAACTATCAGCTCCATGTAGGAGGGCGTCTTGAGGGCGTCGCAAGTGGAGGCCACGGCCATGGTCAAGGGAGAGGTCTCCATCGTGTTTGGCATCGATGGAGGAGTCGAGATGGAGTCGAGATGGAGTCGAGATGGGGATGGAGACGAAGAGACGATGACTCGGTCGTAGCAGGAGTTGGGCGATGGGGTCAACGGCTGGTCTTTGTGGAGTTGCGTTGAGTTGGGACAGGTAGAAACGATTTGCCAAGGGAGAGACGAAACGAGGCGAGGCTCGATGCTGCTGCGATGTCGGATTTCTTTGTTGGTTGGTGCTTTGGTCGGGCTGAAGCCGCGAGGGGCGAGGAGATGGACTGCAAGGCGGGCTATGCGGGATTCATGGTCGGGCGAGAGAAGGGCGGGAGACGGTTGATTGATATTGATTGAAGCTGGCAGCCGGGGGTCACGATTTCGCTGGGAGCTGCTCAGGGTCAGGTCAGGGCAAAGTGAGCGTGGCAGAAGTGAGACAAGGCAGCGAAAAGAGATCTAAGGTAAGGCGAATGGATTGGGATGGATGGATGGGATGGGATTAGGTTCAATGTCACCGGCTGGATGGGAGATGGTGAGCTTGTGCTTGTGCTTGTGCTTGTGCTTGTGCTTGTGCTATGGTCCATGTGCCCCCGTCGAGGTACCCAGTACTGCTAACGGCTACCGCTAACAGGCTAACGGGTGCTGCTGAGGGCTAGCGCCGCAGTACCTGTACCTGCTAGCGAGTACGGGGTACTGCGCTCAATCCCTTGAGCAGCAGCCCCGAGTGCTAGGAAACTTTGGGCTGGTCGGGGAAATCATTCGGTGCCTGCTATCCATTTCTGGGGGGTGGGGGGAAGAGAATACGGGCAGCCCAGGTCTTGGCTTGGTACTCATACCTACTACTAGGTACTAACTGGAAGGTAGGGAGCACCACCAGGTAGGTACACGATACATGTAAGGGGGGGACTTAGCAATGATTATGACGGACATGGGCAGAATGAGTCAATGCGTGTGTGCGGGCGGCGTTGCGGTTACGGGAGGGATTGATCTCATAGGGATTAGGCCAATCAAGCAAGCATAGGGCATGTTGACTCTTGTACAGAGCCCGCAGTCGGAAGGGAACATTGAAGCTCACCAAATCTCCAGTATTCGAGGTCCAGTGCTCGCAGGCAGCTAATTAATCGGCACGGATCAAGCAGTCCAGCCACCTGATCCCATCACGGCTGCAGTGTCACCCTACATGTTGGTGCTTGGAGCAGCTGCTGCCTCTGAAAGCATGAAAGCCCCGAGAGGCTAATGTACCCCGTATCGAGGGCCACAGGGGGTTAACACCACCACTTTGCACTAAGGAGAGAGGCTTGAATGTTCCGTTGAATGCTAATAATTGTCATGGAAATCCCAATTCAGTGCGAGTGATGAGCTCCAGACCTTTTGTTACATACGTACATAGGGTCAACAAAACATACGATCCAATATTGAGGTCAATCCTTGTCAGGGCCGTCAGCACCTATAACCTCTTGGAGGCATCAATCACAAAGTACTGCCTTGTACGCACTCTGTACTCCGTACTCGACCCAGGACCCTCAAGGTGCTGGAATGACGTCGTCCGGTCGGGTAGGGCAGCCCATTTAGATCTGCCCAAGGTACCTTCAGGCTGGTGCTAAGGCACGCGTTCAAGTACAGAGTACGCGCTAGGTACCTTAGTAGCCTTGATTTTTTAGGGCTTCCGCCTTTAGCGTCCGCCCATCTTTTTCCCTCCCTTGCATTTTCAGCACCTCAAGTCGTCAAACCTGAACAACTCACTGATTACGGCGCAATCCGGCTGATTGGATTGGACACTCATCGCCACCATCTTCTAGCACGGAGCCCATCGATCATGCAGCGGTGAATGTGGACCGGCTCGAGCCTTGTCTACCGGGGCAGCAATGCGAGTGCGAGTGCCAGTGCCAGTGCCAATGCAAATACCATGGACCAGGCCCAAGCCCAAGACCAACCTGAAGCACCGCTTCTCGCTCATGGCGGGCAACAAGAGGCGCCCGCTATTCGTCTGCTCGCTGAGCATCTCGCCGTGAACAAGCCGGAATTGGACGAGAAACCTTTACCCGGCGAGGGAGACGGAAGCCGCAAGGACAGCGAGAACAGCGGCAAAGGCCCTGATGCCGGCCTCAATACGCTGAACCGACGCTTCTACTCGTCTGCGCAATGGACAGCCGACGGCACCGTCATTCTCGCCCTATCATCCGACCAGACCGTCTCATCCTTTGTCCTTCCTGCAGACCTCCTGCAGCCTGCAGGAGAAGCGCGCAAATTGGGCTGCCAGGCCAGCATCAAACTCCCAGAGCCCACCCAAACCCTCGCCGCCGCGCCCTACTTCTCCCTGGCCAATCCGGCCTCGCAAATGTTTCTGGTTGGCTGTCGAGATCATCCCCTCCATCTCTACCACGCCTTTCCTCAGCAGCCAGAGGAGGATACGACGGCTGTTGCTGCTGCTGCTGCTGCTGCCGCCAGCCGCCCCCTCTACACCTATAAGCTTATCCGGCACGAGTCCGAGCAGTACATCACCCCTGCGTCTCTGCTCTGGGAATACCCTGGCACTCACTTTGTCTGCGGCTCAGCGAACCGCATCGATCTCTTTGACGTGTCTGGCCACTGCTCGGATGGCCCAACGGTCACCGTGCCGACGATTCCATCCCGGCGCCACATCGCCAAGGGTAGCGGCGTGGGCATGAAAGGCACCGTGGCCGCCTTGGCGTCATCGCCTCCTGCAGACGCCAATGGCCACGGATCCATCCTTGCGGCCGGCACCTGGACCCGCTGGATGGGCACGTACGATCTCCACCGTTCTGATAGAGTTGTTGCGAACTGGTCGATCGCGCATGCCGACCAGAAGGCGTTTCGTATCAGCCTGGGAGGCCAGGGCGTCGTGCAGACGGCGTGGAGCCCCTGCGGGCGGTACCTTGTCGTCAACGAGCGTCAGGCTGACGGGCTGCTGGTGTACGATATCCGGGGGACCGGACAGCTGTTGGCCGTGCTCAAGGGACGCAGGTCGACCTCGCAGCAGCGGCTGCACTTTGACGTCTTTCCTGCAGAAACCGGCTTTGAGGTCTGGGCCGGCACCCAGCATGGCACGGTGGCGGTTTGGGAGGGAGTTGGCATGCAGAATGATGCCATTGATCCCAGCTGGACGTGGAAGGCCCATGAGTCCCCAGTAGGAAGTACGATTGTACATTCTAGCGGCTCTGTTGCGGCAACATGCTCGGGGGGCTGGGGTTATCCGCGGGAACAAGACTTGGATTCTGCCTCTGATCCTACTCTCGACGGATACAATCATCATAGCAGAATATTTGATGAATCGTCAATAAAGATCTGGTCCGTTGGCGGACAAGGTGTCACGGCATGACAGGCATCAAACAGGTAAATATCTATCTTGTAAAATATATGCTGTTTCACTTCTTCTCTCAAAACACTCCCTACTCTGATGATGGAAAAACAAAAATGCATTTGATATTGGCAGTATGTCCATAATATATTATGCTAACGTTCATGGATTCGAAACAAGCAGTATTCCAACGCCCCATCTGCCGGTCAACGTCGTAATCCCCTTCCCCTTAGCCGTATCTAATCGACCACAATGTACGTACGCGCAAAAAAGGGATAAAAAAAAAGAGAACATGCCAAAGCCAGCAATTTTCCAAGCCAAACGTGATTAATTTGCGAAAGACAAGCAGAGATGAAGTATGAGTATGATATGTGGAGGTTCAGGAGTGTCAATTCCCTTTTCTTCCTGTCGAGAAAAGGGAACGTCATCTTGTGTAGAGAGGTATTTCTAGAAGGTATTTCGAGGGCGGTCTTCGGATTCAAACATTACAAAAACGGTATAACAAAGGTGGCAGCCGCTATGACTCAGCATATACAAACGGATTTTCATTTTCTCTTTTTTTCTCCTTTTTAGGGGGGTATCATTCCAGAAGCCGCATTCCTTAAACCCACGGCCGGCCTCGAGACCGAGACTCGGATCTTGTCTGGGACCAGAAAGACGCGCCGTCGCCATCGCCTCTTCTCCGTGGGTTGTACGGCCTGTCATCTTCGGGTTCGGGATCCAGCGGCGGTGGGACGAAGCTCGGCTTTGGAGCGGGCTCGGTCAAAGGAATCTCGTCCGACGGCCTGCCGTATCCGGGATCGAGAGGCACAGCCAGGCCAAGCTCGCCGAGTTGCGGGGCGGGTTGGCTAGGTCTTGGGGTAATCGGGGTCATTTCAGCTTCGTCGCCGTGAATGCCCCTTTCTTCCGTCAAGAGAGCGGTGTTTGGGGGGTATGTACGGGGGTCAAAGTTGTCGTATTTCTCAGTTGATGGCCTGCTTATGGTTAGTGTCTTGTTATTCTTGTGAAAAGCAGTGGCGCATGGTAATTCTTACGTGATGTACTGGGATGGCGTGGCTGTTCTCCTTTTGCGGAGGAAGTAGAAGATCAGGCCGGCAAGGAGAGCAAGGCCGGCGAGACCACCGACCACGCCTCCGGCTATGGGTCCGGCCTTTGAGCTGCCGCTGGAAGTCGGCGCAGCGGGATCAGGGGTTGATGTGGAGGTGGACGTCGAGGTTCCGGTTGAGGCTGAGTCGCTTGAGGTGGCCGTGTCCGTCTCCGAGGTGTTGGATGTGTTCTTTGTCTTGGTTGCGCGACTGGAGATTTTGGAAGTAGACTCGGTTCCGGTCCGCGATCCAATCGTCGTCGGCTCGGAGAGAAGCGTGGGCGTCGCCGTCAGCTGGAAAGAGACGTGGCTAAAGTCCAGCGGCGAGCGACTAACCGCCGTGGTGGCCACCGTTGTCGCCAGATGCGAAAAGGCGCCGCAGCCAAACTGGAAGAAGCCCCCGTCAAAGTGGTTCTGATAACACACGTCGGCGCCGGTGCAGGTGAAGACGTAAGGGTTGAGCTCCGTCTGCGGCGGGCTGTTGACGTCGACGCAGCCGGTGAAGATGCCCTCGGTGCAGGGCGCGCCGTCCGGGCAGCATCCGATGGCCTTGTTCTCGACGTCGACGGCGCAGTGCGATCCGGCGAGGCACGTGGCTGGGAAGTTGGGATCGCCCCCTATAAAGCCACAGACGGTGTTGAAGTCCCGTTGCTGCAGCAGATGGCGCTCCGGCATTGATCTGAGAAAAGGCGCTGGCGTTGTTGCGGCGATGGGCCACGGCGCCACGTTGAGCTCGCGCACGGCGACTGTTTTTGTTTCTCGGGGCAGCGCATGGCTCGATGCGATCTGGAGGAGGGTCGAGGACACGGCGAGGGCTGTGAGAGTGGACGATCGCGGCGGAGGGGCCACGATCATCTTGTTTGGTGGTTGTTGTCTATAACACTCTATAGGTAGGCGCAAAATAGGAGAGAGTTTGACGGACAAAGGAAACAAAGCCAAACCAGAGCTGCGACTGGGGAAAATGACGTGCAAGAGGGAAGAGAAGTTGTAGATGAAGGTGTTTGGTAGATTGCAGATTTGTGTGAACATGGAAGTCAAGGTCACACTGGCGCTACTCGTGCTTTTTTGCTCGGGTAGTGTGCCTTGTTCGTATTGACCCCTGCAAGGCCCAACTGGCATACATTAGTCGAGCAATGCGGCCAATGGAGGGTGCAGCGGGACGATTGAATCTTGCGTGGAGGGTGGGTTGATGGTATAAATAGGCATTGGGAGCTTATTATTTACGGTAGTAAACAAACAGAGGGGGAGCATGTGAGATGGGTGAGGTGAAGTGAAGTGAAGTGAAGTGAGGGAGCTGTGAATAAAATAGTGCTGTATGAATAGAATACATTGTCTACTGTGGGATTGAGCTTCTCACTCTTTTGAGGCGGCTGCACTGCTTGTTTCAGCGGCAACTTGCTTCAGGTCCGTCCCCTTGCGTCGCTACTGAAGGTCTAGAGAACGTCCAATTTGAATTGTGCGGAATAAAAGTGACACAGACTCTCAAGGCCCATGCGCCATCATACAACTCAACGACAACATGAACCCGTGGTGTTTTTTTGTTTGTTTGTTCGCCTGAGTCAAGCCCCCCTGAATTCGCGGCTACCGACTGGTGGCCCTAATTACATGTAGCAACGGCCCGGACTAGCTAGGCCAAGCTCAGTAGCTGGGGGCAACGCTCAATTAAGAGAGATCAATGGATGCATTGATTTTGGGGCGTTTGCGATATTACGTGCTGGGTAGCGCGGGTATTTATTACAGAGTTGAGCGGGCGTTGAATCATGGCAGCGCCTGATGTGCAATACGCGTATCAATGCTGTTTAGTGTTGGGGATTGAGGGGGAGCAGCGCTGTGAACCTAGCTGGATGGAGGTTTATTTGCATGAAACGATAAAGTCGAAGCCAAAATAAAACAGTGCTCGTGGCAACCATGATCGTGAAACAGGTGCAAAGGCACTGAGAGAAGCAAAACGTGGTGGCGACTAGGCGACCAGACAGAAGCAAGGCAATGGAGGTTTTTGTAATGTCTCCGGTACCCGGACTCCGGTCTCAGAGTAATCTGGAGGTGCCGTATCTCGAGATGCTGTCAAGTGTCTGGAACACTGCCTCCCGGGCCGAGACCACGAAATCAGCTTTGATCCACCAGCAACGTCCAAAGGCTGCTTTTCCTCTCCCTGCTGCAACTTGGGTACTGTTACGGACTAAGGCGATTACGATTCCCATCGTATGCACTGTAGTGAGATCGATGTGAGCCTCCCAGATGACGTATAGCTATAGAGTGGTGGAGTTGCTGCATCAACCCCATTCGAGAGCTGGATCTAGCAATTGATTCGCTTTTCGATTCTCAACACTATCAATTCCTAGAAAAGAAACATAAAATACGATAAATTCAAAAACAAGGTGCTACAGGGGGTTGCTGGCTGAAACGGCACCAATGGATGTCCGGTAGCATGGCGGCTGCAGCTCTTCTCATTGGCATGTGCGAGTGGGCGATGCGACACTTGACCTCATGTTTTAGGGGACCAGCGACCCGTAATAGCGGCTCTAGCAGCACCTGCTGCATGAGGGTACTTGCGAGATACCTCAGCCATCGTACATGGGAAGGCAGAGTTGAGGTCATACAGGTAGCAAAATAGCGCAGTGATGCTCTGTTTGTTGACCAGCAGCACCGCGTGGAGTAAAGTACTCTCCCCGTACTGCAATGCACCTGCAATCGACAGTCACCTGCGCCACGCACAGGCCACGCCGCGCTAGATTGACGTCGCTAAGATCAATTGATTGTAGCTTCCCAGATTCCCCATCCATTCTCGACAGCTCCATCCATACATCATCTGTCACGTCTCGACCTTCGTCTGGCTCTTGCTCCCCTCTCTCGACCCTTTTTTCTTTGTTCTTGTCCAGCCCTGCTGGGGATCCTCTCGGCATCATCATCATCATCTCCTTTGTCCTATTTTGTTCTTTCTGGCGAGATTTTGGAGATTGCCACTGTCCTCAGCAAAGCACAGCCCAGCACAGCCCAGCACAGCAAAGATGCCCATCCGCGTCAAGCTTAAGCCGCCGCCGGTCCGCGAGGGCAGTCCCTTCTCCGCCCGCTTTGATTACATCGAGCCCCCTTACATCGGCCCGGACGACTCATTCCGCCTCGTCGTCAAGAAGCTGGGCCAGTACATCACCGAGGCCATCGAGCTGCCCTGCACCTTTGAGCAGCTGCGCACCACGTCGGCCGGCACCTCGCTGCGCCTCTTGGTTGACCATCTGGCCGATACTTGCGTCAACCCGGCCATTGTCAATGCTCTTTTGTAGGTTCTCTTGACGCCCAACGCCGGCCCTCTTGTGCTTGCTTGACTCATCACTCGCTGCTAGAGCGCTCAAATGGCACTATGCCTCGGATCGTGATAACCAGGGCGTCGGCGAGGCTCGCTCTAATGCCTGTGAGATTGTAGCCTGGAGATTCCTCACCCACCACTCGGAGCGCGAGGCTGTGACATTTTGCCTCTACGAGATCCCTGACCATAAGAAGGTAAAGGCCCAACGGCAACGGCAACATCAACAGCAGCAGGAGCCTGATCGCCTCATCGGATCGGATCCCGAAGCTGGCGAGGGCACTCCCTTGATTCCTCGCGTGCTGGCTTCTTTTGACGGCTCAGATGCTCATCTCCCTGCGGGAAGTTCGTCCAAGAAGATACAGCTTCTGTCGTCTCTTTCTCGCTTGACTAATCTTAGCATGGATGACGAGAATGACGGAGGCGATGATGATGATGATGACCCAACCGCCGCTTTTGAAGGTCTAAATGCTCTTGAGATTGCTGCTATTGCCGACGCCAAGAGATTTCTTAGCCAGCACGTCGTGCAGAAGATCATCGTGGGCATATGGAATGGCGATATTGTTTTCTGGGATTCCATGTCACTCAATTCGACCAAGCACCCCCATTTCTATAACCCCTTCACGTCGGATCCCTATTCCCGACTCCGTGTGCCCAAATATCTCAAATGCTGGGAAGTCTTGTTCTTTGTCGTCTTCATGTGCTTGTATTACTCTGTCCTCATTGTGCGGGACGAAAGCCGCCTGACTGGCCCCGAAGTCGCCTTGTTCTTCTGGCTGGCTGCCTTCTTTTACGATGAATTGAGTGAATGGATTGATGCCGGAGCCATCTTTTACGCGACGGACATCTGGAATTTGTTTGACATGATTATGATTTTAATTGGCACCATCTTTGCTGTATTGAGTGAGTGTCGTCTCTCTTGCTCACAGAAGAAACACCGAGTGCTAATCGTGACCAAGGAATTATCGGCATCATGCGCCAAGATTTGCGCCTAAATGACCTGGCATTTGATGTGCTAGCCTTGGAGGCTCTCTTCATGATCCCCCGTATTTGCTCCATCCTAAGTCTGAGCCCCTACTGGGGTACGCTTATTCCCTGCCTCAAGGAGATGGGCAAGGACTTTATCAAGTTCATGGTGCTTGTCATTGTTGTTTACCTTGGCTTCCTGACCACCTTTTCCCTCGTGGGCAGAGACATCTTTAGCTTTGGCAAGATGACGGGCATCTTGACCAAGATATTTTATGGTTCGAGCTATGTGGGATTCGAGATCATGGACCAGATTGATCCCGTCTTTGGACCTCCCTTGATGATCATCTTCATCACTTTGTCGTCGTTCCTTCTCATGGGCTCACTCACCGGTATGCTCTCCAACAGCTTTTCTCGCGTCATCACCCACGCCAAGGAGGAGTACCTCTACGTGTACAGCGTGTACGTGCTGGAGGCCTCAACTAGCAACCGATTGACACACTTTTACCCCCCCTTCAACCTTGTTTCCTTGGTTCTGTTCCGTCCATGGCGATACATCTTCCCGAGGTCCCACAAATACCGCGCAGGTAGGATCTGGCTTCTCAAGGTGACCCACGCGCCCATTGTGGGCGTCATCAAACTCTACGAGTATCTCAAGTACAAGGGCGATGACGATGACGAGTTCCGCGGCTTCAAGGGCCCAAAGGAGCCTAAGGGGAGACGCCGTAGGTCGGAGGCTGGTCGACCCTCATCTGCTGCTGGCCGCCCCCCAATTGCATCTCTTAGATCTGCGATGAAATTGCGTCCGTCTAGCCGAAATCGCGGAGAGGACGATGTCGATGCGCCCTCGCCGGCCGAGGCTCAGATTATGGAACTGCAGCAGAAGATTGACCAGCTGACATCGATTGTCTTATCGATGAGGGAGAGCCAGATGGTGAATGACAAGATCGAAACCGGTAATAACAACAGTGTCTGAGTATGAATCATTGACCGTCGAACATCGAATACGACATGAAGGAATGGGTATATACATTGATGAAGATGAAATAGTATCAGGGATCGGCTGTTCATACGAGATTATATGGCCAAAAGTCTACAACCACCTAAGAATCCAACCCCCCTCTCCCGCCCCCCATATTTGTATAGGGGCCATTTCCGCGAACTTTTACCCCCCTACAGCCCTAGAAAGATGATGTCCAACGACTTTTATGAATAAAATTAGTATTCACACTTGTTATCCGCTTGCTGCCTTTTGCGTGATGGTTTATATTAGTAGACGCTTAAGGGGAATTACGGATGTTTCTTTAATACTTGTCTTGATTCTTCAGCTATGTAAGCTTTGTCATTAACCTTATTCTTTGTGATCTTCTATCTACATCTGCGTGTAACTTTGCAGACTCTTCCACAGGCTACATCTTGCAATCTGATCAAACGGCACAGGTTCCATGGCGGTATTGTTGGTCTGCAGCCTGATACGCTGCCCCGTGCCTTGGCCCCAAGGGTCCCAGTTTGGTGCCGAATGATACTTTGCCACGTTTGGATTCAACTTTGTCACAAAGCTCAAGAAATAATGCATGGTGACGGGGACGATTGCAGCATTGGTCGTGTAGTAGGACGCCGCTGCTGTGTCTGAGTATCCGGGCCCGAAGATTGCGCTCGTTTCGAATGTGTGAGGGACGCCGAGGCCGTTGGCGACGTTGTCCGGGTCAAGGACGTTGTAGTGGTAGTTCCAGACGCGGCGGGGGTCGAAGAACCTGGCGACGGAGGCGGCGACGGTGTTTCCGGGACAGGTGAAGGTGGATTCTCCGTAGGCGGCTTCTGCGGAGGGGAAGTATGCTGCGTGCTTGGGGAGGGGGGGCTCGAGGGGGTATGCGCGGATGATGCTTTTGAGCTGGGGGTCTTGGAGGTAGGGGTAGTTGTTCTTGAGGAACGTCGAGACTTGGGAGGGGTTTGTGGCGTTGTAGGCGAAGTATGTGCCTTCGTTGGTGTCGTCGCCGACGAGGACTGGGACGCGGATGAAGTTGCCGCGCTCAAAGTGATTGTATAGGTGGTCTGTGATGAGATCTCCGTCGATGACGGGGAGCCAGTACCACAAGGGCAGAGGATTGTCACTCGCTGCTCCGATGAAGGGAGCGTTGGGGGCGGCGTTTAAGAGAGCTTGGGTGTCCAGGCCGCGGAGACAGTCGAGGGACGAGCAGTTTGTGTTGGAGAGGAGCTGGTGGTACTGGAACTCCATGTCTGGGACGGTGCGGAGGGTTGGCCAGAAGGGAGACTCGGGGATTGCGCCGACGAAGAGCTGATTGTCTCTTTTGGCGGCGTAGGCTGTGAGGTGGTGCGTTACGGAGCCGCCGCCGGCGGAGGCGCCTTGGATGACGACGTGTTTTGGGTTGCCGCCGAACTGATTCGTTAGTTTTCGTTCAATATTGAAAAGGGAATGGTTTGCATACTTTCTTAATATTCTTCTGTACCCAGTGGAGGAGCTTTCTCTGGTCGAGCAGGCCTGCGTTGAGATCTCCGTCCTTTCTTACATGCTCACTGGCAAGAAACCCGAGAGCGCCCACACGGTAGTTGAAGTTGACAAAGACGAGGCCGTCGCCGGACTGCTTGATGACTTCGGTGCCGTTGTAGTTGGAGTTTGAGTTTTGGGCATAGCCGCCGCCCTGGATGTAGACCCAGACGGGGAGGTTGGAGTTGGGAGTTGCGCTGGAGGGCTTGAAGACGTTGACGAAGAGGCAGTCTTCTGCGTTGTTTGCGTCGGCTGTTTGGCTGACGGCTACGCAGATTGGGCCGAACTGTTATTGAGGGTTAGTTTATGTAACTTGATTGATGTGATGTTTATGAGAGTGAGGTGGGTTGACAGACCTTGGAGGCATCTTGGATGGATTTCTCGGGAGTTGGATCTTGGGGTGCGCGGAATCTGAGGTTGCCGAGGGGAGCTTGGGCGAATCTCATGCCTAGGAATTGATCTACTCCTGCATCGAGCCTGACGCCACGGTATTTGGCGTAGCCTAGGTCGACGATGGGAGAGGATTGAGTGGTGTCATCGGATCGCTGGTGAATTGCAGCGCCGTGTGCGATTGGCAGCAGGGAAGTGAGTTGTAAGAGGAGTTTCTTAGATGAAACCATGATTGCTGTTATTTGATATCGTGAGAGCTGTAGGCTCTGGTCACATCACGAAGAAGAATGCCAACTTCACGGCGTCGGCGGATTTTAATTTGTCAAGTTGCCTTTTATAGCCAACCCCGGACTACATATGCAATGATGGACTGACATTGGCACGCCTGAATTGAATCTACCCCTCACTTTCACGAACCGGCAATTCCATTCTGCGTATTCCATGCGACATTGCATCTGGGTATCACCGACACCTTAGCTTGGAGTCGTCCGGCTGTTTTGACTGGCTCCCCACACTTGGAGATCGTCCCGGCTGCATGGCTAGTGGTGCTGGAGGGGATTCCCGATAGGGCCGGGTGAAAGGCATCTGCAAGGTCCTTGTTCAATATCCGACGGAATGGCCGGCGAGATTGATCGTGTGATTTCATGTTCGTTGTTTTGGAGGGCCGACGTAGGACATATTAGTTATTCTTCGGTGGAAAAGTTGCCATAGACGGCTATTTTGGCCGGGGGTTCGTATTCTTGGGTGAAGTGTGTGATTGTGGTTATGTACTCTTATTCCGTACTTGATTTCTAATGCTTAATGATATTCTAGATCTTGTGTTTGACGTAATACTGCTCATGTCTTGGATCTATTACGATATGTGCGGAGTGGAGAGAATAACAAGCCGTGGTATTCTGTGCTTTATGCGGATTACCGGATGGCGGGTAAAATCCCGTACCTTTATGCGGCTAATCCAAGACTTGAAGTGGAACATAGCCACTCTAAGCGTTTGGAAGGATCCGAGTTGTGAGACATTGGGTGAATTGAGGCGTTGGCATGCGGATACTCGTCGGAAGCGATTTATTGTGTGACTGCGGTTGGTTCCGAATCTTGTGATTGATGGCCTGGGATCTATGAAGCTGGAGATGTAGTGAATATGTATGTAGTCGCGCAAGCTGGCCAAGTCTTATTGTAAAACTGCGCAACATGGAATATTGTTTTCACTACCAGAAATATCCAAAAGGAAAAAAGCCGTGTATGACAATGTTACATACCTTCAATGTTGTCTCACGTAAGAGCATGGGTCGTGACATGGGTATTGTAATAAGGTATGGAAATGGCTTAAAATTATGCTGTATAAGCGGGCGGGTGCTCCATCCTCTCAAACTCCTGCATGGACACTTCGTAGCCCAAGTGCCTCTTCAGCAGCTCATGAGTCACAAACCTTTCTGGCGTATTCCCTTGTGCATCAACAAAAGACACGTGTGGGTTGACTTCGCTTATTCTTTGCAACTCATTCGCATGCCTATGGTGATGAGGGCAGCCGTCCACTCCGACCAAGAAGATGGTGACGTGAACCCATGAGAGACCCAGTAAATCAAGTTCAAACTCGTCCATGTCTTGGGCCTCTCCATCGAGTAGCAAGAGGACTCTTAGAATGGGGGTCTCCGGCCCTGCTTGCCAGCCGTATACCGGGTGATAGGTCGCTGATGCAGAGTGTTTTTGAAAATGGAGCTCTTTCACCTTTTGCCACCCCGTCATGACGCGTGTGCCGCCTCCGAATCTGACTGTTCCCCAAACCTTTTCGAAGTTTTGGTGGTTGAGAATGCCAATATACTCTGCATGGTTGGCAAATGTGGTTAGCTGGTAACCCTGAAAGTTGTGATCGTGGTTGGCAAGGGCGTCTGTGAATCGGCGGATGATGGCTTTGGCAGTATCTGAAACAGAATGAACATGGTTAGCAAATTGCCAGCTTGTTGAACGAGATGGAAATACTTTTACCTCTATTTTTGGGTTGAGTAGATGGAGTGTATCCTTTTATGAGATACTCGTCGTATAGTGGCCGCATTGGCTCAAAGTCCATCGAGCCAGATACGTCTACCAATATCACGCTGTTGTCTGACGCAGTCTCTGGAACATCATAGGGTCGAAATGGCGGAGGCATAACTTGTTTAGAATAGCCTTCAGAAGTATGCTGTAGGTGGCAAGTGTCGTCCGCCGCAAAATACGCTGGGGGCGGCTCTACGGCAGATGCCATCCTTCGTCGGGCCATGTCTAGTGCGGAGATCATGTCGGGTTTGAGCCTCTGTCCGGCCCCGGCTCTGTGATTCAATACCCAGTATAGCCTCTCTTCTGCTGTATCGTCGTAGCCCCTCCAGGCTGGTGTGATGCCTCTCCACCCTGCACTTGCGTCCACCGTGAACTTGAGTGGGTTGGATATCTGGTTCGCCCACGCCACAGGAATGGGCTCAAAGTAGCCTGCCTGTAGCATATGAAGATATTGAATGGGTTTGAATTGACGGATTTGGGCGATTGTATTAGCCATCCCAACGTTGCTTTGGTAGGTGGCCACGATCTGTCGCCACTCGGCATCTGGCCATCTGCTATTTTCCTCCTGTATAATCTCGTCACGTAATTGTCTGCATTGGCCCAGCGCCGCTTCTAGCTTAATGGCTGCTCTCTCTTCGGCAGACTTGATTGAAAAGGCCTTCTTTAGCGTTCCGAATCTTGATGGTTTGCTAGATGAAGATGCTTCGCCGTTGCTATTGGCCGTTGCACTCGCTGAGCTTTGTTCTCCCTTTTTCTCGGACTTGTCGTAGGCCAGTACTTCATCCCCCCTTTTTGTTGATGTTGAAGAAGCTTCGCTGGCTAAAATTGACCGTGAACTATCAGGATTCTCAAGGTCCCAAATATTCATCCTTGGCTCCCTTGCATCGATGGCAGACTGAGCCTCCCCGTTGAGCTGTGCATTCAAGCTAATAGTCTGATGAACTGAAAGACTGTAATATCTGGCTATAGGACGCGCCATACCTATATAGCTCGAACGAAAGTTGCCATAGGGCGAGGTGACGCGCAGTTTATACGGATTCCTGGAATAGTAACCAAACGTTGTTTGGTAGCAGTCATGATATGACTTTTCACCTACAAATCTGTCAGTCGAGCCGATGAGCAGCCAAGGGCCCCTGAGAGCATCTAGCGTCTCTTACCCGGGTACATGACGGCTTCTGACCACATTTTCTGCACGCCAAGTCGTCGTGCCTTTAGAGCCATGTATTGGTGAATGTCACACCCACAGAGGAAGCCGTCCACATCGTGCTCTGGCTCAATGTCACTATTGAATATGCGGTGTGCTAGTTGCACCTTCTGGAGAATATTTTGCATTTCTTGCTGTGACTCATGAGACTGGAGTTCAGTAGGTTTAGGGGGGAGCACACGCAAACCTCATCTCTGGCACGTATCCTCGCTGCCTCAATTACTTTGTTCGTGTGTGTCCGTAGATGTTGATGGACGGTGTGTCCTCCGCCGTTGTTGGATGAACCATGTGATGGCGCATGATACGCCGGGGGCGCTTCGTCAACTGAGCCAGGGGCGACATTGGCTTGTTTGAGAGACTTGGTTTCGGGTTGTAAATATTTTCCCGGGTTATCGAGGTATTCCTCCACTGCTTCGTCTATGCTCGCCGCGCCCTTTGCCACAGACTGGAATTAGCAGCTGTGATTGCTGACCTCGACATTTGAGCAGTTATTGTTACCTCTAAAAAGGCCCACGCCTTGCCCTCGTCGGCATCTGGAACGCAGGAGATGAACTTGGCTATCGCGTCTTCGGAAGGCACCATGTTGTTGTAACAAAGAGTAACTGTGGAATTTGGACCAGAAGCTCTAGCAAGATAGTAAATTGAAAGACATTCAAGCAGTATTAATATGCGCGACTTGAATCCAGTTGCGCAATCATTCAGTATCGTTGGCTGGACGGCTAAATCGGCACATCAGCCACTTGCGTAACCTTCGGCTGTCGGAAGGATTTGGATTTATATCTTTACTAACGCGCTTAACGTATGGAATCTTCTTTAACTACAAATACCCCACTGTAAGCTAAGATTTTTAGCTATATAGACAAAGTAAGTGTGATGAACCGGGTGTCTATAGTAAAAATAGCTTTAGTACAAGCGTTTAGATCCATCAGATTTCCTTAACACTTAGTCAATTTCCTTTTTAAGGCTGTCCATCTCCAACGGTAACACCGTCCTACTTCCTGCTAGATAAACTGGCACACCTACACCGGACGCAAATACATCAGCCAAAGAGTTAGTAAGCAAATTCAAAAGCAAAGGCAGTATCCGTAGTAACCTGGTTAACAGGAAACGTCACGGATCCATCAGAGTACGGGTGGGAATACCATCCCAGGTCGATTGGGCTGTCAACTTCGGCCCACTGCTGATACTGCTCAACTGCAGGAAATCCATAAGTGTGAATATCCAAACTGCCGCTGGCTGCAAGGCCAAGGGAGGTCAGATTATCTAGAGTTAATTCCCAAGTCCCAGTCTTGACGCGTACACCCACAAGGACGCGTGCGAGGCCCCGGTCAGCTGTAGCATAGACATCCAGTGCAAGATCTGAAGACGGCGTGGTCCCATACCGGCTTCCAGTCATGTTGAGGTTGTAATATTTGTAAACCTGATAGTCGCCAACAGGGAAATAGCCCGTGGAGGTTGCGCTGTAATTGCCCAGGGAATCAGGCTTGCCAATGAGACTGGCCATGAAATCATGAAGTTGATAACCGCTGAGCCAGTTACCTCGCAGGCCAAAAGCATTGATTCTTTCAAGCTGAGCAATCCACCAGGCGGATCCAGAGGGAACCTGTTCTTTGAAGACTCCATACTCATTAATATTGATGGTGCGAGTAGGGAGGTTGTATTCTTTAAGATAACCAAGCAAACCAGCGTGGGCAGACAGCAAATCGCCGCCTCCGCCTTCCATGTGCCATGCATACTGGTCTGGAATGCTACCGTTGCGGGAAACGTAAGAGCACCAATTCGCAAACCAACTATTATTGATGGGTTCGCCAGCACTTGCAGGGCCAGATAGGAGCACTTTGGTTCCAAATTCAGCACTGCCACGGACGAGAATTATATTAGTACTTTCAAGTTGCATCAATTGTGATATGGTTTCCATTGACTCACCGGAATTTGTAATACGTGCGTCCCCACATCTCCAAGTACTGTTCTTGTGTACGCGCCCAGAATCCAGCGCCATCTGGCTCATTCCAAATGTCAACAATTATATCCTTGGTCATGCCATTGGCTGTCATATCGGAGAAGAGAGTAGCGAGATAGGAATCCCAGCTTGTCCAATCTCCGTCATCTCCAGGATACGGTGCTGATGAGTTTTGTGATCCATCTGCTCCCCAAAGGTCATGGATGAGAAACACAAACTGGCCTCCATGCTTGATGGTGGTTTGGTAATTAGATAGTGCTGACTTGAACCGATTCTACCCAACTTTGGGGTTAATATAATAGCCATTCGTTACTTTTACCATGCATATACTCATACCTTATAGTTGGTCAAGCCCCAGATCCATCCAAGTGCGGGAGCAGGCAGCTGGGCTCCACCGGCTCGTTCATATCGCCAACCAATGTCTCTGAAAAACTTATCCTATTCCGGAGTTGACAAACAGCTCTTCATAACGGATAAACCGAACTCAACTCAACTTACTGGAATCTGGTCCACGTTTTCAGGGAGACCGTATAAAGTTCCCGAAGCGAGGTGCTCTGGAGCTCCAGTATTATTGGCAAAGTTCACCACCGCTGCAGTTGCCGCGAGGGTTCCAGTGATGAACGCCGAGGATAGTAAAGCAGCTAGGTGCATTTTGTAGAGCAACCGTGAATTCGGTTGAGCACAATACTTTCTAGGTGGAAGAGGAAAGCAGTTGAAGGTACTCGCATGGTCAGAATTTATACGGCTGGCAGAGCTGGCTCGCCAGATCGCTCTTCTGACGCATCTGCTCGGGTTATTCTGCCGGTAGCTTCCTGAATAGGCAATGAATAAAAAATCATTGTAACGATCCTTGAGCTAATCGATGCTGAGGGGGTTTAGATCTGGGGTAAGCATAGCTTGCTAACGGGAGAAGGGGGGGCGGTGGATTCGGCTTCTTACAACTTCTCCGGGGAAGTGTCTGCACGGCGCGATCAAGTCCTCTTACGAATTGAGATGGAAGCGCTCCAATACGAATGCATCCCAGCACTCGCGGTTTGGTTGGGACAATTACTGGGTCTAACTATGGCGTCACGGCAAAAGTAATGAAGCCGGCATTAGTTGTGATAGTACGGATGCAACTCTTGTCGTGATGCTCCACCCCCACCGGAGCTATCGTAATGGAGGTCGGTTGACGAAAAAGTGCGGAGAAGCTCCAAGCTTCCGGGTCCTGCATCTTACGATGCCAAGCTCAGTATCTCAATTCAGCATTCCGTTAGTATTATTGGAGCGGTTACAAGATTCTGTGGCTTTGAACCAAATGCCAATAAAGAAGACACGCTGCATGGATAATCACTTATCTGGTACAAGAGATTGTCTACATGTTTATGCCTCTAATTGCCATCTATGTAGCTGGGGTCTGTGAGATGGGCAGCTTTGGTTAAAATTCACTTAGAATCTTAATTGAAGATCGTGAGATATGGTAAATAGGTAGACTATCATTCTATGGTACTGACTACTTCTAGAGGTGTCCCAAACCGATCGCGCGATTCAAAACTTTAATGTTTTCTGCGGATACCTACTCTCATATGGCCCTTCCCCCCGCGATTGTCACGGAGGCAGTACGGAATAAACCTAAGTTGTTGAACAGCTGGCGTTTCCTTCACAGTCGCTTTACCGAGGGGAACGAGGGGACCAAGAGACTCCTCTACTCTAAGGAATAATGCCGAATTATGTGCAGTCAAAGTAACGCATGGCTCTCCAAGTTGAGAGTCAGACGCCACTTCCTCAGTGATATTCCCAGCAGGATCCAAGACAAGGCTCTTGAAATGGTCTTCAACCCAGGGGTTATCAAAGTCTTCGAGACAATATATGAGTGGGCCTCTGGCAAGCGCTACAATGTCTTGGTTCGTGTATGGATGAGGTGTAATGAACCGTGGCTTGAGGGGAATATCAAGTTCAAACGTATTGTGTCTCTTGAGCCAGTCCGGAGAAAGGGTCAGATATCCTTTCTCAAGTACAGTTTCAGGCGTGCTAGGCGAAAGCTATATTTTCTCGTTAGATACTTGACTAATGTTGGCTTGAGTTAGCTTACATACCTTCCAGTCTGTCGCCCAACCTGGGATCCTTAGCCTGATAGTAGTCGCCACCTCAGAAGCATTTCGAAGAGCAAAGTTGATTTTACCATCCCACGGCCAATTGGACTTTTGCTCCAGTTCCACGGTAGTATCGCCAACGGGAATCTTGATGATTGCCGAAGAGTACAAATGCACGGCAACTTCAACCGATTTACTCTCTTCGTCAACTTTCTGAGACCACAAGTAACCTCCGATGTAGCCTAGAAGCCGGGCCATGTTTGGAGGGCAGCAAGCACATGTAAACCACTCGGCGCGTTTCGACAGATCCGTGTCCGTAGATGCTAACTGGTTAACATAAGTAAACTGCTTTCCGTTCACTGACATGCCAGTCAGCACAGCATTGTAGAAGCATAGTTCCATCACATCTGCAAACTTGGCATCCAGATCCAGCTAGTCCCCGTCAGTACATGTATTTGCGTGGGCAAGATGTTGCCAATTTACCTACTTGAAGCATTCGCTCGGCAAGCATCATGACGCCAATTCCGGCACACGTCTCAGCATAGCATCCACCCTCATCGGTACCAGACGGCAGAAAATAGTCGATTCCGAACCCTTCCCATTGTTTCATCGCGCCAATTCCTCCCGTTAGATACATTTTCTTGTCCACCATGTTGGTCCATAGGCGGGCCAGCGCATTCCGTAGGGCGCCCGTGTCACCCGTATTGTCAATCCGGACAAGGTCGGCTACGGCTGTCAGAAGATACATGGCTCGCACACTGTGCCCCTCGATTGTTTCTTGTTCGATAATCGGCTTATGGGCTTGTTGATACCTGATGTTTGATTTCAGCAACTTGCGGTTCTGTGAAAAAAAAGGGAAAAAAAAGGGCAGGTCATCTCACCAGAAACTTCTTTCTTCGGTCCAATAGGCGGGGCGTTCGTGCTCGCTTTCTCCCCGGAGTTCTGCTTCCACATCGTAATAATGACGACCGTCTTGTCCGTGCGGGTTTCCACGCTCCCTGATGAAATACTGCGCCAACGCTCGATGTCGAGCATCTTTCGTCTTGTCGAAAAGACGGAGGAGAGCAAGCTCAATCTCTGGATGACCGGGATAGCCATGCTTCTGATCTGGGCCCGGGCCAAAGGTTTTGCATAACAAGTCGACGTATTTGAGGATTGGTTGTAGCAACAATTCGTTTCCGTAGTAATCTTGGTGCGCGAGCGCAGCTTCGATCAAATGTCCCGCATTGTATCTTGGCTCGCCATTAGTTATTTTCTACCCCGGGTTGGGAAGGCGTTGGGAAACGTTACAACTCGTGAAGATCCCTCAGATTGGTGAATCGCCCCTTGGGATCAACGACGGTAAAATGGATATTCAGATATCCATCCTCCTGCTGAGCAGATCTGATCATTTCGACCAGCTCTTTGACAGCTGCATCAATCTCGGCATTGTATTTCCAGCTGAGGAAATAGCAAGCCCCTTCTATCCACTTGGCAACATCCGAGTCCCAAAATAAATGATTTGGCACAGGCCACACGTTCGGCTTGTCGGAGTACGAAGGGTGCCAGTTCAACTTGAAAGCTTCATATCGACCCGTTTCCTTCAAGACGTTTAATTGGTACAGTAATGTATTCGCATACACAACCTGTCGCCTTCGAGATATAAACGACGGCGACGAAAAGGTCGTGCTGACGAACGCTTTCTGTGGATACGCCATGGCTCAATTAATTGTGTGATTTGTTCAGCGAATCATGCTCTGACCGTCAAACGATGTTCCGCCAGGACATGCAGTCGCTCAAAAAGCACGACCTCGCATGTATTTAACCCGACAGGTCTCTTATGCAAGGGACACATAATACCAGCATGGTGGGTACATGATGTGTAGTTGTTCACCCCCACCGGTGTGGCAAGCGACCCTCTCCATTCCCTGGCTGCCGTGAGGGGTGTGCTGTGAGGGCTTCCAATCAGAATCTACGGAGCTGAAGCCGACTTTTATAGATATGGCTACATGTCTATTGTCATCATGTGTTATCGAGTTGTTAGGGACCATTGTACCTGGACGGGCGTGAGAAGAGCCTCCACGGAACATGGTATCGGCGGCATTATGCCATGGATGTACATGTACCGTGTCCCGCAACACCCTGTTCTGTTTCGAGGCTTTGATTGCCAGCTTCGAGCATACATCAATCGTAGTCGTTCGTGGATGGCTGGCTGGCTTGCTACGAGAACAGAGAGCGAGAGAATGGGCGTGCTTGTCCGGCAGCGGAGTCTTACAGTCCTCGTAGCCTGAAGCTGGACAGAATGGATAAGAGTTTCAGAGGACCGCTGGACAACAGCCCACCGGTCCGGTGGCCTGCCCCCACACATGCCGGGTGCCCCAAGCCTTTCCCCAGCTTTTCCCCAGCTTCCCTAGGTCTCCCCCACCGGGACTCTGCATGCCCTTCAACATGGTGCATAAGGTTCCAAATTCGCGTTGACCTCAGAGATAGTACGGGGATCCGAGAAGTATATGTATATTATGGAGAATTGTTACCCTCTTCCCCACGTTCCAATCGCCTCTTCATTAAGAGAGAACACAGCGGTTGAGTCCCAGTTCCAGCTACGTGCACGTTCAGTATGGCATCGGGAAACGACCTGAAGATGGAGTCGGTCGTTCCCACCGAGGAGGAGCTCAAAGGCTTTGACCTCAACAACCCCGAGATTGTCCAGCTCATCGATCACGCACAGCAGAGCGACGCCGCGGATCGTCTGTTGACGATTCGTGAGGCTCTGAGCAAGTACAAACGAGCCGTGTTCTGGGCCATGTTTTTGTCTACCAGCTTGATCATGGAAGGATACGACTTAGTTATTGTGAGTAGCATTTTCGAATCGCTTGTCTTAACCGTTCGAGCTTAGGAAAGGTTCCGCTGATATCCAGAACCTAGATTACCTCTTTCTACGGCCAGACTCAGTTTCAGGACCGGTTTGGTCAGGTTGATCCTTCTACGGGGAAAAAGTACATCTCTGCCCCCTGGCAGTCTGGCCTGTCCAACTCGTCGCTTGTCGGTCAGCTGGCCGGTCTAATAGTCAACGCATACGCTCAAGATCGCTTCGGATGCCGAGCGACCATGATGGCTTTCATGGCATGGATGGCAGTGATGATTTTCATTCCCGTGTTTGCACCCTCCTTGCCCGTTCTGGCTTGGGGAGAGGCCATGTGTGGTGTTTCATGGGGCGTTTTCCAAGTATGTCTCAATTTTGCCTCTAGAAAGGGTATCCTAGCTGATGCAAACCGTTGCCAGACGCTTTCCACAACATATGCTTCCGAAGTCGTTCCCACCGTACTGAGACCCTACGTTACTGCATACGTCTGTATGTGCTGGGGAGCAGGTATTCTGCTCTCCTCAGGTGTCGTCCGAGCCGTGGCAGGCCTCAGTGGCAACATCGCCTGGCGACTGCCTTTCGCCCTTCAATGGGTCTGGCCGATCCCGCTCTTTATAGGCGCCTACCTTGCTCCCGAATCTCCATGGAATGCCGTTCGAAGAGATAAATCCGAAGAAGCAAGAAAAGCACTCAAGCGTCTCCGTACCCCATCCCCAGAAAGCGACTTCGAGATCGAAGCCACACTGGCCTACATCCAGCACACCACAGCCATCGAAAGGGCAGAGACTGCCTCGGCAAGCTTCATCGAGTGTTTTCAAGGAACGAATCTTCGCCGTACTGAAATTGTAAGCCATCACGCCTCTCATGTTTTGCAACATAAAGCTGACGTCTACACGTAGAACTGCGTTGTTTGGGCGGCACAAATCCTCTGTGGTAACGCTATCCTGGGCTACTCCGTTGTCTTCCTCGAAGCCGCAGGCTTTTCCGAACTTCAAGCATTTGACCTCAACATCTCTCTGTCTGCTTGTTACATCGTTGGTGGCATCATCTGCTGGTTCATGTTCCCGCACGTGGGCCGAGCAACCATCTATATGGGCGGTTTGGCGCTGATGTTCTGCTGCCTCATCGCGATCGGTGGCCTCGGTTTCGCCTCAGGCAAGGGCGCTGAGATGGCCATTGGTATCTTGTTGGTCTTTTCGACGCTGATCAACATGATCACAGTCGGTCCTGCTTGCTATCCCATTGTGGCAGAAACGCCATCTGGACGCCTGAGGTACAAGACCATTGTCATTGGCCGTTTCGTGTATAACCTAACGGGTATTTTCAACAATTCCGTGACCCCCCGCATGATTGCTGCGACCTGTAAGCTTTCTCATTTTCTTTCCCTCCATCTCGATAAACTCTGTGTAAAACATTGATCAACTTTGGCTAACACCCTTGATGATAGCCTGGAACTGGGGAGCTAAAGCTGGTCTTTTCTATGCAGGCACAAATCTTCTCTGCAACATCTGGTGCTGGTTCCGCCTTCCCGAGACCAAGGACCGCACATTTGGTGAGATCGATCTGCTGTTCGACAACCACGTTCCTGCGAGGAAGTTCAAGTATACCAAAGTTAATCGTAAGCCTTTTTTTTTTCCCACCCATGGCATCACTTCTTATGAGAAAGATCTCCAATCCTAACGCAGAAACTACAGAATTTGCCCACCAAAGCGAGTATCGCGAAAAGGCAGACATTATTAGTGATGCCGAGCACATTGAGGTGGAGCAGGGTCCTATTGTCCACTAGTTACCGAGCAGAGTTTCGAGTTCGAGCTTGGAACTCATCGAAGCAGGTGTGAGAATGGGATTTAATTTCAGATTGCGATATCGGGGTAGCATTGTATTTCTAAACTTCCAATGACATGTTCTCTTAGCAGACTTCTATAAGAAGTGTCAAAGTCCGGACAATCCAATGACTATATCCCCAGCATTTTAAATCCATAAGCAGCTTTCTGCCCTCCAGTAGCACACGACTAGGACCCTTTGGGCTGCATAGATTTCCAACGCCTGTGACATTTGCACGAATAGACGCTCCTCTTTTCACAAACAACTGCACAAGCTCATCATCAGCAGGCCTATCCAATTGCATGGAGGTGGGAAATGGAGATCCCGCATCTTCGTCACTCTGGGGAGAATGGGAACCCTCTATTGGCCTAGATGTGTGGGGAGCAAATGTGCCGTAAGCCCACATTGCAAGGGTAGCAAGAAACACAGCTGACGGTTCGTAGAAGCCATCTACTGAATAACGACGAACATGCCAAAACGAAACTCCAGCATGGATCATGGCGAGCCTCGCCTTATATTGATCTTCCATGGCCCATCGTCGTATATGGGTTCTTGCTTCAGTAATTTGTTCATCAGTCTCCGGTTCCCGTTCCCTGGTCATTAAAAGAGCCAATTGTACTATATGTCGGAATGGTGTGAGTAAAACTACTCGAGCAAGGTGAAGATGAAGGACCGTTGGATGTTCCATCCCACCTGCGGCACCAATGACACTGTTTGCGTGCCAGTGGAGAACATCGAGGCAGTCACAAGCGGAATTCCTCCATCGGGAATATGTATGAATTTCCGGAAGCCAGACAGGACTCGACATCTCTTTGGACTTGATGGCTTGCTGTTCCGCGGCAGGGCTCCAAAGGGTAAGTGGCTGTTTGAAGTAGGCTTCTACTTCCCAAGTTCGGCGAAAAAGAGCGTGGATGCAAAGAATTCGACTGAATTCGCCCGTTGAAGACTGGAGTCGTTTCTCGACGTACAAGATCTGAATGACTTCATGCAATGATGGATTCTCTGAGTTTTCAAAGTTATATTTGAACTAAATTCAACTTGGGGGAGGGCGGGGGGGACTCACTTGTTGAGACGCTGTAGAGCTGTCGCCAATCGAGAGCCGTGCTTGCTTCCCACAGAACCTCTTGACATGGTACAGGAACTCTGGCATCTTCCAAAGATAGAAGAGGGCGCACCTGGAATTGAAATGACCACATACAATCTAGTAGCTGAGATATATATATTTAGTCCAAGAAAAATCGAAAAAGGGATGCTGGAACGTACCCATATGGTGTAGCCAGTTCTTCGGCGGCTCTCCGCACAACACCACGCCTTCCAGTCGGAGGCTGCTTGGTCGACTGTATGGCTTCTCAGTAATTGGTCTTGGTGCTCTGTATGGTCGACCCATTCTGTCTCACAGAATGCAACCAAATCGATCCTGGAGGCCTTGGCCCGCTCAATCAACTGCTGAGCTCCGCAGTACATCATTCCGATACAGCTTAGCAATCTAACTTGCGTAAAGACAAGTCTCTCGATACTTGCATTATGACCTGTTTCCGACTGGAGAATTTATTGCTGTCAGAGTCTGATGATTGGGGAATGTTACAAGCAAAACTCACAACCATGTTTATAGCACGCCGCAGAAACTCATGCATGGCCACGACAAGAACTTGGACATGTTCAAGTTTAGCATACTGACTTCCAATTGCAGCCATTGCTAGTACGAGTAGCCAGTGAGAGTTCAAGGGATTGAAAGTCGCCGGATGGATAAATGGCAGAGTAGGCTGGAAATGTTCGGTATAGAGGCGAAGAAATAAACCCACTGACTCTAGTGATGGAAAATCAGCAGAATGAAAAGGGGGAAAGTGCGATGATATTATACACGTTTGATTAAAAGCATGCAATATATCCCTGTAGATCTCGATAGGAATCTGCTGATTCCCCGATGATGAGGTATTGACACCGTCGTGAGCTCCGTATTCACAGCCGGGGAATCGGTATTTGTTATGGATAGTTTCCGGTCCATCAACGTTGGTGACCTGGGCATAGGTAACTGGGGATTGATGAGCAGATTGATGTAATGCTTTGCGTATACGAGGCAGTCGTGCGCCATCTCCGTCGACATAGTAGTAACCGACCCCTTTGCTATTGGAATTCTCCGGGGCGATGATCCCTTGGTTATTACTGAAAGGAGATGTATTTTCATTCACATTTAACGCCGCACTACCAACATCAGGGCCGCTCATTGATCGTCTTTGGGATATTTGCGCAGGGCCAGCGTAGCTACCTGTAGCTTGCGGCGGTGATTGCCCAGAATCGAAATCGAAATCCGGCATCCAGTTGTCAGGCAGCCAATTGATAGACGACAGACGGTTATGACGCCAAAATCTGGGTTCTCGTCGCCTTGGAACTTGTGTGGTATTATTCGCTATGCTCGGTTGCGAAGCTGGCTCCCCCGAGGACCAGGTTTGGTGAGCTTCAGAGCCTGCCCTTTGCTGAAATTCTAGCAACGAATCTCGCAGAAAGGGCTGGGGAGGTAGATTAGTGGGCGTATCAGGTGATTGACCCAGTATATTATCATGAGAGCAAAGAGATGTTCGAGGTTGTGCTGCACTCTGTGGACTGCGCCCCGCGGATTGAAAACCTGTCGTCTCCATGATGGGCGCAGTCATGACAGTTCGATTGGAGTCGAAACTGCGCTGAGAAACAAATGGGTTGAGCTCCTCATGGCTTCCACCCGCATTCGTAGGTGAATGGGAGATATGAGGCCATGATTCTGACGATTCTTTAGAGTTGGTGGTGGCTGGATTCATCCCGAGGTGCTGCCCACTGTTCAACTCACCTGCCTGCTCATCGGGCGGTGTTACGGAATCTCCTTGCATACCATTGCCACCTACATCGGCTCTGGCATTGGTTAAAGGTGGATAATTGCAATTGATTGACCTCTTTGCACAAGCAGCACACGGATTATCGCCACTGCACCTTCTACGCGCTTGTGCACAGGCAAGGCAAGCCCGGGCACCCCTCCGGAATGCGCTCGTCTTTGGTTCTTTGTGAAGCCGTTCATGGCGCCGTAAAGCATCGCTGTCCGAGAACATTGAAGTCAGCCGATGTGTTTCCAGAAGCATGGGCCTGGTTCGGATGAAGAGAGTGGGACAAGTCAAGACAGAAACATTGAAATCATGCCATCTACATGTACAGACCCCCTGTAAAAGCCTTTCTGGCAGTAATCGCACTTGAGAGAACGTTTATCCGAGTGGCTCCTTGAATGGCGAGTCAAATGTTCAACTCGTCCAAACGTTTGTTGGCAGACTGGGCATCGGTGTCTTTTCTGCTCAGCATTCATGTTCTCTCGGTGACTGGTTTCAGCGGTGGCGGCACTCATGGTTGCTTCTCGTGTTGCAGTGCTACGGAACAGCTTCAACCTGAACTTGGGATTTCATCCGTGAAGGGTTGGGTTCATTGAGGAGCTGGAGCTGATAACTTCAAGTTGCTGTATACATATTTTGCTACGAATAAATGCTAAAAGACACCACGGACGATACTGGTTTGAAAACATGCTGGATGCTCACGTGGTTTCCTTAGCACAGTCATCCAGGGGCAGTTAGTGGCGCGCAGCTGTAAATCTCAGTGAATAAATCGGTCTAAGAGAACATTGGAACCTTGGAATATGAACCGCTTGTGTCAATCGGACAGCTCGATGAAAGAATCCGAGTTCCTGAGTTCCTGATTTTCTTCGAGAAAAAGAAAAGTCATATCCGGCTATGGCGGTATTTGCGATCGTTTAGACCAAACCCTGAGAGTATGAACTTTGGGACACGGGCTTCAATAATCGCGTCAATGGGCGTTCTTTGGGTCGCTGTCCCTGCAAAAATACCTATATGTAGTCAACGAAACAACGACATCCTCTAGTGACAAAGGAATCGACACGCATCACCAAAACGCCTGGAGGAAATGTGGCATTTGATTCGTTTCTTGTACTAATCGTAGTAACCTTGACGCCGCCGCGTAGAAGGACCTTGGTGCAGCTACAAGACTTGAAGCGGAAGTAGCCGCTCTACGCGTTCATGTTTGAAAGGATCCGAGTTGTGAGACATTGAGTGAGTGAGGCGTTGGCATGCGGGCACTCGGCGGAATTGATGCCTTGTGTGACTGTATTTTCTTCCAAATCTCATGCTTGATGCTGCATCAAGCGTGGCACAGTGTTACACAATATGACTTGGCCAACTTGCGACTCATTGTGTCCCCAGCTTCATAAACTTACAGACCATCAACGGTTCAATATTGCGAATGTTACCATTGTAGTTATCAGCCGTGTTTGACAATCCCGTGTCCGCGGCCATGCTTACGAACGTGGGCAGAAATTTAAACATGTCTCACCTTGTCTCACATCACTCTCTCCTATTGTGTACATGAATGATATATGAGGAGCTCGCCATGCCAATCAATCGGTTATGGGGACGTAATACAATTCAATCTTGGCAGTGGTCTGAGTCGCTTAAGAGGCTCTCTCCTGGTGCTTCTTCTCTCTCGTTACTCTATGCGCCAGTCATAGACAGAGCCATCGTATTCGCCATGGTTCATCTTTACTACTGGCTGGCAGCCTCTCTCGCCGTGTCGGCCTCAAATCTACATTCCATCACTAGACATCGCCTCCAACTCATTCCGCCTCCAAGCAATGATCCGTTCTATGCCGTGCCTGGGAATATAGACGCATTTGCTCCCGGCGACATAATTAAGCATAGAGAACCGCCTTCGCGGATTTCCGCTTTTGGATGGACTCCGACGCATGTGCAGAAAGCCTATCAGATTCTATATCGGACAACAGATAGCCAGAAGAACCCTACTTCGGCTGTCTTGACGGCTCTTATACCTCCTGACGCTGACTATAATAAGGTGGTATCTCTGCAAATGGCTGAGGATTCTGCCACAATTGACTGCGGTCCATCCTATACAATGCTCCTTTCAGCGCAACAAAATCCACTGCTCACTTCCAATATTACTCAGCTTCAGTTGTTAGTCGCAGAGACGGCGCTCGCTAAGAAATGGATCGTCATTGTACCGGATCACGAGGGACCAAAAGGGTCATTTACGGCAAGCAAAATGACAGGCCATGCAATTCTTGATGGCATTCGAGCTGCGTTGCAGTCAAATCACATCACGGGAATTGGATCGAATCCGAAGATAGGGCTTTGGGGATACTCTGGAGGAGGAGCTGCCACTCAAATAGCAGTGGAGATGCAAGAATATTATGCACCCGAATTAGAGATTGCCGGTGCCGCCATGGGAGGACTCTCGAGCTTGACAAAAGCGAGTGACATCTTCAGCATCAACAAGGGGCCGAGTGCGGAACTCATACCAGCGGCGCTGCTTGGGCTGGCCAGTCAGCATCCGGAGCTGCAGAAATCGATTGATCAGTCTCTGAAGCCTGAGTGGCGAGAGTATTTCTACACCCCGCTGCACCAGTGTCTGCAGGAGAGCACGTTGCTGTTTTCGTACCAAGATGTTCTGGGCATGTTTCATAATGAGTCGATACCAGCATTGACGGCAGAGCTTACGAAGGCATGGGATGATGAAACTGAACACAGGGCATCCAAGATTAAAGCTCCGCTATACGTGTACCAGAGTGTTGTCGATCACCTCTCCTCCATCGAAGGTATAGACGCTTTGGTGCGCAACTATTGCAATCAGGGTTTCAATGTACATTACGAGAGGGCCAACTCGCCAAATTTGAGTCATGTCAAGTATGGTATTCTCGGGGTTCCGGGAGCGGTATCGTGGTTGCAGGATCGGCTTGATGGGAAAGAGGCCAGCCGTGGATGCTTGTATCATACGGATGCAACTTCAACGCTGGATCCAAGTATGGCTGCCTTGTATCCTATGAATATTTCTTACGCTTTATATGGAGTTGTTAGCTCTAGTGTATAGTCGACAATTAATTCGTCTTTGCTGGTTCATGATATGACGATCGTAGAGTGGAGATGTAGGTGCTTACTGTTCTCGCTTACACTCTTCTTCCTGTCAAGCCATTGCGCAAATGGACAAAGCACAAGAACATAGAGTTCTATATGTTTCATTATTGTTGCGTTGGAGTGAGAGGACTTTTGATACAGCATAACGTGTATGAGAGGAGGCTGATCCGAGCATAACGGGTTGATGCGTTATGTTAGTCTGCGGATGTGACAGTGAATATCGCAATTTTTGTTCCACAATAACATCTCTGCGATACCTCCACCGGTGGATGAGACAGCGGAATAACTATCAAGTGGTGTTATATAACGCGAACCTAAGCCGTTACCGTTATCCCACGGCCGTCATGTCGTGAGAAAATTCACGCGCGGAATTCCGCAGGCGGCGCAGGTCTGTGATGACATCGTTTTGTCAGCGCTTTATCGCCGAAATAGTGCGGCGGAATTCCGATTAAGTATTATGGACCAAGAAGTAAATGCACATGCTGAAAGTCGCGGCCCGCGGAAGAAGACAAACACATACTATTGTCGAGTTATGCTACGTCGGAGACCCCAGGGCCGTCATGCGCTCCCGATGGGCATATATGTACTGCGTAGGTAGTTAAATAGGTAGACTTAATAGAAACAAATCCAGTTCTAGTTCTACTCAACAATTGGCCTTCTAAATCATTATAACAACTTCATTCCAATACCTCTTCCACCATGGCATATAAGACTACAGAGTTTGGCGATTATGTTGACCAAATTCTGGTCAAAGCCTTCTTTCAGCCCGACGATGAGCTATCCCTAAAGACTATTGGCGAGTATTTTGCTTCTGATTTCCAAGCTAAGTAGGTTCTCTTTCACGACCTAAGCCTTTTCTTTCGTCTCTAACGATGATAGCATCAACGGCGGTCCCATTCCTGGCGATGCTTACAAAGCAGCCATTGTCTCCTCCCGTGCCAAATCGATCTTCAAGGTCGTCAAGGTTGAAGAGATTCTTGCTAGCCACGATGCGGATAAGGCTAAAGGAGGATCAGTGGCTCACCATACCGTGTTTTCGGTTACCGACAAAGAAACTGGCGTTGAGAAGCAAGAGTCTACTCTGACGATTATCACTTGCGCCGAACAGGACGGAAAGGTGGTTCTCAAGTCATTGACTGAGGTGTTCCATGAATAGGGTAGATTAATGTAATATTAGTCTGTTTCATATAGTATCAATAGATAAGGGCAATCAAGATTAAACAGGTGCAATTATTACTATCTAACATGAGATTCCCTATACATGAGATTCCCTGCTGAGGATATGCCCAAGACAAAATTGTTTCTGATCTCGCTGAGACTAAACCAAAGCTTCACTCATTCCCCTACCTAATTTTCTGAAAGATACAATGAGCGGCATGTAGTGAGAACAAATCAGCTCTCTCTCAGCTGTCTAATCGAATGAGCCCTGCCGTTAAACCCTCACTTATTCCGTCGGATCATCCAAGTCCAAAACTTGTCGTGTTGTCTTCGTACACATTCCGGTAAACTCTTCATCTTCCATTCCCTTTTCCGCCGTATACCTTAGTCGAAGGACGCTTTCAATCATACGTCGCAGCCCTTCTAGTCCATCCCGTGGTGTAATTTCCAGCTTGTTCCCATCTCGCACATTGTAGAGTATGATACGGGGTATCTGACCGGACCGAGCAGCCAATAAGTACGCATAAGTACATGCCTGTACGATATGCTCGTTGGAAAGCCGTGAGACAAACTTGATCTCCCATACAGATTCTACGCTTTCAATTTCGCCATCTTCTGAAATGGTGGGAGCGGTGACGACATCGGCTCGACCATGAAGGAGCGTTTCCCTCTTGTCTACAACAAGGTATCGTTTGACGCGAACCTCGAATTTGAGATTAGGAACTGAATCCCCAAGCTCATTTTGCAGTCTGTTCTGCGCAATAACAAGATCCTCGATTTTGATCCAGTTGAAATCATGATTTTTCATCTGGACGTAACGCGGTAGGTAGCCCGAAATGCGAGCTTGATATGCACAAGCGCTCCTACAAAGCCAAGAAATATGCTCATGTGTATTGACCGAGGGTCTGTCATCGGTGACCTGGTTGTTAGAGCCAAACAGTGTTGCTGCCCCCGTAATAGCATGCTCAAATGCTGCTAGAACCACGAGAGCATTTATGTCACCCACAGCCTCGTAGAATCCCTTCACTGGATCCGAGCGGACAACATCCCGCATATGAATATGCTCTTCCTCGGCTAGAGACTCTGACAGCTCTTCAATACACAGATCACGGTGAATAATCTCGTCAAGGCGTTCACCCCGGACATATCGTGCCATGTCTGTGACATTGACTTTGGCAGGTAGAGCAAGCCCAAATTGCAAAGCTCGGCCTGGTGCGTTGGGAGATGCAATTCCGGCCTGTTCGGATGTCATGTTGATGACCTCGGCTGTTTTGTATAAATTATCCACAGACACAAATGGCATCAATTTCTCGTTCTCATCATGGACCAAGACAAGTTGTTCCACTGCACGGGTCAGAGCGACAAACACTTCGTTTGGGCAGGTGTTATCCGGAAGATCCCGGCCAAGAAACCTGAAAAAGGAAGAGTCTATGTCCAATAGAATGACTAGATCTCGCTCTCTACCCTTGAACCCGTGAATAGTAGAGATGGACAACTTCCCTTCCAAGGTCTTTTTATCTACATGGCTGTCATAATCGATGGGTTCAGCAATTGGTATGTGATATTTCTTCTTCAGAATATTGACCAAGTTGATCAGAGGCCAATTTTTCCGTACTGATGGTGCAATAATGGCGCTATTTTCGGCGCCATATTGGTTGATCATAGCGGATAGTTTCTCGGCCAACACACCGATGTGAGGAGGGTTGTATCTAAAGACGATAGGCTTGGGGCCAGATTTTGAGCTGGCAATATACGAGTCTCCCCCAAGAAAGGTTTTGTTGATGAACTGAGCCGTTTCATTGGACAATCGGAAGCTTTCACTCAGGGAAAGCCTAGCAAAGGGATGAGAGCTGAGAGAACTCAGCAACTCGGGGGCTAGAGTGAGATATCGATGATCGGCACCACGAAATCGGAAGATGGACTGCCGCTCATCTCCGAGAGTGACGAGTAGGGCAGGTCGACCACCCCTCTTCCGCGTGTTTACCCGAATAAAACAGATGATCGCCCAATATAGGAGGTAATCACAGTCTTGGAATTCGTCCAGTACAATGATGTCGAAAGGCTCAAAGTCCCCTTCTGGGAGCTCATTACTGGATACTGCTTTTTTTACTTGTTCTAACAACTTGACGTCGTCGCGTATAACGGTCCCGAAGAGCAACCTGGCCATTCTGTGTATGGTAAAAACCTTTGCATTGCCATGTTGTTTCAGGCGACGTGCATTCTCAAGTTGAAGAATCTTGGAGTAAACAGCAAAGGCTATTCGTAGGTGCGGATAATGAGCTGCAATAGCCTCTGCCATGGCCGTTTTGCCTGAACCAGGTCGTGCTGATACAACAACATTTTGCTCAGCACAAAGCTTCACAATATTTTGTTGCTCAGGGGATAAATTAAACGAGGGCTTCTTTTTGTGTTGTCGAAATAGGCCGTGGCTGAATGTCGTAAAGCGAGAAGGGCTGTGGATACCGGCTGGTCGGAGCTGATGTGTTGTCAATGATGGTGTTAGTACTACTCAATCTTGATCATTTCTGTTACGTACCGGCGCTTTAACGGCGAATGATGATGGCTCTGCTCTTATGGCTAGACGCCGAGCTAAAGGCGACAGCAAAAACATCGTGACTCGCGATCCGTTGATGCCCACAGCAATACGAATATGTCACTGGGATGCCTTGGATCTTAGGATAAAGTATGAGACGCTAGACTTCGAAATGTTGCATACACCAAGGCAATTATAATCTGGAGACCAGAATTCACTGGAAAGTTTGAGAAGCAAACGAACTAGACGTGAATGAGGTTTCGTCTAGGCATATTGGATGATCAATTCACCGCGTCTGTTGCATTCACCTGTCGGGGTGAATACATATTATCAGCTACACCAAATAAAGCGGTGAATCCTCATGCACATTGTATTTAGTAACATAGTGTTGACGGCAGCGAGGTTCCTAATGTTTGTTGCATGAGTGAATGGCCCCCCCAAAGGGGCGTTTCTCTAACTACCCCCCCTTCTCAACTTCAGACTGTAGAGCTTCTTGAGGCGAATTCTGATATACGTTATGAGTAGTGTTATTGTTCCTCTCTACATAACCTATGAGTTAGCAGTAAATAAATGGCAGTCTCTTTTTCTTGACTATAATAAATAAATCTCGATTCATAGTAGGTATCACAAACACTATGGGTATTCACTTTGTGCGATACATAGTATGATGATAGTAAATTGTTGTTTTCTATATAGTATAACTCCCAAATTCCAGTCGCCAAGCGAAAAAGTGGAAAGATGTGGTCTGTAGTATCGAGTTGTAGTTAGATAGCAACATTCACACGGGATGAACTTAACCCGTATCCACATCATGCATTTACCCATCACAATGTCTCTTAGGAGACCTTCAAAGTTATTATATAGTCTACTGGAGGCCATGGGTAGTCTAAGAAGAGGTTGTATAAAAATCTCCGCATTAGTGCGGAGCGGAGCCTCCATGTCATGGTATTAACAAATCGGAACGAAGTGGAAGGGGAAATCGGACATTTTCCCACATAATAAGAGGTATGATTAGACTATCTGACAAATTTAGTGTATGCGAGATTTCTAGCGCTATGAATCATATTTGCGGACTTCTATATATGGTCTGGTGCGCGTAAGATTCGAGCTTGCGGAATTCCGCACCCAAAAAGTCACACTCAATGAATCTTTCCGGGGTCCTACCATGTTGTCAATGAGGGACCTCATAACCAATACAGGTTTCTATTCACGGAGACGACATTTTTTTTTTTTTTTTTTTTTAGAAATGTAGCTTGTAGTTGTATGGGGTTGCTAGATAGCCGAGATTCTCCGCCTCTCCACCGATGGTATGCAAACCTTCAAATGTCTTTTTATATATAGGTATGGCTCTGACAGTCTACTTCGGCCGTATCATCTTCTAACTTACTTTCATTCAATACAGATAGTCTCTCATCCCTTACTCCCGAATCTAATACCTGCAACACATACTCTCATACACTCTCAACTTATCCACCATGGCATCATCTGAGGCACAGACTATGCTAGCAGTGTATGCGGCCAAAGGTGATAATGAAAACCCTCTAGCCGGTCTCAAAGTTGGCCAAGTACCCTTGCCCAAGGTTCCAGAGGGTTGGAAACGCGTCAAAATCGAGGCCGCAACTGTCAACTGGCACGACGTTTTTACCCTAAAGGGCTTTGGCATGCACAAAATCCCTTTTCCGATTATTATAGGCTGCGAGGGTGTTGGAACTCTTGAAGATGGATCACGAGTCGTGATTTATCCCGTTATGATCTCACCCGGATATATTGGAGACGAGACAAAGGATGAAAAGCGCAATGTCTTGTCAGAAGTTCGAGATGGTACCCTGGCGGAATATGTTGCTGTCCCACCGGCCAACCTTGTGCCTCTACCCAAGGAAATCGACCCGGTATCAGGCTCTGTGCTTGGAATTGCTTGGCTTACTGCCTATCGTATGCTCTTCACCAAGTCCGGACTGCGACCTGGCCAGACTATGCTTGTGCAAGGCAGCTCGGGCGGTGTTACCACGGCTCTTATCCAGCTTGGTGTCGCTGCAGGAATGCGTGTTTGGGCCACTGGTCGCACTGCTGAGAAAAGGAAGCTCGCAGAGTCTCTCGGCGCTGAGAGAACGTTTGACTCTGGGGAGACGCTTCCCACGCAAGTCGATGCCGTGTTCGATACCAGCGGCACTGTGACTTGGAAGCATTCAGTTGCCTCAGTCAAAACAGGAGGTACAATTGTGGTTTGCGGTGGTCACGGCGGCTTTGAACTGCCTACGGATGCATTCCGTCTATTGGTTGATCAGCTTAGCATCCATGGAGTCTATGCAGGCACGTTGGATGAGTTTAGAGATCTTATTTCGTTCGTGGCGGCGAAAAAGATTAAGCCTTGTATCGGGAAAGTTCTCCCGCTATCCGAAGGTTTCGACGCCGTCAAATCAGTGCACGAGGGCAGGACTCAGGGTAAGGTGGTTTTGACAGTGGGTGACGTTGCCGTATGAGGATGATTACTTTGTGGACATGAATGTTATTAATCGGGCGGACATAAGTTTGGCACTCATTCTTCTTTCATAGAAAAGTAATATCTGAGGAGAATACGGGAAATTTATAACAAATCCTTGATACATCCTGATAAGCGGGGATTCTATACATTGCAAACCATGGCCACGCGCGTCTAGTCTGTAGGCGAGAACAGTGAAAACTGAGAATCGGAAGGTGCTAAACTTGCCATCCAAGTCTCATCTGTGAATTCCCAACTGTTGTGTTGGATTTGATGATCCCAGGCATTCTAGCAGAGTTAGTTACGGCTCTTTAAAGGACGGAATGTTCTGGGGAGATGTGATATATGGAAACGGGACAGAAATGTCAGAAAAGGGCCTACCCAATCAAACCCTTCTGGGTTACTCATCATGTCCTCGATCGCCATCGATGTCGGCTCTGCCATTCTGCTGAGGTCTGGGTCCGCTAATTGCTTGCTGGCCTCGTCTGCCTGTGTTTCGCTAGAGAGGAACATTTGAGGCTGGCTGTTTTCCAAGGGGAGACGTCCAGTGTCATCTACAAAGTGTTACTAGTATTGCATGGCTCGAAGCCCGAAAGAGGATATGGAACGACATACGATCAACATTACGCAGCCTCGGTCTTTGATCTTCCACTGGCTCCCCTCCTCTGTCTCTAGAGTCTGGATGGTTTCTCTTCGCACTTTGAAGCATTAGCGCCAGCGCTTTGGATGCCTTGCGAGCCTCCGTTGATGTTTCACTGAATGCGATCCAAATGCTGTACGGGGTCTCCAATATTTTTGGACAGTTCTTCTCGGCTTTTGGGTGTCGAACTCATTGAACCAGGGTGTAAGTATGGTGAGTCACTCGTCGTCTTCCAAGAGAGTTCCAGGCATAGGACCATCGCAGCCAGGAGAAAGTAATGACTTGTAAGCGATGATATGTACCATCTATCTTTATACAGTTGCCCCCCGTAACGTCTCATCGTAGAGGTCACTATGGTAGCGAATAATCTGCGTCGCTGCATCTACACACGACCACCTTGAGTAAGCATATCTCAGATCTGATCGGTAGTCGGTCAAGTATCTTCGATGAAGCACGCATCGGGCTTTCTGATAGAGCAATTCGAGATTATTCCGTTGCATTATGAGGTCTGGCGGATCGGTAATAGACATATTCATAGTACGGATGCGCAAAACATGCGGCAGTGAGGTGTGTGCGTCCTGGAGATGCTTATCAAGCTGCGTCACATCCTCGTGCATTGCACCTCCTATCAAGTTGGTCTTTTCAACAATTCGATCAAAAACAGACTTAAGTCTTCCTTTCGTGATTGTGTATGTAACCGGGGTACGCTCCGTAAGTGGCCGAATCATGGGAAGCACTTTCGTCGTCGTCTCATCAAAATATTCGTCAACAAGATTGTGAGGCAGACCCGCGTCGCACTGCGAATTAGATATTGTTCTAGGAAGGCCAACTTGAAACGAAACAAGATGGTCCACTTGCCAAATCAATGCCCAAGCCCATCTCCTCAGTTCACCTTCTAAAACCGAAAGATTCTGGTAATGGTCTGAATCGCATATACATAGCTAGCTTAACGACGACCTCGAACAGGATAGAAATACCAATCTAGCTATCTCTAATCCTCATGAATTCTATTCCAGAGTAGAGTAGGAGGGCCTCGACCTTATATTGACCTGGTCTGGTGTAGTCTACGAGGGCCAGGCATTGCGCAGCATGGGTTCTGAACTTATCGCGAGCACGCCTTGGCCCGCCCAGCGAGCCCAGAAGAGCATCGCCTGCACGCTGGTAAAAGGAGACAGAGTAGCACAAGATATTGAAGAGGAGGCCAATCCAAGCAACAGGCGCTGCATGTTGGTCCTCCCAAAATTGAGTGTACTGTGGTTGCCATCAGTGTTTGTTTGCAGATATAGTCCCAAATAGTTAGTTACCTCTCTATAGAAGGTAACGATATGGAGGATCACTGAAGGCTTATAAGCACTTGTTCCACACGTTAGAGACGCGCTATGGCATTAACATGGCCTCACATACTTAGTGTAGGCGCTTTGGTGTTGAAGTAACGAGAAACGAGCCGGTCGACACCAGGCCTCGAAGGGAGGGATACCAGCAGATCAGACCGGTTTATCGACGATGACAGGCCAAAAAACAATGTTAGGCCGTAGTTCCCTTCCATTGCGGTTTCTGGAACGAGGCTGTCGCGTGTTTGTTCGAGGGTATCTGTGCAGCCCTTGAGCACTGCTATCTTTGGTTGTATTAGTTCTGCTGTAGAAATGAGACTACCAACATGTCCGTTCTCCGCGAATACTTACATCGTCCATGATAGCCTGCCAATGCGTATCATCAAAACATCTCGTGCCCATCTGATCTCCATGCATTGTCCCTGGAGTGTCGATTTCTCGCGATAACGCCCTAACGTCACTATCATTGTCGGAGACTGCTACACGAATCGTTGTCGAGTCGGCGCTTGGGTTCTGTAGACTGGAATTTCGAGCTTCCAAGGAAAGGGCGAGATTTTCCAAGTGACGTACCCTCTCAGCAATTTCGCCAGAATAGATGACCCGGCAAGCTTGTGAAGTTCTGCTACGTACCGCAGGATTGGCATACTGGCATGGTTGAGACTGGTGGCGTTTTGCGCAGTTGTCGCAAGGATGCCCTCGGTCGCACTTGAGCCTTGAGGCCATTGAATGACAATTGAATGAGACAGAGTGGATATACGAAAGAAGGAGGCTTGTACATACTTCTTTTGCCTGCAGTATGTGCAGGACAGTTGAGGTCTGAACCGCCGGCCTTCATCGTAAGGAGGTGGGTTCATAGAGGATTCTCTCCTCTCTGCTGAGGTTGCCATTCGATTCGCTTACGTGGGAGAGCAACGATTGCTTTGCTATCATAGTGAGGAGTTGTTCAATAGTGCCCAATATAAAACACAGGAGCGGTGCATTCACGTCTTGTGTTGAGATGAAAGCAAATAGCAATCTACCTGTAGGCTGCGGAGTTAGTCGCCCCCGCGGATTTAGACTGCTATCCGAGCTCCGGAGAGGATGGATGTTGATAACATTCGTTAAAATTGTAATATTTCGAAATAACATAACAGATTTATTAATGAAAAGAACTAATTACTATCCACCATGTGAACGTTTCTATAACTATTGTAATAACCCAGCCAAATAAGAGCAAAACACCTTATAGTAGGCGTTTCAATTGACTCTCTCCCAGCTCCCACAATCGTGAATTCCCCTCTCTGTCCCTGATCCATTTGTCCGCACGTGAATCCGGCTTGCCAACCGGAACAAAGAACCTTCCCTGCCCTTGTACCGGTGCACTGGGGCTCGTGGCACAATACAGTGAATTGAGTGCTCCATGGAGAGGCGTGTCACTAGGCCCGAGCTTCATCGCCACCCGGATGACCTTTCCTATAAGGGTCGGGTCGTGGCCTTGCAGATTCGATTTGACGATGCCTGGATGAACAGAGTACGCAGTAACACCTGCAGTGTTGTGGCGCTTTAGTATGAGATGTAATTAGCCAGTAGATGTTGGGCAACGTACCTTGCGAACTATAGCGATCATTCAACTCTTTCGCATCACGTATGATAGCTTGTTTTGAATGTCCGTATCGCTTCCTGATTCGATTGATTCCTTTGGTGAGCGATGATACTTGTAATTTCCCCAATACTATCACAGTCCACTTACCACAGCTCCATCACTCCCTTAGTTGAAGTCATATTGACGTCGTTCCACTGCACTGTGTCGGGGCCGAAAAAGGCTGCATCGCTGGATACATGAACGACTCGAACTCGATCCTTAGTATCCAGAGTTGACGCGGTTGATAACAAAAGAGGCATGAGACTGCTGGTAAAAACGTGAGGCGAAACGTAGTTGACTTGCCATTGCGTCTCGAGCCTATCGGCGGTGAGTTTAAAAGGGACAGTCATAACCTATTGATGGCTCAGTTAGATGCATGTACTGGCCGAAAAAAAAAATAGGGATGGTGAACCGAGCGTACACCGGCATTGTTGATCAAGATGTCCAAGCGGGTTTCCAGAGTCATGAAATGCTCGGCAGCTGCCTTGACCGACTTTAGATCTTGTAGATCTATTTGAAGAAAATGTAGGTCAAGCGTCTTTCCCATGGCCGCCTGTGACATTTGACCGATGGCTTGGTCCACTCGGTCTTTCGATCGGCTGGCGATGTAGACTCGCGCATTGTGAAGCGCGAGTTGGTTGGCTGTCTCATATCCAATGCCGGAATTGCCTACCCGCATATACGATTAGCAAGTTACTTAAGACTGAAAGCCTCTCTTACTGCTGCGTAGCGATAAAGCTCACCTCCGGTAACAATGGCAACGTAGCCACTCAGATCTGGTATGTCATTCTCAGAGAATTCGGGTTCTTTCGAATGCATTGTGGGTGATTATTATTCTGCAGGAGAGATGTCAATTGTCGTTGGAACAAAACAAAACATGATCTGGCGAACTCAATACAATATAGTCATTCACCTAAATAAAAGGAACAGCTTCCTTTCATCGGGTGCCGCGCGCAGCGGCTGCAGGAGTGTTGGAGTGCCGTGAGTGGCTCCGGTCCAAGCCATCCGAGTCCGGAGAAACGCCTGGAGGTCCAGCGATGTGACGCAGACCCGCCCCCGTCCGGCAGAGTTGTAGCAGGGCCGCGGAATTATTATCTCCTGGTCCGGGGCTCAGCTTGTCTCCAGATATGTAATTATCTCCGGGCTTTCGACCAACTCTAAAAGTAGCTAAAAAGATATCGAGTTGTCACTGCAGCTCAACCCCCGGCTAGTCATGGAGCATGAGGCATTCAGGGACTCCACACCTCCGCGGAATTCCGCGGGCGGCCAAAACAAAGCCGTTCCGCAGCTCATCCGACCTATCACCCCTGACTGCATCCGACACATCTACAGTATATATGACTTAGCTCTCATAGATGCTAACTGCTTTGCTATTAGTTGGAATATATTGCAAAGTGAAGCGTAGGTTAACTCAGGAGGCTCTCTTACATCTGGAGTCGCAAAGGTTGTCTGGGACGTCGTGTGGAAGGCGGTAGGTTATAGAGTATTACATTATAGGTGCACAAGTAAACTGCGGATGAGGTTATAGTTGTAGATTAGTATCTTATGAGTTACTTACTGCAGATTTGTAGAATAAGACAAAACTACATCTCTCTCAAGTATTCGGGGCTATAATATTGAAGCAAAATACATTCAGGTCGCTATATCTCCTACTGAGAAGATGCAATCATCAAACAATCACTTCTCCAGCATCTTTTCTTGTCTGCACAATCTTCTTCGATGCTGCATCTGCCCAGAGCCCTTCTTCATCATCACCGAGGTCGAAGTTGCCTTCAGGCATAACAGCAATTGAGCGACCAACAACATTCTCGTCTACGGCACACCGACCCACAGCTTCAACAACAGCGTCCACCGTTGCAAAAGTCAATTCCTTTCCTTCAGACATTCCGCTCTTGTCCATGAAGTGTTGGAGAGGGACAGTCAACGGTGTTCTGATGACCCATGGCGCTACCAAATTGCAGCGCACATTCATTTCATTGTATGATCGCAGTCGAATTCTGCGGAAAAGACCTCGAATACTGTATTTGGTGGCGGAATATATACTATCATGACTATCGAGAAGAAGGTGCCAATTCGGGCTGCTGCAGGTAATGCAAGGCGAGATAGTTTGAGTAATAGATTCCCTTCAAGTTCGCATCCAGACACTTTATGCTAAGGTTGTCTAGATCTGTCCCATTGCCCTTAGACGAACTCTCAGCAGAGCCAACAGTTGTTTCACGAGAGACGAATGAGTTGATGCGGCACATTGATTGCCTGAGAGTCAGAGGCCTTGACGAGATCGACAAGGTTAGGTGAAACGTCCACGGCAGCAAAAAGGGCAACAACGTCAAGAAGATGGCTTGGGGCAAACGTTTTCGCCGCTTTGAAACCTTCGGTCTGCGACGCAGAGTCTCTCACATCGCAAAGCGAAAAGTTGACGCGGTGCTGTCCGTCGCCAAACACATTTTCGGGAGGCGGTTGGATATCTGCAATGGTCACGTACGCGCCCGAGGCCACAAAAGCACGGGCTGTGGCAAGGCCCAACCCAGATGAACCACCAGTGATAAGAACAGACTGGGATCAAGGTTGGCTAGATCAAATGACATGGTGGTGAATTGTAGTGTAGAGTCTAATGCAGCAATGTGGTGTGATTTGGAACATTAGAGTGAACAGCTAGCAGTAGCTTATTTAAAAGCATCAAGCCAAATCATAGATATTACGTATCCCCACGGAGTAGAATTACCAGAGAAGCTTAGTACTTTATGTCCGGGCCCGAATCTACGTTCGGATGCTACCATCAAGGGCATTCAGGACTAGGGAGTCATGGCTACCTTCAAGAACTTCATTGCCAACGAGCAAGAGAATTTGCGCCAGGCCTTGGAATAGGTGCTACCAAATGCTCTCTCGCCCAAAATTGACGACCACACCCTACACGAGGTGTATATCTGACCGATTAGCGATGCTGTTAAGGCCGAGATGTCCTCCGGGCTTCATCGGATCTGTGTACGTTAATGAAGAGACAGTTACCGTAATTATGAACTTTCCAAAAAATATTGATAAAACGAAACAGATTCTCAATTTTTAAATAATATATCTGCAGGGTACAGAGCATAAACTACTCAAGGAAACTAATATTAGATCAATTATTATTACATCTTCAGTAATATCAATGTTTATAAAATGCTTATAACCACAAAGATTGTATCAACCACAATTTCAACGCCTCCGCTTGCCTGCTCGGTACTTTGGAGCCCCGGATAAGGTCCATGACCGGCTGTGCGTGGAATTCGCCCTTCCCAAGTATCACTGTTGTCTCCGGATTGTGTTTCTGTTACCCGTCTTAGTCTGGCTCCATGTACGGAACTTGAAGTACTGTTATGATGAGCCAGCCTTACCTTGAACTTTGTAGCCCATGTCTCAATGCTATCTCTTGCGAGTTCGTACTCTCCGAAGAGAACGATTGCCTATTTTACCCTTATATCTTTCCACCACTCTTCTGATGCCCAGCCTGGGTTAATATATATATCTCGGACACTGTGCCCCGCGTAGTTGTCACCCCATGTTTTTATAGCACTTTGATCAAGCCAGTCTTTCTTCGAGTTTTCTATTGCCGATTGTGTCGTGGCATCGAAGTCTGTAATCGGCGATACGAGGATAACGCCTTCGAGGTCTTCACTCAGTTTAAGAAGCGGAACATTTGGGAGCGGTTGGCTAATATGTGACAAGAGAGCAAGAGCCAGGTTCCCTGCTGCCGAATCTCCGACGATTGTAATCTTCTATCGCTCAGCAAGTCTCATCGCCATGATATATTGAATGGTTTGTCATACATCTGATGGTTTCCGACCTGTCTTTTCAAGCAAGTACTTTAGGGCTGTCGCTCCTTGGCTCAATTGCCGCGGATACTGAGAGCCTGGTGCGAGATCTATGCATACGAATTAGTTATGCGACACAAATGGACGACAGTGTCTAGTAAATTGCTCTTACCAGTGGATACTACCAGAACCGCTGCCTCCCGTCCCTCGCGCTCAAGTGTTTTTGCACAAGTGGCTGCGAATTGCATATGAAATCTGCTAGAAGGGAGAACAAAGCTTCCTATGTAAAGCGTTACTAGAGCAAGATGGAGATAGTCATTGATTCATCATACCGGGGAAGTAAAGCAAGACCCTTTTGCATTCTTTGGAACCAATCCAATGGCAACGTGTTCCATCGGACAGCAAGATGCTATTCTCGGGAATTCCCGTTCTTTGAGCGAACTGAGAATAGACTAGATCGGTGCTGGTGTTTCGATCCAGATATCTTCGTTTTAGGAACAATTAGCAGACACGTCCTCCGTATTCTTCGGGTATATCTCTTGCACCTACTGAAACTGTGCCACTGACAAACGGGCTGTCTTTCGTAAAAGATGATGAATTACACGAGTTGAGTAGCCAGGCGCCCCTGCGGAGCCTTGAAACAAAGCAGTAAATAGTCCGAAAATGCCGCTCAAGACTTCAGATGTATCAACGTTAGCTATATATTAAGACGATATAGGGGATAACTAACGAATTTCTGCAATAGCGACAGCAATATCGATTCTCTCGCTTCTCGTCAACTCTGGGTGAGACATTTCGTCCATGGAAATGTATCTACGACGCAGATTGTTGGATGTGCTGATCGGAAAATATGTGCCAGAGGGTACAGTATTAAGTAGTTATAAATTCACTTGGTCGGACTATGAATTATCTCCCTCCGAGCAAGGTGGCAGTGATCTTTCGTCCCGGCTTGGCGTGCCGCGGAGGCGGAGCTTATATCTCCGAGTGGGCATCCGGTCTGCTACTCTACTGTTCTGGAACGATTCTACGATTCATCGGCCGTGTTGGCGCCGAATATACTTCAACCGCCCTCAGCTAGTGTTCCATAAACGCAGCTCTATTAGGAAATATTTTGTTATACCGCCAGTGTGGAAGTTACAAAATGTAACTGTTTTGAGAGACGGGCAGCTATCGTGAGATGAAGCACCTGAAAGTAAAGCCACTACATGTACATGTAGGCAATGCCATTTCCCGACTGCACTTCAGAATTCCCCCGTGGGACCATTCGCGCCATACACGCTTCCGCTTGCGTAACTATTAATTCCTTCAGCCAAATCGACATAGGCAGGGGCTACTTCCACCGGCTGCGCCACACGACCGGCTGGTATCATAGAAACGGCTCCATTGATGCTCTCCGTCGTCTCGCCTTGAGTTGTGAGGAAGTTCGTGAGCGTACCACCTGGCGCTACCGCATTCACACGGATGCCAAACGGCCAGAGTTGCAGCGCAAGTGACCTGGTGAATGAAACAAGCATGGCTTTGGTGGCAGCATAGTCGACAAGCCTTGCATTACCCCCAACAGCTATATTCGATGCAGTGAAGATGAGGGAGGACCCCGGAGGTAACAGCGGAGCTGCGGCCCTGGCTATGAAGAACGGTGCATACACGTTCGTTCGCAAGGTCTGTTCAAAACTTTCCGTGCTGTGATTGCCAATGTAGGCCTGTTCGAAGGCATAGCCAGCGTGACTGACGACAATGTCGAGCCCGCCCAGGCTGGCGGCAGCACGATGCACTAGATCAGCGCAGAATGATTCATTTCGCAAATCACCGGGAATTGTAAAAGCTTTCTGCCCCGCAGCTCGGATGAACGAGACTGTTTCTCGGGCATCAGACTCTTCAACTTCTAGGTAATTGAAGGCGACGTCAGCTCCTTCGCGCGCGAAAGCAATTGCAATCGCACGTCCCATGCCTGAATCGCCGCCTGTAATCAGTGCTCGACGGCCTCGTAAGCGCCCATGTCCGACATAAGAGTGCTCGCCGCAGTCGGGTCGCGGGTGCCAGTTGCTTTGAAGTCCCGGGAACCCTTGCACTGGCAGCGTATAGTTTGCAGGATATCGGTTACGAGGATCAATCAATGTTTCATGTTCGGGTGTTTCTAAAGGATTAGAAAATTATTAGACAAGGATTGTACAAAAGGAAGGGATTTATGTACGGTGTCCTAGACTTATTCCGATGAATAACGTAACCAAAGGAACGGCAAGCATTCCAAATGCCAACATTCTGAATAAGGCGGCTCGGAGATGAGTTTACGTGGGAGTTGTAATCTTTAAATTAAGAATTCTCACAATAGTTAGCCAGGTGAGTAGTGAACTTTGTAAAGCTATACCAGTCTTGACCTCTGGGGATAGAATAGCTTTTATAGTATACGTAATTACGCAGTAGAGACATTCAAATAGCCACGTAATAAGCTTAACCATATCCCTACAACTCGACCCGGCAATAGTAACCTGCTCTATCCGGACCTAAATGCAATCAGGTGTGTCTGGAATCATGAGTACCTCTTATCTCCGCTCCACGGAGTTGCCATAGCGATTGTCCGAACCCGGCAGGAGAAATACACCATACTGTACATATCATGAGATAATTGCGGATTTCTCTTAAGATTATAACAATAACTTTTTTTATGGCTTACGTTGAAATGTCTCTCCTAGATATGTCGCATATGTCGCCAATTTCAATTACCGCTTTTTCTAATATTGTGAATGGAGAGTTTTAAGGCGCGCAAATATTCGATAATAAGGTAAATCTAGCAACAAAGGATAAACTATGGGATGTACCTGTGGCTACAAGGCGGAATCTTGATGACGCGGCCGAAGCTGCCAATACGACACATCAGTCATGGCTTAGAATACTCGTAAATGAGCGTGATAGACTACTATAAGCATTCTCCGATGAATTTGTAAATATCAGTCCTACTTCTGTGTGTTATTGACGAAGGAGAATGGTAGGCCAGTGGATCCAAGTGCTATAAGGTGCGTGACGAGAGGCGGGAGTGCGTGCTTGGTAAGTAGCGCGGTAACAAATGGGATTTTGACAGACCATTCTCACCTATGGCAATCTTCCCCAGTACTATAAATCTGAGGATTTATACCGGGGGTTAAGAGGTCATCTTTTCGACACCTCTGAACCAGCTACTAAAGTAGATTAAATCGGGAACACTGCACTCCCCCCTGGGTGAAGGTATTCTACCTCAGCTAAATCGTGGAGGTTCATTGTTGCATGGAAGTTGGTACATCAAACGGGAAGATTACTGCATTAACATAGTTTAAAGACTATCTCTAGCTAGAGATAAATATCTTTCATATATACAGCTATCTCTCCATTAACCTTCGGGATTATTATTACAACTAAATTTCACTTAGATATATATCAGTATATCTTAGAGATAGGCTAGAATATTACGTATCTGATTAAACAAGATTTACTCTTCTAGTAAATACTTAATAAATTACTTTTAGGCAACATTATAAGCTATTACGTTAGAAGTTACAAGTCATCTCTTACAAGGGTCCCCACGGAAAAGAACCCGTTAGGCAGCGGATAACAAAACATCCGCAATATATGTGCAAAGCTTCCGCAAAAAAAAAAAAAAAACGAATAGGTGAATCAATGGCAGTGGCCTAAGGATGACGAGCTAAGAAAAAGTGAACAAGCTCCTCCCACGTTCCAAGAGGGTGGGGATGAACCGCTTTTTGGCTCCTGCTGTAAGTACATAGGATAAATTTAGTAACTGTTTAGACTGACCTAGAGCAGGTAGATCTTTAGATGGTATTGGGACTATGATGCTGTTTGAATCATAGTGCTGGGATCGGCGTTGTAGTAAAGTCCGAATCCAGTCAGTTTGCAGATGGGCGCTTCAGAACCAGCCTCATGCTCTTCCATTTTCTGAAGAAGGGGCACACTAGGCCAACTAAGCTTATTACGCCGTTTTAGATACATAGTGCTCCGCAGAGTAACATCAGCAAAGCTAAAGAATTACACAGCAACAATGTAAGACGACAAATTCTCGTGCCTATTAACCAATCACACATAATAGCCATACTATAGCTTGAGGATCTGTAGGGATATAGGTAGCGTTAGGCTTATGATCGACCCGCATTAGGCTCAGCTTAGTCTTTATGATGAGATCTTTCTTTTTCTACTTCATAGATGTCTCTGTACTCATAGGTGGAAAAACCCTGGCGACTTCTTGGTATAGGCAGTTTTCTCAGCCTAGACGGGGTTTCAGTCTATTCGAATTCTGTCTGTTGTTGAAGCACGTTATTATTGGGCAATCTGCTAGGGGCATATCCTAGAGGGCATCCTTACTCTACTCTACAAGATTCTAAGTTTAGAAAGATCAAGTACTATTGATCGACCTAAAGCAGCACCCGCTGTGGACCTGGTAAGCTGAGCTGCATTGCCACCTTCAAAGCCCTATTCTGACAGCATAACCGAGTGCAGAATCAAGTAATCGAGCAGCACTAGTATGTATCATATCTCATGATGCCAGTTTAATAGCTAGAAGTAAACAGCAAGCAATTCAGATATATAAAGGGTGAGGCAATAGCGATAATCCATCAAATAGCAATGCCAATTCAGCCTCTTCCATCTCGAAACTCGACTCAACACTTACAGACCTTCTCCACTCAACATAATCCGCATATCTAAGGAAAAAACATCATGAAGACATATAATAGCCTAGTTGCAGCAGTTGCTTTTCTTCCTCTGGTCTACAGCGATAGAGTGACCCTCAGCGTAAGTATGCTTAGGTTATCAAGGAACGCAACATTATACTAACAATGAGGAGTTTGAAGATCTCGATATCTCAAGCGATGATAACTGTAGAAGCATTGACTTCTCCAAATCCGAACACCGATATGCGGTATGCCATGTTTCTTCGTTCTGCCGAATCACCTAGAGAACTAGTTCTAATCCGAGCAAAGGGCGCGGTAATCATGGGTGCAACCGTAGTTAACTCTGTCGGAACGGGAGCTTGCAAGACCCCAATTGCCAATGTCAATTTATCTGACAAACTGGAAAATAATGTCCTGTGGGGAGACAATGATATCTTATTCGATTATTCCACCTTCGATGCCGGAGACTACATCTCTGGCAACACGGCGTTTGACCTTGCAGTTGACTACTCGCATCTGACTGATGGAGAGCTCGACGACGACGAAACAAAGATCAGCATCCAGCTGCTGCTTATGAACCAAGGCGATGTCGTGCAGAATCAGGAAATCGAAAAATTCCCGACGAAGGATGGTGCTGGTCCATTTACGATCAAATGGAGTCCGGATGAAGGAAGATATACCGCTTTCTCCATCGCCGTGAACCTCATATCCAACTCGCTTGCTTTCGATTCCCCAAAGATAGCTCTGGACAACATTGCTTGGGATCACTTCAGGGTGGATGGAGAGAGCAATATAGATGACGGGAATGACAAAACAACCACCAGTGCTCTAGATACGACCACCGTGGGTAATTCGACAACTAGGCCACCCTCTAGCCACACAGAGACTTCAGCTCTTGCTACAACTTCGGCTCCCTCGAGAACAAACACTACCAGTAGCACATTCGTCTTCCCCAGTCCAACTCGGACAACCGAAGTACAGAGCTCGACTTCTACAGGCCTTGCTCAGACTTCTGCCCCTACTTTATTCGGCTTTGTTGCTGTGTTAGCTGCGGGTGCAGCTTTTCTCTAACTGAGCTAAGAATTCTGAATTTGGGCGCAATGGATTGCAGATACCGAATTGTTCGCAACTGTATCTAGTGCTGCAGTTAGTAGTTATGTTTACATGTATCTTAGAGTCTCAATAATCATCACATACAGAAATATTTTCTAGAGCACAAACGCTCGTCGCCACCACTCTCCTGTGTAAATAGTGCAAGTGCCGAGTTTCCACCTATTGTATACAACTATCTAATGAACGCAGCTGAAACCGCGCCCCAGAAAACTACAATCGCCGACATGCAACCCCACAAAACCAGGAGATTATCGCTATTCACATTTGCAAAGCTTCCATAATGAATTTGTTGACAGGAATAGCGAATACTATCACTAGAACTTGGACAAGGCCTAGCACTAGAGATCCCGCCAGGTTGGTTGAGTGCATGTGAATAAGGATTACATGGATGACTAGCATGCCGTCAAAATTGAGGCATCAGCCTAATACTGTAGTATAATCTTAAGGATTACGCTTATAATCTTATAGATTACGCTTAATGTGGTATGTCGTATAATCTCACGAGTTACGCTCTATACTAGCAGAGGCTTTTTACTGGCGGACTTTATCCTATGCGATCCGAAGAATCCTACCACCGCCCACCAAGAAATCCATAATACCGTTGTAGTTAGTTCATGGGCATAAGCCTAACTTGATAGGCCAGCTTGTCTTAATTATCCACGAAGTTATGATATGCAGCCGTGGATTTTGCGGACTAGAATCGTGGCTTGGGCAGCGTTTTTAAGCGTATTCAATAAGCGTGTTCAAACACGCGTATTCTGCTACCTGTCCCAATACGCTTTATCTCATGTACAAAGGCGTTTAAGGGCAGTTTGGCAAGCAAGTCAGTCTCTATTAGCGCCAACATAGCCAAGGTTGCACAGGCAGGATTTCGATCCCATGGGATTTTCAGAATTGGAAAACCCCGAAGCACACTGTAGTTTGTCATAAGTCTATGTATTATGGGAAGGGTCTTCTTGCTTTCTACCATAGATTCTAAATCACAGTCCCAGTTATGGATACTATTTGGCCAGATATATAAGCCTCTTGATCCCCAACCAGAGGCAGATTCACTTCTTTCGATTCATCACGCATCACCACTACACGCGGTGGACATTTAACATGGCGTCGTCTCCAAGATCCGCGCTGTGTCTCTTGGCTCACCTGCTCCTTCTTTTCTCCTCAGTCTTAGCTACTCCTCTAACATATAACCGTACTCTTTCGGATGACGATGCTCTGGCAGAGCTATGGAGTCAGCATTATCGGCCCAAGGCCGCCAGGGCGGCAGCAGACAAGCCTTTCTACCTACGAATTATGCCTCTCGGCGCCTCTATTACCGCAGGAGTCGGCACAAACCCGCAGAACGGATACCGGAAACCCCTTCGAGACCAGCTAAGATGGGAAGGCTGGCCAGTCAATATGGTCGGTAGCCAGGTGAATGGTGATCCTGAGAAGTTTAAGGATCGGCAGCACGAGGGACATCCTGGTGCGGTGGTGTCACAGATGATTAAAAACGCTGGTATGGGGATTGATACGAAGCCAAATCTAATCCTCATTAATTGCGGGACAAATGATGCCAATCCTCAAACCGGCCAGGATGTGGATGGTACCGCAGCTCGAATGGAGCTATTACTTAATTATCTATATGAGGAGGTCGAGGGTGTGACAATTATTCTATCAACTCTGATGCCATACCTTGAGAATGAGGCAAACAACAATGTCAACAAGATTAATCCTACTTATCGGGGTTTATATAAGAGATTTAGGGATGCAGGAAAGAAGATTGGGTTGGCTGAGTTGAATAATGGGTTTCTAGATACTTCGACCGACTATTACGACACTCTGCACCCCAACGAAAAGGGCGCAGCTAAGTTGGCTGCTGTTTGGGCTCAAGCTATTGCCGAGGTCGAGAAGGCGGGCTTTCTGACGAAACCGATCGATACTGGAGTCGACGACGACACCACAGTCGACTGTGACCCAGAAGAGGGGGCTGGACGCGGCCCTGTAAAAACGCAGCAAGGATGGGGCGAGGATGATGGGCCCTACAGACACTTTCAGACAGTTCGGGGTTATATCACTGAGAGCGGAGCGTTCAATGCCGGCAGCCGAGTATCTTTTGCCCAGCTGGTGAACCCGGGAGGTGCAGACCCGGGAGGAGAATTTGACGAGCTGATCAACTGCGTTGACAAGGGCACAAGCGATGATCCGACGCCAGGAACTTGTCGTATGTATCTTAACGACAGTGGCAATATTGCTGTAAAAGGCGTTGCTATCGATGTGGGATTGAAGTGTCTGATTCGAGGACACCGTTGGGGCGACGTCAACGGCGACGGCCTTGACGACTTCATCTGCATCAACCTGGAGGGAAACATGTATGTGTCGATCAACAGAGGTGGCAACCCTCCGAAATTCGAGCCTCTGGAGAATGGCGGCCTTATCAAGGAGGGATATTCATGGGGTCCTCAAGATAGGGTCCGTCTCGGCGACATTGACGGAGATGGGCGGCTTGATTATTGCGCTATTGATGACAAGGGCGATATCTACTGCTGGCGCAACGGCGGCGTGGGCGATGCACCGACAGAGACGTATGGGGGGTACTGGCAAAGTTTCGTATGTTATCCAAACTGGCTGCTTCCTCAATTTGACCAACAGACAAACTAACTGGCTTAGGTTGTTGGCGAGGAAACATTTGCCGCCAAAGGTGAAGCTGAAGGGATCCAAGGGGTCAACCTCGTCGATATCAATGGTGATGGCAGATCAGACTGGGTCTACCTGCACAAGGACGGCTCCTCTGACATCTGGATCAACCAGCGAGGAGATTTTGATGCCGACGGCAAAGGCCTACGACCTCACTGGGTAGAGGCTACAGCGGCGCACCCTGCAATCCCCGAGTTGACAGATAGAACAGAGCTCGTCTTTGGACGAATATCGGGCTCTGGGCGCGCTGACCTCATCTGGAATCGCATAGCTGACGAGAAATACGTTCAATCTTATGCCTATACGAATAAAGGCTCTGGCGGGACTCAGAGAAAAGGAGATGGAGTCCATTACTGTGACATGTTCGGCCGAGGCCACGATGGTATGTGGCTATATGCCTGCTTCTTAATAACTGTTTTATTTAGCGAGACACTAACTTGGATGCAAGATTATCTCTGGGTGAGCGCGGAGGGTGAAATCACCTTATTCGAGAATATCAAGTCCCCGCCTAACTGGGGACAGCATGGAAAGATCATCTCCATCGGCCGGGGAAGGAAGAGTATCCACTTTGGCGATTGGGACGGGGACGGCCTCTGTGATATCCTTGCAGTCGAAAGGCATACGGGGCGGGTCGAGATGTGGCGCAACACTTACAAAGACGGAGCCACGTCTCCCACGTTTTCAGGCCCAACCTGGGTAGTGAATGACGCGCTGTGTAAGGAGGGCTGGGGCAGGGGTCTATATGACCAAGGTCTGAGGTTCGGAGACTTGGACGGCGATGGCCGCGTCGACTACCTCTGCATGGAGAAAGACGCTCGGACTGTTGGGCACCTCAATAAAGCCGGTGGCCTGGAGGACAAGGGCCAGATCAAGTTCGCGCCAGCAGAAAGGCTCGACAGAGCAAACTTCAAATGGGCCGACGTAAGTTGACATTCGCGGCCTACTATAGCCTGGCACTACTAACACGATTCCAGGTCAATGGCGATGGCAAGGTGGATCTTATTTGGGTTGATAAGTTCAAGGCAGGGGCCCGAGTTTGGAGAAATGGCGGCTTCATCCCCGCAGGAGGGAGTAGCATGACCTGGATCGACCTAGGAACCCGCTTTGAAGGACACGGCCGCGGTCAGAACATCCATTTCCCAACGCTCGGCGAGCTTGGCCGCGCCGATTATCATGATGTTTATCCAGGGACCGCCCTCGCCAATACCTGGTTCAACGAGTGCTCGGGAGGTGATGACTACCCCGAGCCTATCGATCCCGGCTTACCCAAACCCCCCGTTCCCGTCAGCAAACCCTCTACTGACACTGGCATCGCGGATTGGTGGCTTGTCCTGGATAGACAAACCCAAGACCCTGACCATACCCCTTTTCCAACCATCATCGTCAACTACTACGGCGTCCCGTCGTATAAGGAGAGCATCAATGTCTGCGATAGTGACGCCACTTGGTCAGTCACTGCCGACAGCGCCGATACGGATATTGTGGATGATCAGTATACCACCGGCATCAAGGATGTTTTTGGAGACACATGTAACTACGTTAACGTGGACGGTTACACAAAGTACGAAGATTACGACGTGGGACAGCTGATCGGCTATTTAAACTGCGCGAAATGGGACCGGGTGGAATGTGTCAAGACCGAGCATTCTCTTCAGCTTTGCTTTCTTGGGTTTGGTTTAAGTGTTTATGCACAGTCCTTAGTTAAGTGCTCTTATTATTGAATCAGATAGATTCTGTAATTTATAAAAACATATTTATGATAGTCTTATAAAGGTATTGTGATATGCTGGCAATTTTGAATATATAATGCATTTTATAGTAGTAGATGTATTCTTTAGTGGAAGACCTCTTGTTTATTAATCTCCCCTCGCTCTTGTACAATGAACTGAATATCCCCTCCAAGTCCATGCCGTCTGGACTTGAAATTGCTGCCCCTTTGAATTATATCCATACTGGCTTGGCTACTTACCTGAAGGATTTGATCACGTCGTCTTTGGTTTGTATGAAGCTCTGGTCTTGTCTTCCAATGAGCCAGCTGCCTGTATTACTCGAAATGTCGTACATTAGACTAGTTCTTCCACCACTTTGTGTCTCGCATGTCCCATGTTATCTCTCGGCAACCATCGTCTGCCTAATTGAGTCTCGAGATTATTTAACCCCCTCCAACTCTTCACCTTCTAAGTGTCACTCGAAATAAGTCCTCTTAGTTATGGATACGGCTGTATAAACGGAAGGGGAACAAAGTAGATTCAGAATAAACCCTTGAATATTGCGGATAGATTATTAGTTGCAAATGAATTCAGTTTGTATGTTAAGCGCGAATATCACAAGCGTCAGCACATCGAGTTACATAACTCCCATACACACGAGAATGAACAGCAATCCTTTCAGTGATCCACTAACCAATGATATATGTTAGAGGCGTCACTCACTCATTGGAATCGTCTCGATATTCCATGATCTTTCACAAATTCCTTTCAATGATCCACTGACCAATAATATTGATTAGAAATGTCACTGACTCGAATCATCTGACATTCTATCTCTTCTTTGTTACGGATGTAGTCACCAAGCAAAGGCCGTTGAACCAGAAAGAGATCCCAACAGAAAGTGCATCTTGAATAATGGGACTTGGCCAACGAATCTCTCCCCTCTCCTCGCCTTCGTACCATGAGCCGGATACCTTGCCCGACCTATGATGTCTGACAGAGGATTGCGGCGCGTTTAAAATTGGTCCTTATTGGCTCTGCCATTGGAATGGAAAATTTGGCCAATTTCTTTAGACCCCTCGGGAGGCTCTCTTTATAGTCTTTGTTTCTGTGAACGAGCCAGCTTTTTATGTCACATAAAGTAGCAAATATTAGTTGTTTTACGTGTTTGTGCTGCATGCACATAGTTAAGCAAGGACCTGCAGCCTGGCAGAACCTCAAGACTATAAAATCCCCTCATCTGTTCAATTTTTGAGTATCAAACTATTCATTTTCCTTACATTCACAACTTCCAGAAGGAAAGCAAAATCCCCTCGCGAAATTTCACACAAAATGGCTGTCAGAACGAGCTTCTCCCCGCTCCTGTTGGAGACAAATTGGGACAAAGCGACAATCATCGATGCAAATGAAAGGTCCTCTTTCGACGATATCACCTCCAAGTGTATCAGCCCTTATAAGGATGACCCACGACGAAAAAACAAGGATAGTTACGGCTTCCGTGATTTCCCAATCATTGCATCCTCCATCGGTCCTGGGAAGAAAAAGGATAAGGAATTCATCAACGAGACTGTGTCCGTGCCCGTGTCCGCACACGAAAATGAATTTGTGCAGGGCATTATTCGCGCCTTAAACCAGGATGTTGACATAGTCATCCGACCTGATGATGTGTGGCAGGCTATCCTTTCACAGTTTAGCCTTTTCATCAATGGGCGTAAGAATGCCGAGCACCTGCGGCACATGTTCGTCTCTCATGAAGGAAGAATGGCACTGGCCCCCGATACGATAACCAAAAATCTCTCCGAACTCGACTTTGGCAAGTTGGCTCAGGAAATTACCTCCGGTCTTCAGGACAATGTCGTTGATCCAGAGCTGCGTAAGTGGATGCTGCCGGGCTTTTCCACCACAACAGACCATGACAAGGCAGTGGCAGCTTTCGGTATGATGGGAGCTATGCAAAAATACTTTGATTACGGTGCGATGATCGGAGGCAGCTTTTCCAGCGTGACGCTGCTGGGAACCCGAGATGACTGGGAGGAGATTGAACGTCGGGTCGATAAGCTGGACCAATATGGCAAGGAGTGTGAGAATTGGGCTTGTCTGCTGCAGCTCATTATAGGTCTCATGATAAAAGCCTTTGACAAGCCAGATTCACCAGAAGTTAAACAGTTCTGGCTTGACACTGCGTGGGAGACGGGACCTTTGCGCATGAGTGGTGACTCCTACAAACTCGCTGGTTGGATCACGGCATTTGCGTATTTTAAAGATGATGGAAGCGTCGCGGAACATTACGATATCGGAGGTAAGCTTTGGCTGGGCCAAGTCTGGTATCGGATTATCCATCCAGATGACATTTCGAGTAGTCTGGTCCTGGTGCCTATAACAATAACTGACTCTGAAGCGGGCGTGCAACGATTCTGCACAGCTGTAGCTGGTACTATTGGTATGTCCATCTCGGATGGAGGCGAATCTCAGCCACGTTCAAAATCGCAGCCATTTTCGGCGTGGTGGATTGTGCAAGAATTCGAAGAGCAAATTGCTGTTAACCACAATGGCACAATGGCCGGCTAGTCCATGGGAGACATTGACATCATGGGAATTTACTACGCCGTGTTAGGGGTTTCTGGGCTATAATGAGAAGTCGATGTTGAAGGAGGCTTTGAATGACAAAATTGTTCCATAGCTGAAGCTTTTGACAGTTGAGATGTAAGTCTCAGACATTACACAATCGATTAGGCAGCTATTACGCAGTGAATAATATTTGTATGCTACCTGAAGTGAATGTCTCAAGTATGTGCACATTTCCAAGTTGTTACAGAGTTGACTGGCCGAAGAACATGAGTTAAACCTTCTACCAGAAGAATGACGAATAACGTGCCTTGCTCCTGCATCCTGTCCTAAGCGCTTATCACACCTCGACTCTCTTCTCATGTCTGCTAATTACACCAAAGGTGTTGTTGATACAGCTTTCTAGCATCCATGTCTTGCTACCCTAGAAACGAATACGATATTATTTGTTTAGCAAACCAGGTGCTATAGCTTGTTCTCCCGCACGTATCAAATACCGTTGTTGGTTCGACCGGAGAATAACATCTTTGGAGCTTTTCTTTTTCGTTTTATTACGTTAATCTCTTTGCTAGTTTTGCCACGACACTCTATTTGGCGAAGCATTACCACAGCGGAGGGCAGGCTAGTGTCTCCGATTGGTGCGTCCGGAGTGGGCCAAGAATTGTGTCTCCATTCGCACAAACTTGCCAAGCGCAACTGAAACCGGGAAATCAAAGCCCGAATTCTGACGTACTGTACGGAGTAGCCACTGTCTTCATTGAACATGGCGAAGCAGGCCCGGTCCGAAACCCGTTGGCCAAGCCCCCCTGGCGGCGGCTTAACTGGTGATCTGGTCAGAACCTTGGTCTAGTGAGCCGGCCGGGGTTCGTGTAACCACGTGGAGCGCTCCCGCAACAGGCCCTGTAACGGTCTGGACCAGAGAGTGCATGTACGACTAAACGGGCGACCAGGGGCCGTGAACAGTAGAGCTCGACATTCCGTCGAGGCCGGATATTGCAGCAACAGCGTTATTCTTAGTCGGCGTGAGCCCCCGTGCTATGTGGAGCGTGGGCGGGGATTTGGTTCTCTTTGAGGGCCCCCCTGGTATGGTCATGTCCCAGTCTGTTCCATGGGCTGGTTTGAATATAATAGAGCCGCTTCTTTGGCTCGCTTAGCGCTGTGTCCCATACTAGGACCTGCGACAGCAGCCCTGGTAACTAGGTCGTGGAAGGACCAAGTCCAACTTGGGCACGGAGGTTTATTATCATGAGAGTTCGCATACGTGTATACATTTTCTTTTGATGTACTAGACTGCGCTTAGACTAAGGAATCGTCCAGAAGCCGATACATGTACTTGAATGATTGAGGCCCTGTACACATGTAAAGGTGTAACACGGATGGAGTTGAAAGACAGAATCTACTCCCTATAGACCCACTCATTCCTCTCACTTGCAAATTGAAGTGTAGTTGAACAAATGTCTCCGGCTTGGGCCTGTAGTCTCGCGACGACGTCATAGTAGATAGACATCCGATGAGATAAAACGTTGGCCATTATTTTCCTCTGTTCTAAGCTTAATAAAGCGAACCGAGGCTATAAGTACTCCTCCCAATATCATCACGTCCTACACACGAGTGTGAAACACCTGCCCATACCTTGCCTCGCCCCACCAGAAACGGTAATCGTTTCAGCTATCCTGGTCAAACCTGCTACAGAAACCTGAGAATCCAGGAGAAATACTGTATATCAGACATCTGACCACATTTTGCCCTTGTATTTTATCTTTTTGTATGGGTTAGACTTCTGGGCAGAGCGTTTTAACCGCCCTGCCGTGTTTTATGAAACGAGCGATATAGCGGCTACAGAAACGTCGCTTAACCGTGTATTGGGTCGATACTCGGCGGGCTTGGGGTGGCCGGGGCCGAGATATTTTGTATATATTGACCCAGTAGCCGATTGATACTGAATCTTGAGAGTTGTCTAGCACCATCGCAGTTCTTGTATCTTTTTTTTTCTTGTTTCGTTTCTCTCTTCTTCTCCAGCAGGCTGGTCCATTCTTTTCGAGTTTGACACTCTTTATTCTTGTATTCAATATTTATTTGTTCTTTTCTGAAAAGCTCTTGTGTTTTGAAAATTCCAATCATCACCCTCGCTCAGTCATCATGAAGTTCCAAAGCACCTCTGCGGCTGCAGCTTTGCTGCTGGGCCAGGCTTTCGGCTATCCTCTCCCTTCTTCCAACTTGCTCCGCCGAGAGGTTCCCCAAGAGCATTCCCACGATCTTTTCCTCACCATTACAAACGAAGCTCTGGCCAAGAACAACCCCAAGGGCATCACTGATGCCGTCTTTGGCCTGCTTGGTAATGCAGCGGCTGCAAATGGCGCTGGAAGTGTAACCAACTTGGACTGTCTCAAGCAAGAGACAGCTGATCAGGCTTTCACCAATGGCAAGGCTGCTAAAGACATTAGACTCATGGCTGGTGCATTGGTGTACCAGGCCCTGGAGAGAAATACCGGCAAAGTCGGGCTCGCGAGTGTTACTTGCACTGAACAAGCTGTGAACCCCGAAATCGAAGCCGTAAAGCCCCATCAAGACCCGGCATCTGCCAATGCTGCTTCCATAAACAAGGGTATCACTCTTGAGTTGGCGAAGCAGCTCAAGGCCATCGGAGCAGATCCCAACCTTGCCCTCTTGAGTGGCACTTTTGCCCCGGGCGATGTACGTTTTATGTTCCCCTTAGCTACATATTCTAAAACCCTGATTATTAACAAACTCTTAGCTTAACGATGCCACAGGCAAGGGCAACACCTGTGACGATACCGACCCCCAGCTTGGATGTATCTTCACAACGGGCAAGCTTGTTCTCGACGCTAGCCAGGACGAAGTCGCATCAGCTGTTTCCGCTGTGTCTCAGACATTTACCGGCACTGGCGGTATTCAGGCCACAGACTTGGTTGACTTGAGCAAATTCTCCGTTCAAGGAGGCGCCGCTGCTCCAGCAGACAACAACAATGCTGCGACAACCTCTCAAGCCGCTGCTCAAGCAACTCCCCCTCCGGCTGCTTCTAGCGGTAGTGCGCCTTCTACAGCTAGCGGAAACAATGTTCAGACCTTCACTGGCTCTCTTGGCGGCCCTCCCCCTCCTGTCGTTTCAGGCACTGGAAACCGACCGTTTTCCGTGAATGGAAATACCTTTGTCAACATTGGAGCCGCTCTTGGACGATCTTGCGATATCCAGCACAACGCCTGCGCCAATGCTGCCAACTCTGGTCAGCTGTCCGGAGGAGTAGGCCAATGTGAGGACCAGAACACCCAGTGCAAGGCGGCCGCATCTGGTGCTTCCAACTCCAATGCTTCCAACACCAGCAACGCCAGCAATAACGCCAGCAACGGTGGAGTGAACAACGCTGCTAGTGGTAACAACGCCGATAGCGGTAACGCTGGCAATGATAACGCAGGAAGCAGTGCTGCTACGGGCGATTTCGGCTCGTGCTCTGACCCCAGCATCAAGTTCGCCAACGGGCTTGATGGCCGCACTGAACCTGCCTTTGCCCCTGTCAATGAGGCTGACTTTAGCCATGGCTCAGCTTTGGCAATCAAGGTCATTTCCGACTTCATCTGTGACCGACTCAACTCTAGCTGCAAGGCTAGTGCTGCGGTGGTTTCCACATGCCAAAGTGCTTCTGCTGCTGCGTCGCAACTGACGGGCCAGGCTGCAGCCGATGCTTTCAACAAGGCTCTGGGAGTTTAAAGAATTTTTGTGGGATAGGTCAATCAATGTATGATATTGGCGTATGTTTACATATTTCAAGATATGCAGCCATCTTGGGTTACAAGTGGGCATACCGGGCAAAAGGATGAGCACGAAAATAAAAACTTAAGAGACTTTTGCAAGAATGACCCAGACTAATTGCCCGTGCTCAAATGTATTCATGAATTCAAGCAAATTATTGATAACTTTTTAAATCCCCCCTTTTTCTTAATAAGACGGGGAACTGGGCTAATATCGTGAAAGACCTAGCTAATATTAAGTATCAAATTTACAGTGACACCTCGCTGTTGCTACCCATGCTCCGTGAACTACCGACATTCATTCCCCCCTTTGCATGTTCCTCTTGCATTTTAACCAATCTGGACTCGTCCTCATCGCTATACCGTACCTCGTACATTGTGTTGAGCTCAATCCCGCTATGCTCAGGGCGATTCTGAGACTTCACGGCTGAAACCAATGTCTGCGCCCGACTACCTGCGTGATCTGACTTGTTGACATAGTTGTCCGGGTAATTTTGATAGCCGCTGTTCTTATGTGAAGAGCCACCCAGGGTAGGGAACAGGCGGACCAAGAACAGACGGAGAGATGGCAGACACGTGCAGATAATACCGGTGTTAATCTCAATAGTGGACCAGATAGAGACGTCAACCTGGTCGTATGTGGGATTCGCGGAATTACCAAGGTTCACAAGGAACTGGAGTCGAACGATGCTGACCACCGTGACACTAGGTTCATGTTAGACAAGAGCTTGTTGCCGTAGTGGGGAGGGGATTCTTACAAAGTACCGACGAGGAGCATCACGGCAACGCCGACCTTTTTCTTCCAGTGGAGGTTGAGATTTCGGATCTGCCACATGGGGATTGCAATCATCCATATATCCAAGGCGATACTGATGGCTGCGTTTGCCCAACCGATGGCATTACTGTCCAGACTGTGTGGCTGTTAGCTTTATACTGAGCTAGTAGGAGAAGGCGGAGACTGAAAGCTTCGACTTACCATTTACCCGAGTGCTGGCCGTCCCAACCTGTCCAGAAAAAGCTGATTGGGTGGCATTGGAAGACAGCAAGAAGCATAAAGGTAACACCAAACACGCCGTTGAGGATAACGGTTCCCCACAGCAGTCTCCTGGCTTTGCCTGGGAAGATGTTGAGATAGAAGAACAAGAGCGTCATCTTCAGAAGCATGACCTGGGCGAAGTATAGAATCTCGAGGACGTAAAAGTATACTCCAAACCGGGTGATCATGTCGAACGGCAGCGTCCAGATATCCTTGCCTTCTCCATTTCCGCCAGTGCCTCGGACGTTCATCACTGACGAAGGAATACCGCAAAAGAGCGTTACGATGATGGCGTAGTCGTCCAGTTGAAAGCCTATCCTCATGAAGAGCTTAGAGCCGATACGCAGAAGGACAACCACGCCGGAGACGACACCGAGCACGATGGTGACATTGGCGAAGTCGGGGGTCCTGTTCCGGACAGGGACACCGCAGAGTGTATCTGTCGCATTTCTGGTAGCTAACGTGAAGAGTTAGACAAGGCATCGCTTTTGGAGTGTTATAGAAGATGAGCGGTTGGTAGGCAACATACTAAGGGACTCTCGAACCGTGCAGGTGGTTGAAATGCAGATGGCCGAGGTTTCTTGAATGGTCGAGCTTTCGCAGGTACACTTCACATCAGTCGGACTGCAGGTGGAATTCGCGATGGCCGATGCAAGGCATTTTTGCTGATCGTCGTTAGTTTCGAGCTCGGATCATCACATATCTGGAGAAGGGGAAGGAAAAAGGGAAAAAAAGGCATAGCATACCGCACATGCCGGCAACACCGAAAGCGGGTTATCAGCGGCCGCGCTGTCTGCAGCCAACGCAAACGTTGCCAGGAACGCGAGCAAGAGATGAAGAAGCAACCTCATTTTCTCTTTTCCTGGTCTTCCGAGATCGATGTCCGGGGGAACAAAGAAATCTTCTTTTTTTTTTCGGGTCCGGCAAGAAAATGAGATGTCAAATCATCACTTCTAAGGTTGATCTGCACTCGAGGTGGACGTCAAGACGGGTAGTCCATGTACCTGCTTTTACTATGCATTCTTTACTTGGAGATTATGGGCACGCCCCTTTATTTCAAGACGGGCAACAAGCCAGCTACACTGTACTAGCATGTTATTGCGGGCATTTGAAATACAGTATACCGTAGTGTAGCAAAGGGCAAAAGAACCTAGTATAATTAATACGACGCTGTGGCGTTGATGAGTTAAGGGACGGGTCTAATTCGCACTTTGCGTAGCCGCTTTGCGTAGCCGCTTTGCACTAATAGCAGCCATCTCCTGCGGCCCTTTGGTTCCAGAATACTAGTATGGGCAGCCTGGGAGGCATCAAGTGCTGTATTTTGTGAGCTAAAGAGTCACTGACTCGTGAATATTGCTAGATAACCATGGCCGTTGAAGCCAGACAGGCTTGCTGACGTTGCATTGCATTAGCCCTGTGTGCTGAATCGGCTCTGGAGGATGCGACGGGCGTTTGGTTCATCGGGGAAAAAAGCTGGATGAGAAATCTCCACCAGAAGCAGGGACCTCTGACGAATAGACAAAACAGAAAAAACACCAAGGGAAAAATCCATGGAATTGGGAGGCACTAAACTGCCTCTCTAAGCCTATGCTGGCGTTCCGCTGAGAACGGACTGGAGACCTAGAGAGCTTCGGCTGCCTCTATGTTGGTGCTAAAGAGATACTAAACTCGTAGCAAGACTCAGGAAGCCTCCCCCGTGAAACCGGCTGGTGGAGACTCCCAATCTGCAGCGGGGAGAGCGGGGATACACCGGACTGCAGACTGCATGAGCTGAACCCCTTGAAGGCCTGGGATGATGTTGTTTAGGTCAACTCCGCTCCGGATAGCTACGCGACGACGCTGTAAGGAGTTGCCGGATGCAGTTACGTGGAACACAGCGTGAAGCACCAAGGGGACAGTTCAGCAGCGCACATGCATCCCCCCCTGGGACACCGGCTAAGTACAAATATGGTGTTATAGTCCGGGGTTTTGGCTATTGCTTGGCTGCATGGCTAGAGCAATTTCCTCCCGGTAGTTGCAGCATGACAGGGCGCTTGAGTGCAAGGAGAACTAGAGATACTGTAACGGACTGTACTGTATGGCACACTTTTCGGGGAAGTGAAGCCAAGGAAGAAATGGAATCTGACTGGAATGCTTCCTGAACTTTGGGCTGCGCCGAGTCTTATTAGTAGTGGTGGTTCCACACTTTGGCTGAAATCCACTTCATCGCTTCAGTTTACACCTACGCCAACCACCGTATGTAAGAATTAGGTAATTATCTCAGGACGGCGGAGTCAACAGCAGGCACTTTCTCCCGCTTCACCAGCATGGTACGGTATTATTACCCGCATGAGACTCCATTCGTTGTGGAGGTTCTGTCGAGGGGATTGAGTCTAGTAAATCGCTACCATATGGTTGTACACTATGTTAATAAATATCCCCGAGCCAGGTCATCGAGGCCATCATTGGTGACTTTACGAATATCTCTGTGTCTCGATAACCGAGTGCTTTCTTCTTCTCTTCCCTACCCCCTTGTGCATTTCGTTAGAATGAAGGCTGAGTTAGGCGAGTTTATGCATCGTTTTACGGTACCAATAGTGACCGGCCTGGACCGTCAACGTTGTAGTGACTTTGGGATATCTGATATCCAATTTCGGCGAAAAGGGCCATTTCATCTCATTCTAAAAGGCTTAGCTCTTTGTTGTCAATGCTTAATTATTAGCCGAGCATTACAAACGACACAACTCATCCTCAACTCCATCCAACTCTTCTCTCCTTCTTCGATCCTCTCCAACGAGTCCCCTTACATTCGACCAGAGGGGAGTGGCTTCAGCCACAGCTCAAGAATCAGACCGTCTCCGTTGAATTCCGAAGCTGCCATCTTACGTCCGTCGGAAAGGCTTGCTATCAACCGCTACCAAGACACACCAAAAAAGCCACCTGCTAATAACCGGGCCGCTATTGATAGCTGTCACGGCCAAGTGTGCGCCGTAAATCCGGCTTTTCGCCTCCGAGTCGCTTTTACGAACGAGCAGACTGAAAAAGCTCTCAACTGCTTGCTACTAAAGGTCTCCCTACTAACCCCGGATCTTCATATCAGAAGAAGGTATCCGCAAAAGATTGGCGCTATGGTAACACGGTCCATGATCTTCTCGCGCTCTTCCCTCCCGTCGCGCGCGGTGAATCCCTTTCCGATCTTCGGCCAAGTGTCAAGCCCCTCCCACTTTTGGGAGAGAAAAATTTGTTTGTCGGCTCTGGCTCCGTTGACAATCGATGTGGACCTGAGGGCATTCCACGCTTCCACTCTACGCCCATTTGCCTCGAGCGAGCCAATTGATAACAATGACTAACGCTCTTGCTTTCTCCTTTGCTGGTTGTAGGTCATAAAACCCCCCACCTAACACCAGAGATCTCTCACATCGGCTGCTCTCAGTTCATGAGGCCTGCCACGGCTCTATGGGGATAACCGTATCTTGCATGATGAGAGTCGAGCGTCATGGACGTAGCCGGGCTTGAATCTTGAAAACGATAAGAAAACAGCCAAGTGGAATTCAGGTTTGCTTATTACAAGCTTATCAAGAATGTAAACTGATCTGCAGCTCTTCGATAGTCTGCAACTCGCCCATCTCCTCGGAGGTATACAGAACTTGGGATGACATCAAAAGTAGACCAACCGCACAAGTTGATGAGCCATACTTTCAACCCCTTGCGTGGACTAGCTAACTAACAAGAGTGGAAATGCTGTCGCAACCTAGCTGAGTATTTGGCTAAAGTACTTAAAGCAAGCTGTTGCTCGACACGGGTTACGAAAACTAAACCAATTTATCCCTCCTTGACTAGTTAGTCGGGAGAGCATGCCCTTTATATACTTTTTGATGCCGTCACTTCTGCTGATCAAAGCTTGAACCTTGCTTATGTTTATTGAAAGAGATTTGAATACGAAAGCAGCAACTTCTGGAGTTCCTCGTGGAATAATTGCGTTAGAGGTGCTGATCAGGCTGTAATTGTCCCTGTGCCACGTTTTTGAGGGTTGATAACCACGTGGTGTCGTCGAGTCATTCGAGAAGATTGCTGTTAATCCCAGCCAGGTGGATCTGCATAAGATAGACGGGCTCTCTTCGCAGGCGTAAATGCCCCCCTGTTCTGGCTTCGCCAATGCTGTCTACAGCAACTTTTCCGCCGTTCCTAGCCAGCAAACGATCCCTGTCGCCACGATTAGCGAGTGGGTTTCTGCTTGGATTTATGGAGAATTTGCAATCTCCGCTGGAAAGAAAATCCAGTCTGTTGGGATGGGAAGAACCGCTTGAGATTGCAAAATGCACGAAGCCTACCCCACACAGAAGCACACATATACGGGCATGCCATCTCTCGGCGGCGGACTCAGTTTGAACAGGCCAAAAGTCGAACGGCTGTCGAGATTCATGCCTCGGCTGTGTGGAGTTGTGAGACATGGAATACATGGGAATGGAAGTTCGCCTGGGATTCACCGACACTTGGGACCGTTGTGGCTTGCCGGGGGGCTTCGGACATGTTCCTAATCATAGTAAACCTGACCTGAGACCGGATCCGTCCTTAGTCCATCTTGGGCCAAGCCCGATCTACGATATATGGAATGCAGAATGCCGCCCCCATCTAGGGGGCTTGGCTCGGCTGCAATCCACGGTGAGGGCGATTCGGTTTTGCCTCTGTGAAGAAGAGGACGGAGCAACATCCCCTCTTGGCACTTTGCATCCTCGGTTCAATGCTCTTGACATCTCGAAACATAGGAAATATATTCAATAGTTCACCTGCAGGATCCAATGCAATGGAGCCGATTTATGCCCTAAACGCTGCTCAAGTCTTCGGAATCAGCGACGTCACATTCGCTTGTTGTGAGATCAGTGACCGTCTCCAATCTCCGTGTCTCCAACGTCCCCATAATTGGTAATACGACGCTGTCCTCATGCGATAAAAATGGATCTGTCGCAGGAATATGTATACTGTCCATCGCGACATGTTGTTGGTGTTTCTCTTTTCAATGTCAAGACTCTACCTTTACCGGACCTTCATCTACCTCGGATAATAGCAAGATGAAGTTCTCCTTCCAATTGGCGGCCACGGCCACACTGCTGGCTTCTGCGCATGCATCCAACTTGACAACAGAAGCTGTTGCTCGCCCGCCTCCTCCTCCTCCTCCTCCTCCCCCTCCGCCTCCACCTCCCTGCCGTTACCTCCCCAGCGATCCCCAGTGGCCGGATGCTGCCGCTTGGAAGTCCCTGAACTCGTCAGTCGGAGGCCGACTTGTTGCGACCGTCCCCATTGGAACGCCTTGCCATGATCCCAACTATAACGAGGCCGTTTGTTCGCAATTGCAGGCCAATTGGGAGCTGCCGCAAACCCAGTTCGTTGGTCCATCCCTCTTCGCCCGGCGCATGTCTGACAGAATGCGATATGTAATGTAGCTACACGACGTCCTCCTCGGTGATGCAGCCCTTCTTCGCCAATCAGAGCTGCGATCCCTTCACCCCCGAGTCTAAGCCGTGCGTTCTGGGCAACTACATCAGCTATGCCGTCAACGTCTCGTGCGACGCCGATGTCCAGGCCGCCCTGGCATTCGCAACCAAGTACAACATCCGCGTGGTTGTGCGCAACACTGGCCATGAGTATGCTGACACTTAATTCGCGACCGATTTCTCTTTGAAAGTTTCCGTGTAAGCTGATCGCGCTTCTCTCACTAGCTTCTTTGGTCGCTCTACCGGTGCTGGCGCCCTGGGTATCTGGACTCATAACCTGAAGAGCATCAGCATCTCGACTTACTCAAGCGCCAACTACACTGGTCCCTCGATGAAGGTGGGCGCGGGCGTCCAAGGCTTTGAAATGCTAGAGGCTTCCAATAGCCAGGGCTTTGTCGCGGTGTCTGGCGAGTGCCCAACCGTCGGCGTCGCTGGAGGCTACACTCAAGGTGGTGGCCACTCTGCCTTGAGCACCTCCTTCGGTCTCGCTGCTGATCAGACCCTGGAATTCGAGGTTGTCACTGCGGCTGGCCAGATCTTGACTGCCTCTCCCTCCAAGAACAGCGATCTGTACTGGGCTCTCAGTGGAGGCGGCTCTGGATACGGAGTTGTTACGTCCATGACCGTCAAGCTTCACCCTGCTGCTACCGTTGGTGGTGCAAAGATCACCATCGCTGCCGCCACCACCACGCAGGACAACTTCAACAAGTTTGTAGCCGGCTTCCATGCCATGCTGCCCGCCATGATTGACAAGGGTGCCACGGTTATTTACCTTGTTACCAACACCGTCTTCGTGCTCGAGCCCGTTACCGTCTACAACTCCACGTCCGATTACGTCCAGAACGTTGTCCTTGCGGACTTCAACGCCCTGATGAGCGAGCTTGGAATTACTCCCATCTCCACCCAGTATACCACGCTTTCGTACTATGACCACTACAACACCTACATGGGCCCGCTCCCCAACGGAAACCTCGATGTCGGCGACTTCAACTATGGCAGCCGACTGATCCCCCGCAGCGTCCTGGAGAACGACAACAATGCTCTCCAGGCTGTCCTGCAGAACCTGACTGCTCACGGTGTTGTCATGGTAGGCACTTCGGCAAACTACGCCAAGCCGGCCGGCGTCAACAACGCTGTGTTCCCCGTCTGGCGAACCACCACGGTGCATCTGCAGATCGGTACTCCCTGGAACAACACCGCACCATGGGCGCAGATGCTCGCGGACCAGAAGACCATTACCAACGAGTATGTGCCGCAGCTTACCGCTGTCACCCCTGGTAGCGGCGCGTACATGAACGAGGGCGACTTCCAGCAGCCCAACTTCCAGCAGACCTTCTTTGGCTCCAACTATAACACTCTTCTTTCTATCAAGAAGAAGTATGACCCTAACTCTCTCTTTTATGGCCTTCGCCTTGTGGGCAGTGAGGCCTGGACTGTTGATAACAGCGGAAGAATGTGCCGTGCTACATAGATAGATTTAATGCCGCCTCCAGTGAGTCGAGGATAGTTTAATGAGTAGAGGATAGCTTAATGAGTAGAGGATATTTTAATAAATAGACTTGCCAGTTGCTCTTGCTTTCAATGTTCACAACTAATCGTCTGCCTATGTAGCCAATTAGATTCATGCTACTCTTAATCTCAACGTCTTCAGTACCACCTACCACCTGTAACTATGGGACTAACAGATTCAATTTGGTGACCGCTTGCCTCGTTTTTGTCAAAGGGTAGTGACAACTATAGGCACTAGACTCCAAGGCAGTTGAAACAAGGCAGAATGATCAATTCACACAGAGGCTGCTATGTCTAACAACACAACTCCGTCAAGTTCCTGCAATTGAATCTGCCGTGAAAGCAATAATAAGGACCAAGGATACAGAAAATAACTAATCAGCTGTAAAAAGAAACAATGAGCTAATGCACAAGCAAACAGACCGGATGGTTTCTTTGCCTCCTTCTACGATAGTACTTAAATAGATCTTTTCAATTCGAGTAATTTTTCCGATTTGAGCCTCGTCAGTCGTGTACATGTCTCGAACCTGCTATATAATATTTATCAATAGCAGTTCATTCGTTAGAGTCCGTAATAATTACATGTATATACCCTGCTAGCATTCCTAGAATAGATGGTAGATGTAATACGCTGACCGCTATTAGAGATTGCCAGCGCAAGATATAGAAGGCTGGTCCCTCGGGAGTTGGATCCCAACATACAGAGTAGAAGTCTCCTTGAGAATCTACTCGTCAAGTCAAGATGGCACAAGCAAGTGAAACACTTGAGAGCTTGCTGGCCGTCGTTACTGAGCTCACCACAATGCTCACGGGCACTCTTCGAGCAAAGAACCTACCTGGGCCTTCATTCAACGAAGATGCACCTGGATCCTCACCACCTGATCAAGGTATCCAAGGCCCCCGTACAAAACTTGTCGGAGCTCTGATGGATATGTTGCATCTAGCAATGGGCCCTAACGAGTATTTCATCACACAAAACATGTGGGTAAGTGCTACAAAGTCATATATCCCGTCAACGCTGAATCTTCATCATATTGAGGTTATGAATCTTAGCTGGGTAATGAGTCCATGGCACTGGACGTCCTCAACCGCTTCAACTTCTGGGGCGCGGTTCCACTCGGAGGCTCTGCCAGCTACGCCGAGATTGCAGCCGCTACGAAACTTCCTGAACAAATGGCTCATCGATTCCTTCGCTTTGGCATGAGCATGTACTTGTTTCGAGAGGAGTCTCCAGGGTCCAACCGGATTGAACACACTGCTGCCTCCGCATATATGGCTCGTAACCACCATATGCAATTCTTCATGAGTCATTGCCTTGAAGAAGTCCGGCCTGCGGGTGTATTAATGGCAGATGCATTGCAAAAGTGGTCTGCTGGGCATCCGACATCGAGCGAAGAGGCAGAGCATGCTGCCTTCTATCTAGCGAGTTTTGACGGCAAGGTTGTATCTCGCCCGATGTGAGAATTTCTCAATGCAGATGAGAAGGAAGGCAAGCCAAAAGGATATCGAGCTACTCGATTCGCTGAAGGGTTGCAAGCTCTCGGTGGCATGATTAATACCGAAACCTACGTGGAAACTTTTGACTGGGAGAGTCTTGGAGAGGCTCTTGTTGTTGACGTATGTCTCGGAGAGATTTAATACGAGAGAGCTCTGATCGCTAATTAATCTAACAGGTTGGCGGTTCAAGCGGTCATATCAGCGCAATGGTCGCAAAATCCCATCCACAGCTCCATTTCATAGTTCAGGACCTCGCAGAGCTACAGCCAGCTTTTGAGGAAGCCATGGTATTGGCTCCCAAGTTAGCCGACCGCATATCATTCCAAGTTCACGACTTCTTTACACCACAGCCTGTTTCCGCAAACGCATACATCTTTCGCAATATCTTCCACGATTGGCCCGACAAGTATGTTGTAAAGATTCTTCAGCAACTTGTCCCAGTTTTGACTCCTGGGGCTCGCATCGCGTTATTCGACATCATTATGCTTCCAGACTATGATGAAAAGCGACAACGACCGCCTCTACCGGTGAGGAAGATGCAGGGTGCTTTCGACATGCAGATGTTGGTCCTTTTCAATGCTAAGGAACGTACAGCCGAGGATTGGATCGCCGTATTCAAGATGGCAGATGATCGGTTCCGGGTGAATGCTATGGAGATGATCCCAGGTGCTGGTGTAGGGCTTATTGACGTTGCATTCGATGGATAAAGGAAATTAAGCAATGGCTGAAGGGAAAATTACTATAAAAAATAGATACTAGTGATATGTTCCTGATTTCATCACTCTTCAATCTCATTTGTAATTCTCACCTAAGGAAATTGAGTAATGACTCTTTCTAAGCAGTTTCTTACTAAACAGAGAATGTCAAAATAGGGTTCTCTCTGAGCTATAGATATGGCCTTTAAGCTCATGGCCGAGCGTACGACACAAATAAGCACGATTCTTGATAGACTAAGACACATATAGTCATTTTACTGCGTAATAACTCAATATTTACTCCATCATCAATTCAATACCCTACCCTCGGTACCAATTCAACTGCATCTACCAGCATTGCCCTTTTCGGATGACGGCCCGTGTGGGGTTCAGGTTCGGCATCGGCCCGAGATCGCCAAGGCTTTGGCTTGGGTAGATTCAGGTCTGCCAAGCGGCCGAGGAATCTAAAGCATTATCACACCATTTATCCCGAGATCTAACTCAGGCCGTCCCTTGGCACTGACCGTGCCGTTTGTGGTTAGCCGCGCCATGGGTTGTTATTTGGTAAAAGAAATCCATTTGTGAATTCCGTCTAGGATTCATGGGGTGCATATAGAAGTAACACGTTTTGATCATTAAAAAGTAGTTTGACAGGAACAATACAAAAAGCCCAACCTAGGTTACATACATGTACATACAAAGGATTAAGCGCATTAGGTATCATATAAAGATCATGATGAAAAGTTCAGCATATCGACAAAACTGAAAATGGATGCCTCAGCTGTAAGGGCATCAATAAAGTCAGCCTTGGTGACATTGGCACCAAAGAGCTCCAACTGAAGAGCAGTATCTGGGATAGAGGTCGGAGGGGGCGTCAGCTCCGCTACTGGCGTCACGTCTTGCTCGGGAAGAGAGTGGGTTAAAGAGATACTAGCAGCATCGTCGGGGAAAAGCTGTTGGATGGCCTTGCCGAAGATACCTCGGCACACGGAAGCGACTGAATACGTCTTTTGCAGCTCTTCCAAAATCATCATGCACATGTTTAGCATATTTAAGCCGAGCCGCCTTGAAAGGGCGTCGCCGAACTTGCAGTTGAGAAGGTAGACTTGCATTGCCGGGACCAGAAGCGTGGGCCTAGACAGTAGCATTAGTATCTCTCTCGATCATACACAGACCGTTGTATAATGAAACTATTGGATGCAGGAATAACTCACGTCATTGGTCCGGCAAAAGAGAAAAAGTTGCCCTGAGCGAGTGCATAGACAATGTTGCAAGTCTTGGAGGCGGCAGACATTGCTTTCCCCTGCATTTCCTGCTGCCATTCTCTCTGGCGGTAAGAAGGAAGATCTGAAGGAGCCTCTACACTACAAGGTCGGTAAAATGTGATTAAGATGGCCCTTTTACCGTCAGTTAGTGATTTGTAAAGTGAGGAACGGAGAATATTGACAAGGACTGACTGGTAGTGTAGCTGCAAATGGTAGTAGTAAAACGTCGCCAATCGAGATAGAATCGGATCTGGATGTTCTGGCATATTGAAGCGCATCAACTCTGCCTCGAGAGTATCAATCTGATTAATTGTCGGTTTCGGCCGTCGGAGCTGATGGCATGTCATGAGCGTCTTGCCCAGCAATTTCGTCATTTGTATCAAATGAATCCAATATTCTGCCAATCGTGGCAGGTCTCTGGGGAAGAACGCCGACGTGACAGACTCTGGTATGCCCTCTAGGTCCACGGCAATGTCTGAAACCAGCGGATCAGGAGTGTCAGATTCGTCAAGGTTGATCCGCAAAGGCCTGCCCAGCGACACGGAAAGCCAACGATCTCGCCAGAAGCACGTCCACCATAGTCTCCGAAATAGTGAACGTTGTCGCTCGGTTATGGATGGGTTGTATCCAATAGCATCAATATCGCGGTGGAGACCGAGGACATGACATAGGTTAATAGCTCGGCCACTCCACTGCCATGGCTGCATATGATCTTCTATATCCGAGTTCCAGAAGCCTAATAGCAGCGCCCCTTGTAGAAGGATGAGGTTGTTCTTCTCCCCGCCGTTGTTATATACGCACTAAATGAATGGGTTAGCCTTACCGGAACAGGAGAGATGATGGAAAAGTGATGAGTGGACTTACGACTGCACGTGCAAACATCTCAGCTTTGAACGCTTTCCGAGATGTAAACCCTTCATTCTCGTATATCTCTGCAGGTACGTACTGTGGTCCGTTAATTAGCAATTACATACACCTCAGACAGTTTGGATGGAAGGAATACTTACATTGGAAGAAATGGTATAAAGACCCCATAGTAGTATAAGGTTATACTCTTTCAGTCGTTTAGAGCGATGATACTCCAGGAGCTTGTCTGCTTCCAAGATTGGCATGATCGGATGGACATTGTGGAAATATGCCCGGATCAAACTATCACTTGCTGTGTCTGATAAAAATGAGTAGACGCCTTTACGGCGGAGAAAGGTTTTTTCATCTTCGGTTAAGGTGGTTGGCTTTGCCGCTGGCATGAGGAGATGCTTCGGTATGAGGTGATCGGTTGTGCATATATGCATGGTTGATGTAGGCCCCCCAGTCTGCTCCCCTGCATGGGTTTAGAGTTAATCACACGCTGCTGCATGAGACTATGCACCCCGGTGATCCTTCCGGTTAACTTACCGATGTAGTACGGGACTTGGCACTCTCTTCGTGGATGTCCCAGGGCCACTTCTACCATTTCAACGCCGAGCTGTTCCTCATCAGCGGCACTTGGCTCGCTGGACGCAGCTGAAACTTTGGTCTCAGGCGTGTCCAACGGCGCTTGTGAGTCTTGCAATGATACAATTTCACCCCCCGGACTAGAATCCGGTGACGAAGGATTGGCATTACTTTGGTTAGCGGTATCCCGCATTGCCGAGCCCTCGACATAGTGACGGGGAGCCGGGAACACAGTAGTGCTCTGCCGATGGCTGTGGGACGAATGGCTTGGAATCAATCAGTAACCCGGTTTGATGATATAAACAACGTCGTTTCCCATGATACGAATACCCGGACGAATGGCTTACCGTTTGCCCTGTCTTGGCTTCAGGATGCATTCCGTTTGGTCCTGCTCGCAACTAATACACGGCACTCCCGTCATGGACACGCTACATCGCACCTTGCGCACCCGGCAGGTTTGACACGCAATAGCCGAACGATAGCGGCGAGTCGACATCTTGACGCAGTTACGAGTATTCTTGCCTTGACACAGAGCTACCGGACCATTGAAGAGATCTTTGCCTGTTGGGAAATAGAAACGAGGAGCTTCGATTCAAGGAAACCTCGGAATATTAAACCTCGGACTTGAATCCCACGTCAGCCGAGGTCGGGCCTGTGATTGGTTGTATGTATGGCATCCGATCCAGTTATATGATTAGAACGAAGCCTCCCTGTCACGGGAATGATTACAATTTAAGATGAGTAATCGCGACATCTCGAGTCTGAGGAGAGGAAGAACTACTCCAAATCACACGGAAAATTCTAAGGGGTTTGCCAGACAACTTATATCGCGATTGATTGAAATATGAGTCAAATTTGCAAAGAACTTTCACATGGCAGTTGATTGCTGGCTGTGATCAGTAACGGATCTGGGCAAAGTGGGCACTACGGAGCGGCCACTCGGGATGCTCCGAAGTGCCGAGGAATCTATGGATCTGTTTAAACATCCATGGATGCAACACTTTTATTCTAACCACCTGTAGCCAATGAGGACAAGTTGTGAAAGGGGTTGCAGATCCAATAATGCCACGCCGATCCATATCGAGCAATGTATTTATAACCAAATCGTCCCTTTACCGAAAATTCCGAGCCTCTCTAGCGCTCGAATTTATCAATTTTTGACGGTATCCATGAGCTCCGTGAAAATCAACAAGAGATTTCACGACATATAGAAGGGAGGGCTTAACATATATGGATATAAATTTTTTATTGCTTCATCCAGCAACAAACGACTTACTGGAGCTCCTGTCAGCCATCGTCGAGATATTCCTGGAGGCGTCACAAAACTCTATGTCGATCTCATAAGATCAATCGTCGTTGGCGCCCATACTGTACTCTGAGCTACAAGTTTGAGAAAAATACTTGGGCCAACATACATTTACTACGTATCTTGAATTCTCACCAGCATGATTGATGGAATACAGCACCACGTTGAGACATAATAGCTTGGTAGTACTGTACGGGGCCGCCTCAACTATGGAGACGTCTAACCGATCGCGAGTTTAGCTCTCCCGATACGAGTAGCCGTCTTCCGGGCTGGTATTTGGTACTCGGACCTATTTGAAATATTTTTACCTAAATTGGAACATGGCAGAAGATGTTTGTTGGCTAGCCTTTGAAAGAGTGAGTTCCTCTGCTCCTGACGCCGATCTAGATCCCAGATCACAGGTTGGTCTGAACTACTGGGTCGCACATGATTATTCTCGTATAAGAAACAAAGGTCGCCTTCGAGAAGTCTGTTGAAATCCTTTCACGTTACGAAGATGAACTCTAGACAACTTCAAGGATGAAAATGCCGAAGGAGTATCCGCTTGACATAGGCAAGTTTGCGCGGCCCAGTATTGGAGCTTTTCAGTCCTTTACGATCATGTCTGCGCCTACCATTGCTCTTATTGTTGCCGCTCTTCAGTGGTGCACATACGAGCCCAGAAGAAGATTGATATAAAACTTCTGAGCAGCGACATCAACAGAGACAAAATCTTCTCAAGGTCCCTAGTGTCGGCAACTTCTTTGATAGGATTCATAGTAACGTCGTCCTAATCAAAACATATGCCAAGCGGCCTTGACTACAGTCGGAATTATTGTCCTAGAAACAATCTGTTGAGGTTACAAATTACTTGTTGTTCTATTGCTGACCTGTAGAATTAGGGCAATTAATTGGTAGGTTGAGAATGACAATACTGCGTAGATGGCAACGACAATTGGCGTCCCTGTGGCACGTATGCGAGGGAGACTACCAGTTTTGGTATGCATGGATTTCCGCAATTGTGCGTAGGATTCAAGCGGCATGACCACATAACTAAAACCTAGTTTCGCAAACCCCTCAATCGTATCGCTCAACAATCTTCAACATCAAAGCTGGCCATAGAGCCGCTTCATCGACATCAGCCATAATGGCGACTGCTGGTGACAATTCGGCTTTGTCTGTGGCAACTCTGAGTCCTGCATCCATTGGGGTGGCTGTGATTTCGATCTTGCTGTTGAAAATCCTATACGGGCTGGGCACCGACCGCCTAGGACACATCCCCGGCCCCTTCATCGCTCGCCTTACTCCAATCTGGTACTGGTATCTTACTTGGAAGGGCATTGAATGCACAGTTATTACTGCCATGCACAAGAAATACGGACCTGTGGTTCGCATTGCCCCAAATGAAATCGACATTTCCGATGGAGCGGCCGTCAATCCCATATATGTCGACAATGGTGGTTTTAGAAAGATCGATGGGTACAGAAATTTCGATATCAACGGTTTCCCTACCATATTCTCAGTAACGGATCATACACACAGAGCAGTCCGAGCCAAAGCTGTGTCGCCCTTGTTTGCGCAGCAAGCAATTACAAACAGCAAACTGGCCATGCAGAAAATTATCGACGCAACGATGGTTGAGCTAGAGCGCCGAAGATCTTTGGCAGCAGATATACCAGTTGATCTACTAAACCTATTTCGCTCCATGGCGATGGATGCCTTAACGGAGTATCTGATTGGGGAGTGCTTCAACAGTGTTGGCACTGAAAGACTCAGCGCAACTGCTTTCGTGGATAGTTTTGCTGCGGGCGGTCGCTTCTTTTATCTTCCAAGTTGGTTATTCACTTTTGCTGATAATTGGGCTGCGAAATTTGACAAGAATAATCTGGCAATAACCATGAGTACGGATATGGTCCAGGAGTTTGCAGCCAAGGTTGTGGATGACAGTATCGCGCAAGGAGAGAAAGAAACGTATCAAGGACGGCTGCTGCATGCAAGTCTCTCACGAGAAGAGGCTATAGCACAGGTAATGGATATCATGTTTGCAGGCACAGATGGGGTTGCCAGGATTCTAGCTGTCTTCTGCTGGCATCTTGCCCAGGCACCCGATAAGTGAGTGAACCTTAATCACACGTATGAGTACCCTGTTAACCGTTTTTTTTTTTTTTTCAGGTTTGAGCGTATTTACAAGGAAATCATGCAGAACCCTGGCGTTGACGCTCGATCTCTCCCTTATCTATCAGGAGCTGTTAAAGAAGCTTCCCGTCTAGCATTGGCCAATCCCACTCGTCTTCCCCGGGTTGTCCCATCGGGAGGGCTAAATGTTCCGGGTCTGCCGACCATTCCAGCTGGTACAAACGTTGGCATTGGAGCTTACTCGCTGCATTTCAATCCTGAAGTTTTTCCAAGGCCATATGAGTTCGTGCCAGAGCGCTGGCTGGAGTGTATGCCGGAAATGTTGCGAGACAGTTTTCACTTTGGCAAAGGCCCGAGGCAATGCATTGCCCGCAATTTTGCATCTGCAATTGTGTGGTGGGCTTCCGAGGCTTTGGTTCGAAGCCGTGTGTTAGATGGTGGAAAACCGGTCGTAGAGAAGATTGAGATTGTAGAGTGGTTCAATAGTAAGCAAGTGGGTGATAATATTGAGCTTAGCTGGGCATAGAATAGAAGACTCTTTGACTTTAAAATATGGGAGTAATGCATATGTCGTCTATTTATTCTTTATTTTTCTTTGGTTGCCGGGGGATTCTTGATTGCCTCTTTCAGCTCCTCGAAAGCCTTCACAATATCCTTCTTATTCTCAGTGGTCCAAACCTCGCGGGATTTCTCACCAAGCTCGCCCTTATGCATAGCGGCAAAGATGTCCGGTGTTTCACCGTTCTTTGCAAATATGAGTTGAGGCCTTGTAGGGCTCACGCGAAGCTCGGTCCCCTCAAGCGAGACCTTGACTTGTTCCGAAGCATTCTTGCCACCCGTCATGCCGTAGCTTACGATGGCTGCTGGCTTCCCGATCCACTCATTTCTCAGGTAGTCAATCGCATTCTTTGTGCTTCCTGCCACGCCGTAGTTGTATTCGGGGATGACCAGGATATAGGCGTCGTATTTAGAGATCTCAGCACTCCAGCGACGACTGTGTTCGTTGGCATAGATTGCTTGAGAGGGAACTTGGTACGGAATAACGCTCTCATCGTAGATTGGCAGCTTGAAGTCTGCAAGATCGACCAAAGAAAGCTTTGTCTCGTTTCCGTCTTCCTTTTCAAGAATGTCTTTGACAATATTGGCAATGGCCGGCCCAACTCGAACAAGTCTGGTGCTGGTGATGATGATGGCCACGTTAGCCTCCTTAGACGCAGTCATTGTGATTTAGATTCAGAGACAGATCCTTATTATCGTTATGATTGTGGAAATTGATCGATAGTAATAAACCGAGGATAGCATAAACTGGCTGGACAACCGCCAGGCTTCTTATACCTCCAGCCAGTTTCAAGTCCGCAACAATGACGCGGAGAAACATTCTCCGCCTTCGATGTAATGATTATAAACACTTTGAATCAATGTGGTGGAATTGAACAAAGACACGGTATAATTCCGTGCGATCTCTACAGTCTTCTAATAATCGTCCAGGGTATACCGGTATTCCTATTTTAGAAAGAGTACATGAGTACACGTGGGGACATCCTCTGCATCCAGGATTATCTAAATATTTTGTACATGATATTTAGGCAATCAAGCCTTAGGGCTGTTCATAATTGCGAGTATTTGTACAGAAAGTAAAGTTTCTTGTGCTAAACTCTCGTGATCTTCATTAATATAGGGTTCTTTGTAAAACCCCAAAATAATCCTAGCAAGCGGGGTCTATCCCAATCAGGAAAGAGTACAAAGGTACATTGATGAAGGCGGCAAAATGTTTTGTAAACGTCGGAATTCCAGTGATGGCATCACACAAACACACACGCACAACAGAGATTGAGGATAACCAATTCTTCGGCCGTGCTCTGTACCTTACTCCATCATATTCTCTCGTCCAACTATCCCTATATCGACCCCCACGTCAGTACGTGGGCCGCTTCGGTACCTGGCTCTGCATGATGCTCTCTCGCGTGTAGCTGAACGACGCTCAACTCCGGAGTGCCACTACAAATGGAGCGCAAGCTTGAGTTTATCAATTTGTCACATCCTTCACAAGGGTCCTCATCCAAGTTACAGCGCCGTGCGTACTCACATGCCGCTCGAGTATCTCATGCTAGGGTTAAGCATGCTCGCAAAGTCGCAAATCAGGCCAAGAATGTGGAGCCGAGTATTCCGCCTACGAAGAAAAGTCAAGCCGGTGAAGTCACAGAGCGGAGAGACAACTGTCTGGTTGAAATTGGGCCCGAGAGTCAACCTGTTGTGATTCCAGATCTTGTCGATCAGCTCACATCCAGTCGGCGGGACCCTTTTGGATGTTTTGCTAGGCCGCTTTCGTCGCTGGAGCACTACCTCTTTGACCACTGTAAGTTTGTTTGTAGCTTGCCAATGGTGCTTCAAGGGGATTTTCTCCCATTTTGCTGATGAATAAACTCCAGATATCACAATAGTCACTATGCAATATGGGTCCAAGTGCATGATACTCAAAGATACAAGCATTCACCACCACCAGCTACGGATAAGCTGGATCCAGCTAGCCATATCCAACGTGGGCCTACTAAGCACTACATTCCTATCTACCTGTCGCCATTTACATCAAGTCTACCAGAAAGAGGAGTATATTACTTTGGCGATGCGGTATAGAATCCTCTGCATTCGCGCTATTAGAGAGGCCGTTGATGCTGGGAATTGCTCGGCGGGAGACTCGATAGTTGCTACTATTATATCCTTGACATTAGATGAGGTAAGTGCCTGTCATATAATTGAATATTGGAAGAGTTGACGTGGACTAACGCCAAATGTATAGATACAAGTTGGCAATATAGCTGCATCAAGGCAGCATGTACGTGGGCTTGCAGAAATAGTCCACTCATCTGGAGAGCCGCAAACACTTGGTATGAATGGCTTACTGAAGCACCTGTTTGAGAAATTGGCATACGAGATGGGGCTTCTTCTAGACGAGGAAGTAAGTCCAGTAAGGCTCCTCGAGTATGTTGATCAAGGTGGGATTAATATGCCTAGCATCGCTACCTAGAAACAAGAAACACACTTACAACCTGGCAGGGTTGTCATCTGGCGTGATTCAACAATTCCGATGTATTTGTACAGCGTCTCAACTCTCACTTATCCTTACATCACTATATGAACATTCAAGTGCAAGAGCAGTACATATGTAACATTGATAACACCATCATCAAGGCCAAGTAACTCCACCAAAAGTCCATCACGACTCGACGATAAATCGAACCCACAAAAATTCATTACCAAGTGCAAAAAATGAATATTGATGCGTAATCTGGGAATCGAACCCAGGGCTCCCCGACGTTGCTCGGATGGCAACGGAGAATTTTACCACTAAACCAATTACGCTTGAATGAGAGACAGGGGTCTTGTTCCCGGTATATGGATGTTCTCAGTATTAGAGATGGACGAATGCTGTCCTTTTATCTCACAGATGCGCATGGCCGCGATACAGCAGGAGAAGAAGACAGTTATGGGAATCATTTGTAGCCGAGAAAAGTACATATGCACAGTTAGTATAAGAGGAATAGATTAAATCAAAATATAGAGATATTGAATGCTAGATAGGGCGGTAATACTGGAATGATGTCTTTGTCAATACCTTCACCGTACAATTTACATAGCCAGTATCGTAGGCTCATAAGAACACAAGTCAATTTATCAACTTCTCATTAGCCCGTCGTAGTTGGGAAGCGTCCACTTCACGTTCTCCTTCGAAACCCAGTGTGCAAAAGCATCCAGCCTCAAGAAAGCCGCTATTCCCAGAAGCAAGTTAATGAGCGCAATAGCAAATGACGACGACGGCATCTTGTTCCAAAAGATGGTGTCATCACCCACTCCGTGCGTTACCTGGTCGATAAATGGGCGGAACTTGTCATCATAACTCTTGAACGCCACGTCAAGTCCATCGGTAGGCTTGGCTCCCTCCTTTGCCTTTCCGCAGTGACGGCTAATCTCTCCCGCGAGGACGTAAGCCCCTATAAGACCGGAAGTTGTTCCCATGCCGGTGAGTGGTGAAGGACAGTATGCGGCGTCACCACAAAGGGCGACATTGCCGTTGAACCAAGAATTGAGCTTGACGAGACCCAGGCGCTCGCAATAGAAGTTCTTCGAGTCGAACATGTCTCGAATGATGTCTTTCGACTGCCATCCGGCGTCGGTGAAAATCTCTGCCAGAGCCTTTTTCTGTTCTTCAACGCCGTCCCGGTGGGCCTTCTTCATTTGGTCAGAAGTCGTGTTGCAACCGAGGTATATCTGGATCTCCTGTGGATTGTGCCTTCGCGTCATGATGGCTCGCCTTTTAGTCGCCAGATAGAACGTCGAGTCGTACTCTTCTCCCTCTTGAATCGGACGAGGAACCGTAAAGTACGCCGTATATGCACCCTTCACTGGGCGTAATGCGTCTTGGACACCAGGGCCTAACATGAGTTTGCGGGTGTTTGAGCCCATGCCGTCAGCACCGACCAAGACGTCAAAGTGGCCTGTTTTGCCATCGGTGAAATGAACTTCAACACCATCCTTCTTTTGCTTGAAGCTGTCAATGGAGATTCCAAACAGAAATGTGACCTTGTCTTTTATCACATCGTACATAATACGACACAGGTCACCTCTCATGATCTCATATTCAGTAGTGAAGCCCTGCACCCCCTTGCCTGAATTGTTCACTCCGAAGTAGGCTCGTCGCCTGTTGGAGCTATCGACGATGGCGGATCCTTGTTCTGGCACGGCCTTGGCGCGGAAAGCTTCATCGAGTCCCATCAACTTCAGGACTTCGACTCCAGGACCTCGCAGATCGACTTGGAGACCAGTGGTTCGAAGTTCAGGATAATGTTCAATGACGGTAACATCGTGGCCCAGCTTAGAGAGCCAGTAAGCGAGGGCATTTCCAGTGATGCCAGCACCGCTGATTAACACTTTCATTTGTGCCATTGGTGTTTATAAGTTGATGTTGATGCTAGTTGTGTGGATCTGATATCGATGTTCTTGTTGGTAATTTTAGTGTAAGAGTTGTACTGATGAGATTGAGGTCGAGAGGAGATGATGCTAACAAACTTGTTGAGTTTAGATGAGGGCGACATGTAAGGGACATATATATGTCTTACTCGTATACGTCGAACTGATTGCTGGTCTCGGTATATTGAAGCCGTAAACCTCTGCCACGCGATATATCCGCCGGTTACCGTTTCGGCCGAGGGGGCGATCACTGTGTAAATGGGGCATCGCATAATAGTTCAATTAACAGCCAGCCCCTTTTAAATGTTTTCTATAAAATGGCTTGTGATGCCGCCACTCATGCGAGTGGGTTAAGCTGTGCATGGAACGTGTTACATCTGGTCCTCAAAATAGTAATTATAACCGCTGCGTTATATCTGCGTAACCATCGTGACATCACGCGACCATTGCTCTTGTACCAAGGGGAGAGTACTTGTACAATTTTCAGTTACAAATATACAACATTAGCATGTTTGTAACATGCCAAATTGATCCTAATAAGTACTTAACTTACTAAAGATTTCAGGAGTTCACGAAAAGCCTGTTTCCGCCATGAAAAAGTCCATGTCAAAATCCAATCCATATGTGTAGTCCTCCCTTTCACCAACACTCGTAGATTCGACATCTGGTGTAGGTATTGATAGAGAAGTGGTACCTAGACGATTCTGCAACAGTTTCAAACACAAAAAAATACTATCCCTCGCACCTTTCGCAACACGCCCTTCGCCAGATACGCCTTCTTCCGTGGCTTCCGCTTGAGCCGTGATCATGCATAAGAACATGTGGCTCTTGACATTTGTCTCGCCTTGCCGGATCCGCTCTAATGATTGGGAAATCATTCCTGTTATAGCCTTCTTGAGCGGATTTATGCAATGTGACTTGCGGTGTAATGTTCCGTCGAGATACTGGTTTTCGACTTGAGCGAGAAGCTCGATACTAATAATGCTCATCGCATATCGGATGCCCTCTCTGAACAATCCTCCTCCAATCGCCATGAGATTGAAGAATCCTTCATCTGGCTCAGGAGATACTATGGCCATGGCGGTATCTATACTAACCTTGAGTGAATAATGGAATAACGGGTTCAGCCGCGCTTTATTAGCAAAAGGACAATGGAGGGGAATTAAGAAACGACGTAAAAGGTAGTCGAGTAAATTCTGATGAAAGGGGGTGATGCCAGATGCTTTGTTCTCCCTTGCAAAGGTATTCCACTGACGACAAAATTGGAGAATATCCGCGCTCAAGTCAAGCACATCTAGATAAGACAGCTCGGAGTTTAGACCGTTCAGGAGACTGAGTATCCGAAGGCGCGTTGGGAGCGAACCAAGGAGGAGGATCTGCATAGATGCCCCAGTAAAGGTTTCCTTGGGGTGAGGCTTCAGTCCAGTGGCTGATTCTTCTATCTCGTTGTCATTACTATTAGCCGGCGGCTCAGTATCAAATTCATCGAAAGAGATCCTTGAAGGCAATGCCGAATCGAGAGACGATTGAACCACTAGTTCCAGGATTGTGGCCCATAATCTTCTACGCAGCTGCGCCTGCAATACGGACATAGGAGGGAGATGTTTGGGGTCCCGATGCAAACCAATCTGCATCGCCCGGTGGATGAGCGACCCCGACGAAACCCAAATGAACTCCCCTCCGATGGAAAAGACTTGCCGAGCAAGCATCACCAAACAATGTATCTGGAGCCCGGAGATGTTGAGACGGTCCTTCTCCAGTGGCCCAGAAAGCCAAGTTTCAGCTGCGTATATCCATTGATGCACCATTTGGCGAAGTCCGGAATCGAATTCCACATGCGGAGCCAAACTGGACCCTATAGCAATTACGAGAAGCACCTGGAGGCGTAGTATGCCTGAAGCACTCTCGGGGTCACTCCAGAACCTCTCGTATACTCTCCAAAAGGTGGGCTCGTGCAAAATCCGGTGTGTTGACTCAAATGATTGGAAATACAAGGCTGCCATCTTGTCTGCCACTTGACGGGAAGGGGGGGTCAGATCAAAATTCAGCGATGAAAGGCATCTACTAGGCCGTCCAATCTTGAGGGTTCTAGCTACGCTTTTGCACTTTTGGAGCAAGCCGCTGGTCTCGACAATCAGAGCTCTGGTTTCAGCGCTCTTGAACGAGTTAATGTCTCCAAACCCACAGATTGCTCCGTAGCAGGAGATGATGGGTTCAAACTACACAGCAACATGTGAGCATCCCGAAAATGTACAATGTGCAAGCTGAAGCTGTAGACTATACCTCTTTAGCTATGCTAACCCAGTGGCTCCATCTCATTATTCTTGTTTTATTCAAGATGATTTGGGCGGCCGGCATGCCCGACTCACCAGCAATGACATCTCTACCGGCCTGGGATATATCGTGTATGGGAACATGTACAAGGGACCGCTCAAGTCTCCGTACCCGCTCCCTGAGATGATGGAGCTCGGGGTCCACGAACCGGGGGCGAGTTGGATTTTGGATCTCATTTGCACCTGGTGTATTCGACGAGTCATTTGGCCCGACCGTCGATGTCGCAGCATTGAGAGTCTCATTTTCTCGCCCGCCATGATCCGATGCCGTCCTATTACTCGTACTCGCAGTGACGTTACAAGTAGTACTCGTAATATGCCTGATTGGGTCGACATGTAACAAAGGCGAGGCTGGATGGACAGCTGGCGAGCTTGGCACCGAGGAGCTGGATATTCGGCGAGTTTGCCGATGCCTGGCTCCGGGCTTCTCCTGATGGATCCTGTAGTTGCACTGTGTCTCGGTCGAGACGCAACGGCCGCAAGGGTTACTTCGGTCACACTTGAGCTTGCGCCGCCGACATTCAAGACATGAGAGCGCGGGTCTCCGGCGGCGGTAAGGTTCGTGTTGCTGTTGGTTCATGGCTTGGGAGTTGTCTCGGCGGTATCGCAAAAAGCAAATATTGGCAAATTGGGTGGTGGGCTGGAGTCACATCAAGGGATACAGCACTTAAATGGAGCAATGCAAGGGACTGAACATTGAGACATTGGCGATGTAAGGGGGGAGGGAGTATTGAGATTTGAAAAAAGCGAGGCTCGGCCAACTCGGACATGGGTGCGTGAATACGCCGAGGACAGCCACAAGCTCTCGGCCGACAGATTTTAACGATGTCTCTTAGCGCCGCCCAGTGCCGACTGCGATCCAAGTATGAAATTTACTCGGGGAATAATTACCGTGTTTCCTTTGCGCTATATCCTGTAAGAGGTCGGGTGGAATACTCGTTCAGCAACTTGCGTGCAGATCATCATTTGCCGTGTCTAAGTATCATGGAGGTGTGCAAAACACCAAATATTGGCACAGTCCTCACCTCCTCAAAGCCCGTCTTGTCGTACAGCGTCTTCCCGGCAGGCGTCGCCAGCAAATAGCAATCCTTTCCTTCGCTCGCCGCCCGGCTGATGCCCCAGTCCAAAAGGATCTTCCCGATCCCCTTCCGCTGCTGCTGCGGGTCCACCCCGAGGTAATCAAGATCTTGTGAGCCGGGAAAAGCTCCTGTTAGCTACCCGTTTTGGGCAATTTCGGATAAGGGCCACGGAGAATTTCCTCAGGGGAGGGCAGGAGAAACTTACGCCAGACGTCCTTGATGCCTCTTTCTCCGAACACCTTCTGGTGGTCGGCTGAAACGATAGCGCGGAGCTCTGCATACGCCTCTTGGTCGAACGAGGGTGGCGGCAGTTGTTGAGCGGCAGACGGGGGTTGATTGGCCACCTTTTCTGGCTGCGATTGTCCGTATACATCCCACAGAGCAAAGCCCACCACCTGGTCATTTAGAGAGTCATCGACAGCTACGACTATGATGGCATCTATGGAACTCAGGCTTGCCGTCTTTTTGGCATATCGCCAGGAATAGGCTTCACCCTCTCCAGCGAGCGGAGCAGGAAATAGCCGGGCTGCAATGGCATCTGTTTCCGGGTGAAAAGCCGCCGAAGCTATACGAGCAATGGCGGGGATGTCGTCCTCCGTAGACTCACGCACACGTATCGTCATGTTCAAGAGACCGGTAGGGACCGTAATGAGTAGCAAAAGGAGCAAAGTATCGAATACAATTTACCTACAAGATCAAGATACAAGCACGAGTATACATATCTCTCTGACTCTAGCGGGGGAGTGGTGGATGTGCCGACGCTAAGCTCGCCCAATCTGTCAAATGTCAACCAAAGGGCGGAGAAGGTGGATTTATTTGTCATCACTCACAATCATGGAGATTCCGACAAACGTGAAGCTGTTGATCATGCAGATGAATATAAATTTGGTGTTTTGGGTATTACATGCTATTCAAATTGCTATTGGTCAATCGCCGATAGAGCTTCCCTCAAAGTGAGTTTGACCAATGTTGTAAGCCATGGACGTTAGGGAACAAATCATAGTCTCTTAGGTAAAGATAATGTCCCGGATATCGACAAAATCAGATCCAATTAATTTCCGAAAGTTGTAAGATAAAAAACTATCGTAGGGGTACTACAGAATAAACGCCTAATTCTACATTTTTTTTTGAAGTGTTGGACGTTTAGGGTATGAAGAATCACATCGCAGCGTGATGAAGCTTCAAAATCCCATCAACATGAGTGAAATCCTAGCACAGTACCTTACTAAGCGGGAAAATGGCCTGGACTAAGCGGTCGCCACGGTCTTTAGCAGGGCACTATTAAAAGTTGAGATCCATTCGCTCAAGATTTTTACGTAGAGCAGATATCCATTCAGTGTCTCTTTGCAGCATAGGGCCATGTGGACGGACAATATGAGGGCTTCTGTACCGTGGTCATGTAATTTAACTACGCAAGGGTCACAATGAGTAAAATATATGACTGCATTTGTGGTTTGCAGAAGATACCAAGGTTCAGTTAAAGTTAGGCTATAAAACTTCTTGAACGCGGGAGCACTCATGGAACACCAATGCAGGGCCAAGTTTACGGTGCTTACAGCCGGATACTGAGAGATTTCTGTCAAGTCGATTAGCGTCGAAATAATTCATTACAGATCTCTCCCATTGGCCAAGAATTCCTTGCGGAAACGCGAAATGTCCGCCCTCACGCCATATCTTGTTCCTGAGCTGAGCTTTCGTTACCTTGCATATCTATATCCGATACAAGTCGGATATACAAGACAAAAAAGATTTCTCAATTCCTCCCGTAGCATCATTTGTTTCATGATTATCATTATTAGGAAGAGTAAGAATCATCCGGGAACCGAATTGACCAGCAGAAAACCAGGTGGTATTGACACCGACCCAGAGTCCACCATATTAGACTGCAGAATCCCGTACACCACTACGACCCTGACATGGATCATTTACCAAACTCGGTTAGTCATATGGAATTTAGCCTCTCTTAATCATTCAGGCACTCGTACTTTAGGAAAATCTCTCTACACGATATACCAGGATCCGGTCGGGTCGGATCTAGAGTTCTGGGCGGACTGTGGACACTTGAGATGATTGGCGGTCCATCCAGGCGGTTCTCAAGAGACTGCGGCGGACGAGCCAACTTGTCTTCTAACATCGCCCGGAGAACTGCTTTCCCCTTGAGAGGCTCAAGGATTCATCATTTCAAGATGCAAAAGAATGCCTGCCTCTCATGCCGGACGTCCAAGCTTCGTTGCTCGTTGGAGACATTTGCCGAGCATAACAAGTGTAAGCGCTGTTTCGCCACCAACAACGAATGCATTTTCAAGACCGTTGCGCCAAGACAGAGGAGGAAGCGCACCGACACGCGCGTCACAGCTTTAGAGCAACGTCTTGCGGAGCTGCAGGCTTCAATAGATTCGCAAAGGTTGAAACAGTACGACAATGGTATAGTGCACACCACAGCCAGCAGGAATGTTCTCCAAGCGCCGCCACCATTACCTCAATCCATTAATGGTGCATATACTGGTGAGACTGCAGCGTCAGTTGAAGACAGAAAGTGGCCGGCTCAAGAACAAGAGGACAAGCTGGTGGATTGCTGTCACTTGCAGTCGTCGCTGGAGACGCTACTTGCCTCACATCTACTACCAGAAAGCAAAGCTATAGCTCTATTCAACGACTTTGCCAGCAATGTCCTCACTCAGTATCCAATCGTGGCATTTTCTAGTCACGAAACCTTTAGCTGGCTGAGGAGACGCCAGCCTAAACTGCTACTCGCCGTCATCACTGCAGCATGCAGGGCATCCGACCCAGGCCTCTTTCGAAAACTTCATCTGCAGTTACGAGGCAACCTATCAGAGCAGGTCATGGTCCGTGGGCACAAGTCTGTTGAGCTGGTTCAAGCCATTTTGGTAATGGTTGAGTGGTACGACACACCCGACGACATGGTGCAATTGAACTTTTACACATGGATCCAGCTTGCAGGTCTGATGGTGCGTGAACTGGGCCTCTGGCCATGGAGCGGGGAGATTTCACCCGCGGAGCATACCGCCGTTGAGTGGCGCACGTCGTTCGCTGCCTATCTGGGCATGTCGATGTAAGCGAGTTGTTGCATCTCTTTATTTTCTTTCTCCTTTGGGATGTTTGTTCGCCTCAACGGAGACATTATGGAAAGATTGCTGACCCGACGGATAGTGCCGCTGTTAGCCTCCGTCGACCCATGTCAATGGTTTGGACTGACGGTATGCGGAAGGGGTTGGATGCCTTTGACAAGAACAGTGTGAATGACAACGACAAACGATTGGTTGCGTGGGTGCGGCTGCAGATGATAGCAGAGAGCGTCGAAGCCTTGAGACTCAAGGTACAGGTATCATTGGCGCAGCCTGGAACTGATGCTGCAAGTCCTGTCGATCAGCATACTATCTCGTCACTAGAGGGCCGTTTTGCTAGATGGAGAGATGCTGCTCAACCTGTACTCAACGGTAAGGGGCTCGGGTTCATTACCTGGAGTGGCTCGTTTCTTTTAGCTAACGAGTACACACATGATAGGCTCACTCCGGATGCATTTCTTCTACTGCCGCATCAAGTTTTATGAGTTGGCAGTCACATGCAGTCCAACACGGTCAGCAATAAACACGCAACCACCGGCCTTGGCAGCTGTTTGGGATATGGCCTACATCCGAGCCATCATGTCTCTCATACAGTCTAGTCATTCAGCTCTAGACACCCTGGTGTTTTTTGACATTGCAACGTATCGCCGCTGTCCCACCGTCACAAGCATTCGGGCACTTTATGCACTGCAGGAGATTATCACAGTATGGAAGTCAGTATACCATCAACGGGGGTATCTGTCCGAGTTTGTGAACGAGGAGGTACTGGCACTCTCGTTCTACGCCAGGCAGACGGAAGATTTCTTTAAGCAGGCAACAGGAGCAGAGGGATTCGCCATTCCAAAAATGGCACTCAACGCGCTGACCAGTGTCTTGCTCTCTCTCGGAGATATGAAGAGTCACAAGAAACCATACAGGGTGCAGCAGCCGGAACTTGTTGGCCAAGAAAAGCAGCAGGGACCGGCCAAAGCGCCACGTCGGATGGCCAATGACCTGGACGTAATCTTAATCATTGACCTGGGCAACATCCAGGCGCCATCTGCGGAGCAAGTCCAGGTCCAGGGCCAGGGCCAAGAACGGGAGCAAAACCGGGACTGGGATGATGTGCGATCGGATACAACACTAGAGTGGCCGCCGACGTCTGCCAGTGACGGGTTCAGCGTTACGCTGGGAGATGTGCTTTTGGCACCAGAGTTAGAAGCCATGACGGCTCCAGATTCGGCAATTGACCCGGGCTGGTTATTGTCAGAGTGACGGTGAGTGTGTCGAGCGGGTTGATCCATGCAACTGCTGTACATGCGAGATGGGAATATGCACGCAGTATGCAGTGATGTTTTGATGGGGAATAGTTACTGTACGAGCACGGAGTACTCGTAATAAGACAGAATTTTGTTAGCCGACGAATCAGACCCTGTCCATCATTTCGTTTCCTTTTTCCTGCCCAGGTGTCTTTTTTAACGGTGACGATAGTGGTCTTGAAGAGTTAGTTCCCCGGTTACAAAGTGAAACCCGGCAAACAGACTAATGCAGCGCAGACAAGGATGCTACTCTTTGAAGTGAGGCTGGGAAAAAAGGAAGGCAAAGGAAGATGTCACGCGGGGGCTCGTTATTAGCCAGCCTAGGTTCTTGTTGTTTGATTTGGTGGTCCTGTTTCAAATGGTTGACGCTCTTCTCACCGGCTTTGCACGACGCCCCCGATGGAAAAAAAAAAAAAAAAAAAAAAGACAGCCACAACTGCCGGTCTGTCTTGTGTCACCAGCACCGCAGATTAAACCGAAGCGGCCGTGGCGTATTGATCCGTGCTGTACATGTACTTGGGATATTTGGATTTAGGAGACTTCGGTAGAGGGGGCCATAGTAATCCCTGGTCAGCCAACTGTATTAAAAAGGAGCATGACTTGGATGTTGTAGCGTTCCGAATACACGTATCAAGTGCAGCAGATGAGATGGAGGCTCTCATAGACATGGACTAGGTACTACTACGAGTACATATACATGTGCCTAACGTGTACATGTGAGGTATGTGCCAATTCACCCTCTTCTGTAGATGTAGGTAACTGGTACACAGAAAAGCTGGTGCCGCGCTACGGGATGCCGCGGTTCACGATACCACAACGGCAAAGCATCGCCAATCTCAATCTAACCGTTGCGACCCTCCCGCCGGGTACGAGATTTTAGCGTGTGGCATGGCCAACAATGCAAAGAAACAGAACAAACCGATGGTGCCGGAGTGGCTGCGGCTGAGGGCAGGGGTGGCATTTCCACTGTATACAAGGACAAGGGTCGGGATCTGGCTTTTTTTTTTTCTTTTGGTTTCTTTGTCTGGACGGACGGGAGGATCTAGGTAAGGTAGCCTATGACTGAGACAGAGGGTATCTCATGTAGCTAGAGGTTCTGGTCGGGTGTGTCTTGGACACCTCTTCTGGACACCTTGAGAGCGCTTGAGTAGGTACTAAACGGTTTATTCATTCATCCCCTTGTCTTTGTTTGGGGGTTTTCAGCTTAAGCTAGTAGTAGTATCTCGTGCATTAGTAGTATATAAGTACGTGAAACGCTGAGAGAGAGACAGAACCCCTGGAGCTCAAATCGTTCTAGGGCTACCAGCATATCAAGATACGAGTGCTCTACATGTAGCTTAACTACTTAATCTGGTTTGCACTGCATGCAATCGGATTGCCTCGGCGAATCTCAGCTCATGACTCGAGCCACTTCCTTCCCCCCGAGCGACGGACAGATCCCGAACCAGCTCCACGATACTACCTAGTATTGGAATCTTGCGTGTGTTGAGATGCCCTCACACTGATTGTCAGGCATTCCCGGTTCCCGGATCTCGTACACAGTGTTTCTTCTCTTCTTGTGCACATGCGCTAAAATCCATCTGTGCATCCACGCCCCACCTAACGGTCACTAGGCCATTTCCAGAGCTGCCTGAGACTTCCGCAGCCAATCACAGACTTCACAGATCCACTGCGAAATCGAGGCTAATGCACCACGTGATTGCGCCATTCCCCTTCGGACAGCTCCCGCCGTGCCTGCTCAAGCTTGGGGCCGCTGTGTCTCTACCGTTTCGAGATGGACAGCAGCTCGACCTTCTGCACCGTTGGATCGTCGCCTTGGCACCTGGAAGCACCACAAAGTGCTTTTTTCCATCGTCAGTTTCGCTGCTTCTCCCCTTTCCTTATCGGTTCCTTTATTCTCATCTCTGCCCCTATTTATTTATTCTCTCTCTCTCTCTCTCATCTGGTTCGACATCGGATTCACGTATATATAACATTCGCTACCGTCTCTCTATCGTCTCTCCATCTTTGCTCCGTGATTTCCCACAACCACTGCGAAAAAGAGAGTTGAACAGAGAGCCCCCAAAGAGCCAAAAAGGAGGGGATTACGAACATGGACCAGTCCGTCACTCCCCAGCGGTTCAAATATTCGTGCACCGAATGCCAAAGGAGGAAACAAAAAGTACGCTACGAGTCAAGACGTCCAGCAGTTCTGGATACAATGTATACATGTACTGACCTCTTCTGCCATCCAGTGCAATAAGATCTTCCCTTGTGTACACTGCAAGTCTCGAGGAGTCCAACGCAACTGCATCTTCAAAGAAAAGCCATCGAAACCAGCTAATCCACCACCACAAGCGGGTGGTGCTACCACCAGTAGGACGGCCGCTGGAGTTGGGGCTTCCAAGAAACGGTATCGCGACAGCAGCGAAGGCTCCAGTTCCGATGATGACTCTGATGCAGACATTGGTAATGGAGGGCTCGATTCCGTCGGACAGAGTGGCGTGCCTGTGAACTCGGATAACCCAGGTCCCCTTGTGCCTGAGCAGTCTAGTGGTCAACTTACGCAGCTTTCCCCCGGTACACAGGTAAGACTCCTTGTTGAATCATCAGATTTACTAACAAAGGAAAATCCATACTTATGCGTAAATTCTCCTTCCCAGACAACACAACCTCGACCTCGACGCAACAGGCAGTACCACGTTTCGGCTGAGACCTGCACCGAGCTCCGCACTGCACTCGCCATTATTCCAGAAGACCGGAATCACGTAGGTATGTCTACTGTCAAGGCGACTAATTTCCGCTCTCTATCTCGGGCTTATGCTACAACGTTCTCTTTTGACTGACCAGATGCTGCGATTGCCCATTCATAGATACCCTCATACTGAGCTTTTTCCAAAACGTAAACCCACACTATGGCATGATTCACAAAACCGATTTTAGCAGGGAGTACAATCGTTGGTGGAAAAAAAGGTCCAGAAATAAACCGCTGCCCATTCCATGGACATGTCTGTTACTGATGATGTGCGCGTGCGCCTGTCAGCATTTACCTGTCGACATACAGAAGAAACTCGAAAAAATGCTCGGTCCTAGTTGCCAGGAGTGTACCGAGTCTTTTCATTATACAGCGCGCTATCTCTACAGCGCCATGCCTACCGGTTATTACCATAAGAACAATGTCTTGTGGCTCTTGCATTCAACGTATTGGTACAAAGCTGAGGCCATGTTTGTTGAGACCTGTCATATATTCTATACAGCCGTTCGGGAAGCTCGGGAACTCGGTATGTTGTTTCCATAGCTCAAGTCCTCCATATTGCTAATAGCCGCTGACCTTGTCTGTATCTTCGACTCGTGACAGGATTCGATACCGAACGAGATGCAAATGACGTACCCAACTTTGAACTCGAAATACGGCGGAGAGCTTGGTGTGTAATCGACTCGTGGGACTGGTGAGTTTTCCGCAGACGTTTCTCTTGCTTTGGATGCGTAACACGTACAATTGAGACGTTGTAACTGACGTGTTTTTCAGGCAGATAGCTTCTGGATTGGCTCGGGATACAATGGTCGATCACAGCATGTGTAATGCGAAACGCCCATCATTGACATTGGAACCGGACGGAGAATTCTCTCCCTTGATGCATATGAATATGCAGTCAGATCTCATCCACAAATTAGCCGGCCGCTTCCCTTGCCCGGCCCAAATCAAGACTCGCAGCGATGTCTTGGAATATAAAGGCATGATTGACGAGTGGATGCAAAATTTCCCACCAATCTTTGCATTGACAAACCCGGACACGTCAAACGACAAGAAACAGGCCTGGATCGAGTATCACCGCCACTACAACTACACAATGGGATATATGATGGTCCTGAATCCATTTCGGCCGCATATGGCACTGCCATACACCGACAAGTCTTCTCCAGAGGAGCTAGAGCTTCGTAGGATTGCGGTTGATTTGACCCTGCTGCTAGTTCAAGTCCTAGACAACTGGCTAAAATTTCTCACCTTTCGGGACGGGCGATTTCATTTCATCATCTTTTCTCTTGTTGACGCCGCGACTGTGATGAGCAACATGATACTCAACGACAACGCCCAGACGCTTCCTCGCCGAGACGATGTTTACCGCGCTATCAAGACTACTCTGGTCCTTCAGAGGAAGCTCTACTTCCTGTCAGCCTCTGCCAAGCTAGGGTTCAGAATTGTTCAGAGAATCGTTAGGCACCTATTTCGCTCGACACCGACAGAATACTTGGACTCATTGGAGAATGGTAGTCATGACGACATAAATAACGATAACACGCAGCCGGTTCTATCAGTTGCACCAGATCAAGCCTCCAGTGGTGCTCTGATGAATGTTCAATACATTGACCCTGAAGTTTCTGTGAGCCCTAGATTGTGGTGGGACCTACCGGCCACTGAGGTCCCTGCCCCGGCGTCTGATGCTGGAACTGGATCACATCTAGTTCCGTATACTGAATCTGGCACATCTAGTCACAATCGTGATGGGACCGTGGCCCATGACGGACATACGAGCAACATAAGTCTACACATGATCTCTAAAGACCAGGCAAATACGTCTTCCCAAGATACTTTAGCTATACCTGCGACATTTGGCTCTGCTAAACCCACGGTATCTACTACTGATGCTGAGCCTGTACGCGTGGATGGCTCATCATCAGCATCTCTACCTTCAGTGTCATCTGCATCTCCAAGCTATGTTACGGCCTTGACCCCAGAAAGTACTACAGGTACCGCCGCTCACGTTGAATCTACGTTATCTGGGCACGCATCCGTTTCACCGTCAAGCCATGTTTCCGCCGCATCTCCGAGTGTTGTTACAGCCCCGTTTTTAGGGCCCATTACATCTGCGTCTCCAAATTATATTGCGACGACGCCCGTTTACTTTGGGCCTGTCCCAGCTGGCCAAGTCTCGAATGCGCCGCTGAGCAATATTGCTGATGCTTCTTTGCCCTTCGGAAATGCTGCTAGTGGATCTTTGCCGTGGAACAATATTGTTAATGCGTCTTTGCCGTTGACCAACATGGCTGGTGCGCCATTGAACAGTGCCCTAGATTATTCTGCACTCTATGCTGCAGGCGCATCTCCAGCTTATAATGCTTCCATGCCAGCTTATATCGACCCTGCATTCCTCTCTACACTAAGCCCATCTGCAGCTTCTGAGTACATCCTGGGTGTCTCTATGCCTAATGTCGGGCCCATCACCGGATTAACACCTACGTCTATTTCTCCAATCTTTCCGAATACTACCACTCACGATACTTTCACGCCCCATCTTCCTTGGCCAGATTATAATGATGCAAGATTGTATACTACGCCCAAGTCTCATGAACATTCTGTAGGGCATGACATTACCACGGCATTTAATGCGCCCTCGACTTATGCTACTCCCGCCTTATATGTCTCTCCGGAAAGCCGTGCAAGTACTGAACACAGTTTAAATCCTCCAACAGGATACGACACGCCTTCCTCTGTTTTCTTTACGACCACTAATGCTACTTCTGATATTTACACGTCGCCTTCGGAGGGCTATGCTTCTCCGGAGAATCATGGTGCACCAGGGGATTATACTAGCCCAACACCCGCTGGGACTACTCTACTATACTCAAATGAGGATGATAATGCTCATACGGTTTCCACGGAGTATGAGACCCCGGAGTCTTATCACACGGCACCATTTTGTGCCACGCCTGGAGATAACTCTAGATCTCCCGATGCCCAACCTCCTGTTTGAACTTGTACATACATATGGACGGGATATATGAGCAGGCCTTTGGGTTGCTTTATCCTGACGTGGGCTCCATTGGCGTTATTGCATGGTGTATATTATTGCTTACATCATATTTTGGACCAATTTTCTACATTTCTAGTTGGTGCCATCTTCAGATTGGCTGATAAAAGTCGGGATATGTAAATTTCTTTTGTCATAGTGAGCTCGGTTGAGCCTGGGGGGGGGGGGATTGGATGCCTTTTGTACACTACCTTAATAACCCAGATGATCTGACTGCATACACACATACCTTACCCAGCAATAGCATATATAGAATGTCAATGACATACACATGTCTCCCTCTAACGTTTTGTGTTTTTATATGTAGCTAATAACTCACTTCCACCTCGTCCTCGCCTCAAATGCATGTGTAATTGAAATAAACGCCGTCAGCCTCAATCAATTTCACCGCGTCAAACCGGAGCACCTTTCCCTTTGCGTATCATGTTAAGGAGCAAGGGCAAAAGTCCCCGTTCCGTGAGACAGCCAAAAGTGGCCTGTTTGCCTCGTTGCCCCACCAAATCCATGGATCTTTTGTGATGGATCTTCAGGGTTAATCCTCGGAGCCGGCCCCCCTCAACCGACCCGGACTGAAAATTTCGGGACATTTCATGTGTGAGCTGCCGTTTGCATTGCATAGTCGTGCGCGCAACCGCCGTCTGCAGAGGTCCAGTGACAATTGGAGCTTGGAGCACTGGGCAGCTTATCAAGGTTGAGTTGGGTGTCAATAAGAAAGCAAAAGCACGGACAGAAACGCAAAAACCACCACCAGAGTGCATAGCGTCACTTCCATTCCCAAGCTTCTTCACAACCTCTCACAACTACCTACTGAAACAAGACCCCTCCATAGACACCCGACAGCAGCCTACAGCGCCAGCATGGGGTGGCTGCAGCCTCTCCGGGCCGCCCAAAGGTTCCCCCGCCACTCACTGACGCTGCGGCCGACCCCGCCATTCAAGCTGGAGGGGCTCAACAGGTCCAGGTCCAGGTCCAGGAGCTCCTCGGGCTGGTGTGTCGCCTGCCGTGCTTCTGCTTCTGCTTCTACTTCTGCTGCTTCATCTCCCTCTTCTCCTCGTTCCTATACGCCGTCACCGCCTTCTCTTCGCAAAAGGCCACTCTCTTCTTCTTCTTCTCTTCCATTCTCCAGCTCTTCTTCATTCTCCTCTCCTTCTTCTTCTTCTTCTTCTTCTCCTCATCCCTCCATTTCCCCTCTCTCAGCATCCGTCTCTTCTTCTCTCTTCTCTTCTCCTCTCTCACCGTCATCGTCGTTGTCGTCGTCGTCGTTCCCGCGCCTTCGTCTTGCTCGACGCCCTCCTGTTGCTCCGACTCCGTCGTCTGCTCGCTTCTGCTCCGCCATGTGTCGATCCAGAGCTGGTCTCGAGGGCTCAGCCTCGGCCGCCGTCCAGGGCCGCGAGCTGCTGCCCGCCAACGTGATCCCTCGTCACTACCACTTGACCGTCGAGCCCGACTTTGAGAAGCTGACATACAACGGCACTGTCGTCATCGACCTTGACGTTGCCGAGACCTCCAACTCCATCTCCCTCCACACTCTCGAGCTGGATATCCATGGCGCAAAGCTCTCCTCTGGTGGCCAGGCTGTTAGGTGAGAAACCTGTCCTTCTGCCATTGCGCAGCTCCATTCGTTACAAAGACAATTAGATGTGCTAACGATTACGCGTGCCCCCCTCACAGTGCCACGCCTGCCATCACCTACGATGAAGGTACCCAAGTGACCAAGTTCGATCTGGGCGGCTCCCACACCCTCACCAAGGATACCAAGGTGCAGCTGGAAATCGACTTCACCGGCCAGCTCAACGACAAGATGGCAGGCTTCTACCGCTCTACATACAAGAGACCAGATGGTACCGAAGGTATCCTGGCCAGCACCCAGATGGAGCCCACCGACGCCCGCAGAGCATTCCCCTGCTTTGACGAGCCGGCTCTCAAGGCCAAGTTCACCGTCACGCTCATTGCTGACAAGAACCTGACGTGCTTGAGCAACATGGACGTTGCCTCCGAAACTGAAGTTCAGTCCAAGATTTCCGGCGGAACCAGAAAGGCTGTCCACTTCAACCCCTCGCCTCTCATGTCCACCTATCTCGTCGCCTTTGTTGTTGGCGAACTCAACTACATTGAGTCGCGAGACTTCCGAGTCCCCGTCCGAGTCTATGCTCCTCCCGGCCAGGATATTGAGCACGGACGCTTCTCTGTCGATCTCGCTGCCAAAACTCTTGCATTCTACGAAAAGGCCTTTGGTGTCGACTTCCCCCTGCCCAAGATGGATCAAGTCGCCATTCCCGACTTTGCTCAGGGAGCCATGGAGAACTGGGGTCTGGTCACTTATCGAGTTGTTGATTTGATGCTGGACGAGAAGGCGAGCGGCGCCGCCACCAAGCAGCGTGTGGCCGAGGTTGTTCAGCATGAGCTGGCCCACCAGTGGTTCGGTAACTTGGTCACCATGGACTGGTGGGAGGGTCTCTGGCTCAACGAAGGATTCGCCACCTGGGCTTCGTGGTATTCCTGCAACATCTTTTACCCCGAGTGGCGCGTTTGGCAAACATATGTCACGGATGACTTGCAGTCTGCTCTGTCGCTCGACTCCCTCCGAAGCAGCCACCCGATCGAGGTGCCGGTCAAGCGCGCTGACGAGATCAACCAAATCTTCGATGCCATTTCCTACTCCAAGGGATCCTGTGTGCTCCGCATGATCTCCACATATCTTGGAGAGGACAAGTTCCTGGAGGGTGTCCGCAAGTACTTGAACAAGTACGCCTATGGAAACACCCAGACCAGCGACCTATGGGACTCGTTGGCCGAGGTTAGCGGCAAGCCTGTCCACGAAGTCATGACTGCTTGGACCAAGAAGGTCGGATACCCAGTCCTCACTGTCACCGAGAAGGAAGGCGAGAACTCCATCCACGTGAAGCAGAACCGCTTCCTCCGTACCGGCGATGTTAAGCCCGAGGAAGACACCACTCTGTACCCCGTCTTCTTGGGCCTCAAGACCAAGGACGGTGTTGATGAGACCATTGCTTTGAAGGAGCGAGAGCAAGAATTCAAGGTGCCCAGCACCGACTTCTTCAAGCTCAATGCCAACCACACTGGAATCTACCGAACACTCTACTCTCCCAGCCGCCTGGAGAAGCTGGGTAAGGCCGCAAAGGAAGGTCTGTTGTCCACGGAGGACAGGACCGGTATGATTGCAGATGCCGCCGCACTCTCCAGCTCCGGCTATGGAAAGACGTCTGGCGTCCTTAACCTTCTCAAAGGATTTGACGCGGAGACAGAATTTGTCGTGTGGAACGAGATCATTTCTCGAATTGGATCGATCCAAGCTGCCTGGCTATTTGAAGACCAATCTGTTCGAGACGGTGTCCGGGCATTCTTGAGAGAGATTGTCAGCTCAAAGGCCCATGAGCTTGGATGGGAGTTTTCCGACTCGGACGGTCACGTTGAGCAACAGTTCAAGGCCACACTCTTTGGCAGCGCTGGCTTGAGCGGCGACGAGAAAATTATTTCAGCCTCCAAGGAAATGTTCGCCAAGTTTATGGCTGGAGATAAGTCGGCGATTCACCCCAACATTCGCAAGAGCGTCTTTGCCATTGCCCTCAAATTCGGCGGCAAGGAAGAAGTAAGTTTTTGATCTCATCCTCCCCGAGTAGTAAAGAGATATACATAGAAATGAAACTGTACTGACACCGTGCGCGCGTAGTATGACCAGATCATTGGGCTATATCATTCCTCGACCAACAGTGATGAGCGCAACACCTGTCTCCGATCTCTGGGCCGAGCCAAGGACCCCGAGCTTATCAAGAGGACCCTGGCCCTGTTGTTGAACGGTGAGGTCAAGGACCAAGACATATACATGCCTGCTGCCGGCCTGCGCACCCACCCCCAGGGTATCGAAGCCCTGTTTACTTGGATGACGGAGAACTGGGAGGAGCTGTACAAGCGACACCCGCCCACCCTGCCCATGCTCAGCTCCATGGTGTCGCTGCTGACATCTGGCTTCACCAAGCCAGAGCAGCTGGCCCGCGTCGAGACATTCTTTGACGGCAAGAACAACAACGGTTACGACCAGTCGCTTGCACAGAGCAAGGACGCTATCCGATCCAAGATTTCCTGGTTGGAGAGAGACCGCCAGGATGTGGCAGACTGGGTCAAGGCCAACGGATATTCGAAGTAGGTAGACTCACTCCTATTTGAAAGGGATTTTCACGGCGATGGAAATAAATGAAATAAAAGGAGAACGGTCAAAGGAATTTTGGCCGGTTTTTGAGCATATGATACCAGTTTACCATTGCTAATACACCGTGATGAAGATATATGTTGCCGTATAAGCTGTGACGTGCTGTCTGCATAAAACTAGAGTTGCTCATCTGAGAAATTGTATAATACATGCCTGCGTCCAAAAGTATCTAAAACAACTAAAACATGATAAGCAATACTCAAAATGCAATCATTCCTTCAAAGTGACGTTTGGAAGAAGCCACCAGCACACGCCGCCTCCGACAATCAAGGCGGTAACAATTGGCTGCAGAACCTGAACACCAGCACTCGTTGCAATGAGGCCGGTGAATGAGGGAAAGATGGCGGCACCAGCTTGTGCTAGGACAAAGATGAGGCCTATTTCACGCCAATGGTAAACATCAATATTTGAGTCTTAACCGTCTAGTTTGGAGGAGAGAAGAAAGAAGAGGGAACCTACCTAGTCCCGTAGACTGAACCTTTCGCGGGATAATCTTGGCCGACACCCTCATGCCGGTAGCAAAATAGGGCCCGAAGAAGAAGCCCATGAGGGCGTAGGCGGTAGCGCTGGCGATGAGGTTGGGGAGCAGCCAGAAGAGCAGCTGGAGGACGAGAGTGGCGCATGAGTAGAGGAGGATCATGCGCTGCTCGCCGAAGCGGAAGGTTGGCTCTGCGAGGAGGGTGCGGCCGAGGACGACGCCGGCCCAGAAGCCGGTGGGGACGTAGCCGACTTGGGAGAGTTTGCCGTGGCGGTGTTGGGTGAGGTATTCGACGGCCCAGCCTGTTCATTTGTGTTAGTTATTGTGATGTGTTGTGGCAGAATGATGAGTGAGCTGAGTTGAGTGAGAGGAGGACATGATCATACCTCCTGAGGTGGACCAGGCACCCGACTGGAAAAAGTAAAAGGCACTCATAAGCCAGACATTCTTCAGCTTGAGCAGTTGTCCTACTTCCTCCAATGCCTCCTTGTTGCGTCTCTCCTCACGCTGTGCCTCTGCAGACTGTGATTGTGATTTCATCAGGAAGAGAGTATCCCTAAAGGTCAGGGCAACCGCAACTAAATTCAAAACAGAAGTCCCGAGTGTCACATAATACACCGTCCTCCATCCATTCTCATGGTCCTCCTCGGCAGTAGCAATAGCCGTCGAGATGAGCGGCCCGACGAGGCCCCCGAGCGCATACATGGCGTGGATGAAGCTCAGCCAGCGATGCGAATCCCGGACAGCGCTGACGTACGTGTTGGAGTGCGTGTCCTGGAAGGCCATGCCTAGGGCCTGGAAGAAGAAGGTGGAGAAGAAGAGGGAGTATGGGGCCCATGGACGGAGGCATTGGGCAAAGACTTGGAAGATTGCGCCGATGAAGAGGAGTTTGCCGAGGTGGAGGTGGGCTGCGAGGAAGGGGTTTGTGAGGGCTGCGAGGAGCCATCCTGCGAAGATGGCGGCGTAGCTGGAGTTGATTGATTTTTAGATAAGAGCTCAAATTTGTATAAACAGATGATGGAAGAGAAGATGATTAGGTTTGACTTACATGATGGCGATGTGACCTGTGCCAATGGAAAACGCGTCGAGAATGTGCGGCACCAATGGGCCGAGAGTTGCTGAATCCAGGCCGGCGCAGAAGAATGAGTAACCGGAGACTAGGATCTTGAAGATTGGTAGAGGGGGTTGAGACTCGGATGTTTCTCCTCCTGTTTCTGGATCTGCGGCGGCGGCATTGGAAGCAGAGTGTCTGGGTTGAGTTTCGTGAATGATGGTTTCTAGTTCGATGGGAGCTGAGGAGGGTTGTGGCGATTCTACTGTTAGGGTTGCTGTTTTGGTGCTGGACATTTTGACTGTAGTTGATGCAATTGATGTTGCAAAAAAAAAAACAATGTTTTGTATGCAATTCAATTCATCACATATCAACTCATTCACCAGCGTGAGACTCATTCACGCAGATACGACTAATACGGTCTGATCCTTGATTGCTGCATATCCCCGCTTATAGGCACCCTCCGTGGCTCACCTGCGGCTTCGGTGGCGGCCGGCCGAAGCGGATCCCGGAGCGGCTCTTGTGTGTCATTAGTTCACTGAGTTTTATGCTTTTGACTCATTTTTTTTAGGGAGCTGTAGGACTTTTCTGGAGTATAAAGAGCTGGGAGACGTCGCCCTTCTTTGGAGAGATTTCCAAAACTTAAAAAAGGTTTCGCAGATTGGCGACTCCATTGTGCTACTACTGCTATTGCCCGTTGTTGTTTGGTTTTACCCTCTATCTATAAGAGATTTCTTTCTCTTTTTTACTTTAATTCAACTCAATCCGCTCCTCATCTGCTCTGGTACGTGGAGCTCTTTTTCTCTTTGATTTTTTTTTTTTCTCTTTGCTTCGTTGAGTTTTCGCACTTTTATCCAAAGCCTGTTTTTAGCTGTTGTCTTGTCTTACGTCAACAATATGCCTCGGAAAATGTCGTCAGCCGTTCATAGTTGTAATTGTATCAAATAAACATTGATTGACGCCAATTCTTTAGAGAAAAAGAAGAAGAAATACCACTATCCCTCACCTCTTCAGCCATAAAATAAAAGGCTGTGGTGATTGGGCCATTTCCCTCCTCCCAAAATGTGTTCTCACCACAGAGAAGAGAGTGACAGAGAAAATACCCCTCAGCCGCCCGAGACCCCTCAAGATGGCGTGCTTCCCAGAGATATTCCTCACCGCACCACCTTTTACGACTCAGTCGTTGAGCGGCAAATGTCCCAGGCTGATGCCAAGCTGTTCTATCAACGAAGCCAGCTAGACAGCTCTGGTGCTTCGGACGTTGCGTCAGCCTCGTATAATGACCCCGTCGCAGCTCTGGCATCAAGCGGCGGCCTCGAATATGAGGGCGACGCTACACTATCCGAGTCTTTTGGCAAGGCTTCTGTATCTGGGCTTGACAGCGCTAGACTTGCAGCCGAGGCCAGCAGAGGAATCTCTAATATCAACTTCCTCGACCCTCAGCCACAGGTGACGGCAGAGCTGAGCTCCATTTCCAAGAGCATCCAGGACATTATCGCGCTGAGGCAAAAATACATGGCTCTCTCGGTGCAGCGATATAGCGATGATCCTAGAAATAGCGCTGACTGGCAGATTTATCCCCCGGGAGACAAGCCTGGAGATAACTTCGACATGGAGCATGTCTTGCCGCTGCCTTCAAGCGACGATGGCATGACGTTCAAGCTGAGCGATGCTGGTGTCTATGAGGTCTTTGAGGGTGCCGATTCCGAAACACCCGCTTTTCAAATCCCAACCATCAGGCAGTTCTACATGGACCTCGACAGCATCCTTACCGCCTCGTCAGATGGGCCGAGCAAGAGTTTCGCCTTCCGCCGTCTCCAATACCTCGAAGGCAAATTCAACCTGTACGCACTTCTAAACGAGTATCAGGAAACTGCCGACAGCAAAAAGGTGCCTCACAGAGACTTTTACAACGTCCGAAAAGTAGACACCCACGTGCACCACTCGGCGTCCATGAACCAGAAGCACTTGCTGCGCTTTATCAAGAGCAGGATGAAGAAGAACCCTGATGAGGTTGTCTTATTCCGTGATGGGAAGCACTTGACGCTTGCCGAGGTGTTTGCCAGTATTAATCTTACGGCGTATGACTTGAGTATTGACACGCTTGATATGCACGTATGTTTTCCACGACTTGTTAAGCCAAGACGTTGCGAGCTGACCTGAAATCAGGCCCATGTGGACTCTTTCCACCGATTTGACAAGTTCAACCTGAAATACAATCCCGTTGGAGAATCTCGACTTCGAGAGATCTTCTTAAAGACGGACAACTTAATCAAGGGCCGTTATCTAGCCGAGCTCACCAAAGAGGTCATTTCCGATCTCGAAGCCAGCAAATACCAAATGGCCGAATGGCGTCTATCCATCTATGGTAAATCACTGGATGAATGGGACAAACTTGCAGCCTGGGTCGTTGATAACAAGCTGTTTTCGCAAAACGTCCGCTGGCTCATCCAGATTCCTCGGCTATATGATGTTTACAAGGACAATGGCCTAATGGAATCGTTTGACCAAGTCGTCACCAACGTCTTCCAGCCACTGTTTGAAGTTACAAAAGACCCCTCCAGCCACCCGAAGCTGCACATTTTCCTCCAGCGCGTCGTCGGTCTCGACAGCGTCGACGACGAGAGTAAGATTGAGAGGCGCCTGTACAGGAAGTTCCCCGTTCCAAAGGAGTGGAACACGAAGCAGAACCCGCCGTACAACTACTGGATCTACTATCTCTTTGCCAACATGGCGTCCCTTAACTCCTGGCGCAGGAAGCGTGGCTTCAACACTCTTATCCTGCGGCCTCACTGTGCTGAAGCTGGAGATCCGGAGCATTTGGCTGTCGCGACGCTTTGCTGCCACAGTATCAGCCACGGAGTGTTGCTCCGAAAGGTCCCGTTGCTGCAGTATGTGTTTTACCTCGAACAGATTGGAGTTGCCATGTCGCCGTTGAGTAACAATGCCCTGTTCCTATCATACGACCGCAATCCGTTCCCTCAATACTTCAAACGAGGTCTCAACGTGTCCCTCTCAACCGACGACCCTCTGCAGTTTGCATACACTAAGGAGCCTCTCATGGAGGAATACGCTGTTGCCGCGCAAATCTACAAGCTCAGCCCGACAGATATGTGCGAGCTGGCCAAGAACTCGGTCAAGCAGAGCGGCTACGAGGCGGCTGTTAAGGCGAAGTGGCTGGGACCCTGCTTTGACAAGCCTGGCAGAGAAGGAAATACAATGGCCAAGACGAATGTTCCCGACCGACGAGAGGAGTTTAGGTACTCTACCTTGCTGACGGAGCGAGAGGTGTAAGTGTCTTTTTTCTTCTCTTATTATGTGTTACAAGAATATGTTACTAATCAGATGTGTTAAATGGCTGCTGTACAGACTTAGCCGATACGCTGCATTTGATCCAACTGCTGAGAAGAAGAGCATCAGCGGCGAGCTGGTCTCGAAGTCATCAATTGGAAACATTCCCTCCTCTGGCGCGACAGAAGCTGCATCAAGCATCACGAATCCAACATCAGAAGCATCGTCTCTTCGAAAGACACCCAGTTCAGCCGCAGATGTGCACATTTCTGGGAATGACCCGATGATATTCCCGGGAATTCTGAGTCGGGATACAAGTCGCCGCAATCTGACCAAGGTTGACAGCTGGGGTATTCAGTCAACTGAGCTACCCAGCCCGGGGACTGATTGAATTGCATCTATGATTGTGCTGGGGAATGGGATCTGATTTTTTTTAAGTTCTTTCAAATTGCATATTACTATGATGAAAGCACGGAATATCTGAGGCCTAGTACTAAACGTACTTTGCTTCCTGCGAAGGGTTAATATAGAACGCGGCTCAACACGCGCCATACAGATGAAATACAAAAACAAAGCCACTTCTGAGCTTAATATCTATTTTCTACTATATCTAATTAATCCCAATATTCACTTTTATCTATCTAGAATAGCCATATGAAGCGCCCATAGGCTAATTTGACGAAAAAAAAATAAAGGTGATCCGATGAACGAATAAACAAAGCATCACCAGCTCCTCATTCGCCCTTGAACCTCTTGCCAAATAGAACAACCTGAAGCTGATCATAAATTGACAAGGCGCCAGCTCCAGCAACAACTCGAAGAATATTTGCTCCAGCGCCATTAAACAGAGCTCGCACTCCATTCTTCGCAATAATCTGCCTAGCCGCGTCAAACGAGCTCTTATACTTGACTGCTTCTCCCGAAGTCATCATCATGCGTCGGCGAATGGTGTCTAGCGGATAAGCAGCGATGCCCGCTGCCGTGGTGACAAAGTATCCCAGGCAAAATGAAGCCAGAAAGTTGTTTTCAAGAGCCCCAATGAGAACAAGCGGCTTGAAGGAGTCGTACATGCCAAAGTAAAGTCCTCGGTAAACAACAGCACCAAAGACAGAAGGGAAGAAACCGCGGTAAAGGCCAACGACGCCATCTGATGCTAATGTTTTCCGATATACGTCAATGAATCCATTAAACTGGCGCTGTCCTCCCTTCTTTGCGTCATTCGCCAATCGAGTTCGTGTATAATCAAGAGAATAGACAAAAAGCTGGCCAGTCGCTCCGGCAGCACCTCCAGAAGCCAAGTTTCCCACCATCCACATGGCATAACCGTCGCGATCTTTATTATAGCCAAACATCTTCTTAAACTTGTCGCGAAAGGCAAAGTTGAGAGCCTGCGTGGGGAAATACCGAATCACATTCGCCGTGTTGCCGCGCCATAAGCTAACAAAGCCCTCGTCAGCTATCGTGCGCTTGAAGCATTCGCCTATGCCGTTGTATCGGCGGTCCAGGCGGCCGGCTTTTATCATTTCGTCTTGGTTCTGGATGAGGAGCTTGACTCGCTCGATGGGAGCGGCGGCGGTCTTGGAGACGGCGGCAGAGACACCTCCCATGAGGAAATCGGCCATGAAGGGCGGCATGCCCAGGACTTTGTCAGAGGTCTGTGCTGAATTGGTCATTACGATTGGTATAAATGAGGTTAATTAAAGAGTGTGCAGAAATAAAGTCTGAATATTGGTAACAATGACAAGTAAATATAGTCAAATGGTAGAGTAGAGTTTGGAGAGAATACGGTATAAATACGTACATTTTCAAGCGAAGCATCGATACGTCATTTGCGCTCAATTGACCTTTCTGTCTCCCTTTCATATTCGGAAGAGGTAACTAAAGGATTGATGCCGTCCGTATCGGCGCTCCGGGCCTCTTTATGCGCTCCGGCCTCCGGACCACGGGACGGCGCGGTGGACCGGACATGGCTTCAGATATCCACTTACATGGCTTTAAAAAGAACGTGGGGATGGAATACAACCAATCGGAATTGCTGTTATGCTACTCGTAATAGAACTCAAGGCTATATCCTTTGATCCTTTCGAGGGTACGTCAATATATACGCATGTATTTTATACTGGCCAGCCTCTACTTATAAGCATGAGGAGGTGTCTGACAATAGCGACGCTTGCTCTCACAGCCTTGCCTATGCTCTATCTTTGCTAGACAAGATGTCCTAGCAAATACAAATGCGTTGCTCTTTGATGTCAGTCTAACTCTGTACATCTTGACACTCAGTTATAGTTCATCAAACAAGGGTGTGGGTAGTAACGATGTGTCAGTGCTCCCACTAGTGAAGGGAGTGAAGGGCGTGAGAATATCATATCCACCCATTAATATGGATCAAAGCTCCAGAGATGCAGCCACCGATTACAGAATACAGAGCACATATATCGTCAATTTCGCCATCTACAATCTCGTCCTCGATCTCACGATTCTCCGGCCTCTTTCAAAAAGTCCACCAGACAACAGCCACCAAGCTTCAGCCACGCCCTGGTCAAGTTGAAAGACAAAATGCCAACCATGGAGCCGAACGCCGAATCCAAGCCGAACGCCGAGGCCGAGAGCCGCTAATATTCAGCACACTCCTCGCATCGTTAGGCATTCGGCTCTCCGTCTTCACATATTCAAGAGTGTGATACAGCTGCAACAGCGGCTGTGGCCGGACCCATATATCACTACTCACAATGAACAGTGCATCTCCCAACTTCGCTATCCCCTCTGAAATCCCCCGGAGACGCAATGGCCGTCCACAGGCTTGCGAGCCCTGCCGTCGGCGCAAGGTCGCGTGTGACCACCGGCTTCCCATTTGCTCGCGGTGTATCCGCAAGAGTACCCCCCAGAGCTGTCGATATCTTATCCAGGGGCAGCTCGTAACGCCGGCTTTGCCCTCAGGTGGTACCAGAAGCCAATCGGCAGAGATGCTTGATGAGCGGCAACCTCGAGAGCCGACGGGACCAAACCCAAATACATTAAGTCCGTCGACACTGGAAGATCTCTCCTCGCCTCCGGATGAGAATGTCGGCTATCTTGGCGCATCGAGCTTCCCGGAATTCTTTCGCGAGACTCAGAAACACCTCGACTATGTAGCTGGTCCTAACCCAACTCATGATGGCCTAGCTGGTAAGAACGAAAACAACGTGGCGTCGACCAAGATGGCTCCAGACGCAGCGGCCTTTGAGCTTGCCTTTACGGTACTCCGGACTATTCCAACCAAAGAGGCAGCACAGTTTCTTCTCAGGCGGAATGTGAATCCCAACGATGCCTGGTGCCGCCTTGCTTTGGATCGTCTTCACGCATCTCTATGGACAGCACTGGGCCACTTCCTCGACGGCGAAAGAAGTAATGAAACAATGTCGCAACTTGCACTGCTGCTTTTCCAGAACAGCTCCAAGCCCCTTAAAGAAGACTTTCCGGATCCAGACCAGTGGTTCGAGGCCTTCTCTGGTGCCAATTTCAGATGGGAAGGGCTGGGCATCTTGTTCACGTTTTGGTGTTTTGGATCTGCCTCCCTCATAGAGAATGGCACAGTTGAGCAGCGCAAGTGGCTTGGACATCACAATCGGAAGAATCTTATGCAAGTTTACAAGAATGGTGCCTCAAGAAGCGTGGACCTTTGCCGCCTGACGAGTTGCAACAATACGATGATGGTGTATCTCTTGCACATGCATGGTCTCACCGAGTCACTCATCACGGGTGATACAGGTAAGTGTCCTCGCATCCCGCCCTCGTCCAAATAGTGTTTAGTCTAACAAGTCATACTCAGGTGCGGGATTCTGGCGGCAGCATGCAGAAGCCGTCGCCTTGGCCACCTTTCTTGGCCTCCACACAGCTCAGCCGAACAACTCTGTACCGGAGGAGTCAGTATCTGTTCAGGTCAAGCGAAGACTCTTCTGTTCCGTCTTCAACATCGATATGGTGGTTTCTACTTTGACAGGCCGGCCACCGTTAGTCAGTAGCAAGCTTTGCTCGACGCCGTTGCCTCTCGATGTGAGTGACGAATCGTTGCTCAACCTCAAAGTTCGGCCTCACCGGCTGGACAAGGACGGATGGAACATGGAAGGAAAGAATCATCCAGTTACGTTTCTGCGAGCGGCCTATATAATTGCTGGAATAAGGAGTGAAATCCTCGAGATTGTGCTCCAGGCACCTCATGTTCGCACCCAGCATGACTTTGAGTAAGTTGATGCCATTACACTTAGTTTAAGAAACTCTCCACTGATACACCAAAAGTTCTTTGCGAAAACGAGAAATGGATGTTTTCGCTCGATTTCCAATTGGACTGCAATTTAACAACGATGACTTTAGCAATCCCTCCGTCGATGCTCCCACCCTTTACATCAGACTGTTAACGCGACTTGAGCATCTCAGCAACCTGTTCTTCATTGAGCGACTCTCGTTTAGAGGGGATAGCTTATACAGCCCTCAAATGCTTGAAATTAGCCTCGAGATGATATCTCTTACCCTCTCCTTCTGGACGCAGCAGAATCGTCTCGAAGGCCTGCAGGGCGACTACGAGTGGCTGGTCATGCTACACGCCGCACCTGCAGCAGGTATCCTGTGTATGGAACTTTTGAAACAGCCTTCCGCCACTGAACCACCAACTGTGCCCAAAATCACAAAACCTATGATAATCAAGCAGCTTAGTTTACTCATCGGCTTCCTCGAATGGATCGGACCTGGAGCCCCCGGTGCCCATTTGTGTAACAGCATCAAGACGGTCGTCGAGCGAGTTATGGAGCAAGCTCTGAATCCGACGATTCCAAGGCCCGTAACTCAGCAGGAGTTTGACATGACATGGGATACGAGTTTACCAGAAGATATGAATGACTTTAATTTCGGGCTATTAGACACGTTTGACTGGCTGAGGCTTCCTCCAAATACAATTTAGGCTGCTTGGAACTAGAGGCATTACTCGCTGATATGCCTTCCTTCTTCTTCGATTTTGTCTTGTATATCTTACGTACTTCAGGCTGAGACGTTTGAAGCAATACGCTTTTAATATGGTGGTTTATTATGCGTGGATCAGAGCGAATTGTTAATGTGTGATTGGCACGAGATTGCTTATTGACTGATCAGAACGAATTGTTATAACGAATTGGCAGCATGGATCAGGATGAAATGGTATACTGTACGATGCAGATTCCAAGGCTAGCTAGTATGAATAGATGACTCTCAATGACATGTTGCTCCGTTACCACGGCTCAGTTCCATCAAGGTTTGTAAAAGTCCCTGTAGGACCATCTTTATCGAGGGTGGCCAGTGCTACAGCCCTCACAGCTCCCTCTTCCACGTCCATGGCAACAGACAAGTGATTGTTAAATGCCGTCTTGCGAAGCCCAGGACAGCAGCAATTAATCTTCCACCCTTTCTCCTCAAATAATGTCGAATAGCACGCCCCAATCATGTTTGCCGCCGCTTTGCTGGACTTGTACGGTATAGACGTGTTGTGCTGGTAATACTTCCACGAAAGGGTTGAGCGTATTTCCAAAGGAGCCCATCTCCGAGGTAATAAACACAATTCGTGGGACTGAGCCTTGATCAGCAGCCTTTTGTAGCAGAGGGATAGCTGCATCTGTCATCTCTAGGGTGCCAAACACATTCACATCAAACAACGCAGCCATCTTGGCCCTGATGCTGGGTAAGCCCTCTACTGCATGTCTTCCAATGCCAGCATTGTTGATTAAAACGTCAAGTCTGCCATACTCGCGATCGATTTGCGCAACACAAGCTGCGATTGAGTCGTTTGAAGTAATGTCAACTTCAATTGGAGAAACTAAACCAGCAAGCTTCTCAATATTTGATATCGCTTCCACTCCTTTTGACAGAGTTCGACAACCGAGGAGGACATGATAAGTGGGTTGCTCCGCCACAAGCTTCTTCACAATTTCATAGCCGATGCCCTGGTTGCCGCCAGTAACGAGCACAACTTGCTTATCTGCGGGGTTGTCGGCCATTGAAAGTGACTGGACTAGTGTTGCCAGGTTGTGGAATTACAAAAGGATTGCTTATGTGTAGTTGTCGGCGTGCTGAATAATGATGATGAGAGTGTATGGTAAAAAGATTCCAAAGGATGTGTAGCACAATGCAACCGAAAGAGGCTCTTTACCATGCTCAATACAGGCATGCGTATTGCTCAGCGTCTTAATCATCGTCGCAATGTCTCTGAAGAACCGAACGCTCACAGGGCTCGCTTGGTATCGGAGTTTTTGGTTTATGGGCCGGCATAGTCTCGCGCTAAAGTCGCGATCCGCACTCGAGTTTTCGGTGTCCGCGTGGGAGAATTAGGCTTAGTTACAGGCCAAGAGTTGTCCATCTCATGCAGAATCAGTGCAAGTTGTCGTTGGTAAACTGCTTGTTGTGACACCAACCGAAGCCTATCCTCAACTAACTACAACTAGCGGGATCTTGTTACGGCAGGGCTGCGGTAAGCGCTTATTACATGTACTGATCTCGGCAATCCCACTTTGAGGATGTCAAACATGATGTCGGTTACAAGATCGGATAGACAAATGTGTATATTCTTTCTCTATATATAGGAGTGGTTCCCAAATAGCGATGCGAATAATAATTGGTGTAGTATCATTATACATACAACCTTTATAGTACCAATCAAGAGAACATCTTCATTTTCCGACACTCATCATGACAGACTTTAGCCATCTTGCCGGTCCTTCAGAAGAATGGGCTTCATACATAGCCAAGAACCCTCTGCCCAAGGTTGACGTTATATCAACTGAATTTCGTCGTGCCCACAACCCCCAACGATATGCAGCTAGAGATGCAGCGATGAAGGCTCTCGGCGACCATCAAGTCACATGGGAAACAAGAACAATACCGACCTCAGACAGCCTCGAAATCCCAATTCGAGTTTTTTGTTCTGCCACTCGAAAGGGACATGCCTCTGTCTTAATTTACTACCATGGCGGCGGGTTCCTGACGGGCTCAATCTCAACTGAAGATCCCTTTTGCATCTCTTTAGCTCGGGATACTTGTTTTACAGTCATCAGCGTCGGCTATCGTGTGATACCCGAGTGGAAGGCTCCTACGCAGTTTAACGATGCTTGGGATGCTCGCACTTGGGTGATAAACAATGCAGCGGATTTGGGATTGCCACAAGACTTTGATCTGTACGTGGCAGGTACCAGTGCTGGGGGTTTTCTTGCGGCAAGCGTTGTTCATAGAGAAAGAGAGGTAAGTCGTGGCAACACTTTCGCCTTGTTGCAAACTACATGCACAAAACATAGTTAACATCATCGTCTCACAGCTGGGAGAGTCATACATTAAAGGCCAAGTCCTCGCCGCTCCTTGGCTCGTCCTCCCAGAAAACTTTCCCTTTGACCCCAAAGTTGGCGACAAAACTTCGCATATTCAGTGGCGCGACGCTGATTTTCTCTCGTACCCCCATATCGAGCAATATCGTGCTCTGATGGGGGTGCCAAACGAATTGCGTGACAGCTTACTCTTGAATCCGCTTCTATTTGATGAAAAGAGCAGCATCAAGGATTTGCCTCCCACGCTCGTCATGGCCTGTGGCGATGACCCCCTGCGAGATCAAGGCTTAATCTATCAGCAGAAGCTTGATCGTCTCGGGTAAGACTTATTAACATCGCCGGTATAGAGTTTACAGAGGAAGTCATTGCTAACTAGGATGTATTTAGTGTTCCGACAAAATTGAATACTTACGCAGGATACCCCCATGTCTTTTGGATATTTCCAGACCTTGCCATGAGTAAGACATGGTATCGCGATCTACTAGACGGCCTTCAGTGGCTTACTGAGAAACAAGGGCATGTTCGCAACTAGCGTATAGACATAGGCAAAGATAGCATGTAAATCATAAATATTCATTTCTTCATTCATTATCTACAAACAATGGCATGTTTTAAAAGCCGCTCTGTCCCAGATAAGCAGCCATGACACCGCCATGGCTCTGCCAGCCACCCGCATTCGCTGTATCAACAACCTCGGCCACGTCCTTGCCCCTCTCAGACTCGAGGACCATGGTTCGCACGTTGTGCGTGCTGACACCATAGCTGTACAGCTTCTGGTTGTCGGCATAGATGACGGCGTTCTGCTGGCATTCAGCAGAGCAGCCATCACGGTTAATGCCGTTGAAGAAGACCCAGTATCCACCTCCGTAGACGTTGACGTTACTTGAGTCGTGGATGTACTGGAAAATAGCCATGCGGCACTGGGCATCGTCGGGAGCGCACCAGCTAAAGTCTGGGTCGCTGTCCAGCAAGGAGCCGGTCCATGGCAGAGGCGTCAGAAGACCAGAGTTGTTTCCTTGCCAGTACGGCGTCTCGCTCTGTTGGAAGCCCAAAAAGACGTTCTGCGCCTTGTAGACGTTGATCTGGTACAGCGAGTTGTGCTCACTGCCGATACCCAGCATCCAGGTTCCCCGGATAGATTCGACGAGGAAACCACCAGCCGTCGAGGGGTTAGCACCGTTGTCATCGTCAAGATCGTGATCGGCACTCCAGCACCAGCTGTTCTCCCAGTATGAAGACGACAGGGTGGTGAGATGAGCGCAGACTCGCGCCGCCTTGCAGGTTGCAGGATCATCGCAGTTGGTCTGAACCTTGGATCCTCGAGCACCTCCGATACGGAAGTGAGTGTTGAAGAAGCCGACGTCTCCAGCCTTCAGGCCGGCCATGTTCACCTCGACGAGCTCGCAGCCGGGAAGAATGTCTGCAACGGTGAAGAGCATGTCGACGAATTGGGCAACGCCGAGCTGGCCAGGCTTTCCGACCTGGACCATGGGAACGGGCTTGTTGGCATTCTTGAACTTGTTGCCCGTGGCGCTAATCTCAGACCAAACCTCTCCGTGGAATCTAAAGTTTTGTTAGCCTCTTTTCTTTTCTTTAATGGCCAATGTTGATTCAATCCCATCGGAGAGGACTTGTGCTTACCGGCTTCCAGGAGGGACCACAATGGTGTCACTGACAAGGTACGTTCCATGAGGGAAGTAAATAACCTTCTTGCCAGCGGCCTGGTTAATGATCTTTTGAAGGTTCTTGGTACTAATGAAATGCGTCAGTCTAAGTGAACTAATTCAACAGGCTTTGGCCAGAACTTACTCATCTGTAACACCATCACCGGCGACTGGGAGCCCGTGAACGGACTTGACGTTAATCACCTGGTCCACGGAATACTCCTGGAATGTCGGAGGAGTAACAGTGTGGTAGGATCCAGTGATATCCAAAAGTGCCAGAGGGCGAGATGCAGGGAAGAATTTGCCCTGGGCACGTTGGCCATTCGAGGGTCCGTAGACGTTGCCCCAGATCCAAGACTGACCTGCCTTGACAGAGCCCTTGAGAACATTGACTCCTCCGGCGGTGACGGTCTAATAGAAGGCGTTAGTCTTATTTTCGTTGAAACTGTATGGTAGAAAAAGATGACTTACAGAACCGACGGTCTTGTCCACTTGGACGTTCTCCAACACCATTGATCCTTGGGCAGTTGGGGAAGCGGCGGCGTTCCACAGAATGCCGACGTTCTTGGCCGTCGAGTCGATGAGAGCAAAGAATCCGGTGTTGTTGTTTGTTGTCTCAACACCAACTTTGCATGACTCAAAGTGCAGATTCTGACCGGTTCCCTCGAAGAGCTTGTCAAGCTTCAAGCCAATGTCCTGGTCTACACAAGCCGATTTGTTAGTAAAGTTCATGTAATTGATGCAGAAAAAAAATAGGTAGATGACTAACTCTTAAAAGTGATTCCCTTGAAGTGGTACTGCTGCTCGTTCATGCGAATGCCAACAGATCCACCCTGGAAGACAACGTCGTTGATCATTAGAGGCGAGCCGCCCTGAGGCATCGACAATCCGGTGTGTGCTACACCTCCATTGGGCATGTTGAACAAGACATTGGTAAGCTGCACAGCTTGGCTCACAGCCCAGTTGAGAAGAGTAATGTTGTGAGCAAGGGGCACCTTGGTAGAGTCCAAGACAACGTTCTTTAGTCCAATGTAGAAGTTGATGGTCGAGTCATAGCCGGGGTCATAGCCCAGGTAGAGGAAGGGATCGGTAAAGTCGGGAGAGGCTTGAAGCACCGGTCTGTTGGTGGGATCACCCATAACAACGGTGTCCACGTACGACTGAAGGGGCTTGCTTAGACGGTACGTGCCAGCTGGGATGTAAACAACAGCCGGAGCACCAGTCGTGCCCCAAGCACCTGAGCTGCGACTGGCTGTGCCATTGGCATAGTCAAAGGCAGCTTGGATGGCAGCCCAGTCGTCAGTAACACCGTCTCCCTTGGCGCCAAAGTCCGTCTTGACGTTGCGGAAGACCTTCCAGTTCTTGCCGTTGGTGATGAAAGGGCTGATGCCGTTGTGCTGGATCTTCTCGTACCAGTAGCCCGAGGAGTGTCTGGCCTCGACGCCTTCAGCTGGTATGGTACTACCAGCTGCAACGGCAGCCAAGCCGAGGAAGAATTGCGTGAATCGCATCTTTCCAGAGGGTCAACAGGTCCCAATGCCTCAATTGGATTGCTGGAAGAGCCGGTTCCTCCTCTGTAACCACCGGAAGGGCTCCTCATGGCCTTTTATAGTTTTCACGATCATCTCATCATTCGTCCTTTTACCCCAGAAAGCCCCTGCTAGCAAAATCGGCACACGGCCGGACGGACATTCCAGGTCTGGCAACATTTGCAGACCATCACAAGGTCCCAACGTCTGTAGAAACTCCTCCAATCCGTGCCTGCGGGCCACTGTTTGCGGAGAAAGACCAGCAAAACAAGCATGTCATGGTCGACCCATTCGGCATGTTCGCCTCGACCTACCACTCCCCCTGTCACTCTCAGTCCGGGGGGATCTCATCTCATCGTTTGTGCCGACAAGGCTAGGCCAACTACCAACCAAGCCCTTCTCAAAGAAAAAACTGACATCTCGGCCCTTTTCCTGCTGGCGTGCGGGGGAAGCTCAAGCTAGCAATGGACGATGCAGGGGAACAACCGCATTATCCCCTGACACTTCCCCACGCAACGCGGATACTTTTCGCCGTGATCGCAAGGGGGAACCTGGTGTTGTTTGATGGGATGCTTTGGGCCGACGGCATAAGTTACGAGAACGCCTTACATTCGCAGCTCTAGACCTGCGGCTCCCGGATTATTGCCCGCAAATTGAACTGGGCTCCGCCTTGCCAGCGGTAAGCAAACAATGTACCCCAATGGTTGGAGACCCCACGTATAGAAGCAAGTTGCATGGCACGGTAGCATCGGGAAGCTGATCTTTGCTTCGTAGCATCTCGTGTAGCAACGTTCGAGGCGGTATTTCGTTAAGGTTATCCGAATGCAACACCGCCATAGATGGGAAACAAGAACCACATCTGTCTTGATGCAGATCGAATACGATGTAAGATTATGTAGTTGTTCCCTTTTGTGTCAAACTCGCTTTTCTTCCAATTCTATATACACAAGGTTTTTGAAACTGATGTAGTATGTATCATGATTACACATGATTGTTAATGAATGAATACTGAATACCGAGTTCAACGAAAGTCGGCCAATTAGTCCCCGAAAGACTCAACTCTCAAGGGTCTAGACAAATAAACAAATCGAAAAATCGAAACCACTCCATGCCCTTACAAATCTCTTGGCTGTGGTGTGGATACTTCAAAATCTCACTTTGCATGACATCCCAATCTTTTTTTTCTCCGCCGCCCTCCCCCGATCTCAAAAACTTGGCACCACTTACCACCACCACTACCGGCAAAAGAAGGAATATTATTTCCGTCCTTGCCCTGGATCAAAGGCCTTGCACTAATTGGACTAGCTTCTGCGACAAAAGTTCTACGTCGCCGGGGAATCTCGCCGTAACGTAGTTGTAGTTGTCATCCTCAACCACGAAGCTGTAAGAAAGAACCCATATTAGCCGGAATTGTCATTATAACACAACAATTGACACCTTTTTTTTTTGGTTCTCGGCGAAACTCACGGTGATGGCACAATGCTATTCTTGAATTGTTTAGGACTCGCCAGCACTTTTCGCACCTAAATCGTATTGTCGCTCTAGCGTCAGCACTTCATTTTCGCCTCACTTTTTGAAACAAGATGGAAGTTTTTGCAATGAATCTCACCGAGTCTTCGACGTTTTCACTCCCCGCTCCGTACGTCTTGTAATAGTCTCCCAAGAAGAGGCGAGTGCCCCAGAAAGCTAGCTGCTCGAATCGCGCCGGCAGAGCTGTCGTCACGCAGTCGCGAATGACACTGCTTCCATCTGGATTCTTGGATTCTGAAAGCACCATGACGCCGTGACAAACCGCCCCGACGGCCTTCTTCCCGGGCTTCTTCGTCTTGGGGAAGAACTCAACTAGCAGCTGGTGAACTTTCTCCGAGTCAATGACTTGTCTCACGGCCTTGTCGTGTCCTCCGGGCAGAAACACGAGATCGAACGCGTCCAGAATGAATTGCTCGTTGGACCATGACAAGGGATTCTTCCATTCTTCTGATTCAGACATGACGTGATACTTTTTCACGATGGAGGATGATGCACCCTGTAGTTCCGGTTAGATCTCATCCCTTTGACGCGCTTTCATGCGCAAGGAACTCACCAAAAGGCGCTGTGTGAGGCCCTCCAGCATCTTGGTATCGCATCGAGGAGATTTACCTGCCTCGGTCGCGAAACTGACATCGAATCCAGCGGCCTTGAAAGCCGTGTACGGCCCGCAGGTTTCTAAACGAATAATGAGTCTCTCACCAGCATTGACGCGACGGTACGAATCTCAGTCTACTTACCTGTAGGATCATGGCCATAGTCGGCCATCAAGAAGACAATCTTTGCCATTGAAACGATTTTTCACACTAACCGTATTAACTGAAGTCGATGTTACTGCTTCTACTCGACTACCTAGGTACTCAATAGTAACTGTGCAGAATTGAGACAAGCAGACAGTGACCACGAATCACGCAACATCGCGACGTCAAAATGAGCTAATGCTTACTACCCTGGAGCTCGAATAAGCCGAGGCATCACAATCACCGCCATGCCTGGGAATGGCACGGTGACATTCTAGCACTGCTACGTTGGAGATGCTCATTATTACTGAACTTCGATAAAGACATTAACTGCATTACAGCGATACTAATACTACCTAATCGAAAATAAACACCAAATACTAATACATCGTCATACAAACTCATACAATTCCGAGCTTCGGTTTTCGTTCATTTCCAACCTATCCTGACCCTCATAATTCCCATTCATAACATCGTATTTTCATACAAATAGAAAATCCATTATTATTTATTCATTTCTTCTTCTTGTCACTCTTGCCAGTCAAGGCGTCAGTGACACCACCAAGTCCAAGGCCGTCGAGCACCCTGTTCAATCCAAGCGTTCCGAGGAGATTGTCGAGGATTCCGCCGAGGCCGAGGCCGCTCAGCTATATATCATGTTAGCATGTTGATCATTCATAGTATAATTAATGGTATAATGAAAAGTAGATGCTTACCAGTTTGCCGACAAGACCCAGGACGCCGGTCAGCAGCAGTCCAACAGCGGCGATGATCTGGAACAAGGGCTCCGACAAGAGACCCCAAAGAGGGTTGAGCTCCTTCTTTGCATGCGGCATGCCCTCAATCTTGCTCTTTGCGTTGTCGATGGTCTGGGTGACGGTGCCAGTGAGCTTTAATTTGCATGTTAGCCAGCAATCCTTCAAGAAATAAAACATGTAGAATGATGAGTACTCACCTCCTTGAGCACATCTGCAAGATGATACTCCTCGGGCGATGCCTCCTTCGTGCCCGCCTTGTGCTTCGCGTTCCGCTGGATGCGACCATCGGGATCAAGCCCGCGGATGGTGCCGTTGGTCTCAGTCAGGATCTTGCCTCCCTCTTCGATCAGGGGCTTCACCTCTCTGACCAACTGCTCCTCATCGAGCTCCTCCTTGGGGGTCCTCTCAGCAGTGTTAATCTTATCCGTAATCATCTTGCAGATGGGGCGAATCTTGTCAAGAGACTGCTCGATGCACCCAGCCAGCTTCGAAGCCAGCTTGCGGTCAGTCTCAGCTTCTTCACGCTTTTTGATGTCCTCCTCGGTCTCCTTGGGAATGTCTTCGAGGAGAGCGACATGTCCGACAGTGTCGCCCTTGTAGTTGACAACATCACCGTCTTCGTCAACCTCCTTACCGGAACAGGCAGACACGTCGCCGCTGACCAGCTTCGCAATGAGGTTTCCTTCTTCGTCAAGAACATTGCCCTCGCGGTTCACCTTGCGGCCGGCATAAGGGGCCGTCTTCCTCTCCACCTCTTCCGGCTCCCAGCGCTCGGCTTTGCCCAAGACGTTTCCGTTGCTATCGACAACGTCTCCGTCTTCATCAACTTGGCGGCCAAAGAGCTTCTTGGAATCTCCCTCAGTAAGTCTTCCCACAATATCACCGGACGGCGTAACAACTGTACCATCTTTGGCGACAGTGCAGCCAGACAGCTCGGCAAAGGGGCCTTCTTTCATGCCCTCTCGTTCGCCTTCACCGACGAGTTCGGCCTTTCCAATGACATCTCCAGACTCACTCAGGACGTTACCCTCTTTGTCGCACATACGTCCGACCAGGGCTTTAATGTTACCCTCAATGACTCTGCCCCAAATGGCTCCCGAACCGTCAACGACATTGCCGGCCTTGTTGACTCTCTTGCCGGCCAACGAAGACTTGTCGACAACAGCCTCGGGTTCAGCCTCGGGTTCATTCCAGGCCTCTGCTTTGCCAACGACGTTTCCTCGTCGGTCCAAGATGTCACCATCCTCGTCGACCTTGCTGCCCTTGAGATGCTTCGGGTCACCGTCGACAACAACGCCAACCTGCTGGCCGTTGAACATGACACGGCCATCAGCCTCGACAACGGCATCGGGGAAGTTTTCGAATGGAGCAAAGTCCTTTTCGTCGCCACGCTCATGGTGAGACAATGGCTCGGCTTTGCCAATGACTTTGCCCTCGTCGTTCCAGATCTGTCCGTTCTCGTCTGCTCTCTTGCCAATGAGCTGCTTGGGGTCGCCTTCAACCAGGCGCCCGATGATGTCGCCCTGCTTATTGACAAGGTTGCCGGCTTTGTTGACCTTGGTTCCCTTGAGCTCTGAGAAGTCAATCTTTTCTCCTTCTTCCTCCACCTTGTCCTTGGCAAGTCCTTCTCCTTCCTCCACCTCGTCTTTGGCAAGTTCTCTGCCTTCCTCAACAGCTTCACCCTCTTTGAAGGCGGCTGAGGTTTCATCAGGCTTCTCTTGCAAGTCACCAGCGGTCTCTTTGTCGATTCCTTCGTCTTCCATTGGCTTGGGAGCTTCTTCCTGAAGCTTGTCGACATCCGCATCCTTGCCTATACCCTTGCCCAACTCTTCTCTGGCTTCATCTGATTTATCTTCCATTGAGATGGGCTCTTCACCTTCCTTCCCGGGAGCCTTTTCGAGTGTCCTCTCTTGTCCCTCCAGCTTTTCTTGTGGCTCCTTGGTGTCGCCTTGGCTCATCTGGATCGAGGAATCAGTGGGTGAGCTCTGTCCATCCTCGCTGGGCTTCTGCATCCTACTAACCAGGTCCATTCCTTGAGAGACGGGCTTTTGGAGGTTGCTGGCTGTCTGATAGGCCGACTTGCCCTTTCCCATCAGATCCCAGCCTTTGTCGTCCTTCTGCTCCTTCAGGTCCTTCTGGTCCTTCTCAGTGGCGTCAGTTGTGTATTCGCCACCCTCCTCCTCCTCGTTGAGGGTAGCTTTGGCGAGAACATTTCCTGATGAATCGAGGATATCTCCTGAAGCTGTGACTGCGTTTCCCACGAGCTGGCCGGGGTCTCCTGACTCGGCAAGCTTTCCGATGGACTTTCCAGACCGGTCCAGGATATCTCCTGAGTCGGTCACGACGCCAGCGGCAGACCGAGGGACAGATCGCATGTCAACTATTTGTGAAGCTTGTTAGACATATGGTTGCAACATGGCAGTAAGTCAATAAAGATGTTATTGTAACCAACCTGGGTTGTCCTGCTCTTGACGAGGGCTCTCCTTGACCTGCCAACCTCCCTGAACAGCGACTGGTTTCGGGAACGGCATTTTGGATTCAATACTCAGTCAGATTCACAAAATGTTTAAATTGGAGTTTTGCGGTTGAATAGCGTTTACATGTGAAAAAGAGGAATTAGTTTGTAGTTTGTGATTAACTCAATTGAGAATATTTAATTTTCCTTATCACATGGACACACGCATATATATACATATATTCACATGAAAGCTGACAGGAAAATAAAGTTGCGGCCTTTCATCATACATTTCCAGCAAGATCGCAAACAAATGCTTGACTGCCATGGCAACATCTCCCATTCTTTGACAGCGTCACAGCAACAATCGATGATCTCGATCAATACCCCATCCTTCGCAATAGATTCAACGCGGGATGACGCACACGGAAACCCCAATTACGTCTTTCCAACATGGATAATCCCCGATGAAAGGCACCGTGGCTGAACAAAGGAGCATGTTTGAACACGTTTAGCAAGGGGATATCATATCACCATGATATCAGACAAAGCCACCAATCTGTCTCTCGAGCTCCCGCACAGGACGAGAAGCTCCTTGGAGCTCACAGTAGCGTGGGCCCGAAGCAGGGATGTCCTCTCCAGAGAGAGACCGAGAGGCGACCTTGTCATCGTGGGCAAGCCACACTCGCCACAGCCTAGCTGTATGGGTGTCGTATTCATTTATCATGTGGCGTTGGGTTTTTCACGTTGAAACAGGTTTCTATCGGGGAGTCTGGATAGAAGAAGTGTGGCGGTGAAATGATGCACCCCTTGATTAGGTGTTGTACTGTGGGATGAATAGTTGGAGATTGGTGGTTGAGGGATGGTGATGACGAATGGGCTGTAAATCACAAGCTTTGAAGTTTTGAGGCTCTTGAGAACCATGTGAAATTGTTCATCAATAGCCTCTAATAGTATATTGCATAAGTAACGTAGCATTGTTAGATGATGCTATCACCAGATTGACAGCAGACAACGCCAACCAACGCCTGAATTGTCCCTACCAACGACCTTGGTATACCAAAAGCACCTATCTAAGTGAATTTCTTCAATTTCCATTTTTGAAAATGGTGGGTATCTTGATAATGAGCTGGATGCCGTCGTGTGTTGATTTGACATCCAGATACACCTCTGATGGACTTGGTGTTGCAGCATTCGCCTTTCCTCCCGCATCCTGTGACGCCTTGCCCTGACCCGCATTCTTCTGTCCAGAAGTATCTCCCTCTCCCTTAGAAGGTTGATTCATCTTGCCAACAACGTCGCCGTTCTTGTTGTAAATGTTGCCGTCCCCATCAATCTTCAACCCGCCCTCCAGGTCGCTCAGCTTCGGCCTCGTGTGGTTCTCCGACACATAACCCACCACCTCTCCCGTGTTGTCCAGGATCTCGCCGGACTCAGACACAGGCCGTCCCACCATGGAGGGCAGATCGCCTTCCGCGGACCCCAGCACGGTGCCATCCCAGTCGAGAATGTTGCCGAATTCATCGACAAACTTGCCCACCAGGCCCTGGGCGCGGGACGCCAGCGGCTCGTCCTGCTCAATGGGCTGGATCTTCGGGATTTTGATGTCTGGGTTTTTAGGTTTGGTGTTGTTACTGCTACTGCTACTGCTATTCTGAGACTCTTCCTTTTTGTCTTCTGGTCGCGGTAGCATGACGAGTCTGTGGCTAGACGAAGGTCGTCGTTCCTGTCGATCTCTGTCGCACGGTGGCAACTGCGGGCTCTTAGGAGGTGACTGCATATGTGGCATCAGGACAGAAATAGCATGGAAGCAGTAAGATAAGTCGTGCAAAGAGGATATGTGTATGACAGTGAAGATTTCGCGTTTGACAAGCACGTTAACAAAGAGCCAAGCTCAACATTGATGTAATGCCGCTTCTAGATACAAGCACCAGGCCTCAGCAGCTGAATCTATCCCACACTCACCACTGTCAGAAATAAAGAGCAAATGCCGTCATCATGTGCGAAAAACACACACACATGCCTTGCAGAGTGGATGATGACATGGCCGTACATCATCCCGCATGTCGATCCCTCCCCGTAATAAGACGGGCCTATTTTATACACTTACAGGGGTTTCTCCAACGAATTGCGTATGGTGTCCATGCATGTGCCATGAATTTCCAACTTTATGTGCAGAATTGCTCCACGTTGCTTAATTAATTCCCAGCTGCAGGAACTTTAGAATGATACTTGTTTCTGCAGCCTCAGTCAAGCTTATGGACCTTTTATTCCGCTTCAGCTGTTTAGTTTATCTTCCGAATATCGACAAAAGTCGACAGCCACATGACAGCCATTGCCCGAGACAATGGGACGTGGCGTCAAAGTGTGGCTTGATCACTGTCACGATTCAAGTTCAAGTTGTGAAACTGTGGCTCGTGACACTGTGGCTGACGCGTTCGCTGTGGCTGGACTTATCGTAACCTCTTCATCATCAAAAGAGGTAGGCACATCGTAGAGGGTAGAATCATGTACTGTATAGTATTAAACACAAGAGACATCGGAGCAGAGGCTCTGCTCACATCTCCATTCTTTATGCGACAATACATACGTGAGACAATCGTAATAGTCCACCGTAAAAACAGGGCAACATTCATCCTCCCGCGCTATAATTGGTTCATTCCCACACACTAAATCCAAATACTAGCCTCATCCATTCTCATGACCCCTGCGGATCTCATCCCCGACCCTCCCCAAAAAATACATAGGAAAAACAAAAAAGAGGCTTCTGTAACAAATTAAAACAAAAGAATAACGTAAGGATGTAAAGAAGCATCCACCAAAATTCAGGTCGTAAGACGTCGGGGAGCGATCAAGGGCTCTCGCTATAGGCAGCAAAGCACCCAGCCCGGTAATTGTTTGAAACGTGATTCGTTGTCTTCTCAGTTCCTGGTGATGTGAACAAGAGCGCAACGTCATTAGCCGATTCGTCCAGTGTTTCATTTTTCTCTGGTGGTCATAATTTTTTAAGCCTCATAACTAGCCAGTCCTGAAGAGATGCGGGTGCCGCATTTGTAAGAAAATATGATACCCAGGGGGGACGGATGTAGATATGATGGGACAGTTGGTTGGGCTAAGGGAAAGGGAAAGGGAAGAAGAGAAAAGAAAAGAAAAAGGGGGGGATGGGTTTGACTTACAACAACGCCAGCTCCAAATCACCGTGAATCTTGGCCTTGAGCTGAATCTCAATATCCAGGTTCAGATCCAGCCGCAACCTCAGCGTGTCGCTCTTCCCACCGTCGCCGCCGCCCTTCTGGTCGACGGCATTGTTCGTAACGCCGCCCAGCGTGTTTGTCACGCCTCCCAGCACTCCCCCGGCTGTCTGTCCGACCTGTCCCAGCTCGCCGCCGACGGGCAGCTGGTCCAGAGGTCCGTTTTGCTGCTGCTGCTGGGGGCGACGCTGTGTCCGTTGCATTTGTCTTCGCTCGCGGCGGGGAGGCACTGATTCGGGGGCAGAGTCGGAGCCGTAGTCCTCTGCTGAGTCGGTGCGCTCCTTTTCCATCGATTGACTTGACATGTTTGCTGTGGTTGGTGTTGTGTTGATGGCTATATCCTCAAATGAGAATCGGGTGAGAGTGCGATGAGATATGATAAGATAGATGAGATTCGGTGTGAGTTGAAGAAGAAAGAGAAGCACCGGAAAGTAAATAGAATAGATAAGTTTTTGGTTCTGTTATCGACAAGTATGAGCAGCTTTTTCCTTTTTGCTATTTGCCCTTTCTACTCTATCCAAAGCATCCCACCATCCAATGCCCCCGGAGCATCATAATGATATACCCATCAAATCTCCACCCCCCCGATCGTCAGCCTTGCCCAGTTTTCCCTCTTCAACCCTGATTCTCATCCATCATATCCATTTCTTTCTTAATTTGTTTTCATTTACACACGCCTCACCTCTACATTACCCCTATGAAGTCATCATGAGGCAATCGCTCGTGGTTTGATTCCCTCCTGCATGACCCTTTATTATGGACAGACATGGATTAGCATCCTGCTAAATATTATGGGACTCTCGGCCGTTTTTCCCGAGACGACGGCCCCGACGCTTGTTCACACTCAGCAGCCACCTCATCGAGATGAAGCCACCAAAACCCCTGTCCACACATTATGCCATCAAGGAACACGCTCCAGCTTTTTACTTTTTTTCAACTTTTTTTTTTTTTAGTCATTCATTAGGTCCTAGTTTTCTTCTAGTCTCTCACATACTTGCTGTCCATGCCCAGTAACATCCGCCTCCTCAGCCTCAGCGGCTTGCACTCCTCCACCTCACTCGTGGCTAGTATCTCGCTATCCGGATCCCAGTACACCACCCACCGCGACCTCCCATTGTCGTCTCGCTCCAGCTTCGCCACAAAGCACTCGTCCTTCCCTTGCACGGTCAAGAAGGACTCGTCCTCGCTCCATCCCCAGGGCCCAATGACGTGGCCGAGGGTATCTTTGCGTCCGCCATACTCCACCGCGTGCGTGTCCTTGTTGATGTACATCCAGTTGAGCATCGGCGGATCGTCAGAGATGGTGGTGACTAACCCCAGGTGCTTCTCCTCGCTGGGGTACGTGAAGTAGTAGCCGCAAAAGGCGTACCCAGGGAAATCCGTGTCCAGCGGGATATTGACATTCAACTGTGTTCTCCGTCAGCCATGCCGTCAGTCAGCCGCTAAGGGGAAGGAAACCTGTCTGTGTTGACCCTACCTTTCCATCTTTCAACACACAAAAATCCGTCTCGTAGTCTTCGTCTTCGTCCCCTTCTTCGACAACTGCCGTCAGGCGAAACTTTTCCTTTTCCTTATTCGCTGCGTTGGCCTTCTTCTGAGCGCTGATGGCTTGGCCCACACCCGTGACGGTGGGAATCGCCGTGATGGCAAGAAGCCCAATGACCATTGTTGTAGTCGGCCGTGTACTGTAGCTTTAGCATGTAACAAACAGTATCCCCGGGGGGGCACTCCCGTAGAATGACGTTTTATTATGGATGGACCGTGTGAGTTTCGTCTCCCATGTTTGTATACTTCGTATATGCTTGTTTCCATATGACCCCATATCCCCCATGAGAGGGGCCTTGCATGAGGCGATCGAGATCCCGCGGCGTAACTGTGGGGGGGCTAGAAGCTCCATCCTGGTCACAGTTTCCGGGATAAGCCCATACGATGACTTCACCAAGCATGAATTTGACGCCCATGGCGTGAGTCTTGGGGACTTTTTCTCAGATGACAGCCGTTTGCTCCCAGGTTTTGGATTGTGTGTGATCATAAAGTTGGCACGTCATGGGCGCCACCAAAATTGACAGGGGGGGAGTGAGAAAAGTTATGCGACTCCTTAGACCATCTTGTCCAGGTTTTAATATGTTGTTGCTAGCTTCGACAAAGGAGAATGAGACACATTGCTGTTGCGTCACTCGATATCAAGAGAAATTGGTAGTGGGACCTTGATCCAAATGTTGCTCTTGAGCCACAAAAGCCAGCCGTCGCGAACCTACGCCCTCATTTCGACATACAGAAAGAGTTGAATAACTCCAAGACGACAATATCTCACGTTTCCCATATCCCCAATTGAACAAAAATCCCAATTTGTTCGCTGTTTGATCTATACTCTTCTAGCTTATACACTATTCGTTCATAACACGAGATCTCTAAAACTCACCAACCATGTCTTCAGATGAGGTTTGTTTAACCATACAACGCAGGCAGTCCGTGCATGGCTGTAAATAGCCATATCAAACTAACATTTCTTCAAGAAACCCCAGAACCTGGACACTAGCTCCCCGACTAGAGAAGAGCCGGAGCAGCAAGAGCCGGAACAACAGCAAGAGCCCGAGCGTCAGGAACCCCAGCGTCAACAGTCCGAGCGTCAGGAGCCAGAGCCTCAACAGCAACAGCAACAGCAACAGAAAGATAACGAGGATGAGGATGAGGATGCCGGCAACGACTCCGACAACGCATCGGAGCAGGAGCAGCAGCAACAGCAAAACGGCCAACAAAACGGCAAAGTAGGCGAGCTCAGCGAAGACAACTCCGACGACCAAGAGGACAACGAACCAAAGACCCCCCCTCAGCAAGAACAAAGCCGTCGCCGCCGAACAAGCGGCAGCCGCGAAAAAGAAAAGACCCAGACCGAGACCAAGCCCCAGTCGTCTCGCCGGAGGAGAAGGGCCCCCTTCCAGCGCCAGGTAGAAGACCAGTACGACGAGAGAGACCAGGAGATGGTGCCGCACCAGCAGCGCAACCAGCAGCAGCAACAGATGTATCAGCCGCAGCAGCAGCAGCAGCAGATGTATCAACAGCAACAGATGCAGCAGATGCAACAGCAGCAGATGCAGCCGCAGAAGAAGGATGACGGGAAGAACCCGCTTAAGCTGCGGCTCGACCTAAATCTTGATATCCAGATTGAGTTGAAGGCAAAGATCCACGGAGACTTGACACTGGCTTTACTGTAAGAGATTGTTCCCCCCGTTCACCGAGATATATATCGGACATTGCTAACAATAAACGTCGACAGTGATATGGACTAAGTGATTAGATTGCGACGAATTTGATATGATATGGCGGCGTGTTTCTATTAGTCGAAATCATACCACACCTTTGGTGAGGTGTTGACGTTTTTTTCTCATATTGTTTTCTGCGTTTGTTCCTCGTCTAGTGTAATGATTGATGCCCTCCTCGGGGCGTGTCGTATGTCATGTACATATACATGTGTATCGGTTTCATTATCATTAATATTACGTGAAAATCTTAATACGCTGCTTCCTGAGCAGATGCTTATCCGAAAATCCGATTCCACACGGATTTATACCATACATTGTGTTTTACCCCGTGTTCTATCCGTCCCACCTCGTCGACCAGCGGCATGCATCCAAAGGCGTCGGCAAACACGTTAAGACACTTGCTACGCGCCTCCATGTGGCCAGGATGTCTGCTGATGCCACCTGAAGGGTCAAGGTTGACATATTGACCGCTCGCACGGACTAAAAGAGGACCTGAGCCAGTCAACATTGAAGCAACAAAGTTGAGGCCAATGTCCTCGCAGTTGAAGGCTTCGTCAACATAATTGCGAATCTTGGTGGCAGCAGGGTCATCGGAAAAGTAATAGTCGAGAAATGCAATGTGTGTGAATGCTAAATTGGTCAAGATGAGCGCATAGACATCTTGGTGTTCTTTTTGGGAGCAAAAGTTGTAGTCCCATTGGCCAGAGGGAAGAGCCGAAGCGCAGCGCGCCAGAGCACCGGTCATTCTGTCCCTGCCAAAGTTTCGCCACATCTGGAAAACAAATTCGAGATCGTCGGGCCGGTAGTAGACGTCGTCATCTGAAAGGAGAATGGCCTTTGTCTTGTATTTAGGGTCGGGCCAAAGCTTCTCGTTTAGACTATCGCGGGTTGGCTTGCGGTACCGCACAACGACACCGTACTCGGAGACGAAGCTATCGGGCTCCTTTTCGTCAAAGTTGTTCCAAATGACGACGATTTCGTGCAGCGACGGGATCTTGGTGGATAGAAGAGTGTTGAGGGTTCGATGGAGCTCCCGCGGGCGATGGAACGTTGACATGGCAATTCTATAGGATTCGCCATTAGTATCATTCGATATTCACAGTTACAGAACATCAACCCTGCACATACGTAAACTTGTCATCCATCAGCCCGCCAAACTTGGTTTCAGCTGCCTCCCGCCATGATTCCAACGGGTAGGTGATGTTGGCGTCTGTTCGGTCGCTGCAGCGAGGGTATCCGGTCCCCGTCGCCTCAGACGCTGGCTTCGAATGCCCAATGGCTTTCAGATCTGACGCAGGATTGACCAGCAGCACGATGGTGACGATGGTGAGAATCAGGGCGGACAAGATGGTTGTGCTTCTCCTAAACCGGGGTGCCTGCAGCCAGCTGAGGCACGACGTCATGGAGGCGAGCATCTGGCAGATGGCCGGTGAATTTCCTGCTCTTCAGGGCGGTCGAGATTCAGCTGCTGTCACGAGCGACTCTGCAGCTGCAAACATCAATGCGCAAATCAACTGGAACCAGCATCTTGAAGGAAGCTTTTTGGAGCATTTGCTTGTGATGGCCAGCAAAGATGCTGGAAGAATGGGGTCACGTGCCATGGAAGGGATTATAGTAGGGAATGAGATTTGGCAGGGAAATAGCACGGAGCATTTGGCACGGAGTCTAAAATGCCGTAGCGCCAATTGCGGCCGACGCAGCGATCCAGAATGATGTAACCCGGCACTCTTGGCCAGCTTAGCTCAGCGCCGTGCAAATAGCAGCTCACGTGCCCACGAGGATACTGTATTACATGTGACTTTTTTGATTGATTATCAACACTGCAGCGACCTGCCTCTCGATTCGAGCCGAAGACTCCGTAATTCAGGTCTGGCCATGAGGTTGAAGGCACATCGCCTGATGCCACGTTGGGCGGAGCTGCCCGGCCGAGGCAACTTTATTTTCTATCCCACTCAACCACTGACCGGCCTGCTGGGCCCTGCCCGCGGAATGGACTCGTAAGGTTCTAGAATAAATCGGGTCTGGATACCTCGGAACCGTGCTCAGGGCCGTTGAAAATTATCCCTCGACGCGTATCTGGGAGTCCGCGTGTCCTGGATTACTATACCTTAATTTCAACGTACGGATAGATAAGCAGACTATTTTTGTTTATATGGACTGTGCTGCACCGTACATTCTGTAGCAAGTGTTTTGTTTGCCGCCGATGATCCGCTGATATAAGCGGAAGGGAGGCGGTTCCTAATACATTACTACGAAGTAGACTATGTACAACTGACCTAGTGGGATCATACCATGCCATGGAGACGGACAAGTCCGTTTTTTCATCTTTTTTTTTTTCCTCCTTCTCGCTCCTCGTTGTTCAACTTGTCCGTGGCTTCCACAGCCCAGATCTGGAATCAGGACTACTAGAAGTGGAACTAGAACGAGAACTAGAACTAGAGCTGATATTACACGGAAACATTTTGCTCTATGATTGATAGGATAGTCGGACTTCGCCAAGTTCCAAGCCCCGTGCCTCGTGCCAAGGCAACTGCACTCCATCCCAATCCTATTCGCGTCCGTCGGGCCAAGGAGGCACCCCGAAGCCCGGCCTAGTGTCGTGCCCAGACAGACGATGGATGGGATGGGCATCGGAGGAGCTTGGGCCAAATCCTCCGGCACTCCTTTGGCGAATAGGCAAATGGAGAATACTCGTACGGTATCCGTACTAGCACAAGCACAGCACAGCCAGACCAGAAATCATTGAGCCAGCTTTCCTACTGTAGTTCCAGCGCTGCCAAGCAACCCCCAGCCCCAGCCCAGGCTTGCCAGGGCTCGCTCTCAGCACTTGGACAGGGGCCAACATGGACGGTTGATCCGCCCATGGATTCGACGCCCAATCACCGGCGCTCCTATCCCCGTCACCCTGCAGCCGCGGTTGGCTGTAGCAGGCTGTAATAGCAGGCTGTACTGTAGGGCCTGATGGCGCTGCCGTGAAGCCGCGCCAGGCCCTTTGCAGCGCTTTTGCATCTGACGGGCAGCGTCATCAAAATCGTGAGCCAACGCCAAGGAAGCTTGCCTAGCCCCGAGTCCGCCTTTTTCCTTTGTCTATTTGCCGGGTCCGAGGTGTTGCAGAGCTACGGACTGCCGCAGTTCCAGGCGCGCGCGCAAGGTAGACGGTACTTGCAGCCAGGCTGGCCCATTCAGGTACCGCTCAGGTATGCGATACCCGCTGCGCTGCACCGTTTTAGCAAGGAGGGGGGACGGGCAAGGGGAGACAAGGGATGGGCAGACATTTTTCTTCCCCCCCCCCCCCCCCCCCCCCCCCCCCCCCCCCCCCCCCCCCCCCCCCCCCCCCCCCCCCCCCCCCCCCCCCCCCCCCCCCCCCCCCCCCCCCCCCCCCAGTCCCATAATTAAAGTAGGTAAAATGCTTAGCAACTTTTGAAGACGCCGAAATGCTATTTCTTGTCTCTTGCGCCTCGCTTGCCCGGCCCGAAGCTCTACAACAAACCTGGCGGGCCACCAAATTTCATCACCACTCTAACAAACCATCCTTACAAGTACATACATCCTTATCCTTACATACGAGTATACGATTGAAAGCGAACCAAAAGGAAGGCCACTATAGGAGTTGGACTCAATAAGGAGTTTGGCTCGACTGGGACCGAGGATTAAGGGGAATCAAAGGGAAACTCAGCTCGGTCGGGGATCTGCGTTGCGCATTGCATTGCGATCCGCTCACTCTCTTATCTATCGTCTTGGTGTCTCATCCTTACGTACTGCATCTTTTCTTTTCCCTCCGCCTTTGCTCCCTCTTTGTCTCTTTGTCTCCGCCTTTGCTTTTCCCTTTCTCTCTTCTTCATTCTTCCATCTTCATCTCAGCATCTTTCACATTCCTCCCCCACGATGCGAGCCCGCAACATCGTGGTCCTGACGGCCATTGCCGTCTTCTGGTTCATCGTCCTGTTCCGCCGGCACATCCACGAGCTGGGCGAAATCGTCCTGACGTACAGCACCTTCTACCCGCTGCTGCATAACCACCCGGACATTCTGTATCGACACCCGGAGAACGCCTCATCCACCGATCCTGAGTCGTCGTTTTCATCTCTCGGCCCCGTCGTCGTGCCCAAGATCATCCACCAGATCGCCCTGGGCAACGCCAGCGTCTCCAAGTACCAGGCCGCCATCACCAGCTGCACCGATCTGCACCCAGACTGGCAGCACAATCTGTGGACCGACGTCAATGCCACGGCCTTCATCGCCGAGTTCTACCCCGACATCCTGCCTCACTACACCGGCTACGCCCAAAACATCCAGCGCGCCAACATCCTGCGCTATGCTCTGCTGCACCACTCGGGCGGCATCTACGTCGACCTCGACGTCACCTGTCGTGTGCCTCTCGACTCGACGCCCATTGTCCGCCTGCCGTACGTGTCTCCCGGCGCTCATCCAGCCGGCGTCAACAATGCCTTTATCGCGACGGAGCCCGGCCATCCCTTCCTGACGCAGCTGCTGGAGAACGTGCCCAGCCATGACCTGCACTGGGCGCTGCCGATGCGCATTCCCTACGTCGAGAACATGTTGAGCACCGGCTGCATGTTCTACTCCAACCAGTGGATGTCGTACGTCCGTCACCTCATGAAGGGCCGCCTGAGCCGCCCCGTCTACATCCTGTCCGACGAGCACGGCGATATGGCGCCTCACATGCTCCGGGGCAAGGTCACGACGCCCATCTTTGTCCACGGCGGCGCCAGCAGTTGGCACGGCTGGGATGCCGCCCTGTTCCTGACCATTGGCGAGCACTATACATTCTACCTTGGCCTGCTCTTTGTGGTCCTGACGGTCTTGTTTCTGGGCGCCTACTTCTGGACCACGTCAAAGCGGTTGTATCGCCGAAGATGCCGCCTCTTCCCCTTTGGCCGCGTGGCCTCCCGAAGCAGCTGGTCACCGACGAGGGGGAGGAAGCCCAGCATCAGCCAATCCATGGTGTAAAGCGACAACCTGCTTACGAGTACATCTTACCTGAACAGTGACGGACATCATTACCGCCCTGCTCGTCATTTTACTTTTGGCTTTCTTCCTCTCGCATTCTCCACACAGCGTCTCTAAAATCCGCTCCGCATACATCATCTTACTCGCTTTTTTTTTTACACTTAATTCTACTACTATTTCCACCAGTAGTACTCGGCATTACTACCCTTTCTTAGAGAAAGATACCCGTTTAGTGTTTTCAAATATTTCTTTGTCAACTTATTACACCATGGGCATGCGATGAGGGGCGCACAGGAATACGCCGGCGATCTCGATCTGGACGATTCTCTCTTTTTTTTTACATTTTATTTTTTTCTTCTCTTTTTTTTTTAACCCTCAGCGGTTCCCAGGAGGACCAACGAATACGAAACGGCACGGGATGGCAACTATGGGGGGAGGTATATATACATGTTGGCTTGCTTTTGGCTACCAGCTCGGCGTCATTGGATTTGGGAATCTATACTAAGGGAACATGAAAGCATTCTATGCTATAGCGGAAAGCGGGGGAACAAGAAAAACCGCAGCACAGTTGTAATGATAGAGAATACCAAGAATATCCACCATCGAGGTTCATGAATTCTTTACTCATGTTGTTTGCGTTTCATGTGCACTGTAATGTGGCTGGTCTGTGAACCGGGGCAGCCTGCTTGGCATGTGGTCAAAGCTAAAGCCATCCAAATCTGTGCTGTTGGTTCATCATCATGCTACTAATCAATATTGTCATGCTAGCCGTGATCCATCGTATCGCATCGCATTGCCCGATTTGCCTCATGACGATCCAGCCACCACCGTTACAGTACAGTAAAATGATCTCCACCCCGCCAACCAGCCCACATGGTCGGGCCAGGAGTAAGGGGGGAAAAAAAAGAAAAGAAAAGAAAAGAAAAGGCCAAAAGGCCAAAATGCCTTAGCTCGAGGCCGCCCAAAGCTGCACTGTGGTTACAGAATTACGTAGCACCGCGCAAATCATGATTTCCGCGCCCCGGGTGGCGGCCCATTTAGCAAATCATCGGGGATTGGAGTGATGTCGCCAAGCACCAAAATGCTGTGACAAAGGTCCGAAACGGGCTGATGCCTCTTTTCTTGCTCCACAGGAGATGAGAGGTTGGATGTGCGTGAGTGCATATACTATTGTGAGTTGCTCCGTCAATCCGTTTCTACAGTACAGCCCCCCTCCCGCTCTCCATTTTCCCACAAGGCTTTTTTCTCTTATTTGTTTTCCTCACTCTTTGTTCTTTGTTATTTGAGCTTGAGCCTCCTTATGCGGGCGGAATTGACGCAGCGCAATGGATCCCCCCCTGTATTCCCGTGTCTGCCTAAGCATCAACATCAATGAGTAATTAGTGTCTACGTCCTGCTGAGCTGTTCTTGTAATCTCTCCGAAGCCCCCCAGAGTCAAGAGTCAAAGGCGTCATGGTTACCCATCACCAAGGCGCTACACATGCAGCCCATGCAGCGGTGGGGGGTCTTGGCAATAAATCATTCCATAATATTTGGCTGGGCAGAAAACGAAAACAGCAAATGCTGCTTTAAGGGCTTTAAGGGATTGACGCAGCTCAAAAGGAAAAAGGATTGGGAAAGACAAGACAAAGACAAGATGAGATGAGACAGGGGGCTGTGCCTGAGAGAAGGACCAGAGCAAGACGCCACCTTGGGCGATGATTTGCTGGCTGGATGGTTTATTTTTGTTGTCGGACGAAGTACTGACAAGAATAAGATTGATTACCTTGAGGCTTGATGACTGTCCTTGTATGGCCGTTTTTTGTCACCGGGAGACGGATTTGGCTTTGCTGCGTTTGTGGTATCCGAGGATGTGCCGGCGTCAAGGTGAGTGGCTGAAACATCTTGGCGATAATAAGCTGCATCCTACCCTAGATCCATCGAATTTCAGAAAAGCGATGGTCAGCTTGTGTTACCGCTGGTGTGCTCTATATGTTGTTTTTTATCCCAGGCTGTTATAACAGCATCTGAGCTGAGACTGTTCACTCAACTACCTACATTCCTCCTCATACCAGCCGCTCCGGCCATTTCACCCTTTAAAAGGTTCCCAAGTAGGGCGGCGGCAGTTAACACAAACTCAATTCAACGCCATGCAGAGAAATATTGTGCCGACTTATCACCTCGGATGTTGACCTCGGCGTTACGAGTGATGTGATCTCATTACTGACAGGGTCGTGCTTTTTTTTTTTCGTACTCTTTTAAGATATCGTGGTGTTACCGATTCGAACTGTCAAGGCTGCATAAAGACGGCTTGTAATTTGTACGTGGTCACGTCACTTCTATCCAACCTAATCGTCATACAATTAAGAGAATGATTGTGCTTCACTGTCGAAATAAAAGAGACGCACGCTCAGCCAATAAGACAATGTTGACATGACTGGCAAAATTGGTTGAGCAAGACTGAATCACTCGGAATGACTCTGAAATGTCGTCGAGATGCTCTTTATATGCTCTACCAAGACGACTGCTGGCATCTCTGAAGGTGCAAAGTTCCATAATGACACTTGACTACTGATTGTTACAATGTAACCAGTTCAAGCCCTTCTCATAATGTCGTCCAATCGGCAACACTTGCTGATATCAGGAGATATCCTTTGGCTGTGATCAGTCTAGAAGAGGAAAAGACGGATGAGAAGCTTTCTGACAGCAGTGTAAATTGTAATCACCGGTACTAACCGTCTCAAAAACTATCGAAGCATGCTAAGCAGTATTCTAGCGAGCAGAACTTTGTTTCACACACAGTTGGATGGAATCACATAATCAGGTAGTGTCTGATATAGTTGAGTTGCTCATAAAAGGAACGACCTCGTTGTCTCAATCCACCGCGTCCTGCGAGTACACATTTGTCCTTTATCCCGCGGAAAAATTCGCTTTTCGGTGTTTAAAGCTATTTTACTCACTATTCCGTCTCAATTCCTGTTTGCAGTCAATCTCATCATCATCTCTTGGGTATCTGACCGATTTAATGAGCGCGCGATAATCTCGTCAATATCCAACATTTGGATCTCCCCAAAGCACCCATAGAGTCGCAAGAGTATCGACAGCCATGCATTCTATCTGAATATGACTTGGAGAATTATAAAATCATCTTACACGAGGGGAATATAAAACATAACTGAACTGATCTAGAATAAGAAGAGTACAACAAAAACGCTTCAGACCGTCAGTCCGCTCACTCTATTTCTGTCAACAAAGCTAAACACAAAAACCCAGAGGTATCTCTATGCAAATGGGTACATACTAACAACCAACGACAAAACGATGCAAAATATCTACTGCTGCCATGGGACAGCTACACCAAGATCTCGTGCCACCCTCATGGCCGATATAATACATCCCTCCAGCAGCACCATGCCATCCCAGCACCAAGATCCCACAATCCACACATTATCCCTCCCATTCACCCACACACCTGTCTCTGCTGGATCCGATTTGCCCGTCCCCATGACCCTCTGCACCATGCTCCTACTCTCCGTGGTGCGCAGCGTCCGCGTAAATCTCGACGTGTCCAGTGCCCCCTTAAGCTCAGGCGCATCTCCGACGGGGCTCGTCCTGACAATGAGTCCGTCAGAGAGATAGTGTAATGACTCGGTCTGAATGACACTCTCGGAAAAGGTTGTCCTAAAGGCCATGACTTGAGCATCTCCGCGGCGATATGAGCACTGTCCAGACGGAATATGAGTCTGCTCCTGCACAATGGACAACCCCGAAGACAGAGGAGCAACAACTGTGCTTGTGACGGGAACCGTGGGGATGACGCTTAGCATGGGCTTGGACGGATTAAAGATGGCGGCCGCAACATTTGGCGATACGGCAAGCACCACACGATCAAACGTCTCCTCGGAAGCAGAGCGTGTGGCATCTTGTGTGCTTTCATAGCGTATCTGGACACCTCCATCAACTCGGTCCACCTTTGTAACTCGAGTTTCCAGTCGGACATCCTCGATTCCTTCAGCCAGAGTTGCCTGGACTCGATTGATTCCGCCGCTGGCAACATACGTCTTTTGCAAAAACGATCCCTTCATGAATTCCGTTACATCACTGGCCGGGAAATCCAGCATCTCGGCGTGAGAACAGCTGCAGATGATGCTCAGCACAGGCAACAGGTAATACAGCACGTAATTCTGCGGCAGCCGGATTCGATCAAGATATTGCCTAAACGACTCGCAACTGGCAACATCCTTGGATCCCGATTTCACATCCAGATATGCCTCTGGCTTAATCGTCAACGGCCTCAGCAAGAAACAAGCAGCAAAGAACCAGATATGGCACATGGCCAGGTAAAACGTCTGCAGGATGTTTTGCAACGACCCGCGCCAAAAGTGCGGCGAGACGAGCAGCGCCTCGTGCAGCCGCTTGCCGTAAACAAAGTAATTGCCGGGCATCGTCTCTGCTTCCTCATGGCTCGGGATCTGGGTCTGCGTGGCGGCGGAGACTTTGGCAAAAACCCAGATGAGCTGGATTCGCTGAAAGGGCACGCCAATATGGTCGTACATGCGGCACAGGTTTTTATAGTAGCCTCTGCAGAAGCTGCGAGGGGGGATGTCGATGCGCTCGAGGGTGCCAGTCTTGTCATTCTTGACGGTGACGGAGGCGGCATCGAGCGAGAATTTGGGTGCCTGAAGTTGTGATGAGTTGAGATGAGATGAGGTCTTAGTTGAGGGGAGATAGTTTGACTCTTTTCATCATCAGCACACACCTGTTCAAAGAGCGTCACCTCGTAGCGCTTCTGCTTGTCGTTGTGCAGCAGATATGCCGTCGTGAGTCCCGCCAATCCAGTGCCGATGATGGCGACTCGAGACTTGGTCTCGCCGTTTGTCTGATGCCGCTGCATGTCTTCGGGTTGTTTTTGTCTCTTGTCAAACTGCAGTGCAATAGACTATTCGGCTGATCCAAGAGCAAACAGGGTGAAATGAAATCAGAATGGAATTGGAAGGCTATTCAGGTAGGAGCGTGTAGACCTCGATCTAGATATACATGACGTCGTTTTCTCTCGTAAATACCTATCAAAACTGAACCAGCAGGTGTAAGCGAATGCGAATATAAGGTAAGCACGATGACGGATTCACATGCATGCGCTTGCCATCGTATTTAGAAGAATCGTATCAGTACATGTAAATTATCTCGGTAGAAAATCATCCATGGATGGACCCCAACAAAAAGCAGCTAACCGCCTGGCCTGATTGGACCGGCCAGGGCGTTTCAGACTCCCCGCCGGACCGCACCAAGGCCGAACCATTGAACTATTTGTTTTTTTTTTCTTTTTGCCTCTTGTTCTTTATTTTGTCCTACCAAAGGAGGAAAATGGAGTTGGCACGTGCTTTTTGGAATCCACTGCCGCTGGAAGCTTGATTTAATGTTTAGTCGAAAATAAGAGTGAGAAGTGATCATTCAAGCAATATTCAAGATGTCCTCTCTCAAGGTTGCGGGTGGCTTGATTCGAAGGCTTCTATTGTGGTGGCTGCAGAATGACAAGTCACAACTTTTCACACAAGATCAACTAGGTTTTAGTTGCTGATTGGACGTTTTTTCACTCGGTGATGCTTTGCTCGTGAGACGGGAAGACAAGACGCAAAAGTCAAAATACATCACGGGCATTGTAACAGCCCCGCTAGACTCCATCTCTATAATAAAACTGCAGTACTGCCACTTGAAGTTTCTGTACAGCCTCATGCAATTAACATTAAATCACAGCCATCCAACCCGCTCAAATGCCCTGGCCATCATCCGACTTCATCGTCGGTTTCGCAGCCGGATGTCTAACCATCATTCTCCTACTAGCCGTCGCGGCCTTTTCGCTCACTAGAACCGCCGACATTTACGGCCTGGGCCACTGGAAGCTCAACGTGAGGACGCCGCTTCCATCCATGTGGATGAACCTTGGCTTCTGGTGAGTTTTTCCTCTTCTTAAACTAATATCGATTTTATAAAAACTCTTTCCTAACATTATATCTGTCAAGGACTCGAGATGACGGCAAACGCATCCACCACTTTGACGAGGCTGCGCGCACCATGCTCGAAAAGCTCTTACAAGCCGCAGGCCTCACGTCCACCGCAAAATCGCACCACTCCGTCGCCGTCCTAGACGTCGGCTTCGGATGCGGCGACCAGACCGTCGCCCTCGCCGAACTCATCCAAGCTTCGTCGCGGCCTCAGTTTCGCTACGTCGGGCTCACCTTGAACGCTGTGCAGCTCCAAGCAGCGCAAGAAAGACTCGATGCTGCACTCACCATCCCAGAAGGAGAAGAAAGCAGCAGTAAAAGCGCACTCGGACTCGCTGAAAGCTCTTTCAAACTGTTCCAAGCGGACGCAGCCAAGCCCGAGTCCTGGAACAGCGCCGTTTGCGCCTCCGTCGACGGGTTGGCGGACGAGACTTTTTCTGAGCGCTGGCTCATGGGCTTGGACTGTCTGTATCACTTTTCGCCGTCGAGGAAGCCCATCTTCAAGCGTGCTTCTCAAACGCTAAGTGCAAATGTCATGGCCTTTGACTTGATCCTCAGCAACACGGCGTCTGCATGGCAAATCTTGGCCGTCAGGATCTTGGGTTTCATCCTGCTGTGTCCATGGCGCACGTTTTTAACCGAAGAGCAGTACCGGGACCAGCTCGTCGAGTGCGGCTACGACAGAGCGTGTGTCGAGATTCGGGACATTTCAGACCATGTTTTTGGCGGGTTGGCGGGGCACTTGCGGAAACAAGACGCTGCTTTGAGTCCGTATGGTATTTCGTTGTCGGGGTATACGATGGTGGGGAGGATATATGAGTGGTTTGATCGGACGAGAGTGTTGAAGGCGGCGATTGTCGTTGGGAGAATAAAGAGCAAAAGCCAGTAGTAGCCAGGTGTTTAAGTCAATTACATTCACTTTGAATGTGGATGCAGTGATTGGAAGACCCTCTCCTATCCGGTTCTGGTATGATGAGGTTAAGAATCGCCTCAGCTATGGTTGGCTACATATATACACTCTGAATCTATGCAGTTATCCATGTAAGCGCCCAGCAGCAGAGTATCTTACTTGATGAAGCTCCATCTTGTAAATAACCGTCAAGCTCTAGACTATTGTAGGAGCTGCCATTTTCTGTTACAGACACATCTTATCAACCGTCATTCTTCTTCTTATATCAAGGCGACAGACGAAGAAATCAATATTAGCTCTCACCAAAACGCCATGATCAGAGAAGTTACCTTTCTAGGCTCCATCAGATTACTCAATAGGAATGCAAAGACAAAAGAGTCAAGAGCGGCCCGGGCCATGAACTTTACAGCTAAAAAAAAATAACCTTGATCCGCGAATTACATTCCTACCTACCTACCTACCTACCTACCTACATCACAACTCGACGACACCTTCAAACACACGACATTCATGCATCACATCTAATATCCACCTCACGATCCCATCTACACACTCTCGAATTGTTCCAGAAATCATCTCAATTAATGCACGAGTATATACCAAGACTTGACACAAAACATGACTCAAATGCCATACATCATTCACCAGTCATACCCCCCAACTTCGATCGACAAACCCATGTCGAATCAAAAGGCACAGCCACACCATCGAGAAAATAACCACAAATTGCCGGCATGACCGGACCCGGCACACGACTGTGGGGTCGATGATCCTAAAAGCATGGCATCCCCGCATCGTGAACGGACCTCGCGTGTCTTAATCAACATTCCAGTCGCTGGACACATGCCCATTCATGACAAGCACAGCTACTACAGCAGCAATATTCGAAAAAAAGAGGAGAAAAGTGGTGGCTTGTAGGTTGTCTCTATTGGTATCCTTTCATATACATCTAGCTCTCTATCATCTTTTTTTCCCTTTTCATATCTGACTGGCTTGACCATGTCTCAGGACTTCTCTGCAGAGATGACGGGATCATCAAGCTCCGCGACCCATGATTTTCCACTGGGCTGATGAAAGGAAAATCATTTCAAGCCAGCCACCAGAAACAAAAAAAAAGTCTACCTTTTTTTGCTGCAGTTGACCATTCGCACGCACAGACGCAAACACAAGATTCTAACACTTTTTTATTCTGTCCCAATTTCATGCCACCCAAATCTTACTCGGGCTTGGGCATGACCATGGGCTTGGTTCCCAAACCGTTGCGGTTGCGGAAGAACAAGACACCCTTTCCAGGGCCCTTGGCCTCGGCGCTGGGCTCGACCCAGTGGCACATGCGAGCGCTGATCCACAGGGCACGGATGAAGCCAACAGCACCGTCCTTGACATCAGAGCGGTAGTGCTCGCCCATGACGGGGCGAATAGCATCGGTGGCCTCGTCGGCGTTGTAAAAGGGGATGGTGGCCACGTAGTGGTGCAGGACGTGGGTCTCGATGATGCCGTGCAGCAGGTGACGGCCGATGAAGCCCATCTCACGATCGATGGTGGCGGCAGCGCCACGGACAAAGTTCCACTCCTCGGCAGTGTAGTGAGGCAGCGAGGGGTCGGTGTGCTGCAGGAAGGTGATGGCAACTGCAGGAGAGACAAGAGGTCAGTAAGTGGGAACTTTTGCAACTGTTTCAGACATGAGGGGGTTCTAAGACTCACCGAGCCAGTGGTTGACCCAGAGGTACGGGACGCCGTACCAAATGGCCATGTTGTACCAGCCAAAGGTGTTGCCGAGGTAGTAGAGGGCGCTGAAGGCGAGGATCAAGCCAATGTCGCTGATGACGATGTACTTGGCGTCCTTGGCCTCGTACAGAGGGCTGGACGGGTCAAAGTGGTTGACACCGCCGCCCAGGCCGTTGTGCTTGCCCTTGCCACGGCCCTCACGCTGGCGCTCGTGGAAGTTGTGGCCGGTGATGTTGGTGAGCAGGTAGTTGGGCCAGCCGACCAGCTGCTGCATGACCAGCATGAAGAGAGTGTAGGCGGGCGTCTCCTCGGTCAGCTCAGACAGCTCGTGGACCATCTTGCCGATGCGAGTGGCGTGCTGCTCGCGAGTCCGGGGGAGGAAGACCATGTCGCGCTCCATGTTGCCGGTGGAGGCGTGGTGCTTGTGGTGGGAGATTTTCCAGCTGAAGTAGGGGACCAGAAGGGAGGAGTGGAGGAACCAGCCGGTGACGTTGTTGATGAGGCTGGAGTCGGAAAAGGCGCCGTGGCCGCACTCGTGGGCAATGACCCAGAGGCCGGTGCCGAAGAGGCCCTGCATGATGGTGTAGATGGCCCAGAGAGCGCCGCGGACGGGGGTTGAGGGGATGTTCTCAGGGGTCACGTAGTTGTGGAAGACATAGAAGGTGGTGGCCAGGCAGATGATGTCGCGGATGATGTACGAGTATCCCTTGAGGGCGGAGCGCTTGAAGCAGTGCTTGGGGATGGCGTCGCGGATGTCCTTGATGGTGAAGTCGGGCACCTTGAACTCGTTGCCGTAGGTGTCGATCAGGCGGCCATAGTCGGCGGCCTTGACACCGGCAACGTCGACCGAGGACAGAGACGACAGAGACGTGGACGAAGCCGACGGTCTGGGTGAGTCCATGGGGGACACGGCAGCAGAGGACTCGGTTGAGTCGGTCACATTGCGCCGGAGAGAGGCCTTTACAGGCAGGGGCACAGCGGTTGAAGCCATGGCGATGCTCTCTATGAACAAAGTTGCTCAAGATCTCTCAGAGACTCGAAGCAAGCTGAGGAGGAGTTGAGGGGAAGAAGAGGAGGAGGAAGAAGAAGAAGAAGAGAAAAAAGAAAAAAGTGACGAGAGCACAGCTCGCTATCAGATAAGATAGGACAGGCGTGTGGTTGAACGGGGCCTCCAGGGGACGGGACGAGGAGGAGAGAGATGGCGAACTGGGGGGGGTGGCCTCGCTTTTGTTCTGTCCTGGGGAGGGCAGACAGAGGCAGAGGCTGAGGCTGAGGGGGGCAAAGAGGAGAATGGGAATAGGGGACCTGCAACCGATCCGGAAGTGATTGGATGGGAAGATCCGTTTCAGAGGTCTAAACCAGGAATGCAAGGCAAATCGGGGATAAAAGAAAAAAAAAAAAAAAGAAAAAGAAAAACCCAGAGCCCAAGTCACTCACACTCACTCATTTTCACAGCAGCAGCCCAAGCCCAGGCTCAGGCCCAAGTCCTGCCCACGCAAAAACCACAGCCAGAGTGACTTCTGACTTGCCGGGCCCCCCTTGGACGATTTGGCCTCCCCCCCTCCCCCCACTGGCCCGGTACATGCAGAAGCAGATGCAATGGCATGGCAGCCGGGAGATAATTTTTTGTTGGGGCGAGAGGAGGAGCAGGAAAAAAAGGGCTCCAGAACCGCCAGGGCGTGGGGCTTTGCTTTGGGGCCAAAAGATGACAGGTACCTGTTTCTGGTACTATCAATGTCCATTTTCCCTCAATTCCGTCTTGCACTGCATCTTGTTGTGCTTCCATTTTATTCAGCTACTTTTTATCGTTCTTGTTCTCTTCAATTGAGTCCTTTTGCCTTTTCAACCAGGCACAGCAAAAAAGGGGACCCTGATTGACGAGCCCCTGGAAAAAAAAAAATAAAGAGGAGCAGAAAAATCTGTGCCAATTGGAGGCGAGCTTGACGCCAGATCTGGGCCCGAAAAGAATAAACTGGACCCTGGACAGATGGATGTCCCGTAGCCTGGTTAAGTTCCTGGCAGCGGTACGAGTACTCCGTAAAGTGCAAGTACATGCTACTCTTCTCTTCTCCGTATCTGCTCCGCGAAGCAGGGAATAACAAGATACATGGCCACCGTGAAACCAAGCACTTGGCTCTGCTGATGGACGGCCATGACCGTGTCGCATCACTTTTGCTGTGTTGTAGCCTTTTGCCATAAGACATTATTCGTGCAAAGATCTTTGGCGGCGTCGCCGTTACTTGTCACATGAAAAAAAAAAAATGAATCTTGTCCGGGGGACTAAGATAAGCCATGTCCGATTCTTTCATTCAACATGGCGCTCTTGGCTGACTCTTAACGAATTCCCTCCCAAAGAGACAGCGGCATTGTCTCGTATGCTCACCTTGTCTTTACAGGGCATGTCAGTAATGTACAGTAGAGGAGGCGTCGTAACTACATCGTATTCCCGCATAGCCTGATTGATACCAAGACACACGAACACCCCCATATTCCTCCGCACGGAGACAATCAGTGCCCACCCCCAGAAGCACACGGACATAGACTACTGTATCTACGTGTACACAAGTATTGATTGCTACACCCGAAGAGACCACGTAGTGCGCCGCCGTTCGCCGCAAAAACAAAGGCAAAAAAAAAAAGAAGAAGAAGAAGGATAAAACCCTGCATGAGGGGCGTGCGGACGTGCCGGGGGGGCTGGACTCGGCTGGGCTGGGCTGGGCTGGGCTGAAGGAGCCTAAAACAAGATAGGCGATCGTCGTTGTACTGTAGCAAGGACGCAGTGCAGCTCAGATTACTGTAGGAGGCAAGAAGACAGACATGTGAAGCCGAGTTTCGATTTCTGGCTGGAGGGCGCCAAAGGTTGATGGTGTGGTGCTTCTTTTCTGGAGTTTTACGACTCAATGGCAACGGCTCTACGCCCGATTCGTGTGTCATGGATGCTTGCTCCATGTAGTTACTGCACTTACTCTACTCATACTTGTACCAACTAATCCCGTCTAATGCTCGATGGTTGGAACTGCTACTCTCCCCGATCCCAGCAGCTGCTTCATGCAAAGGGTTCGCATATCACATCAGGCTTATTTGGCTTACTCTCCCACACCCCAGCTTTTCCTCGTCCCTGTAAAACGCTTAAGAAGAAAAAGTCCCCAAGCCTCGGAACATGTGAAATTGAAATTCTGAAGCTATCCCCCCCCCCCCCCCCTCCGCCTCTCCGCTGTTCAACACACTCTCCTCATGGTCTGCTGTCCGCCCTGGCCCGCTTCGGCATCTCGCAGTGCCGTCTGGTGTCATTCCTTCAAGTCACGCAACATGATCAGATCATCGAGTCCAACAAAAATAAAAATAAAAAAAGAGGGTAAAATTGTTTACGGCCCTTTGGATGGAGCAGGGGGAGAGAGAGAGAGACGAGCAAGTTGGTGAGCAGATTATCACCCCGACTCATTCCTTATTCCATTGGGCCGTGGAAAAGGTACAGAACAGGCGAATACTGGTACAGGTAGGTGGCGGCGAGGCAATTTTCTTGCTACCTGATGTATACTCGTACATGTCTCCCTGGGGAATAAATCCCGTGCATGTAGGTACAGGTACCGGTACTGGCACTCTTCAAAGTTCTTTTGCCTCTCTAACACAGCATGACGCTTCTCACAAGTGATTCTCCAGCTGTCTCACATCCAGCATCCATGTTCTCTGCAGAACTACAGACAGCCAAGCCAACCAACTGAGAAATCCTCAATGCAATCATCTGCCCATCCCAAGCAAAAAGTCTCACAAGGCCGTCCCGCAACACTCCAACTTGTCTCTCCTCCGAGTCTCTTCCTCCCCCCACATCTGTTGGGAATTTTGTTGAGGGGCCACATAAACCCGCCCAGCCCCAGCGCCAAGGGTCCCCTTTCCCTGGCCCGTCGATCTGGCGTGGGGCACCCCGATTCGCCGCAAAAAGAAAAAGAAGAAGAGAAAAAAAAACCCCCACGTGCTTTTTTGCCGCCCCTTGCTGAGCTTAGTAATTGCGGCGGTTGTCATTGGTGGGATGAGTCGATTGATAAGACTGGAAATGTACAGTATGAATCGGTTAATGCTTGTGTGTTTTGTGTACTGTGTAGTCCATTCTTTTCTTCTTGCCAATGGCTTCAATGTGGTGTGTAAGCGAACGATTTGCTGATAACTCTGTATGTACTCAATACAGGCACAATTGATGGCATCAGGTGCTCTGGGTTAGGCTCTGGGATACCACATCGTATGTTGTTGCCCAATCTCGCATGCAACCGAGTCTCTTGATCAATAACCCAGAAGAGAAGGTGTGCGGAGGATGTGCAGTCTGACCAATGCTGCGTATACTTGATATACCAATTGAAGGCTGTGTGGTAGCTTTGATGACTGTTACTTAGATTCGATATAGTATTTTGAATCTGTGTGGTAGATTGATAGACGTTGAGGCATACCGGCATATATCAAGTTCAAGTTGGGCATTGAGAGGTACCACTTCACTGCTTGATACCATGCTGGTACATGTACTAGCGCCTTTACAAGAAGATGTAGTGTAGCCCTCAAACCATTCCTCCTACATATATAGAATTGCTTTGTTGATATTTCTGGCAGAAAGACGTATCAAAATACCGAATTCCACTGCTTTCAACGAAAAGGTTAACCTTGAATAATGTTATTCCCCTAGACTCCTCATGTTCAATGCCCATGTCCAATGATCCAATCCATCATCATACCCGTAATGCGTATTCTCATCCCAAGCTCCAAGCTCCATGCTCCATGCCATCATCATCATATCCTGCTAGACATTTATACTAGCCCCGTACGCCACGCCAAGTAAACAACATGGATCAATCCAAACCAAGGAAACCACAAAGAAGAACGCTTCAAATGTCCGCATAGGAAAAAAAGACTCACCATCTCCATCTCCAGCCCACCATTCCGAGCTCAGCCCAGGAACCACAAAGCCGAGGTTCCGAGTACGATCCGAAACTTCTCAGCTCAAGCTGGATAGAGTCATTCACCACGACACCATCCGGCCATCCAGCTCCACCACCATCTGCAACCTCTGCGGCATCACATCCACCCACATATTCACCCTCTCCTGACTCAACCCCGCCCACGCCTCCCTCGCCGCCTGCTTCAGCGTCTCGTCCTCCCAGTCCTTGAGCAGCTCCGACGTCCACTGCTTGTTCGGCGGCCACAAAGAATCCAGCGGGCTCAGATCAGGGCTCTCGCCACAGCTAAACGAGCACCGCAGCCCGTGCGTGTCCTTCCACTGCTGGGCGAGGTTGATCTTGCTCGCGCTCCCGTGGGCAAACACATCCGCATCCTCCTCCAGCACAAACGACTGGGGCCCCGAGGCCGTGAGCCACGGCTTGACCACCTTGTCGAGCACTTTATCGCAGTAGTCGGCCATGGACATGGCGCCGTTTCCCTTGGGGCTGGTGGACGAGTCGTAAAACACCAGCTCGCTCTTGAAGCCGTAGCCCACCGCCGCCCACGCGTGCAAGCGCCTGACATCTCGGGGCCACACGTTGCCCGGCTCCTGCTCGCACCCGCTGCACAGTTTCTCGCCGCTTCGAGGAGTGAGGCGCATCCTCCCGTCGAGACCAAAGCCAAAGTGCAGCTCTCCACTGAACCGGACGCGGCGCCAGTCCTCCTTGACGGGATATGTCCGCAATGCCTTTCTAGCAAAGTCACAACGCTTCTCCCGATGCCGCTTATGCGTGTGAATCCGCCCACAGACAAGGCACCGGCGATAGCCCAGCGTCCCCATGGCTCGATGCAGCGTCCGCCGGTTGCAATTCATCTCCAAACCAGCCTCTTTAGCTAGACCGCTCCAGTTGAGGCTCACATCCTCGTACTTTTCATCCCACAGGATCTGCTCCATCTTCTGCAGGTCCGAGTCGGCAATCTTGCTGGGCCGCCCTCGCGTCTCTCCCCATTCCGGGTCGTCGCTCTTGGGCGTCGGTGACGCATGGAGGGCCGCATAGCCCTGAGATCGGGACAAGTCAAAGTGGCGGAAGATGGCAGACTTGTTCACCGGCAGCCCCTGGGATTCGAGATAGGAAATGGTGCCTCGCACCATGGCCTTTGCCGGAGTGTCTCCATGTTTGTACCCCGAAGGCATGGAGCAGTTTGTTTGGTACCAAGTTGCCGTAATTATATGATTGTTTGTAAATGTCTGTACCTGTACAAGACACTTGATGCCGGAAGCAAAAGAGAATGGGCGACGCAGGTTGTTGTAAAGCGAGTGTGTAGGGCTATTTTTGTCCAGTCCCAGCAGTCGTGACGCCAGTTTGTCGCGGTTGACGGAGCGTTGACGTAAAAGCCCACACATTCCGCGCACGTGACTCTGATTTGTTGATTCCGTCAACCTCGCCTCATCGAGTTGATCATCTGCACAAGAGCCCAAGCATAAAAACGAGCTTATTTGCATTTGCATGTATTTTGTGAATGTCTCATCTCATATGATTATATCAAGTTATTATTGTAGTTGTACAGACGCGCTGATATAAAGAGGCAAAATACAAGTTGGAAATCCAAATTCAAGTCAATTTTGTCCGCTTCTCTAAAGCAAAGACTGAATAGACACTAATAATACGGATTAAGATTGGCCAGCTCCAGTCGTGCCCATATGATGAATCCCTTGCTCGCTTAAGCTTTGATATAAATTTCACGCCAATTTTCTTTCTCAAAATAGTGTAAAAAAAAGAAAAACGAAGAACGAAGAACGAAGAGAAAAAGCAACAATGAAAAAGAGAGAAACGTGCTCAGCGTTGCTCAACCAGGGGCTCCCAAAACTGTAACCTGACCAACGCCCAACCTCACGTAGCCAACCCTTATCTCCGTTTCTATGTCTTGATATACATTACCACCCGGGAATCAGACCAAAAATGGCGTGGGCATCAATATGTCTGGGGGGAGGTGAGGCCCCTAGATAGTGAGTTGATATGCAAAATAACATGAAGAAAGAAGCCCACTGCTTCGCTCATGATTTCTTATGAAGAGGTGAGAGGAAATAAATAAAATGAAGCGATCGTTTAGTGCTTTCCGGCATCGCGGACGCTTTGCATGAATCGATCTTCGGCGCCGACTTCGCTCAAAGCTCGTGTCGATGAGGCGCCTGCGCTGGTTCTAGACAAGACGGCTTTGACTTCTTCCGCAGTCTTGCTTCCCATCAAATCCATCTCTCGGTTGAGGAGAATGGCAACAGCGGCCCGAACCAGGAGTGTGTCACCCTCAAAGACGTAAACATCCCAGAGCCTTGCTGCTTCGTCAATAGCCAAATGCGCAGTAAAAAGGTTGGTAAAAATGTTGCCAAGGTACTGGTCAAGCTGGACGCCCGGCACAGTCTTAGTCAAGTGCTCGTAGAGGGAATTCGACTTGATCTTGAGTGTATCATGCACGAGGTGGAATGCCGATGCTTGTGCGCCGCGGTCAAAGGTGTAAAACGATAGTGGTAGAGGTCGGTTGAGGACGTTGGCCAGCGCGATGAATGCGGTTTCGGGATTTGGTAGATTAAGCAAGAGGAGTGCAGCTATGGTCTGTTTTCATCAATGAGTTAGCGTTGCGTGATACGGGCAGAAAAATGAAAAGAAAAGACATCACTCACGTTACATCCTGACACATAGCCAATGTCGTTTCTGTACATGGCATATGCTCTCAGCACATCTACAAGACCCTGGTGAAGCGGGCCGGTTACTTCAAATATACGAAGCTCCCTCCACGTCTTCTCGGCCACGTCTTTGCGGATTTGCTCAAACCACTTGACGCGCCGTAAGTCCTCTGCATCGCCCCGGTCCGTCTTGACTCTCTGCTCCAGCTCTTCTGATCGAGTCAAGGCTGCTTTGAAAGATGCCTCGGTCAAGCCAAGCTCGTTTCCAATGGCCTTTGCCCATACAGATCTCCGACTGCGGGGAGCCACTCCTTTCCACCATAGCTCCCTCGTTGCCTTTTCGCGTATAGCCTGGTTCCATCGAGGAAGAATATCGTCCTCCCAGATGTGCATGGCCCTGTCTGCGTTGTTGTCCCTTGCGTCGACCTTGTTCTTTCGCGCTGCTTCACGGCGCTCCTCCGCCTTGACACTGGCAATCATCATCTTCTGATACTCACGGAGATGGCGTCGCTCTTCAGCGGGATCTTTGGGCGGCAGCCACGACGGTCGAGTGCGGCTCAGGACGGCCTCCTTCTCCTTGGAAATGGGGAGCGGGTCGATCATGATGTTGGAGCGGCGCAGTGGTGGGAGCTCTGCAAAGGACGACTTGACTCGCTGCTTCTTTTCGTACTCCATCTTCGCCGACTGGTTCGGGTTCCATGTATTGGGTCGTGCACCATGTTTCTTGGCTTCGATTTCATGCATCTCGTCGGCGTGCTCCTCCAGCTTTTCCACAAGGTCTTTTGTATCAGCATTCAAGTCTGCAAGCGCAATGGTCCAGCTGCGGGCTTTGCCTCGGAGGGGGCTCGGGGGTGGCCTATCGCCATCGGTTTTCCAGCTTGGCGATCGCAGTGAGCCCTGCGCTTGGGCGACGGGAGGCGTGCCATTGCCAACACTGCGAACTCGGTTGTTGCGCCGGCGGTCAGGCGATGGAGACACGGACTTGATAGACTGCGGCCGGCTGGCAGGTCGCTCACTCTGTGGGCGCGGGGAAATGGGCACGTTGTCGAGAAACAGGCCGTCGGGAATGTCGTCGTCGTCGTCGTCATCGTCGTCGCACTCTTGCTCAAGCTCTGAGATGGACTTGCGGTCGCGGCTAACCTGCCAGCTGCCCCGTCGTGGCTTTCCGGCAAGACTTGGGTCGCGAGGGTCGGGCGTTAGACCCGGGCTGGTGCTGCGATGGCGGCGAGACTGAGGGACGGACGATGTCGAGTATCCCTTGGTGAGGGTCGCAGGTCGCGGATCGGCAAAGGACGAAAGAGAGGTGCTCCGGGGATTCGATCCCACCGCAGTGCCGTTGAGGTTGGGAAACGAGCGCTTCGAGCGCGGCGCCCGCTTAGCAGAGGCAAGATCTCGAGGCCCGCGAGCCTTGTGTAACGCAGCCTTTGGGGTGACACCGTCGTCGTTGAGGCCAATGTCTTCAAAGTGGCCGACGTCGGACAGGACGCTGGCGTCGTCGCTGTTGAGCGAATGGAACGAGGACGACTTGGAGCTCTTGGACGTGGTCATGCCGGGAGGAGAATCCGGGCTCGCGTGGCCATGGATCGTGGCGTGGTTAGCGGCCGTTTCCAAGCCACCGTTGATGATGCCAATTCCAACGCCATGATCACGAATCATTGCTGCATCAACAGGGCAACCAGCTGCCCTGTTCGTTTCGTCTGCGGGTGGGAGAAGATGAAGAGGTCGGATGGGAGGGCGGGGACGGTAGGAGAGAGAGAAGACGACGGATCGCTGTTGTTTGTCTACGCTGTGAAGTGCGACAGAGGTGATGATATTCCGCGTGTGTAATCGGTACTGTCAACAAGAGATGTCTCGAGGTTAGAAACAGCGTTGATCCTCGCAGGGTCGAGAGGTCGGCTGTGCAGTGGTAAATTGAGCAAAAAAAGAAGAGACGACGAAAATGAGTGTGAGAAGAAAAGAGAGAGAAAAACGAAGAATCAGAAGCAAAGAATACTAGAGGCAAAACGACTGAAAGCTCTCAGCTTCAATGCTTGATCTAACGAGTGTGGAAGGGATACAGAAAAAAGAAGCTGAAGAAGGAATCTAGAAAGAAAAAAAGGACGAGAGAAGATGCAGAATTGCGGAGGATCGAGGGAATGACGAGCCAAGGAGGCGCCAAATCGATGCTTCAAACAAGGAGGGATTGGGTACATGTGCAATTATCTGGGAGCTGGTACAGGGTACCTGGCCCTGAGCATCTGGGCAAGGCTAACGCACCCCCCTTCCAAGGTCCTTTTTCTGCTGGCAGCGCTGTATTTACTGCAATCAGGCGCTGCTGCATTGTGTCTGTGCTAGCCCCGTTTCCAATTGTGCGTTGTAGCCGATACAAGCGCGGGCTTGTAACTTGATCGCGTTCAGGGCGGAGTCGCCTGTGGACGAACTAAGCCAGAACCTGGACAGACGCATGCAGATGGTGATGCTGCAGCTACAACGCCAGTAAGACTGCGTGCGTATGTCTGACGTTGGGCTGCTTCGGTTACCTTATCTACAGTTACAGCCAAGTAAGTCCCGAGCGGGATGGTGTGTGTGTGTGTGTGTGTGTGTGTGTGTGTTGATGCTTGTATTTCCCGAGAGAGGATGTGTTACCTCACTCTGTGTTGCACCATTCACAAGAGCTTGTCTTGTTAGTCAATATACCAAGCATCAAGTCTGCAATGTATCTGACACGCACCAGCGGGCAATTCAGCACTCCCATCCTCTCAAACAACTAGCCCGGGGCCCTCCTAGCTATCAATTCAATCCCTAATCCTCACACGGTATGTGTGGTTGCAATCTCGCGGCCGCACCACAGTGTCGCATCAGCAAGCCCCTGACCAAGTGGAGATGAAGTTCAATCTCGGCTGGTTCGGGGGCCGAGCAAGACTGTGCAACTTGTATCCTTGCTGCTCTGTATCAACCGCTATCAGCAGAGCTTTGAGAATGGACTGTACAGTACAAGAAATGCTTCATCTGCTGTACTGCTACTCGTATCTTTACTTGTTGTAGTCAGACGCCAGCCAACTTCAAAACTATCCCAACTTACATGTATACTAGACGGTCAGCCCTACCAGAAACCCAGAATAGCTTCACCGCCGGCACAACACAAATCCCACATGGCTCTCCCTTGTACGTTTTATCGAGGCGAGTTCCAAATTGCTATAGCTCCCTTTCGATTGTCTGCAGTCTCTCGCCTACCTAAGAATAGCACCTTTAGATTGTGACATGTCTGGTCTTGCAGATTCATGTACCACTAATAGTATATCAAAGACAAGCCGGGACACACATGCTATATTGCTATTAATATCCAGCTGTTGATTGATTCTTATTATTTTCTGCAGTGTCTTGATCGTGGCTCTGGGCCAATTCACGTTCTAGATCCTCTCAGAACGTCCAGAGGCCCTTGCCTTGGGAAATAAAAAGTCCTAGTCGCCCCCACAAGGGCATGGCTGAGAAGCAGCCCCTTCATGGTGAGGCGATGCCGGCTTACATGCACATATAAGTGGGATGTGAGAAATTCTATTTTGCTTAGCAGAAAATGCTCCATACCCAAGAAATAACCAGAACTCAAAAGGCATGGGACGACATCTGAGCGTGGGGCGGCGAATCTCCTGATTGCCCTGTATTGTAAATATCCATGGTCTGTCTATACATAATATTATTCTCTTGCTCCCAGTTTTGTCTTTGCCACCCTAAATCAATTCTGAACTGAACCTTCTGTGCCACATACAACTACCAACTCCAACAAGCTCAACTCAACAACATGCTACATTATTGCACCTTCTCTCCTCTCCCCTCCTTGGCCTCCTGTGCTGCCCTCTCTTCCATCATGGACTCGTACGTAACCACATCAAGCTTCTGTTTAGGCCGAGTAAACAATGGACCTGGTAGAGCTTTGAAAGCAGCAACGTTGACAACTGAGTCCCATCTCCCTGCCTGGGGAAGCTGATGGCCAGATTTGGATGCCACTTCGTGAGGTTGTAATGCAGCATTTATCGGCCCAATTGACGAATCTCCTTCAAGAGCCTTCTCTTCAATCTGGGGTTCCATTTTCAAGACACAGGACTCCGGCCTTTCTGAAGAGGTTTCCTCAGCTGGCGTAAGGTAGCCACTGTTATGCAGCATCATTCTCATAGTATCAGCGTCCACCGTCGTACAGTCTCTTGTATCAGTTAACTCTGTTGATTCGGGTGCTTCGTCAAACATCCCAACAAGCCCATGCGTATCTTTATCCGAGTCGCTGTAGCTTTCTCTCTCGGGAGAAAAGTCGAGAGTCGCCGTGGAGCCAGACCTAGAACGAGCACTCCGTTGGCCATGTTCATCTTCATCTTCATCGTCATTTTCGAAATGAGGGTCTTGTTTGCATTCCACACTTTGCGCCAAGCATGGAAATAAAGTGCTCGCTGCTTTCGAATCGTAGTCAATGTACCGTTGAACAGAGAAAGGATCCTCCAGATCAACATGCGGCACCGCATCGACACCGTTTGGCTCTGTATCAAGCAAATGATCCGTCTTGTTGGAGTTCGTACCCTGGAGGCCACAATCCACCGCCGTCAAATCCACGCTCAGGCGCATTGCGTATTCTTTCGATGCCAATGACATGCTGGGACGATCCTCGTAAACGACTTTGTCTAGTTGGTGCATCGTCATCTCTCTGCTTCTCGGTTGCGTCTTGCTGGAAAGCTTGTTCGGCCATCTTGGCTTGTTCTTGCCTCGCTTCAAGTTAGCAGGCGATGAAATGACCTCCACAATTTGGCAGTCAGAGTCGCTATCGGAGGATTCGATAGATACGACGTCGTTAATTGAATTCACCATCTTCGCGTGTTATTTTAGTCCATGTTTTGTTGCTCCAAGCGTGAATGAACAGCAAAAGAGCTCTCCGTGATGACCGCTAGGCAGATATTTGCGTGGTGGTAGGCGAGAATGAATGAGCATGAAAGAATATTTGTCAAGTGGGATGTAGAGCAAATGAGAAACCACAGGAGAAAAAAGTGATACGGCTATGGCGAATATTGGTCAAATGTGAGGAAGAAGTGAATCCTGGGTCACGCCACCAGATTCACGCCTTGAAGTTGACGCTATTCATTATCAACCAAATGCAACACAAAAAGCTTTTGTTCATGGCATTGTATTTGGTCTGCCTATGTTCATGCGTCTATGGTATCGCTACAATCCACATTAAGCTTCTATCTCGTCGAGATCCGTGGCGCCTGAACTTTTTGCTTTATTTTTCCAACTCTCTCACCCTCTTACATGCGCTCTCGTCTCCGTGGGGCCGCCCGGATAATGTCGTCGACTCTCAGGAGAAGCTGCATCATGAGTATTAGCACATTGTCATATAAAGGTAACCATGGTGCCCAGGGAAATAGAAAAAGACTCTCTTACCTCTGCTGCCTCACTGGCAGATGACACAACCGCCTTCTTCAGCTTGTAGCTCTCAACCACACCAACCTCACGCATATCCGCAATGCCACCACCGGGAGTCATCAGGTCAAGACCATACGTGGTCAGACCGTCATAAATGGCCTTTCGCAGGCGTGCAACCAGCTCGCCGGAATCCAAACCAGCATTGTCGGCGAGAATCGTGGGTAGCTGTCGGAGAGCAATTGCAAAGCTGGAGACGGCAACCTGCTTCTTGCCCTCGATTCGTGTGGCCGCTCCCTCAACAGCCTTGGCCATGACCATCTCCGCACATCCACCTCCCAGGGTTGTCCTGGGCTCAATAACAGTTTGCGACAGCACGGCCAATGCGTCGTGTAGACTTCGCTCGGCCTCGTCGAGCAATTGTTCTGTAGCACCACGCAGCACAATGGTGCATGCCTCGCCGGCAGCCACACCGGAGAACTTGATCAACGTATCCTCGCCAATGATGACCTCTTCGATCACGTCGCACTGGCCAAGCTTGATCTGTTCGGGGTGGTCAAAGGTGGAAGCAATCTCGCCTCCAGTCACCAGTGCCAGCCGCTCAATGCCATCAAAGTCGGCGTGCTCGATAGACATGATTCCAGCGTCGGTAAAGAGCTGCTCGGGCCAGTTGTAGATGAGCTGGCGGTTGATGAAGCAGTTGATGCCGTGAGCCTTGATCTTCTCCACCTTGGCCTTCATCTTGTCCTTCTCGGCCTTTTCCAGCTCTGCCAGCTTTCCAGTTGAGCCGACCTTGACTCGTGCACCGAAAATCTTGACCTTGTCCGTGTCCATCGATGTGTTTGCGACCAGGATCTTTGCCTTCTCCAGCCTCTTGGGTTGGTTTACACCAATCTTCTTGTCCAGGATGAAACCCTCATCCAGGTAGGAGTCGCTCAGCTTTCCACCGGCCTTCTTGATGATCTGGATGTGGCTAAGGTCGGATGACTTCTTCAGACGGAGGATCGCGTCGACGGCAAGCTGGGAGAAGTGATCCCGGTCCTGTGACAGAACCTTTGAGCTGAGGGTTGTTCGCGCAATAGCAATGAGATCCTTTCGGAAGGCCTCAGGGCTCTTGCTGTGGTCGACGGCAGACTCCTCAAGGGCCTTGAGAGCGGCCTGGCTGGCTATCCGATAGCCCTCAATGATTGTCTGAGGGTGAATCTTCTTGTCAACCAGCTTCTCGGCCTCTCTCAGGAGCTCAGCCGCCAACACAGCAACCGATGTCGTGCCGTCACCGACTTCGTCATCCTGAACCTTTGAAATGTTGACCAGCACCTTGGCGGCGGCGTTGTCGAGGGCTATTGACTTGAGGATCGTGGCACCGTCGTTTGTCACCATGATATCGCCGGTGGAACTAGATGGAAGGACGGGTCAGTTCAGGGGCTGAGGGGCAGGCTGGTAGGGGATTTGTAATGGACGGGCACTCACGCAGATTGAAGGATCTTGTCCATGCCTTTGGGACCAAGAGTGCTCTTGACCAAGTCACCGACGGCGATGGCACCGACAAAGGCAGACAGACGCGCATTCTCGCCCTTTTCCTCAACGGTGCCCTCCTCGAAAATTTGGGTCGGGAAGAACGACTGTATGGCGGGGGAGATTGTTAGCAGATGTGAGTTTAGTTGGGCAACAGAAGCAAGCAGCTGGCGATAGAGCCGTGTATAATAAGCAGTGACAGTGACAGTGAGACATACCATGATGAACTGCTGGTGACAACCGAAAGATAAGATACAGGTGATAGTAAAAGGAGGCTATATCGGGCTGGCCTGCAAGCTGAAGAGAAGCACTCCTTGGTGCCTGTTTTTCCTGACGACGCCGCCGAGCTCTCCTTTACCTGCAAAGCGCCATCTCAAAAAACCCCCACCATGCAAAGACGCGGCCACGTGACTTGCCCCTCTGTCGGAGAATTCGCGGCTCAGGAACATCGCTTCTCCGCCGCACACTTTGTTCAAAGTTAGAACAACAAATTTGTGCTGTGGTTCGGGTATCGCCGCCAAAAAAAAATCCACGTTCGCAGTCCCGCCGTCGCTCGCTGCACCAAAACACCCACGCCCTGCGCTTCGAACGCACCGGCCGAACGCCAGAATCTCTTCTCGATACTCCTCTCTTGGAGATTTAAAAACGAAGCCCCTGAGCCGCTCCCCAATCTTCAACTTTTGCCGCGCCGAAGCGGGGCAATCTCGGCACCCCTCCTCCCATCATGGCGCCCTCATTCGACCAGCTGCGCGAGGCTGACCTCGACGACGACGAGTTTAACGAAGATGAGATTGACATCTCTGACCTGCGCGAGAAGTTCGAGGTCCAGCTGGAGCTGGGCTACGACACCTTTGTCGTCATCGATGGCCTTCCCGAGGTCACGGAGGATCAGAAGCCAAAGCTGGTGAAATTCCTGCTGAAGAAGCTCAACACTGTTGGCAAGACCAAGGAGGAGCTGATCCACATGCCCATGGGCGACGATGGAAAGTCTATGCGGTAAGCGGGGTCTTTGGTTTACTTTCTCGTTTATTGAATCCGGGACCTAGTTTTTGACAGTTTGTTTGGGGGGATTTAGCTTTGCATTTGTCGAATATTCCTCAGCTGCTGAGGCCCAGGCCGCTACCCGCCAGCTGGATGGCGTTCCCCTGGACAAGAAGCACACGCTGCGCGTCAACAAGATTACCGACATTGAGCGATATGGCCGAGAAGGACGAGTTGACGAGACATACGTCCCCCCCGTTATCGAAGAGTTCACCGAGAAGGAGCACTTGAGATGGTGGCTGAAGGATCCCTCTGGCCGTGGCCGAGACCAGTTCGTCATGTACCGTGGTGAATCCGTCGGCGTCTTCTGGAACAACGAAAAGGACCAGCCCGAGAACATTGTCGATCGTCAGCACTGGACTGAGGCTTTCCTCCAGTGGTCACCTCTGGGCACCTACCTGACTTCAGTCCACCAGCAGGGTGTCCAGCTGTGGGCTGGTGCATCTTGGTCCCGTGCCGCCAGATTTGCTCATCCCTTTGTTAACCTGGTCGCCTTCTCCCCGAATGAAAAGTACATTGTCACCTGGTCTAACAGACCCATCTCAATCCCCGAGACTGGCCACCCTGCGCTGTCTGTTGACGATGAGGGCAAGAACTATGTCATCTGGGACATTGAGACCGCCACTCCTCTCCGATCATTCGCCAACCTGGATGCCCCCAAGGGAGAGGAGGGCAAGCCTCCCCCAAAGATGCAGTGGCCTGCGTTCAAGTGGTCTGCGGACGACAAGTACGTTGCTCGTCTGACACCGGGTGCCTCCATCTCCGTCTACGAGCTCCCCCGAATGAATCTCCTCGACAAGACCAGCATTAAGATTGAAGGCGTGGTTGACTTTGACTGGGCCCCAGCAACACCCCAGCGTGAGGGCGTCAAGACATATGAGCAGCTCTTCACCTTCTGGCAGCCCGGAACTGGCAGCAACCCCGCCAAGGTCGGCATGATGAGCATCCCCTCCAAGGAGGTTGTGCGAAGCCTCAACCTGTTCAACGTCAGCGACGCCAAGCTGCACTGGCAGTCGGATGCCGCCTACCTGTGTGTCAAGGTTGACCGACACTCCAAGTCAAAGAAGTCACAGGCTACGACTTTGGAGATCTTCCGTGTTAAGGAGAAGGGTATCCCCGTCGAGGTCGTTGATACTATCAAGGACACCGTCATCAACTTTGCATGGGAGCCCAAGGGTGATAGATTTGCTCTCATCACCACCACGGAGCCCGTTGGCCCTACTGCCGTCCCTCCCAAGACATCCGTCTCCTTCTTCTGCCCCGAAAAGTCCAAGGGCCCCTATGCCGGCAACTTCAAGCTGCTGCGCACCCTGGACAAGAAGAACAGCAATGCCATTTACTGGTCACCAAAGGGTCGATTTGTTGTCATTGCCACCATCGCCAACCAGCAGAGCTCCGACCTCGACTTTTACGACGTCGACTTTGAGGGCGAGAAGCCCGAGTCAGCCAAGGACCTGACTGCTAACCTGCAGCTCATGAACACAGCCGACCACTACGGCGTCACAGATGTGGAGTGGGATCCCTCAGGCCGATTCGTCGCCACGTGGGCATCAGCATGGAAGCATGCGGTACGTTTTTATCGTGTCCACACAAGGTGTTACTTGTGATTTTTTTTTGTGCATGAGCTTACTAACAAATTAATATGACAGATGGAAAATGGATACCACATCTACGACTTCAAGGGTGAGGCCCTGCGCGAGGAGCCCGTTGAAAAGTTCAAGCAGTTTGCTTGGCGGCCTCGACCGCCGACACTGCTGTCAAAAGACGAGCAGAAGCAGATCCGCAAGAACCTGCGTGAGTACAGCAGAGTATTCGAGCAGGAAGACGCCGACCGCGGTGCGTCAGCCGACCTCGCAGTTGTCGAGGCCCGTCGCCGCGTCCTGGACGAGTGGCATGCTTGGCGTGCGGAGATCGAGGCCGAAGTGGTGGAAGAGCGGGAGGCGCTGGGTCTCCCATTGGATCCACACGCCGCCCTGCTAGAGGCAAAGACCAAGGAGATGGAGGGCACCGAAGGAGGAAGCATCGAGAGCGATCGGGTGATTGAGGAGATTGTGGAGGATGTGTTGGAGGAGAGCGAGGAGGTGATAGGGTAGATGGCTTGGTCTCTCTCTTTTGTCTAGCATGGGCATTCCGGGAGTGCTTTGCGCGTATGTATGGGTAGATTTCCACCGGATTTTTTTTACGGAAAATTGGCACAAATAATGACAAGTGTTTTAAAGAAGCTTCTACTTTTACTTTTCGTCTTGCTGCGGCTGCTTTATCACTGCCACCACCAACGCTGACGCTTCTTAACCTTGTTTCATGCTTGTATTCTTTTTTTAACTGATGCTGTTATTTTCTTTATTTTCTCTGCTTCTTTTATATTTTCCCTCTAGCCTCAGGGGGAGGCAAAAAGCGCGGCAGCCAGCATCTGGCCCATCTGTCTACCTACCGCGCCCATCCACTACTGTATCTTACCCAGCATTTTAGTCTTAGTGAGTCAGTGCGTTGAGAGTACGAGTCTGGATGCTTTGCTTTGTTCCATCAATTCCGCAAGCGTGCGTGTGCTTCGTAATACACAGTCCATCCAAAGTGCACACGTATGCCGGAACCTGGATTGTACATGCATTCTCGTATACCTTAGTACATAGTACTGTATACTGTAAGCAAGCCCGCGACCGGCAATCAATTTTAAACAGCCTGCGTCAAGTTGTTTTTGGTGGGCTGCAGGGAATGCAAGGCAAGCTCTGGGCGAGCCGTGATTCTTATTCGCACCAATCTCTGCAATTGGCTGCTGAGCACGTTTGAGGATCCAGCCCTGGTGAGAGCCATGGGCAAGGGGGTTTCACTGGCGGCGGTACACTACGTGGGGATTGCTGGCCAACACGTACCGATACGCTCACGGTACTTCTGGGCCCTGCTGCCGATGTGCTGCTGAGGCGGTACCCGCGCGGGCGGAGAACTCGCTAAGCGACTGGCACCGCGTACAAGTACCCGGCCAAGCGTCGGGCCAACCCACAAACCCGCACCACACCATCTTGGATGATTCTGGAGGACTAATCTGAGCCACTCTCCCTCTCCCTCTCCCTCTCCTCATCGCCCTTCTCCTGAGTCTCCGAGTCCCTTTTGCTGTACGAGCATCGACAGAACCTGTGCTGTGCTGTGTGCTGTGCTGGTACAGATACCGAATCGTGTACCACGCAGACGCGCATATCCCTGGTATCACGACTACACACAAAGAAGCGAGAGGGGGAAGACGAGAGACTTGGTCCATTTATTTTCATCTGTGGATACAAAACTACTACTACGAGTACTATCCTTACCTTACCCCGACAGCCATCGAACCCACAGCCTGCGTCACGTCTCCTCATCACTATCACCTACGACGACCTCGATATCCCGCTGCAGAACTCGCTCGAACTGGAGTTTGGCTTTATCTCAGCGACTGACGAGTCATTTCGGCGACTTCCTACCTGGCTGCCGCGCGGGAACTGGTCCCTGCCCAGTCTCCTCTCTTTGGGCCTCGAGCTTTTCTTTTCTTTTCTTAATCCCTCCCCCTGAGGCACGACGCGAGATTCCATCCATTTCCATCCCGGCCGGGAATGGCTCCTCTGGCATCGTAATAGCCTCTACCTCTCTCTTGGCTTGGTAGAGCCTCTAGCCTGCAGCTCCCCATGTGATCCGTTGTCCGCCAACCGACTTTCGTCTCAACCATGATTCGACGGCCCCCGGGTCAAGGACGATGGTCCGCTCAGCAGCAGAAGCTCCTCATCGCTTTTGCCTTTATCCTCTTACCATGGCTTCAACTTGCCGATGCTCAGCAGCAGCCTCTGCAGCCACAAATCCGAATTCACTCCCAGAGAGGAGATGTTCCTCTTGACAAACTCTCCGAAGACACCAACAACCGTTGGTACTCAGCCCAGGCTGCCCCGGCCGCCCAGGCCGCACAAGGCGTACACGCCGAAGCGAGGTTTGACACCATCAACAGAAAGCAAAAGCAACAACAACAGCAGTCGACCCCTTTGCCTCCGCAGCAGCAGAAATATCGACGGGCCCCCTACGACTCCTCCAACAAGGCCCAGAATCGAAACCAATCCCCAAGCAGAGAATCTGATAAATCAAACTACATAAAAGTCCCTAGCGATGCGAGCGCCCTCGCAACTTTAGCTCCGGCTCAGTCCGTTCGAGCACCACACACCTCACGACAACACTGGCCCAGCGCTTCTGGGTTGGCATCGCCGCAAAATGCGCGGAGTCTGGAGGACTGGGAAGTTGAAGACTTTGTTCTTCTGGCGACCGTCGATGGAGACCTCTATGCCAGCGACCGAAAAACCGGTCGGCTACGCTGGCACCTCGAGGTCGACCAGCCAGTGGTAGAAACAAAACACTACCGAACAAACAACTCCGTCCTCGATGACGATTACAACCCCGTTGATCATTACATCTGGGCAGTCGAGCCAAGCCGCGATGGAGGGCTTTATATATGGATTCCAGATTCCGGTGCGGGACTCGTTAGAACCGAGTTCACAATGAAGCGGCTCGTGGAAGATCTTGCTCCGTACGCGGGCGAAGAGCCGCCCGTCGTATATACCGGAGACAAAAAGACCACCATGGTAACGCTTGACGCGGCCACCGGACACGTCCTCAAATGGTTTGGCTCCAGCGGATCCCAAGTTAACGAAGGCGACAGCTGCCTGCGGCCAAATGCCTTTGACGAAAAGTGTAGCTCCATGGGCACAATTACCCTGGGGAGAACCGAGTACACGGTGGGAATCCAGAGGCGAGATGGCCGGCCCATTGCAACCTTGAAGTACTCAGAATGGGGACCGAATACTTTTGATAGCGACCTCTACCACCAATACCATGCCTCCATGGATGGACAGTACATTACCAGTCAGCACGACGGCAGGGTTTACGCATTCGATTCTTCTCGGTCGGATAATGACATGCCCCTATTCAGCAACAAGTTTTCGTCTCCAGTGGCCCGCGTCTTCGATGTCTGCCGATCTTGGGAAGTGACGGTAGAGAGCAACCCGGAACTTGTTGCTCTTCCTCAGCCTCCCATGCCAACGCGCGACGAGACTATTGCGAAGATGCGAAGCAACAGCATCTTCCTCAACCAGACTGAAAGTGGCAGTTGGTATGCGCTGTCTGGTCGGGCATATCCGCTGATTATTGATGCTCCTATGGCTCAGATATCGCAACGGGACTGGTGGGAGATGGATCCTAACAACGCCTCCGAGTTTCCAAAGGCGCTGGTGGGCACTCACTTTCTGAACCCCTTGCGGGGAGGCGACCGGGGGCAACCGGAAACACTTCCTGATGGTCCTTTCAACGAGTATCATGAGTATGACGACGACTTGGAGAATGAAAACGCCTCGAACAACGCTCACGGCGTGACAAATATCGTTTCGGAGGAGCCCACCATTATAACCAAAGTCAAGGCTCTTCCGCAGAGTGCTGCCAACAGTGTTATCGACTTCGTCAGCAACCCTGTGCTCATCATCTTTTTGATCGGCTCGTTGATATACAATGAAAAGAAGCTTCGACGATCGTATAACCGATTTAGGACCCATGGTACAATCAAAGATGTTTATCCCTTTTTGTTTCTAGATGCTGATGCCGGAAACGAATCTGCCGATGACAAAGATGGCGAGTTTTCTTCTCTACGAACTGTACCTCAAGATGAAAAGGTGGAAGAAGTGCCTAAACCAAAGGTAGAAAACAAGGCGGATGAGAAAGACAAAGACAAAGACTCTCAAGATCCTTCCAAGTCATTAGAGCTAAGCGATAAAGCGGAAGAGAAAGAGTTGGAAGTGGCCAAGCAAGTGGATGTTGCTGCTCCGGATACACAATCACAGGATGGTTCCAATGGTTCTGCGCCCGAGAAGAAGAAGAAGGCCCACAGAGGACGTCGTGGCGGTGTCAAACACAGAAAGGCGGCTCGGCCTGCTGATGGCTCCCAAACGCGTGACGATGAAGCAGACCTCACGACAGTAGACGAGGCTGTCAGCAATGCGAAGAAGCTTGGTGATCGGCCAAGCCTGGAGCCCGACGTCATGACCATTTACAACGACATGCAAGCCGTCACTGGCTCCATTATCAGCATGGGTAATATCGAGGTTGACACGGACGTGGAGCTTGGCATGGGCAGCAACGGCACCGTCGTCTTTGCAGGCAAGTTTGATGGCAGAGACGTTGCCGTCAAGAGAATGACGATTCAGTTTTACGACATTGCTACACGAGAGACCAAATTGCTCCGTGAGAGTGACGATCACCCTAATGGTAAATACTAACTCTATCCCGTGACAGCTCTTTTATTCACTAGGTTGCTAACATAATGTCCACAGTCATCCGATATTACTCACAGGTGCAGCGTGGTGACTTCCTTTACATTGCACTAGAGCGCTGTGCCGCCTCATTGGCAGACGTGATTGAGAAGCCATATCACTTTGGCGATCTCGCCAAGGCTGGACAAAAGGACCTACCCGGCGTGCTGTATCAAATCACCAACGGCATCAGCCACCTGCACTCGCTGCGCATTGTTCACCGAGATTTGAAACCTCAAAATATCCTGGTTAATCTGGACAAGGAGGGCAGACCCAGGCTCTTAGTCTCCGACTTTGGTCTGTGCAAGAAATTGGAGGATCGACAATCTTCATTTGGAGCAACAACAGGTCGGGCAGCTGGAACATCTGGTTGGCGTGCCCCTGAACTCCTTCTCGATGACGACGGACAGAATCCTGCGGCCATGGATAGTAGTACGCATAGTGGCTCGCACACCATCCTGGTTGGAGACGCCACCACGCCAAACGGAGGACGGGCCACGAGAGCCATTGACATATTCTCTCTTGGGCTTGTCTTCTTCTACGTGCTGACCAACGGGTCTCACCCCTTTGATTGTGGTGACCGATATATGCGGGAGGTGAATATCCGAAAGGGCATCTATGACCTCGAGCCCTTGGACTCACTAGGCGACTTCGCCTACGAGGCAAAGGACCTGATTGCATCGATGCTCCAGGCGGCTCCCAAGCAGAGACCCGACTCGCGAGAGGTCATGGCTCACCCTTTCTTCTGGTCTCCTAAGAAGCGCCTAGCCTTCCTCTGCGACGTCTCGGACTCCCTCGAGAAGGAGGTCCGCGACCCCCCGTCGCCGGCCCTGATGGAGCTGGAGAGACATGCGGCGGACGTCATTGGAGGAGACTTTTTGAAGGTGCTCACGCGCGAGTTTGTCGATTCGCTCGGCAAGCAGCGCAAGTACACCGGCAACAAGCTGCTCGATCTGCTGCGTGCCCTTCGCAACAAGCGGAACCATTATGAGGACATGTCGGATTCGCTGAAGCGCAGTGTGGGGTCTTTGCCTGATGGGTACCTTGCGTATTGGACGGTCAGGTTTCCGATGTTGTTGCTTACTTGCTGGAACGTGGTGTATAACCTCCAGTGGGAGAATACGGATCGATTCAGAGAGTATTATGAACCTGCTGGATTGTAAGGGGCATCCAGGGGTGGGAAAAAGTAAGAAGAGAAAAGGGTTTTAGATGGGAAAAAAAAGGAGAAAAAAACTTTGTAATTGAGATATTTGTCGTGTGTCGCATGGCTAAGCGGGTTTTGTCGTGTATTTGTTATGGCATATGGCAGCATAAAAGCGTTTGATATTTTTTGTCTTTCCTTTTGTTTTTCTTTCTTTGTACTGTATTAGTTTTCGGCTTCAATCCATACAGTGAGTGAATGGATTTATAAGTTAACAGCTTTCGTGACTGCTGCTAGGTATTCTGTGACATGTTTCTTTATTCTTTATACATCTGTCTTATTTCACATTCATTCCCATCCCAAGTCATTCATCTAGACGGCTTTTGGGGAAAAAACGGAAGAAACTAACCAATCCAACGCAACGCCTAGCCAAAGTGCTTTTCACACAGATCCTATCAAAAGAAAGCATGGATAATAACAAAAAGAAGTAAAGATGAATATAGGTAATATCCCAGAAAGTGAGACAAAACGACGACATGCTCCCTTTTTTTTTTGTGTTTATCCCCACTGCACCAGAATCTGCTTCTTGCCCTTCTTTCCTCCCTTCTTTCCCTTGCCCCCGGTCGTCTCAGCATCATCAGGCTCTTCGACATCAGCCGCCGCAGAAGACGACGCAGGCGCAGCTCCCCACTGGAAATTCGACTCCTGCTGGCCGAAATCTCGCCTCACGCCGCGGCCCTTGCCATATCCAAAGATGGTCGTCTGCGGCTTGGGTGCAGCAGGGAGCGCAGGAAAAGCATCTTCGGCGCGGGTGTTGGGTGGCGGAGGTCCCCGTCCCCGAGACTGCGTCGACTGCGAAGATGATGAAGCCGTCCAAGATGGAGCAGATGCACTAGAAGCCACACGTGCGGCAGCTGATGATGATGAAGATGGTGGTGGTAGAGAGGGGAATGCTGATGAAGACGGCGGCTTGGAGGACGAGGACGCCGGAACCCAGCCGGGAACACTTCTCACCGGGTTGGGTGCCGGACCGCCTAACCGAGTGCTATTCTTCAGCTTCAGGACCCTCGTTGAGTTTCGTTGGTTCGCACCGACGACGGTGAAGTTTGTGTTTGTGGCTGCAGCACTTGCCCATCCGCTGGAGCTCGACGTTGCTCCTTGCATGCCTCCTAGGCCAGGCAGGCTAGGATAGTCTTCGTTGATGGCACGCCAGTCTTGCCAGGCCTTTCTGAGGCTGTCGGCTTTGTTCTTGTCATCGAACAGATCTGCCAACTCTCGTACCAGGGTTCCAAGGGCAGTTGAGGAAACATCGGCAAAGAGTGTGAAGAAGGCCTCGACTAGCTGAGGTGCTGTGAAGCCCCCCTGGCGATACGTCGAGATGTGGCTACGGAATGCCGCCATCTTATGTGAGTCGTTGCCCAAAAGGTTGGCGGCTCGCTCAATGACGCTGCCGTGGCGAACAAGACGAGCTCGCTCATCGGCTGACAGGTTGGCCGTGTCGGTAAGGCTGAGATTCTCAATGGCATTCGTGGGAGCGGCGGGGCCGGCGCCTGGACCAACGCTCCGGGGCCTTGATGGTGCCTGAGCAGCATTCCGAGCTGTCGAAGCTTGAGCTGGTGTTGGTGCGAGAGTGGGGGTTACGGGGGCGGTAGAGGGAGCAGGAGCAGGAGTAGGGGCCGATAGCTGGCCACGGAACGTCCGGTTGGAGCCTGAGGGTGCCGAGACGATGGCCATCTGCCGCTGGAAAGCAAGTTCGTCTCTCCGTAGAGGAACGGTAGATGATACGGTGGGCAATATGCTGTCTTCGTTGGGGTCCCTTCCCCTGTTGCCTCCTCTTCTTGCTCGCGCTCCTCGTCCTTCTCCATCTCGCTGACCACTACCACCACCACCACCTCCGCGTCTTTCCTGTTGATAAGATTGGCGGATATCAAAAGCAGAGATGTCGACAAGCCTGGCGTCTCGGCCCACGTGTTTGCCGGCATGCTCGGCGAGGTTATGCGCCTGCATATCCAGTTCAGACTCGAAGACGACAAACTTCTTCTCCAAGCATCCCCGGTCAGAGCACAAAAAGTGGTCCTTCTTGAAGTGCTTCTCCAGCTCTTCATAGTTGAGGAAATAATGAGGTTGTCTAGAATCTCTGCGATCACAGAGGAAGCAACGCTCGTGCTTCATGCGGCAGTGCTCAAACAGCTTATCATCGTCATAGAAACGTTCACCGCAGAAGCCGCACAGGGGGTGGCCCTTGAATCCCGTCTGGTCGGCAGCGCCCGGCTTGTCGTCACCGTGGCGCATGTGCTTCTCCAGCTCCTTATCGGTGAAGAGCTCGTGCTCGTGGGTGAATACTTTCTTGTTGCGGGTGCAGAGGTCGCACATGCGCTTGCGATGCGCTGACTTGACATGGCGATGCAGATCGGCCCAGCCCAGGCCGGCAAAGTCGCACGACTCGTCTGGACAGTTGTATCTCAGCAGGAGGACGGTGTCACCGACAATGTCCTCGTTTGTGTACTTGATGCCGATGCTGCTGTCGGTGGTGGTGAAGTCCTTGTCTGTGTAGTCTTCGAATCTCTTTTCGGCATCGTCGGTGAAGATGACAAACGCAGCTGACGTCTATAGAATTGTGTTAGTATACATTCAACAAAGCAGGTGGATAGATGGAAGAACACACACGACAGTGGGCACAGTCCTTTGTCTTGTACAGCGCCCTCATGCGCAGACCGCAGATATGGCATGTCTTGTGGTTGCACGGCGCAATGGAGTGGTGGGCAACAGGGTTGGCGCAGATGAAGCAGACTTCGGCATCGTCATCGTCGTCGGGCTCTGGAGCAGTAGCCAGGGCAGCCTTGTTCTCCTTGATCCCAGTTGCCGGTGCTGCAACTCCAGTCTGGCCAGCAGCGTCAGGTCCAGCAGCTGAAGCTGAATCTGGGCCCTTTTGTCCTCGTCCCTGGCCTCGATTGCCGCCGCCGCCTCTTCCTCCTCGTTTGGCGCCTCGATTCTGGCCCTGGTTTCCTCTTCCTCCTCCGCCTCCGCCTCCACCGCCTCCACCTCCTCCACCACGGCCGCGTCCTCTAGAGCCGCCGTCGCTTCGGCCGGTGGTTGTAGATGCTCCCTCAGCACTCGACATGGTGGATGCTTGTGATGAAAGCGTATGCGTATGCGTATTCGATATGGGATGCGTGTCGCAAGCCTCCGTAGAGACAACCTCGGTGTGATGGGGAGGGGTCTGTCGAATTCGTGTCTGTGCGTGTCTACCAAGACTGTTGTCGTCTGTCTGCCTCGCCCCCTCTGATCAAAGCTGTAATTCAGCTGCTGCTGCTGCTGCTCCCCCACAGAAGCTGGATGGATCGACGTAAGAAGAACAAGAGAAGAATGACAATGTCAGACCTCGCCGAAGATTATGTGATAAGATATGTTAAATAAGAAGTTGCGACGCCTGCAAACAGCCAAACAGTGGCAAAAAGACGCAACGATTGAAGTTGAAGATGACAAAAAAAGGATCCGTTTGTCTGCGCTCGTCACAAAAGTTTTGGCTGCGATTTTTTTGGCCTCTCTTTTTGGGCCCCTCCAGCTTTTGGGGGGGGGGGGGGTTTGTACAAACGAGGCAGGCGCAATTGGGGGGGCCAAGTTGCTATGTAAGGCCTAGTTTGGGGGGCGTTTTTTGTTACCCTGGAGCTGGGGCGGGCCAATCAGCGGCGCGGAATTCGCCCAGCAAGGCTGTTTTTTTGTGTGTGCTCTTGGGGTTTTTTGGTGCTGCCAAATCAAGCTCCGAGCTGTCCGCCAGATGAGTCAGCTGCTTGTTTGAGAGCAATTTCGCCTATCTGAAGAATGGGAGTCATTCGGCCAAGCTGTGTTCAGGGTCTAGTCCCTGAGGCTGAGAGTTAATTAGGGGATCGGAGCATAGAATGGGGCTGACGAGCCGGCATTTCGACGACTTTCTTTTTGTGTCACATTTGTATGACTGATTGAATTGTCTCTGTAGTGACGTGTGTCTTGCAAGATGCTTTACTTACTTATGTATAATCAGTACGTAGAGTTGATTGATTACATGCAATCCCCCCTTTGGGCTACGATATTTGGTGGTAAGGTGGTTGGCCATGTGGAATTATTTTATTTCTTGATATTTAATCACAGCCACATATGGCCCTGGGGAAATACACGTATACAACATTAAACATCAGTTACACGTATAAGATAGAACCATTCATGCAGCTTTAATACCATCTGCTTGGCGTAGTACCCACTCACATCTCCCTTGCTTCGTGTACAGTAGCAGCACATAGTATTCAAGTCAATCATCATCACCATCACAGACACTGTGTACATACTCCTCAAATCGAATGCACTTGATATATTTCTCCTTTCAGGGCCTTGATTGTCATCGAACGCCAAAGGATTTGAAAGTTTCAAAAAAAAAAAAAAATTGTAACCCAACCACAGCTTAAAAACACCATGGGTCGATCGAGATTCCCATCTTGCCCTTTGTCCCTTCCACCGTCCCGTTTCCGATACTTTGAAAACCCAGTTGATTTCGTCCTTGCTATCCCTCCTCCACCTTTCGTCCATCCATCCCTCCCTCCCAAAGAAATTGTACTTGAAAGATCAATGATAGATGATAAACCAACCTTTGTGAAAAACCCCGAATACGCCACCGGGCGCCAGAACCCCACTGCATGTGACAAAAGGTTGTTTGCCTTTTGTCTTGGGTGCTACCGGTTCAAGTGATGATAATGACAATGATGTGATGTAGAGTAGAGTGTGTTTGGGAGTAGATTAGATACGACGCCCTTTTACTCCTCCACCGGGTAGAGATGGCTCCCAATGTCCTTGTTCATGCGAAACATGTCGACCTTGGCCTGCTTAAACACGGCCTGCATCTTTTCGTCGCAGCGAATCTGGCGCTTGTCCTTGGGATCTTGAAGATCGTTGGCCTTGATGTGCTCCCAGAGCTTCTTGACGACTTGAGGACGAGAGAGCTAAAGAAAGGGGGAAGAAGAAGAACCCAAGTCAGTACAGAGTGCACATTACATATACATAATCCAAACCAATTCTTCTTTTCTGCTCTTACCTGGGTCTCACCGCACAGCTCTGACAAGGTAGGACTTAGGATAAAGGGCTTCTGGAAGCCACCGCCAGCCTTGCGCTTGGGAGCAGAGTCTCCGCTGGCGTCCACCTCGCTGTCATCGTCGTCGCCGACCTTTTTGGCGCTCTTCTTGCGCGGGGCCTTCTTCTTCTTGGCCAATCGCGCCTTGTCGCCTCCGCCACGGGTGGTACGGCTCCTCGCGAGTCTGTTTTCCTGCGCCTGGAGCTGAGCGGCCAGGCGGGCGTCGGCATCCTCGGTGGACGAGGACCGCTTGGTCTTCTTCTTGGCCGGCTCGGGAGATGCAGAAGGGTCATCGTGCGACGAGGTGCCATTGGTGGCTGACCGTTTGTTGCTCGGGGCATCGGGCATGGAAGAAGGGGGTGCGTCGCCCTGGTCAGCGCCGGAGACAGCGTCGAAGCGCTCCTCTATCAGCTTCTTGATGGCATCCTAGAACACACGCCCGGCGGGTTAGTTTTAGAGCTAGGGCATGCTTGATTTGCTCTCCATATTTTTTGTTTGCTTGCCTTTTGCTCGCTCAAGTCCTTGCCGCCCAGAGCATTCTCCAGGCCCTGGCGGACCTTTTTGCGCGAGATGGTCTCAAGATCAGCAGTGGAGAGGATGTCGTCAATGATGGCGGTATAGCGCTGGTTCTCGTCGGAGGACACTGCGGCAGATGCTTGTTAGCCATCGATCGGATGTGATGCCATTGTCACCGATTCGATTCGGGACGTTTGATTGGCCCCATTGGGATGATGGAAAGAGAGCAAGGTCAAGTCGGCGAATAAAAGGGAGACCGAAGATGGGAACGGAGACAGGGATTGACTGCAGCAAAGGCAAGAACAAGAGAGATTCGTAAAAAAAAAAAACAAGACAAGACAAGACAAAGACAAAGACAGAAACGCACATGGGAGACTCATGTTGGCCGCGTGATGCACAGGCCTGTTTGGTTCAGGTCAGGCTTCGGGGGTTTGGTCGCGCGAAAAGAGGTGGAGCGGCGCGCGCTACACGCCAACAGAAGGAGCTTCAGTTTCGGATCGGATCAGAGCAGAGCAGGGCAAAAAGAGGCGACGGACGAGGCTGGAGCGACAGACGGACAGGACGGGAGCGCGCACCAGCTCAGCGGTCTCAGAGCATAGCCTTGCGGGTTGCGCGGATGCTGGTCTGGAGTGCAGAGCAGAGGCCCGATGGAGATTCGATTCGCAGCTTCAAGTCTCTTGTCCAGCTTTTTTTTTTTCCAACTTGTTTCTTCTGCGCTCGTTGCACGCGGGGCACGCACTGGCCGGATGCGTCGATGCTGGGCGGGTTTAGCAGAAGAAGCAGAAGCCAGAGCGAAACACGACGGAGATGCAGCTTCAGGCGACGAGCAGCAGAAGGGCAAAAAGGGCAGCAGTAACGAGAGATCCAAGGGCTTCGGGCGGATTCTGATGCTTCTCTGCGCTGGCGGTTTTCGGGTCGGTACGTTGCGGGTGCGGTGACGTTCCCCGTGCGACGGATAAAGGTGGATCACGAGGCTCCCAGAAGGTCCAAAGGGCCAAAAGCCGCTGCGGCTTAGCGTCAGCCCTCTGGAGCGACAGGGCGCTTGATTGGGCTCGGCAGGCGATTTTTTACAGGGGGCGACAGGGCGGTTCAGGTGCGAATGCCAGCCCTGGCAGTCAGTCAGTGGGCTGCTGCACCTACGATTTTGTGATGGATCGATTGAACTCAACTGCCGGGCGTGGTGGGCATGGATGAGGATGGGGATGGGTTAACAGACGCGACGAGACGAGACGAGACGAGACGAGATAACTGAGGGATAATGGTGCAATTCTTCATCAACAATGTGAGATGAGCAGAACGCGTGAATATTATCGAGATAAGCCCGCACGAGACAGCAGCTTGGTTCAGTTCAGTACATGTATGTACATGTCAGCCGAGCAATGGAAGCTCAACTGTCCTGTCTGTCCTCCACTGTCAGATCAGCTGTGGTTGACCGGCAGTTTATGTACATGTACCTCGACGTGTTGGGCGCTAAACAATTGGTCAACAATGGAGAGTACATGTATTTGCCGGATGCAAGTTCATGTTTCTCTGTCTCATAGGCTCTGGGTACTCTAGCATTCGCGTTGGATGCTATCCAGTTAAGCGCTTAATTGCGTTGCATACCTAGGCTTCAGTTACAAGCTCTCACTCATCTCTGATTCAAGTCTTGTTGTGTTCCGCGTGGCTGTTGCTGTGGCTGGTCGGTGAGCTGCAAGGCGCATGATTGTACATGTGGCTAGCTGATGCGTGCATTAGCATGTAATCTCGCGGATATTGGGCATTGATCCAGTGAATCATTTTAGAATCATTTGATGCTGCTTGATTAAACAGACAAACACCGCATATGTAAACAAATATATAAAAAAGTGCATGCATGTATATACAGGTACATATATGCGGCTGATGCTACCTCTGTATTCCAACTCCCTGCTTCCCATATATCACCATCAAGACCGCAGGTACTTGCAAATCGGCTCTCCCCACTGCGGCGCGCCCTTGTACCTCCACATGCCCGGCGCATTGCCCGTCTTGAGGCCCTCGATTGCATCCGCCACCTGCGGCCCCAGCCCTTCCTTCTTGAGGCTCTCTACCGGGTACAGATATGTCTTGAAGGAGAAGAGGATGGCCCGTGTCTTGGGCAGCCGGCTGAGCGTCTGGAGCTCGATGCGGGCATATGTCTGGGGGGGAGAATGGAGATTTCAGGTCAGCTCAGCTATCGAATACACGTATATGCGAGACATTGGAATCCCGGTTTTGGGCAAAGCCAACCAACATACCTTGCTCATGTCCATTTCTTCAGTTGCTACTGGCTCGTCGCTCTTGTGCTGGTCATGTCTGTCGTAATGGAACAAGTCGCTGTGCGTTTGCATAGACCACTATTACCTCCATTGGTTAATCATACATGTATCCAACCTCGAGCTCCAGCATGATAAATCAAAAGGGAATGAGAAGGAGAAACATCCATAGTAAAACCGTCACAAAAAATACTCACATTCTTCCGCTTCACGTTCTTGCCCACCTCAATCTTGCTGAAAAACCGCTCCATGCTCGGCCCAATCTTGTCGTACGACGGCACCGGCGAGTGAATCTCCCTCAGCAGCTTCCCGACCTTTGTCGACGGATCAAAACCCGACGGAAAACAGCACACAAAGGCCACCGCCCGGTGTCCCTCCGGCTCGCCCAGCAGCAGAAACATGTCCTCCTCCACCGTCTCACCCAGCACTCGCAGCGCCGCCGCCGCATCCTCATCCTTCGGGGTCGCCGTGGGGAATGACCGGCCCGTGACGAGATTGTCGAGATGCCGGCCCTCGTCACGGAGCCGGAACATGGTTGGGAAGCGGGTCGGCAGGTAATCCCGGAGGAGAAACTGGTGGAGCTCGCGAACGGCCTCGACGCCGGCGGGGAGACAGGCGTGAACCATGTCGCCGTGCTGGGCGATGATTTGGCGGCGGAGGGAGACCCTGTCGAGGTATTCCGAGTCGATGGTGATGAGCTCCGAGGGTGAATCTGCTTGCAGGGCTTTTGTTTGTGTGAGTTTAATTCGTGTATATGTATGTACATGTACATGTATTCAATATTGCGTGTACGGAGACTGGACTTACCCATGGTGATGTGAAATATGGGCTTGAATGGCCGGTATTGGGTGGGCTCAACTGCCCTGTAGTCCAGGCCACTCAACGGCTTAATCTCTAGAGCATCCTTGGATGATGCCTTTGCAGGTCGTTGAGGGCTAGATGCTGAGCCGTTACGGCCTCCCGATAAAGTCTACATGTCCAACGAGGTGGCGTTAGCTGGTGTTGTCTCATCAGAACAGAGACTGCATGATTTGCAAGCCGTGCCGTATAAATCATCTGGGGCATGTCTTACAAGTGTATATACTGCGCTTATAATGGCCAAGACAACTCCAAGTGTTATCACCACGGGAGACATTGAAATCGTCTTGGTGAGATCACCGGGAAGAAACTCGACAAGTGAGCCCATGTTTTAATTGCGCTCTGCTTCCTAAAAAGGAAACAAGAAGAAACAGACAAGCAAGTCCGCTGAAAGAACGCCCTTCAAATGCCTGCCATCATCAGTAGCTGATCTGCCGGTATTTATATCTCCAACATCACACATACCTGCGAGTGTTCATAACGGTCGCCGCTGTCCTGGTATGGTGTTGATAACGCCAGGCTGCCTGTACCATGCAATGCTAGCATGAATCTACAGGGGAAAAGCCCTTCTCTCACTCGTCCTGCCCGATATAGGCAATATCACTACACACACAAAAAAAAAAAGCCACCATCTCCACAGATCTCTTTCAACCCCGCCAATCCGATCCCGCCATGCTCATTCACTCTCGCAAATAGCGTCGAGTATCAAAGAACCGGGTTGTCTTGTCCTCCTCCACTTCTCCGGAAATCGGATATCTACATGCAAACGGCAATCTCTTGGTAGCATCAAATGGGATGCTGTTTGGAGAGGTTTCGTGTCTACTGCCTAGCCTTATCTAGCCTGCTGGTCGCAGAGGTGAGATGCCCGGCTGCGTTACATGTGGCAACATGTAGGTTGATGATTTTGCAAACATTGCGGGATCAAACTATCATCAGAGGGGCAATGGCGGGATTTGTCTACATCCAGCCTTTAATGTATCTTTGGTATGTGTATAAAATGTTGTGTATAAGATAGCTGTGTAGTACCTCAACATGTAGGTAGATACATGTGTTACGATATCCATGATTCCGAAACGCCATCAAACTCCCATCACCAGGAAACCCATATCCTCATCTATCCTTGCTGGTCGGTTCATCGATCAAGCGTACCAATAGAAAATGAACGCCCAATTAGTACCAAATGCCCGCTCAATCCATGCCCATGCCCATGTAATCAGTCTCGGGGAAACTCCCACCAAATCTCCACAACCTCATCCATTGCCTCCTCCTCGCCATCATAATCCAAGTCCGAAACCCCGTGGTGCAGAAACACCTGCCGCAAGTTGCCGTCCACCTCTTCGGCGTCAATGAGCCGGTAGCTCTTCTTCTTGCCCTCCTCCGTCTTGTCTCTCATCTTTCCCATGGTGCCCTCGTAATTCATAGCTGCTTCCCATGTTCCCTCGATGAGGTCCATGTCGGCTTGGCTTATGCCGTCTTGGTATATGCTGATGCTGTACCCGTTGGCAAGGACCGTGTCACCGCCGAACCTCCATCGTTGCAGGAAACAATCTCCGCAGAAATCGGCAATCTTGGCCATCTTGTCGACTGGGGCCTGGTGCCATGACTTCCAGTGATGCAAACTCAGTGGGAAAACGCCCGATTCATAAAACCCACTCATGTCCCCCCTCATGTCAAGTTGATACAGCCCGGGGATAGCCGTCAGCTCCGTTTGTGTATAGTTGTGTATACAGTTGCTTAGTAGTCCGTCGCCTTCTCTCGTGAGGCTCTCGGCAAGACAGTCTTCCACATGGGAATCGAGCTGCTGCATCAGCGGCATGCTCATGAAGATGCCGGCTCCTCCATAGGCCATGACGCCAAAGTATTCCACTGCCCCAGGGCTTTCGGTGAGGCCGCCAATGTATGTTGGCACGTTCGGATCGTAGTTGGCAAGGAGTTGTGTGATTGAGTATGGGGACGGGAAGAAGGTATCGTCGTCGATTATGACAGCCCACTGGGTTTCATGAGTGGCGTAGTCGACTAGATCGCGGATGATGGCAAAATGTTGCTCATTGACGTCGAAGGAGCAGTTCCATGGTCGAATAGCCATGAGGCTCATATCGTGGCTGTCGTACATTGACTCCAGAGAGTCCAACTCGTCGTCCGTGACGGATTCGTCAACAACAATCGCTAGGAAAAGCGCACCCGTTCCAGACATCCAATGAGAAAACTGGGAAGCCGAGTCCTGCAAGCGAGAGAGCGTCGTCGCTACGCCAACTATGACTTTGGAAAGATCCGCTACGTGATATGGCTCTGCTACCTGAAGCGTAATGGGCTCACAGGAAGCTACTTGATCGGGCGTATCTGATGGTGAGATTCTCCTGCATTGATCGTCGAGGTCCAAGATGTCTGCTCTTGATCCCAACAATGGGCTGTCGACTTCCGAGACTGTGTCTCGTGAATTGGCATCCGAGCTGTAGACGCCGCGAAAGCAACGCTTGCGAAATATGACATTTCGAGTTAATCCGTACTCTTTGCGCCTCAGATAATCCAGCTCTGAAGCACAGGACTTAACTGAATGGAAGCCATCCTGGGCTGAAATCGCAATGCCAAGGTCAAATGGAAGCTCATATTGTCTTGTGCCTTTGCTGTGCTCTCTTTTGGCAAGTAGAGTGAGGAGAAATAAAGTGGACACAAAGACAATGAGTGTTACACCTCTGTGTGAAATCGGCGAGTGGCAGCGCGTGATGAGCATCCTGGGATCATGCAACAGTCATGACCCTGGTTTTTTAGGAGGGTATTGTAGAGATAGACTGAGAGTATTAGTGTACATGTATACGGAGATTTGTTCCGCGAAATCTGAATATGAAATATAGCAGACTGTTAGATATAATACCCTCCATCACCTCCTTGCCGGTCCAGTGTGTTAGGGGAATCTTCCAGGGATACCCATCCTAGCAGTGCCAATACATGCACCATCATCTTGTTTCAATATTACCCCTAGTAGATTCTATCTTGATTGTTTGATATTTAATTTGCACGTAAATGTTCCGATTCTGCGTTTGATAGCCCGCAATGTCTGCTGCTCCACAGATACGATAAACCAGACGAGGACGCGCGTGCCGGCCGTTTCAAGGCCGTGATCGCCGGGGTTGGCACTGGTGACGAAAGAAAAAAGACGCTATAATTGCCGAACTGCCCCAAAACCGGGACAAGTTATACTTGACAGCCGTTGATGAATGTCAGGGATGAAGAGAAGCTGGGGAAGAAACGACGGAACCCTGTCCGGGATGGATCTGGATGCTCTAGATGGACTTTGGGAGGTCTTGTTAGAGTAATCTTTCACTCTGTCACGGGACGAATCCGCCTCTTGCATCCCCACATTCCGAAGGCAATGTGTCACTAAACAAATCCTATTTGCACATATAAGATTCTTTGGGCATTATTAGTTGCAGCCATCGCCGGTTGAGAAGAATAAAAAATGCCGGTGGTGACGTGCATGTACGCGCAATCCAATGCGCCAAGAAAAAGGGGGCCCGCGCTCGATTGTGATGTTCACTCCACATGCAAAAATGACGAGGCCCGTTTCAGGTGCTTGGCATCTGCTTCTTCTCCTTTTGACGAGTAAATTGGGCTTTGCGGCTGTGTCAAGTCTCTTAGGGTGATAATTTTAAGCACGAGTAGCGAGTCAGAACATTGGAAGGGATTCAATGATTGATAAGATCAATGATACCAGCACCCACAAGGAGAATAGTACTAACAAGGAATGGGTGTCTGCAATTTGTTTCCTTTAGCTTCAAAACATTTTGAACAGAGAGATTGGCAAACAATAAAGTATCCTATATATTAAAAACAGCGGCCGAGAAGACTCAATCGGAGTAGTAGAGGTCAAAGTCACAGTCATCGATGATATCGCGACAGCTGGTTGGACCATCATCGACATCATCCCAGTCTAGAGACTCCAGGGAGTATCTCCCTCTTCTGAATATAACATCGGCCATTGAAAAGTTCTGAAAGCGACAGCGCCCTGGTATTGCCTTTTCCAATACCTTTACCGTCTTTTCTTCATCATTCGCATCCACCACGACCTCGGCTTCTCTACTGAGAGACTGGCCTATGTAATCACAGATAGGTGTAATCCGCGTGATCCATTTCTCAATGTCATTCTCCAGCTCTTCTTCGGGCGATTCAGTTTTAGAGGGCTGCTCCGCTATAATCCCGAGTATCGAAAGGTTGCCAAGAATACTATTCCAGATAATCGGGCCCATTTGGAAATTGGGATTGTAGAAGGCTGGAGTCGGCCGTGGTATGAGAATCATTTTGCGGATTTTCTCTCTTGCCTTGGGCAGCTTGGCGAGTTTAGTTTGACTGATACTATGAAGTCCGACTAACATGGTAGCATCGTCATATAATATATCCGTCACCTCCTCAGTGATTTGTCGACAGCAGAGAAGGAGGCCAGGGAATGCACTCCGACTACTTGGATAGAGCTCGTACATGATCCTGTTGTTACCACAGTCTGCCGAAGTTTCGGACTCGCTCTCTTCGTCCTGTTCAATCTCGATGAAAGGGATGTCGCCAAACTCCTCCGAGTCTTGATGGTGGTGCTCATTTAGTTCTTCGGACCAGTCAAAGCGGTTTTTACGGCACACGCCACTCGAGACATCAATGAGAGGCTTTTGGGGGATACAATATCGGTAGATCTGTCGACGAATCTCTAGCGGCATGGCTAGGAAAGCGCTCGAATATAAAGAGGAAACAGATGAAGCCATCTTTTTCTTTTTTAAGTAGAGTAAACGACCTTTTTTGTAAGCGGCAGACATCTTTAAAGGCGGCGAGGTTTAGGGAAGGCAGAACTTCTAAGGTTCGTTAACCCCATGTAATGAAGCTTGAGAGTAAGGTAGGTTTCTATGAAAAGAGCTGATGACGGCTCTGTGTCGTCATGCGTACAGTCTATGCACGTTAGCCACGACTACTAACTATCTATCTACTGGGCCGACACTTGCTTCAATCTACACTGTACACATTCCATTTTATACATCGCTCATCCAAGCCACCCTGCAGAACGTACATCTACGCCCATTTAACCTGCTGCCATCCCTTGACGTTTGATTGCCAGCTATCAATTAGCGCAGGCAGCGAGTCCATGCTGAGAATGCTTTTAATCTCGTGCTCACCATCCAAAAGCCATCTCTTCAGCTTAGGCTCGAAATCCCTTGACATGACTTCCGTCTTGAGCTCAGAGATCCAACCCTGGCCTTCCTTGATGCTCGCTTCGGCGGTTGTCTGTAACTCTTTGAATTGAGACACTAAGTCCTTGGGAAGGCCGCTCTTTCCCGACCTATCTCGCGCCTTTTCCCTCTCATTGTGGTTCAAGATCCATTGTGAGCCTAGCTTAATCGCGGCCGTCGTGTCTCGAAGCATCGTTATGTTGTGCATCGAGCTCAGCATTGTAATTGTACGATCTATTGAAGATTCTTTCTCGTACAGTATTTGATTTCGATGGTTCGCTAGGACCAGCTTCAATGCATTAATGATATGAGTCAAAGCGTCGGAGCTATCGGAAGATCGATCAAAATCGACACATAGAGACATCAAGGTACAGATGAGACTAACGGCCTCAAAGTACAAAAGTTCAGATCGAGTCATTTCTTCATCTGGGCCAGCCAAGAACTTCGGGAAAGAGTTACTGAGACGTGCCAATGTCTCAATCACATAAATGTGATCATATTCCAAGCTCCCGGCTGATGATTTATAGCTAGAGGGAGGTTTATAGGTTAGCAGTTCATGGAATGCTTCGGATAACAGAGACAAGTGGCACCGGCGATTCTAAAGGTTGTTAGTATCAGCTTGAATGTCAGCCGGGGGTTGGGTAGGCAATGCTTTACTTACCGCTGGGGCTGGTCCAAGCCGGAGGTTAAGATGCATAGGCTGGATTGTACTGCTGTTCCAGGATGGAAATGATCCATAGTCAATGGTCTGGATGAGACGTGATTCATCATCCACCTCGTCTGTATACATTGTCAGTTTACACAATGTTTCAACGAGTGCCGAAAACATAAAAACTTACTGAATCGCGGATCCGAATCCAGCTCATGTGATGTTTGTCCCAAAAGTCTTTCGATCCTCCTTGCTTCTGCTAGACTCATTGCACGTGTACAACTCATCCGAAGGTGCTCAATGTACTTTGGTATTCCCATCACGCTGCTGTAGCTTCCTGATTCAAATGCATCGACCAAGCGCCGAGGCATCCTGAGCTTCAATGATATCTGATAGTGGGATTGCAACAGGTCCATGAGATGGCTTCCCCAACTATCATAAGATGATAGCAGCGCAGGTGCAATGGTTGATAGGCGATCGTAGAAAACGGGCCCGAGAGAATCGATGATGGTACGCTTGACGCCAATAACATCCCAGACATCGGCGGCCCTGTAGGCTGAACCAAGGCGTATGTGTAGTTGTGTCAAGAGGAGAGATAGCTGACTGTGACCTGGATTCTGTGCGAGCTGGTCATCTAGTAGGAGAGCAGCGCGAATGAGATGGCGTGCTGCCTTTGATTCCAGTGGTCGACCAGTCTGTGCAGGGCCGTCGAAAGCCAAGTTGAGACTGCAAAAAGCAATCAGAATTGCAAGTTCTGGGAGCACCTCAGTCTTGATTTTCGAGTTTTCGCCATCAGATTTCGTGATTGAGTCGTAAAATGCTACGCTTGCCTCCGAAAGCCGTGAGAGGCAAGTATTGCACACTGCTGTTTTCACCGTGGCTTCACAAACGGTACATTGAAGCAGTTGACTTTGGCCTCGGGCTTTCGTTTTCCGGTGTGTCAATAGCAGATACTGCGTTTTCAGGGCCAACAATCTTGTGAAAGCTGCCTTGAAGTCTTTCTCATCGCCCTCTGCCAGTCGAGGCAAATGATCAAATGCGAGATATTTCAAGCCGTTCGTATCTAGGCTTTCCATCAATGTCTTGACATCACTGAAACAAGCAGGGCTAGTATACTGATCATCAAGGTAGTGAATCAGCTCTCGAAGTCGTAGTGACGAGGGACGACCGTCCAGTACGTCACTCTCATCACTAGGACCAAGGTTGAACACTGCCAAGACTCTTGCCAATAAGATGTTACGTCTATACATAGGTCGCATGTGCTCAGATGATAATAATTTTGCAAGTAATTTCTGAACAACGCTCGTAGATCTCGAGGTGAAGTCAGTACGCATTCAAAGTTGTGGAGAGTTGGGTCTAAGGGGGCACATCACTCACTCTGGGTCGGCGTCTTTAATATGGCCTGCAGCACCAATTATATGCCGCCACACAGCAATGTCAGATGCGAGCAAAGTCAATTGTCCATCAGCATCGCAATCAGTAAGACAATCCCTGCAAAGGTTGAACACGGCAAGCCAGTCGCCATCTCGTCTGAACTTGGCAATTGCGCGCAGGGCCACCTCTTTTCGGCCTTGACGAAATTGTGCGGCCGGAGAGAATACAGGACTTGAGATGAGCTTGAGGAAGTCCTGGGGGGTTCCATGTGTCTCGACAATGTCGTAGAGCAAGAGAGTCTCCTCTTCGGTCTTGACACGTCTTGGGGTAGGCTTGGCTGCTACCTCGCTTGAGTTTGCTTCAGCCTAGTGCCAAATCGACAGTTAGAACTGGAATTTATATGACGGTATTTTGAGAGGGAAAAACAATACCTGTTCTGTGACTTGGGCAGCTCGCTCAATCTGTTTTTGGGCCAATGTACCGTACAATTTCCTCTTATCGGGTGAGGTTTGAGGACTCATCTATGCTCAAGTTAGCGGCGAGCACACGCAAGATTCTGATAGCAAGATCAACTCGCTCAAAATTATGACTTACAGAGAGAAGATGTGTGACTACAATGTTCCAAAACAGCATGTCCCTGTCCTGTGGAAAAGAGCGGTCGATGATGGCTGCAATCTGCGCCTTGTCAGTTCCCTCGAACGATCTCAAAGCCGTATATCGGCCAGCAAGAAGATGAGAAGCTTGAGCTTTACCTGTTGAGCGCTGGCCAGGTCCCAGTGAAGCAAGCACGATTCGAGACATCGGGTTGCGGCAAACTTGTCCTTCGGGGCAGCCTTGACAGAGCGCACTCTCAATGGCCCCAGAGTCTCGGCAAAATCGTCCTGGTCCAGCAGATTCGTCGTGGCCCATTCCAACAAGTCAATAGCATCTACGTCTTTGACTGTGCTTCCCTCCTTGACAAATTTCCAGACGGCAGCAACCGCGGCGAACTTGGCGGCGGGATCATCCAGCTGGCTCTCGGCGCAGATTTTGACGGCCTGTATCGTGTAAATGCCAGCTGGTTAGCCCTGTAACTTTTGGTCTACCTTTCTACAGAGAGCCTCAACACCTGCGGATCGCAATCGCCAAGCTCACCTCATAATACTGATCGTTGAGCGTCTTGGCTCGCTTCTCGGCCAGGCGGATCACAACAGGCCAGTTGCCGTCTTGAAAGGCCGACTGGAGCTGGAGATCGACCCCATTCTTAAGGCGAGGTCTTTGGCGATTCATGAGGAGCGTGTTTTGGGGGATTATTTGGCTGCACGCTCTCAATCGCTTCCAGAGTTCGTGAGAATCGTTGAATGGTTTGGAGGGGTCGATTTGCTGATCTGAGCAAGGCTGACGGCTTAGCCACGGCTACCCCACCATATGTGGCGGGAGAAGTGTGGCGCTTTAGACGAGGCTGTCAAAACTGCAGGTTACGATAATGTCAGCTGTTATGGCATAGTAATCAACTGCATGTGTATTTAGTTATAATCAATTTGAGAGAGTTGTACAACAATAGCAAAAGTTTCTTGATTTTCTATTATACTATGGAATGCTCGCCATACGGTGTGAGTTATGAAGCACATATTTCGTTCTTTCTCTGACGGTTAGCACTAAGACGGGAAAAACGACGCGAACATGGTCGAATGTTGCACACGACATTACTGGATGAGTATGTATGTGGTTAATCCGTGGCAAAAGCGGAATCCAGAAAATCATTGCTTCTTGCGTCCGGTGGTCGCGCGGGGTTTGTCTTGCTGCATGTTCAGCTAATGTTATGCTGTGTTTATTGATCGCCTCTATTGGATGAATGCCTGTATTCAGCTGACACCCCTGTAAAACGCGTTAAATCCTACAGCATGAAGATGAAAATCGAAAAACTAGACACTCCTCCAACTCGCCAAATATTGAGACTTTACTTCATTAGCCATTCCCAGTGAATGCTAATATGCCAAAATGTTTTCAAGAGTCCTGCTATGGCTCTCCATAGTGTCCCTCGCCTCGGCCTCTCTTCCCTGGAGCAAAGGTGATGTGACACCAGGTCTCAAGACATCCGAATCTGTGTCCTTCGACCCGCTTGCAGTCCTCGCGATTCTCTGGAACCCGCGTGCTTCAGTGAGTGCATCAAGGCTCTATTCTCAGCCTCATCGCTCCGAGGCCAAGCGACTGCGATGGCCGCATCTCATGCAGGTTGGCGCAGTAACTGTGCCCGTATCTGTACTCGTAGGCCATTTTATACGAAATTACCGCTCTATTCATCCCGGGTTGGAAATGTTCATGGGCAATGTGGACAATCTCAATGTCAAATCGACGATTGGCAAAGTAATCAACTTGTTCCCCACACTACCCTTGAGCGGCAGTGAATCGAGCTTCGTCGACTCGCTGGCATTTCCTCCGTCAATGCACCCAAGGAACGACATTATTATTGTTTCACTTTTGCGGCCGGGAAGAAGGGCATTAGCGGAGAAATATATTGTCTCGGAGTCGCAACACGCCAACACGACATATAGAATGAAATGGCTACTTGGCAAAATTATCTTTGGACTCACTGAGCTTGTTATGGGACTAATACTGTCAGGCGGAGTGGTATTCAGTGTCTTGCTAAACGATTTTTGGGGTGTAGTGCTTTTTGGGACCTATTTATTACATTGGCTGGCGTCTACAGCAGTCTCTTTCTGCCAACTCGTTGAGTCGGATACGTGGAAGGCAGAATTGAACATCAGACAAGACGATGAAGTTGTTTTTGCCATTTATGAGCGGCCAGCGGGCGGGTGGGTCATTTTTAAAGGCACACAGGAGACTATGGAGAGATGGGCCCGCACATCATGGTGGTTTGCGGACAACAAACTGCATAATAAACTAGTTCACTGGTCTTGGATGATCACCGGTCTTTTGGCAGCTATCGCTTCGGTTGCCAACATGGTCAACATGACGGGCTACATGCAGCTAGGCTTCCTCGGAATCCTAGTGTATGGTTCCCTGGCTGAGCTTTGGTTGACGGTCGTGGATCAAATGTTTCAACCGGAATCAATGAGCTTTCTTGGCCCATACAGCACACGCACGGTGGCGGCCAACAACAAGAAATACAAGAGTATCATACAGGCTTGCCTCGGTGTTGACGATACTCATCGTCTCGGCAGTGTACCATGGACAGCACTGGGACTGCTTCCAAACCGAGAGCCATTTTTGGCTTTGGAACAGCTGATTAGGAGTTTGCACAATGCTTCTTGTGCAAATGGAGGTATTGCTGAAGGAAATTATCTTGATAGCGCACTCTCCGAGTTTGACAACTCGTGCAAGGAATTACACCAAGATGAGGCGGACTACTCGCGGAGTATCCGCAACGAAGTTGAGAGAGTGTGGCGAGAGCGGATTGCGAATCACGAGGAGCAACAGCGGGAGAAGGAAGTGAAGAAAGTCTCGGTGTAATTGGTTACCATGTACCGACGTCACATTCTTCATTCAGATTGTGTTGGGTTTAGAGCAATACTTTCGTTAAGATAAAATACAGGGATTGGTAGGATAATTCATTAATCGGGATAGCAAGAGATGTTACATTCCGACATTAATCGAGATAGCAAGGGATGTTACATTCCGATATATTGCGTTAAGCGTAGCTGGTATATACCAAAGGACAGATCGGTAGCCAATCCACTACCACATACCATGTCAGAGCCGGCGGCAAAGGGAAGAGTGAAAGAATCAAGGCTGAGGACTGCACGGTCACTATCACGGACTACAAGCTAGGATCATACAAAGGACTGTAATTATCTCTGATCTTCCTAGAAACAAAGGGCTGGCCCCTGATATTCGAAGAGGATTGTCCTTATATTAGAAGAAATCACACCCGTGTATCATAACTACTACGGTATTAGCAACTGAATAAATGAATCACATTGTAACACTTGTTTAAATCGTTAGATAATCAGTTGAGATCGATGATGGACGCAAGGCTAAATCGGCTCTAGTCACCCTATACACTACATGATACAATTGTTTATTCATTTAGTCTAACCTACATGTCAACAGAGATCTAAACTCACAGTTTCACTACTTCACAATACATGTCTATATTATTCACTATGTAATACTTTGTTTTATAATTACGATGTAGATTATATTTGAGTAAGCATATTGTTTCTTCAATGTATTTGTAAAGCTTCTATGATATCTATGATATTTATTCTGAACAACGTATAGTCTATTTGGATAATCATTCATCTTTTTCAATTTAAACCAGAGTGTTCAAATTCGCAATCCGAGTTTTTAATTACTGCTTGTAACGTTCAAATGAAACTTACTTACAGCTCGTAATCTAGCTCCAAATTTGTAAAATACCCAGGGTAGTATTCCTAGAGCTAGAGCAACAAACCCCAACGTGCTAGTAGCCCACGGCGTGCCGAGTTTCTCATACATCGTTGTAGCAAACACCGCAAAGCCAGCGCCAAAAAGACAACGAAGCATCGTATTAGCTGCCAAGGCGCTGGCACTATAACGCTCATAGCAATCAGTAAGATACGCATTGATGCCGAGGAACAGCATGACTAGAGCGAAGCCAAAAGGTATGCCAGCAAGAATAGACACAATCCAATGTGTCGGTGGCAGCGCGGTCCAACCGAACCAAAAAATGCCAATTGGCAATAGCCAAACAATCGGGATCAGATGTGGCAAACGGGCTTCAGGTACCGGGCCAATCTTCTTTTTATAGTGAGCGTAGATATTGTTCACCCACGGGGAGAGGGCGGTCGCAACGCCCATACCAACACCAATTCCTGTAAAGGCCAATCCTGAAATGCCGATGGACCACCCGCGTGCTTTCTGAAAGACAACAGGATAAGCCGTAAAGTCTAGATAAAGCACGCCGTAAACAAAAGCCATGTAAAGGGATAGCGTGAATAGAATGGGCTCTGTGAACAGCATGATCCAAGGGCGCAACAAACTTTGAGAAAACTGTGCCATTCGGAGATCTCGTCGTGTTTTGATGCCAGCCTTGGCGTTCTTCACTTCAAGTAGCCTGGGGGCGTATGTCTCCGGAAGAGCAACCAAAACTATGACATAGATTGCCATAGCGACGATAAACACAACCCAATTGGTCCATCTCCAAGACAAGTATTGTGTTAGGAAACCACCAACGAGGGTTCCCAAGACCGGACCACAGAAGCTGGCTGCTGTGTACAGTGCAAGTGGGACAGATCGATGGGATTGAGGCCACAAGTCGGTGATAGAACCACCTGTGTTTGCGACTGCAGGTATGCCAAAAAGTCCGGCAAAGAAACGACAAATTAGCAAGGTGTTCATGTTCTGCGCGAGTGCGCAACCCAATGTGGAAAGACAAAACAGCAGAAATGTGCCGTAATAGAGTGGATTTCTGCCCCTATTAGCCGCAAAGAAATCATCAGCATTATCGCATCGGTTGATTTACAAGAGTCCACTTACCAAATCTCCGACAGTGGAGCAAAGAACAAGGGCCCAAATGCCGAACCGATCAAGTAAGTCGTTGACCCCAATGTGGACATGAGATTAGAGACATGAAGGTCTTTGGCAATCGATGAGATAGCAGGCGTATACACGCTTGCGCTAAATCCGACAATGCCTGACATTCCAACAACAGTGATTGTATAAACCCCTAATGATGTGATAAATCAGTATACCAAGCAGAATGCCTCCTCTGTTTCCCGTAATAGATGCTCACATCTTGCAACTGGTGACCAGTTCAGAGGATCATCCTTTCCTTCCAATTTTGTAATAACTTCTATTTCTCCGATTTCGAGTTCTGCCACAGCATCTTCCAATGCCGCGGATTCATTTCCGACGGCAACCTCCTCCTTCATACTACTATGTATGCTGTAGCCGTAATCAGCTCACGGCCAGAGCTCCCGTCTCGACAGTCTCGACAGTCTCGAAGTTGTCGGTTGGGACAATAAGAGAAATAGGTAAGAAAGACAAAACAAGTCTAGAAGAGGCCGCCACTTTGCTGCAATCTTGGAAATTTTTACTCTCTTCAAAATTTCAAGCTTGTGAAGAGCATTTTGAGCAATATTATTTGATCAAGATGACTGCTCACTGACGTTACAGCCGCGCATTTTGGTCAACCTTAGGGCGTGTCAATACCTCCTTGATCATCCAAAAGTACCATCCAAATCAAGAGTCTGCTCCATAAAATCGCGGGAGGGTAATTAGGAAAGGTACCCGATGGCTTGCCTCCCGCAAATATGGAGCCCGAACCAGGGTATGGTTGCTGATCAGAAGCCCGCGATCGTATAGAGATGCACGTGGGATTGACAGTAAGCAGACGGTTGCCTAATGCTCTCAGGAGCAGCACGGGACGGGGTCAAGGTAACATCGCGCCGATACACGTCTTTGAATCGTGTTCTGCATCATCTTGCTGTGGATTATCAAACCTCTCTCATTCGCCACTTCTTTGCTCCGCATGTACTCGCCAACGATGCTGGTAACGACGTGCTCGCTGGGTGGCAAACGTGCAAATCATATCATTGATGCTTCGTATTGCTATAGCATATGTATACGAGGGTTACTATTGTCCAAATGGAGTAACTAACTAAACGATTCAAAGAAGCTAGCCGTCTATGCAATAGAGATGGTATCAAGCCGACGAGAGTCCATTAGTTTAGAAATGCTTAAATTTGTTTTCTCGTCACAAAGCGGAATAGCGAAGAAACATAGCGCTTAGATTTATCTTATTCCTAAATGGGTTACCAACGCGAAGTCACTTCGATTGCTGCATTACTATCTGTATATAAATTATTCAGTCAGATGAAATCATATACATTACTTGGAACCTTAAGTTTTATACCGTAGACCCTTTCATCTTTAATACGTATTGAATAATTATGTGATAATCTCGCTCTATGCAAGTCGAGTGCTCAGAGCTTGATTTCTATTTCTCTTATCTGAACAGAAGAAAAGTTCTAGTTCTAAGCTAATGTGGTTTTCTTAAAAGACCTCCATATACTGCACATTCATGTGTTTTGGAATTACACAAGCCTTAAATCTGCGAGAGCTTATATCCGTCTTCTGAGCACGTCGCTGGTCATCTAGAGTTAAGAATTCACGACCAAGAGCTAATAGCGGGGTGCTAGAGTCAACGTCTGAGCCAACGCTGTCAGGCTTGTTCTGACGGCCTAGAAGTTCGGCAGTTGTATGCAAAGCGGAATCTATAGCCCCTGCAATCTGTACGTAATATGTAAGTACAAAGTCACCGATAAGACAAGTAGAAGATGAGAAAGTGGAGAAAAGAAAATGGAATCATCTCTTACCCATGTGTGGTGCTTTGATAGGTGCTCTCCAGCGAAATGAATATTACCCTCTGGTTTCTTCGCTACTTCGAAGAAGCGTGAGAATTGGCCCGGCAAGAACATGGCATCTCCACCACACGATTCGGCTGACCATGTAATGTCAAAGGCCTCGATGAATTGCTCGTAGACATCAATTTCAACTTCATCAGCAAAGTATTTACTAAGATCATGCAAGCAAATCTTTATTCTTTCTGGGCGTGATAATCCAGTCCACTTGGCAGCATCGCTCATCCAGCTGTAAAGCAGCAAAACGCCAGAGCCGTTGCTGCCAAGGTCGTTGGATGGATAAACAATCCAACGGAAGCGCAAATCAGTAGTGCTCTGGCCGCCAAAGCACGGGTTAGCACTTGAGCGCTCCCAGAAACGAGTTCGAAAGTGCAGGCCAATTTTGTATAGAGGCTCGTAGTGAGCCCCTCGGATGGACTGTTCTTTCATGAAAGACCATCTAGGGCGGTCCACAATACTGTGAAGAGCAGATGGCGGTGTCGCAACAACCACTTTGTCAAAAGTAGCAGTGTAAGTTTGATGAAGACCTTGCGCTGACAGTTGAACCTTTCCATTATCTAGATTGATAATGCGATCTACTCGCGAGTTTAGGCGAATATTCTTTGAGCCAACCAATGAAGCAGCACATTGGGTGATACGAGACATGCCGTCTCGAACAGTTGCCCACTGAATGACAGTTAGTCTATGAATTCGAAAGAATAAAACTTGAAGAAATAAATTGACTTACGTCTTTGGTATCAAAGTCCAAGTTCTGCATTATGATCTCCGTAAAGCTTAGATCATATTGATTAGTTTGAGAGCAGAAAAGCTCGACAAACTCTATGACCTCGTGGGGCCATCCAACAACCAGCCGTAGATAGGCTCGGAAAGAGTATTCATCGTATTTGAGCAATTTCTCAAATCCGGCATCAAAGTCTTTGCGAAGCATGGACAACCAGGGTAGAACAACACTTCCGAGAAGTTGTTGAGGGGTCTTATTGCGGTAGGCATCAGGCAGACCAGCCTCAGCTGCCCATTTGCTGTCCTGTAATGCACCCTTCTGGTTCTGGAAGAAGGATCTATTATTCTCATGGTCAAGAATATATGGAATAAGTTCAATCTTATCTCCAGCAAAACCATGCGTATTGAGATAACGAACGAAATCAAAGACTTTTGAGTGTAAAGAGGAGCGGGGGATGCGCATGGCACCAGCTTCAAAGTAAATGTCCTCTGATTTGGCTTGAGGTGTAAATCGATGGGTGTAGATGCGACCGCCGACACGATCAGCTGCCTCAAAAATTGTCACTTTGTGACCTTCGCGGCGTAACAGCAAAGCTGTATAAAGGCCTGAAATGCCTGCACCAATTATGCCAACATGCATTGTTGCTAGAGAGTATGAATACAAGAGGTGGTAAATCACCGGTTTTCTTGGGAACAAAGATAAATATTCAACACAACAAGTGTAATATAAAGATGATTCAAGAAAGACGGCAGCCGTTACGTGCTCATAGATATAGCATCGTTGTTTTTACCTATTTATTGTATTTTACCTATTTGTGTATTTTATTTTATTTTATTTTATTATTTCTTTATTTCTTTATTTCTTTATTTCTTTATTTCTTTATTTCTTTATTTCTTTATTTCTTTATTTCTTTATTTCTTTATTTCTTTATTTCTTTATTTCTTTATTTCTTTATTTCTTTATTTCTTTATTTCTTTATTTCTTTATTTCTTTATTTCTTTACTTCTTTATTTCTTTATTTCTTTCCTTTTCTTTTATTTTACTTCCATCGTGGAAATAAAAAGTGACAGAGCGGCTAATGCTTGGCAATGGATTATGAAGGAATGACATCCTTGTTTGGCTCCATCAGCAAGGGGGCTGTAAAAATCACCGTTGCCTCATCACTTACGATTTCATCATTTAGACCGGCGGATTTTTGCACCTTGCATGGCATGATGTTCAACATTGCAGCTCCTCCAGGCATCAATCCAGGGGTGTTGACAGGCCTTTTGATAAGGACTTTTAAAGTACCCCGTCCTTTGATTCACATTGCTTACCTACCTATTAGGCTGATCTCCGCGATACATCCCCCAAACGGCAGTTTTCACGGTAATCTGTAGCTAAATATGTTCAATTAATACAATCTTTTTGCAATATAATTTATACATCATCTGGCAACCCTTATCTGGTATATGGAGCCTTGTATTGTTTATGTTTCATCATTATGAGTGTCAAAATCGCCAAGTTTAATTAAACTCAATCTTTGTTTAACAATCATTTGCGGAGTGACTCAAGGTGATAGCAGGTGTTCAATAATAATTTCTAGCAATAATTGCTCTATGTTCTTTCTATATACCGATCTCTATGAAAGAGACCTTTTGCTACCCGTGATCATCGTGGATGTACCCATAACTTGCCAGTTGTGGCAATTTCAGATTGCAGGTTAATTAAGCCTTTGACCATTTCCGATACAAACAATGTTGTATTCGCTTAGTAAAGAATACCCCGCGAAGCTACATTGATGTAACATAACGCTATGTCAGGGTTGCGTTTCGTAAATCCCCTGTATGATACAAGACCAATGAATGCTGAGAGTCATGTCGTCATGGAATTATAACAAATCCTCCAAGATGGTATCTGCAACGCATGGACTTCTGCAATGCAGTGACTTCTGCAATGCAATGACTAGCGGTGTGAGAATCTTACATGGTTAAATTTTTTATAACAATAAGAACGGTATTAAAAGTAATTGCCGATTCGATCTAAGTACATCTTCAATCCTACTGTATTACTCGATGAATATATGTATATATGTATATATCTCATATCAACATGCTTAATATAAATACACAATATATTTCCCAAAAAGACTTACATCCAAAACTTAACTCTCAGTCTACACCAAATACATTTTGATATTCCATGTAAATCTGATACGGATATTAGTAGCGTGATATGCAATTACTCGTACGTGCTTGAAGTCCTTGTCTTCCCCCCATGCTATGATTGTGTCTCCAGGTTGTTTGATCTGACGATGAGTTTAGAAAAAACGTAATTTTGTTACATCAACAAGAAAAGAGAACCTTGTGAAAGGAAATGTTTCGCTAGGTAGCAACATAAACTGATTGACAAAGTTATATACCTATACGGATATTGGCTGTATTGCAAAAAGTATAAAGTCTCAGCACTTCGCCTCTCCATCCGCCGTTCTTTCTCATCAGACTCCTCAATAAGCCCCATTGGCAATAAATACCTACACAGTCTTCTTTTGACTTTCAGCAGATCAAAATGCCTTCTACTAAGAGCGCTCCCGTCATTGACTTCTCGGACTTTCTGTCTGGTGATAAGCAGCGGATGCAGCATGTTGCTGACCAAATTCGAGATGCTTGCCTTACTCAAGGCTTTTTCCAGATTGTCGGCCACGACATTCCTGCCCAACTTCAAAAAGATATCTTTAAAGCATCAAAGACTTTCTTTGCTCTGCCATTAGAAGAAAAGATGAAGCTTGATAAGTCATTGGTAAGCATTCTGCTTCTGTAACAATTGGGCATTGATATACTAATACTAACATGTCTGGAAACAGAACAAATACAACCGTGGATACGAAGTCATGCACGGCCAAATGATCGAGGCCAACACCAAGCCTGATCTCAAGGAGGGCTACTATGTCTCTCGTGATTTGCCCATGGACCACCCTCAGGTCAAGGCAGAGAAGTTTGCCCATGGTCCTAACGTATGGCCCGAGTCTCTTGGCGAGTCTTTCCGAGAGACTTGCATGGACTACTTGAACCGCATTGTGAAGCTCACGGAAGAAGTCATGCGTGCTATGGCCATGAGCTTGGGCTACGAGGCCGACTACTTCAAGGAGTTTTGCACGGACCCCATGTGCTTCTACAAGTTGCTTCACTACCCACCTCAACCCACGACGGCTCATGCTCTTCAAAGAGGTATGATACTTTGTCTAATTCCATGCCTTGAAATTCTACTCATATCTACCTAGGTATTGGTGCTCACCGCGATTTTGGTGTCATCACTTTGCTCCTTCAAGGCGATGTCCCTGGCCTTGAATGCTGGGATGAGGAGGCCAAGGATTGGTACGCCATTCCTCCTGTTGAGGGAGCCTATGTTGTCAACATGGGTAACCTGTTTGAACAGTGGACAAACGATAAGTACATTTCCAATGTGCACCGTGTCATCAACCGCTCTGGAGAGGAGCGTTACAGCATCCCGTTCAACTATAACGGCAACCCCGATTTCGTTATCAAGTGCATCGAAAGCTGCCGTGTTAAGCCCGAAGAGGAGAAATATGCTCCAGTTAGCGTTGAAGACTACGTGGTTCAGAAGTACAAGGATGTTTATGGTCGCGTTGGTATTTACAAGACTGAGACATTTGCTCCGCAGAAGGTTGACGCTTAGACTGCGCTGGATGCTAAATAAATAAGTAGTTTCTAGACACTAAGAATTGAATAAGAAACTTGAGTAAACCGATACAATTAAATAAATTACTGTGACGTCTTGACTTGATACTGTAACAGCATTGAGTATGTTATAAAATTAATAATCCTGAAGTAACAAGTCTAAAGTCTATAGCTAAACTGAACTGAGCTGCTTTAAATAATGAATGCTAATTAATTATTGATCCGTCAGACCATTTTGAGGTTGCTCTTAGTCTTTTTCCATAAAGATAGAAAACAAAGGGGACAGGGATTAAAATCGCAGCAAATCCTCCAGTGATACTTGATCCTGGGCCAACTCCTATGTTATGATAGAGAGGCCCCACGGCGAGTGGCAAGGCTCCAGCAACACACGACCGCAGAAATGTATTTGCTCCGATTGCTGAAGCTGCATATGCCTGAAACGTATCGACGAGATAGTTGAGTGCCGCTTGGAAGATGGTGAAAAATCCCGTACCCAGCATCGCCAAACCAATACATGGAGCAACCCAGGTCGTACCAGGTTTAGCTGTCCAGCCTGTGAGGAACTGACTTGCACAGAAAATAAATGAACCCAGCATCATAGGAGGCAGACGCATCTCGGGAACAGCTTTATTTCCTGCTGCATAATAAGCCTTGTTATAGAGGAATTGGTTGTAAATATTTATACCGCAGCCTATAGCGGCGCCCAAAACAATCGACAGGAATGGTAGGGCAGCTGGAATCGGATCCCATCCACGCACCTCCCCAAAAATTATAGGGATTGCACCGAGTTGCATATAGAGGATGCCGTACACGAAGCTGGCATATAGAGTTACAAGAAAACAGATTGGCGTAGAGAGAATCCGGATGGGGCGAATGAGGAATTTTCGCGCGAGCTGTCGAAGATCAATCTGCCACTCTTCGAATTGTGCATGGAGTGCCCAATTACCAGTCTCATGTCGTAATCTCTGAGCTTTATAGACAAGAAGCAGGGGTGGGTAGCTTTCGTCGATGAACAGGGCGGCTACCAAAAGAATTGCTGATTGAAGAATGCCCGTGAAATATTCGGTCCATCGCCAGCCTAGAGAAGATTGTTGGGCAAGTACTGTGGAAACGACCGGTCCTATGAGATATTAGTAGGATGTTCATGCCATCAAGGGGGACCATCTTACCGAGAGCAGGACCGCAAACGATAGCCATCGAGTACCCAGCTAGTGCAACACCTCTCCAAGCTGGCGAAAATAAGTCGCCGAGAACACCACCAGTGTTGGTCATGGGCGCTGAAGCACAAAAGCCTCCCCAAAACCGGGTCAACATAATCGTCTGTACATCTTTTGCCGTAGCTGTGGCAAAGGTAAAGCAAATAGCAACAAACATAGGCGTAAGAACCGGCACCCTTCGACCGTATACTTCGCTCAACGGGGCCCAAAGTAAAGGTCCGATTCCAAAGCCAATGAGATACAGTGTTGTGCCTAGAGTAGCCACTTGTGTAGATATGTGAAACTCTTTGGCAACCTGGTCCGTACCTACTGAGTACGAGGAGGAAGCCCACGTTGCTGACATAGTGACCAAGCCATACAAGACTGTAGTAAGGATTTTTTTATGTGTAGGCCAGTTTAATGGCCGGTAGGGATCCTCAGCCCCGTCGAAGTCAACAAGGCATTTCTCTTCTGTAGGCAGATTGGCCAATGGATGAGAAAATTCCGCGACCGGTCGTGATCGAATGCGCGACACGATGGTTTCTATTCGTGATGGTGCAGGGGTAAGACTTCTTGTCGTGCTCAACTCGTCCTGGCATCTGCTTTGACATCTTGTTCTTGAAGCCGTAATCTCATATATGCTCGGTCGATGGCCATCGAGGAAACCATTTTGAAGATATTCGCCTTGAGACAATGCTGACTGTGATGGAAGTATGCCATCTTCAAGTGTTGGACTGGCGTTGGATATTGTTGAATGGAGAGATAACTGGCCCGGGGAATCATTCGGATTAGCCATGGCTTGTTCGAGATGTAAAGGCAGGTAAGTGGAGAGAGTATAAGAATTGACTGTATTTTATGGCTATCTGCACCACCATCTTGGGGACTTAGTTATTATATACACACAGATATATATATTTAATAATGACTTAATCCCGCAGGAACGATGCTATATTTGTCAAAGTGAGCTTTGTCATTCAATTGTACCAGCAAGTTTTTTTTTTTTTGTTTTTGAGCAATTGTCCAGCGGCTGGATGTCGCTCGCCAGCTTTCCGTAATAGGCAATTCCGATCACGTGATGGAATTAACACCGACACATTCTCTAGCATTTTAGGCGTATCCGAAACTTCGGCATCTTCATTCCGCGGACGAAGTCAAGCAGGCAGAGAAGCTTAAGTGTAATTGGCGTGGCTTGCAGGAATTTTTCTGCCTCGTGTTGGTTATCGCCGAACTCTCTCTCAGCAGGTTTTTCTTTCCGGATTCACAAAGAAGCGCGTCGAACCGCATCATCCGCCGGCTATTACTTAGGACGCATAAGACGGCAATTGAATAAGGCGAGGTGTTAGATGAGATACTGGGATCGGACACGTTGGATCAAGTATAAGATGGTATCGTGCCACCCTAAGATCTTCACGTCAGATTTTCCGGCTGTAGTCAATAACTGCCTCACCATTTCTCAGTGATATGACAGGTAGAGCAATGAATCTCTATCAACAACCCGAGCAAAGAACTCCTCTACAAAACCGTACGAAAGGACTCGGGCAACTGGCCGCGCGTTGCCAAGAAAGTTGCTATATTCTCATTAGATCAAGTAGCTTGTCGCGCGTCCCCATACAAGTTTTGATACTTCTCCCGTCGCTCTCACGATGACTCATATTGAGCGGCCCACTAAATAGGAGAAAACCTAAAAGCTTGCTCGCTAAGTCCCAGTTCAGAGCGGCCGTTCTGCATTCCTCCTTCTTACAACGATGGCAACAGTGAGAGATTTCGATAGAATCAGTCCAATTCTTGTCTAAGCCGGCCATATAACCTTCTACCCTCAACTTGGAAGTATCATGGGCTCTACTCTCCTGGTCTAAACGAATATGACGCAGGCAACTATCGCTTATGGCGCCTTTGTTACGAAGCGCTCAGCATACAAGCACACTAAAAAGATCCCTGCCGTAATCACCACTGCACCGAGCATACCAAATGTTCCAAGAAAGGTCGCTGCCCTACCGCTCATGCGCAGAAACTCGACACCGCCGAGGTGCGTGTCTCGCCGTCAAGAATTGATGTTGTGATTTGCCTGGCTGATTGCTGACCAGAGATACATGTATGCGAACACGCAATGATTAAATATGCCGAGACATGGCGATGTTTAACGAAGGAGCAAATTTAAGATCCGTTCGGCTCGAAAGCACAGTAGAAGGTTTACCGACCACGTTACCACTGTCGTAACAGCACATGCAAGTACTCGCATTTTATTGCTGCATCGAGACTCCCATAAGTAAGAGTTCGCGCTAAACCCGTAACCTGGGACAGTTGACGAAACACTGAAATACACATTTTGTTCAAAATGTGTACAGATCTTGGGGAGTTACAGAAATGCTTTCATCTAAACCCTGTGTCGCTGTATAAGTTCACCCCAATTGGAGCTTGAGCAACAACCTCACACTGGCAGCTGCGAGATGGAGAACTGTGTCATTGATGGCTTAAAGAAAGAGAGCCTAGGTGTTATCGCTGAAGTCTCTACAGTCCCAACAATGATGGAGACTGCAACATTTAGGACGATATCAACCTTAATTATGCTGCCTTTTTTAGGCGTATTTAACCAGGGGAAACACGGTGGATAGAGCAGCCATGTCAGATTCATGCTTTATTTGCCTACAGAATCTCACTCACACCAGGTTCTGTTCAATGACAGACGCAGTAGATAGCCGTAGGTAGTTAGCTGGATGAGGATTGGATGCTTCTCGGACAACCCGTGAGCCTGTCATACGTCATATCGTCTAGATTGGTACCAGCCCGATTTGCCAACGATAGGGAATTAATTGCCCCAGAAAAAAGGATGCTAAGAAATAGCTCTAGTGGTAGGCTCGGAACAGTCCCATCAAAGCATCAAATAACTCAGCCCAGTGTATGTAGCATCTGTCCAGCCCTATCTGCTTAAGACACTAAGTTCTAGAGACACTTTGTCATATCGCAGGGCTCAGGTGGTTGTTGTTCATCTCATGATAACTTCTACGCTTAAGAGCAATGGAACACAGAATTGATACGGGTGAGAGCGGTCGTTCCAGTCGTCCCTCGAAGGTGACAAAACGAAGAACGCGACCGCCGTTGTCATGCACCGAGTGTCGCAGGAGAAAGAGAAAGGTGAGATTCTCGAGGCCCTCCATAAGCAATTGCAGTTTGACTCACTCTTGCATCTCTGTTGCAGTGCGATGGCAAGCTCCCATGCTGCGACTGCAAGCTGCGTGACAAGCCTCAAGGCTGTCGCTATGCAGACGGCGCCATGCCACGGAGTCGAGAAACTGCGTCCCCTTACGGCAGTGCGGCGAACATGTCCATCCATAGTCCGATGTCAGCTACAGGCAGCATACCTTTGGATTCAGACAGCAGCAAGGGACACCAAATTGGTAAGCTTGGATACGCCCGAACCGGCACTTCGACAGCAGATTATCTGGATAGAATCGATGTCGATGATGATGTGGTAGTAGGCGACCTCGAGACGTGTCCCACTGCAAGCGGCCATGGAAATCTCTGGGAGCGTTATAAATCTCTGGTCAAGCAGCTGCCAACACGCGAATGTATCGCTAAACTAACTGATTTCTACTTCCAAAAGATCAATTGGCAGTACTACATCTTGGATGAAAGTTCATTCAGGCAGCAGCTTCATCATTGGTACCGGCTTGACTTGCAGCCATTCGCTGCAAAAAAGTTTGAAGTTCTTCCAGCAGACATGAAGGCTTTTCCAGCTTTATTATTGGAGGTCGCTGCCACTTCTTTGCTATTAATGACAACAGATAAGGCGCTGGAGCTGAATGACCCCACGCATATTGGCAGCATGTCATTCGAAACTATAGCCGTAAAGTACAGCGAGACTGGCATGGCCTTGCTGAACCTTCTTGGGAAAACCCAGATCTCTTTAACAACGGTATTTGCAGATTTTCTCCGCGTTGCTTTCCTGAAGTACTTTGGGCAAGTGACAGAATCAGTGAGTGACTTTGTGTAAGAAAGCGATGAGCCAGGTTTCATATTAGCTTACGCACATATAGTGGCACGCCCTTGGAGAAGCCGTCAAGGATGCACAAGAGATCGGGTTGCATCGAGCCAGTCGAGATCCAAAGCCTCTTACGGACGATATTGCGACAATCGTTGAGAACCAGTGGAATATTCAGGATCGTCGGAGACTCTGGATGCTTCTATCTGGCTGGGACATTCACACGGCTATGGTACTTGGACGGCCTGCGGCTATTGATGACAATACGGAGCCGATACTCCCAGTTGATGTACCTATCACCGCAAACCGACCGGTGACTCCGGTCATACCCAGAGGCGCGGATGATGTCCCAACGCCTCTCACGCGTGCCATCTGGGCATATCAGACTATGAAGAATCTTCGCCAGATTCAGGCGTTAGAAAAGGAAGGGTCCTGCCCCGAAGATTTCTCACGCGTTGACCGCCTTGATGAAGAGCTACGGCAGCTTGACCAAAGCATCCCTCCCTATTTCCGTCGCCGCAATCCTGACAAGAGCTTTGATTCGATTCCTGAGTGCTACTGGCTATCAGCTGCAAGGGCTACTCTGCCACAGCTCTCATCCTTTAGCCTGATGGCCTTACACCGTCCGTACATTTTCACACGCCTTGAAAGCCAGTCACGCGCCCTAGAGGCTTGTCTCGATATGCTACAAGCACAAAGAGAGCATTTTGAGTCAATTGATGAAAACCAGTATAAAACGTTAGTGTAGCTCAGGAAAATTTGACCGTCCTTTGCTGACCTGAACTCGCAGCTTCTTCTTGTTTTTCGGCACCTTTGATGCTATTGTGCTGATTGCTTCAATATACATCTTCTTCCCACAAGATCATTTGGACAAGGCTGCCCAGGCGATGCAGCACTTTCAGTGGTCGACAGAGCGTTTCGAGGCAATGTCTGGTCAGAGTGCCCTCGCCAAAGCAGCGGCCTTCACTCTACGTACGTTCTCCGCACGCCTCAAGCAGACTCTTCATTGGGAGGAGTCCTATCCTTCAGCCGATGCTCTATCTACCTCGACAAATACTCCGGGCTCGCACATACAGGCTAAGATCAATGACTTGGCATCTTATCCCGACAACATATCAAGATACTCAGATACAGAACTGTCACCCTTGGGGCCGAAAATGCAGCTAAGATCTCCTAATGGCGGACCACCAGCCGCAATATACGACTTTTCTTTCATCGAACCTATATATGCAACAAGTGATATCGTATACAACGATTTGATCGGCAGTTGGGATGCCCAGGCGCCATTAAGCCCTGATTTTAACCCTTGCTTACCTCAGTTCCATGGTAACTTTGGCAGCAATAGTATATGGAGTTTCTTAAATAATGACTTTGATTATGCTAACGCTTAGAATGAGGTAACTAGCTATCTCATAGTAAAATAAACAAGCAACAATTATATAGTTAGAAGTTCAAACAGCTTCTCTTCCGGATAATCGTATAATTAACATTTATCTGTGAGATAGATGCATACGTTGGAAATGTTTAGGAGGCGCGGCATGGTCTGGGACAAGAAATCTTGCTCCCGTACACTAGAATGCAAGTCCAATTCCGTAGCAGGACCCTGAAATAGCCGGAATTTGCCATTTGCATCCGGAAAGCAGGTCTCAAGATACATGAACTTAGACCCATCTAATTCTTTTCTCTTTGAGTGGATGAGACAGAAAGCGGTTTTCTTGTCGAACGGGGAAAACGCAACCTGATGGAAAACCATCACCGGAGCAATAAGGTCAACATACAGGAGTTGTCAGTTAGATCAATATGTAGGTAGAGAGATATCCAAATTCTAATCCCATTTGTATGCTAACAGCTGGTAATATATCCCACATGTATTCGACGATCGTAGTAAGTCGAACTTAGATACCCAGTGAATCCTAGGCTGCCTACTTTGTAAGCCCACTGCTGCAACGACAAGAGCCGGGTTGTAACCCAAAGCCTCCTAACCCTTAGCCATGCGTCAATAGCAACTATCGGTGGAATATAGAAGCTGATTCCCATAGGTAGTTCATAGCCTTGACGCGGTAGGTATCCCTCTCTAGAGTTGCACCTTTTGTTGCGTTGAAAACAATGTTGACGGGAGAATCTAAATCGTATTTTGGCCAATGCAAGTTGAATCCATGGACTGTTACATCAAGTCAACTATGTTGTCATCTATAGAGTGGGGAAAGGGTTGAACAACCTCCATGGTTATTAGGATCCCCTGTTTGGACAAAGCTCAACCACATTCTGGTCATAAGCTGCGCGAGATCCAGGTATTTTGCCTTCAAGGACTGGTTATTGACATCAAACGGATTGACATCATATCCCTTGCCATCAATGTTGTCAAACACGAATGGAACCTCTTGAAAGTGTGCAGCACCGTATATTTCTGGGGACAGACCAGCTGGGTTTGTATCAAAGCGGAAGCTGTAAGCCGGTATTTTTCGCTGTGCCCAGGCTTGGCAGCTGACACGTCGGCCAGCAGTGAACAATGAATCTCCAACCAGGACACTCAACTCTCCATGTAGCTTCCCATAGGCTGGGCCAGGGTTGGGAAGTACGGTACCCAGCTTTGCTTCGGAGGAATTCTTCATCACGTCGGAGTATAGTTCATGGAGTCGAGCGATAGTGCCGTTTGGAAGTTGGAGGGGAAACACACTCGTCAAGAGCACCCTGGACACATCATCGAAAGTATTTACTGGAGAGCCTTGGCTAAACAATTCCAGGAAAGTAGATCCTTCGTTGGTGTTGGTACCGATCAGTAACGAGATCTTGAGGAAATCGCCACGCTTTATAGACTCAGACGATAACTGCGATAGCAGATCGTTGTCTATGATGGGGTGCCAAAATATGCCTGTTGCTGCTTTGATGAAGTCCTCAGCGGGAATTTTTCGCAGACATGAGACAATGTCTTTGGAACTTGAACATTCCGTTCGGTTTAAGAACATGCCTAATATCTCCTTCTGGTCTGCCACAGTTGGGAAGTTGTGAGCAAACAATGGTGTGCCGCTTTCAAGAATTGCCCGTTGAAATAGACCCTCATCGCGACCCTTGTGGACCAACATGTTGAGGGATATCGACAAGGCTCCGGCCGATTCTCCTTGCAGAGTAACTTTGCTAGGATCACCTCCAAAAAATGCAATATTTTCCTGAATCCACTGGAGTGCGAGCCGCTGATCGTGAAGACCCAAGTTTGTTGCTCCAATGCTATTAAATGGCTCTCCAGAAATAAACCCAAAGGCATTCATGCGATAGTTGAAGCTAACTCCGATAACGGGCTTGCCCATCTCAGTAGACATTTCAATAAAGCGGGACATGTTATATCGGGTGTCCGCACTGCCGCCTTCTTGAAACCCACCTCCATATACCCAGACAAGTACTGGGGGGCCCTTAGGAGCCCATTCATGACGGTAGTTAGGAGGTCGCACCACGTTTATGGTAAGGCAGTCTTCGCTTGAAGGGTTGGTGGTATTTGTATCATATCCAACCAAGCCGACATTAAACCCATAGCAGTATGGCCCGTATTCTGTTGCTTGCTGAGGAACAGTCCACTTTTCGGTCAGATGTTGTGGACGAGTGAATCGAAGGTCTTGGATAGGGGGCTTGGCGTAGGGAATTCCCAGAAACAGGTCTTGCTGGTAGTGAGCATTATATTTGCCCACCACGGTGCCGTTTTTTACCTTCACGTTCGGTGCGTTGGATGGAGGACAGTTAATAGAAGCGGCGCCTACTACCGGGAGTAAGGCTGCCAGCAGATGCGAGAAGCCGATCATGATGGAGGCTTTCTGGATGAACTTGAGCATTTCAACTAAGTATGGGATGAAGTGGTCTATAAATATTGTGTCCTGGTCCAGTTTTTAGTTGATGCTTTCTAACACCGGACTATGCGACAGTAAACACCGAAGACCCCTTGCAAGGCTATAAACTTGAATCTCTCATTTAGTAGAAGATCATTATGTTTCCACTATGTAGCACAACGTAACAGAGTATGTTGAACGCACTCTCAATTCCCGGCACATGGGAAGAATACAACCCAAATACCGAAAACCCGGTTTCTCACCAGGCAGTTCCATTACAAATGCACCGGATACAAGAACTGTTACTTAATAACTGACAAATGGAGCTAATTTCATGCCATGACCGGAACCCCTAATAATCGAACATCATGTTTTCGGGCAAGCCGAATACTAAGAAATCATCTAGGCCCACGCCAGTCTCTGCCAGGTCATCTTGAGAACGGTGGATCTGGCTCTCGGTATTATGCGCAGAGCAGAACCAATCTCTCGAGGATCTCCGTATAGTATAATCAGCAGTTTCTCCGTTCAGAAACACTTCGCGGCTCCAATTGTGCAGTAAGGACTTTTTAGCCAAAACCCATTCGGCGACTCCAAGAGCTACCTGAATTTGCGGTAAATCCCGGCACTGCTTCATGCAGATGAGGGATTGTTGAATGTAGATCAGAGATCGCGATTTGAGCTCATCAGGCTCAGAAGATTTGAGAACTATCTCGAGATGTAAGGCAAGGACTGCAGGAGCACAGATCAAGCTGTCAATAGTAATTAGCTTTATCTGGATAGTGAATTCTTCTGTTAAGGATTGATGGAGGGTTATTCACATACAATGCCATGGGAAGATTACGCAACATATCATAAGCTAAAACCCTACCGATCATCGCATCCAGTTCATACATTACGAGTTTGAGACAGCTGTTGGCATTTTCTGACAACAGTGGATGCTTGGCCTCCCAGTGCTTCCTTAACCAACGGAATATCATACATTGGAAGCGATAGCTTGTAGCTATTAGGACCGTATGCCACGGGTTATCGCGGGGATCTTGACGTGGATTCGGCAGCAAAGGCTCAGGGACTGATACATGCCATGCGCTGAAGGCTTCTTGAATATGAGTCAGAGAATTCGGAGATCCAGATTTGGCCACTGAAAGGCATTGAGAGGCTGAGATTTGAGTCAGACTGGTTGGTATTTACCGGGCTGATTCTTGGGACCTGAACTTACCGATGGTAGCTAGCTTGCAATTTTCGACGAAGTACAGACTCTCCAGCATTGTCAATGGAGGCAGTATAGATGCGCATGATGGTGAGATATTCTCAGGCACCCACATTTCTGCAGGTGGTAGGGCTGTCAAGCTCTCAGTACTACTCCCCAGCAGGCTTTTATTCTCTACTCCAGAGAAAAGTAGCATTATATCACGGCTCTGGCCGAATTAGTCTAATGAAGATATTATAGGTTTGGCTATTCGTGGGTAAAATGTCTTACATATAATGTCCACCAGATCCGCTGGTATAGCCTGTAGGTTGCCGAGTCTATCTCATGCGTGTTGAAACTAAATCAAGAAGCGAATTAGCGACTCATGCTGGTACGTGACTTGGGATGAATTTATAAGAAAAGGTGACTACCCTTGGTGATGTATTCCCATCTTAATTGCCAGACGGACGGCATTGTGGTACCAGTAACTAAAGTCTTTATCCCGAGTTCCAGAGAATCCCGTCATTGCTAAAACAGCAGAGCCTTGCAATAAGCGTAACTGGCTCTTTTCACAGTTGAAGTCGTAAAGTAATGTGGCTCTGGTGCAGAACGTTTCTATTGCTTCTGAGCGGCTTGCGAAGCCAAATGCTTCCAGAATCTTTTGGGGTACGAACAAGGACGCATTCGCCAAAACGGCTTGTAATAGGAAGAATGAATAGGTTCCAGAATCGTATGATTGTATAAACTCATATGGATCAAAGACGGGACAAGTTGGATAAGCAAGTCTAAAATAAGACTGGAGGAAGGCTTCGCTGCAGCTAGTTAGAAATGTCGAAGTGGGGAGATTCTCATTCATACCAATATTGCTTCGGAGGCAAGTTGAAAGCGCATTTCTGTGTGAGATACTCTCTGTCTGTAGGATCAAGCGCATCCAGAATCACGCGATTGTCTACAGGCGGCCCTTTCTCTTTCACAATAACACGAGTGACTCTTCGTATTCTTTCTTCGGTAACAACCTCGCCCATCATCGTGGCATAATGCATCTCACTGTAGTACTGAACCACATCACGACCATTAGGTGACGGGTCTAGCATCATCTCCGGAGCTGGAAGTCCAGCACCTTCTGCTATTTCCTTGATTCCACGAATGAGTGCTTGCATACCTTGGTCTGATGCTTCATCAGGGCTTGGCTGATCTTGAGGACCATGATGCAAATCTGTGGCGTCTGAATATGGGGAAGCCTTTCCAAAGTTAGCAGATTGCGCAACAGAATTGGCATGAGCTCACTAATCTTACCAAGGCTGATGTGTGTCTGGTACCTCGGCGACCTGATACTGGTGACAGCAGCACATAGGATGTCTCTCGGGTGGGCTCAGTTATCCCGGGAATTGATACCGCGGTAACTCTATCAGAGGAAATTTAGTTACGTTGCCTCGTAATAAATAGCCTGCCCTTTTTCGGTAATAACGAACCTTCTTTGTTGTCGGAGAATGCGAATACAACTTTTGTGTTGTGACGGATCCTGGGCCTTACACCTCGTGCAGGGTAATCCAACTCGAGCTGCATCACATTTCAGTTTCTTCTGATGGCATGGAAGACACGCCTTGATAAGATTGCGGGGCATTTGCAGATACTCTCAATATTGGACTGGGAAGAGTAACAATGAAGTTCTAGGGAATAGCTAAGCCCCATATGCTATATGATCCAACATTACCTTGGGTAGGATGTTGGAAAAGGAGTTGTCCATCGGCATTTCGTTGTGGGGTTTCCGGCATTTGCGGGGATTCGGGGATTCGGGAATACAGGGATGGGACATACTAGGATGCAATTACAGGTAAATCCAACAGCAGATCTACTACTATTTCGGGTTAACTGGGACTGCTGTCGCTCAATGAGTGTCCAGTGTCTGACTTGAGAGGGCTCTTCTCTTGGATCTTTACTGTAGGGGAGCACATATGTCACGTTGCATATATCTCCGCCGTCGCTCGACAGGTCGGTGTATCATACGACAGTATCGTGGTGTTGGATGTTCGAAGGTCTCTCGAGCTAGATTGTGAATCTCCTGCTGGCTTATTGGATGGCAGTGTAATCTTTAGCAAGGTCTTTCCATTGCCGGATCAGGGCCACCATAAGAGCGAATTAAAGTGGAAACGGAAGCGGAAACTTCGGAAAGAGTTCAGAACCAGAGGGGCCAAACTTGGAGAGATTTTTGCATGAGGTGCTTAATTAAAATCGGAACTGTTCTCAGAAGAGTTCTTACTTCTGCACGTGTTCGCCCAACCAGGCCCCAGCCCTGAGAGTGATGGCATAGGTATATGGTGATTGAAGCGTTTGGCATTCCTTTCATGTTGTCCTAAGATTTCACACTAACATGCGTTCAATCTTGCGGTATGTCTTTTCCATAGATAAACTAAGAAGCCATTGTTTCCATATACTACAAAGCTAGAATGGATTTAAACACACGCTTCAGCACAGAAGTGGTGTCATTTACTATGCTCTGGCTTCTCCACGCAATAAAATTGTCCGGGCGTACAAGGACGCAGCCGCTCTCCTCTACTTCCCGCAGTCTGTACCAGTCATTGAATACAGCTTCATATTCGAGACCGTAGCCGATGGAATATACGGCGATCGTGACTTTCAATGCTTGCTCCACAGACCGCGCGGCACTACGCCATGCCTCTCCTCCATGGCTAATGAAGAGCGTAAATCGTCCGTTACCTGCTAGATCGAGTGTTGAGACTTGCTCTTGCGGAATAGCTGTATTCAGCCACGCATGTGGCAATCGCATGCCAGGAAACGTATGGGGCTCATAGTTTAGAACGGGATTAGAAGGCAGGGATGGCTCATCTCCCGATCCTTCAAGGAACACAGCAGAAGACTTGTATCTCTGGCTCATATCTGAGCCCAAAGCCAAGAATTCATGTGAGGTGTAGTTGATTGCTCGCATGAGTTCACGTCGCCTCGTACGACCGCTCTCTGAATCCTCTTTCAACACATTAAGCTCCTTCTTCCTGTCCTCGAGAGACGATTTTAGGAAGCCGAGAGCGTTGAATATCGGCTTATGTTCTCGCAAAGATGCATTGGCCCTATAGAAAACTTGGTCAGCCACGGCACAGCTCGCGCTCATGCGTTTTCGTATTACCTTGCAACGACTCCCGCCCCAACAGGTTGACGCTCAACTGTATAGCTGCTCAGGAGGGCAGGCCCAGCTAGTCCTATGTTTCAGGGTCAGCACATAATGTTTCGTATCCAACAGAAATGATCTGGTTTTGCTTACCTTTCTCAACCAAGTTTAACTTCCAGGCAAGATTGGCGGCGTCCTGAGTACAGGTATTTGCCCCCAGGCCATTCATCGGTGGATGGCGATGTACAGCATCACCAAGACAATATCTATGGCCAATTAGAATGAACAGACATCGGGGATGATAAGTGGGAGATAGTTACATGTTGCCTTTGCTGTATACTTCGGCTACTGTTTCATTAATGATCCATTTGTCAACTCGATTAATCTCGACTGGGACGAACTGATCCCCAATGACCTCATGAATCTGGGCTTTGACTTGTTCTTGAGTGGGCATAAATTCCGCCGGACAGGTCGGCTTGTACATCATGATGATGAGCCATTCATGCCAAGGCTTTACCATGCGCACAATCGACCACCAAGCAAAGTCCGGGTATTCTGCGTCAGGCCGGATCACGTAGTGTAGATTTCCCACGCGATTCTTCATCAAATGGGAAAGGTCAGCGCGAATGAGGACGTTGAGAGCTATGCCCTGGCTAGGCTGCACTGCCATGGGAAGGCCAAGTTGTCCAACGATGGCACTTTTGGCTCCGTCGGCGCCAAACAGGTATTTAGTCTTGATGGTATATAATTTGTCAAAAATCATGTCTCGGACGGTCACGACAATGACACCGGCTGTCGAGTCATCGAAAGAAACAAACTGTGTTCGAAATCGACAAGGAAAGCCGTGCTGCGAAGCGTATCGTAGGAGGATAGGTTCCGTTAATGTTTGAGGCAGCTCTAAGTGTGAGCACGGGCTACTAATTTTAAACTCGCCCTGAAGACTGTAATTAATAATTATGCTTTCTTTTCTTTCGTTGAAAGGATCGTACTCCTCGTTGTAGATCTGATCCCCAGGACGTGATACGACCGAACTCTCTTCCACTCATAGTCTCGCACCAACGTGTCATGCCCTTCTCTGGGCCCGCGTAGCCATTTCTCATGAATTCTTTCTCCATGTCGGGGTCGAGATCACGGATACACTCTACATCGTGGTGAGCTGGCGCTTTTTGTTATGCAGAAGTAGACTTACCCATTGCAGGTTGGTTGATGATATGCGCGCGCGGGGTGTTAGCTGACGACGGAGCGGAGCTGATGATCAAACCTTTGAAGCCTGGAAATGTTACATTTGCCAGTTAGATTTGCTTTTGATGGAGAGGAGAGGGTAGTTGAACGCACCATATTTACCAAGATAACATCCCAAAGTCGCCCCAGCCGGGCCCGCTCCAACGATTAAGAAAGTCAGATTCAGGGAATCATCGCCGCTCGTATCATCGCGCAGAGGAAGATTGCTTTGGGACATTTTCGAAGGTCTAGATACCACATCCGAGTAATTTTGAAGACGCTGAGAGAGAGCAGCAATGGAACTGTACTCCGCATCATTGCATGGCTGTTCTTGTACATATACGTACGTAGCCTTCCGAAGCGAGGCATTCCTACATCGTATGACACTACCATTCAGTAGAATAAGACCTTATTCAACATTACGTTGTCAATGGGGCGGGGGAATAAGGTAGCTACAGGGCAAAAGTTCGTAGAAGTTTAGGCAAATCTGGCGAAACCCTGAGCTAATGTGTATCGGAAGATTCCGACTTTTCCGAAATTCATCACATGTTGCATCATATGCAACCTACCGTGAGTAATAGTTTTTAAATAGATATAAGATTGCTTACGATCTAATTAATCAGTGGTAGTGACTTCATTAATAATATCTTGGCAATCTACTAGGGTCGCGTAGTGAGAGGAAGTCTTCACTTGATACACATATATGGTCCAGATCAACTAAGTTTAACACCTGAGATCAGTCAATACCGTTTTCAAACAATTTCTAGCTGTTTTTCTATACAAAGAATCATTATGGCGGACACGCTTATTTCTTCCTTTGGAGCTCGACGTTCCGTGTATCAGCTCTCAGCCGAGACCGATCTCTCGATTGACCGACTGGAAGAGATCATTCGAAAAGCTCTTTTAACGGTACCATCAGCCTTCAACACTCAAAGCACTCGAATTGTTGTTCTTGTTGGAGATCATCACCAGAAACTCTGGGACATTGTCAAAGCAGCCGTTGCCCCGTTCGTATCAGGGGACCAAGCCACCAGTACCAATGCCAAGATCCAGGGGTTTCGAGGCGCATACGCGACAATTCTGTTCTTTGAGGATCCTGCGCCATATGAGCCACTAGGTTCTTTTAAGATGTATGCGGACAAGTTTGAAGGATGGCGTGAGCAGGCAAGCGGCATGCACCAGTTTCTTATTTGGTCGGCCCTTGCTTTGGAGGGAGTAGGCGGCAACCTGCAACATTACAATCCTCTTATTGATGACGAGGTTAAGAAAACTTGGTCTGTTGACTCAAACTGGAAGCTGTTGGCCCAGTTGGTTATTGGAAAACCTGTTGGAGACGCACCCGCTGTGAAGGAGAAGAAGCCTGTTGAAGCTCGATATGTAATTCACTCTTAGAACGACGAACTAGGAGCTAAACGGTATAGATACACTTGAATACTAGTCACATCTGAAATAAAAGGATTTGGAAATTGTTCCATTCTTAACAGTTATTTATTGAACTGTGAAAACGATAATACGATGCAGGCTACATGACCTTCTAGTCGCTATTTCAACTTCAATAAATTGGAAGCCTAAATGTCTACACTAGCCTGTTCTCCTGACCACGCCCGCCGTATCATCTTCTGAATTGAATCCTTATTGACTGGTCTAGGGTTCCAAAATGTGAGCATCATCACATTATCTGTAACCAGCTCAATATCCTCCTCCTTCATACCCAGAGCCTTTAGGCTCGATGGAATTCCCAATTTAGACACCAATCTGTTCAGCCCTTGAATGGCATCTCCTTCACTATTTGGAATGATTTCTGCGAGGTCCTTCATGACTTGAGGAATGTCAGGCGCTGTGTAGGCGAGTGCGTGTGGTAGGACAATGGCGTGAGTTTCGGCATGCGGTAAGTTGAGAGTCCCGCCTAGAACATGACAGAGCTTATGATGGAGAGCGACGGTTGTCATTGCTAGGCATTTACCGCATAGCCAAGCGCCGAGTAGAGCCTCTGAACGGAAGGCAATTGACTGAGAATTCTCCATCACTCCAGGCAGCGAAGAGGCCAAGGATCGAATTCCCTCGAGGGCAAATATGCGGACAATTGGGCTCGTATCTTTTTCATATAGAGCCTCAACTAATTTGGCGTCAATAAGTGCACAATGATTTCTTCTAACTTCGACTCACCGGCATGCGCCATTGCATTAAGGCCACTTGTTGCACTCATGCCCGCGGGCAAATTTAAAGTGAGATTGACATCGTAGATGACTACCTTGGGAATTACTGCCCGGTCAACCCGAGTCATCTTTTGCTGATTTTTAGTTTCACCTAAGATGGGTGTCATCTCGCTTCCAGCATATGTCGTTGCGATACAGATGTGAGGCAAGCCAGTCAGAAGAGATAATGCTTTGCCTAGGCCAACCGTGCTTCCGCCACCAATTGACAAGAGACAATCTGCATTCGTTATTTTCGTATATTCCAGTGCCTCTTCTGTAACATCGGTTGGGGTGTGCATTGTGGCACGGGTGAAAGAGCCCGCGACATGACCGTTCAGTATTTGGGTAAGATCTTGAACGGCCGAGGCTTGCTGGGGAGTTGTCAACAACAATGGCGCTTTACAGCCAAGCGCCGCAACCTCAGTGGCTAGCTTAGCCAGAGCGCCTTGGCCAAACAAGACTCTCTGGCTGCTTTCGTTGTATTCGAAACTTCGCGATTCAGCGTCCATATTTGCGACTGGCAGTTGAGTTATTTGGGATAATATGACACTGTGTGGATTAACACATGGAATAGAGACTAAGTCGTAGAATGTGCTGTCATGCACTGGATATTTTGTGCCCTTGGACCTATTTCAGTTTTGGCAGCCGACCTCCAATGCCGAACATCTCACTCATCTAACCCCACTCTGGCAAACAGTCTACGAATATTAAGTTCAGTGCTTGCCATTGCATTATTTATAAAGTGATTTGCAAGCAGGCGTTTGCTTTTTTGGATTATTAAACATGGCTCAGCATTGGAAGTTAAAACAGCGGATCTTGGTGTGTCGGAAGCGTTGCGGAAGTATTCCGGAGTTGAATTCCGAAACAAAGTTATATAGCACGCCTCGCTGACAATTGATCGTGTACAGCATCAAATTTGAGTGCCATTGCCTTTCCATGTTAGCGAAATGGCATCCAGTCTAGATGAATTGACCGCTGAAGCCCTGACCCCCCATGTCATCAAGGTATCCACGGAGAATGTCAAGAACGAACGGCTTGTTGAGTTGGTTACCGGCTTGATACAGCACTTGCACGACTACGTTAAAGAAGTCCAACTGAAGCCAACGGAATGGGAGGCGGCCGTCCAATATCTTACTCAAGTACGCAAATCATTATGCGGCACTGCTTTGTGTTCAGTACTAATATATAGGCTCAATCCAGGTTGGCCAAGACTCATCACCTGATAGGCAGGAGATGATTCTGCTGTCTGATGTCCTTGGAGTTTCTGCACTGGTTGACACCATAAATTCTGCACAGGCAAAGGGTAGCTCAGCAACAGAGTCATCTGTCCTCGGACCCTTCCATTCTGAAGACACGCATACCCTTACTAATGGGCAATCCATTGGCTCCCCAGGTGTTATAGGAGAGCTTATGCTCATACACGGAACAGTGAAATCCGTCAGCGGTGCCCCAATTGAGGGTGTTGCTGTAGATGTTTGGGAGACCAACGGGAATGGGCTTTACGATATGCAAGACTCCAATCTCGACGGACCCAACTGCCGCGGCATATTTCAAACTGATAGCCAAGGTCGGTATTATCTGGTAGGCGTGAAGAGCATCGACTACGACATCCCCACCGATGCGTCTGTTGGAGTTTTGCTTAACATGTTGAAGCGCAATATTACGCGTCCCGCACATGTAGTATGTATAGCTACCATCGTAGATCCAGCCAATTGTTAACGCTGCGCAGCATTTTCAGTTGAAACATCCTCAGTATCTCAAGCTTACGACAGCATTATATGCTAGCGACAGTGAACACGTTACTTCAGATCCAGTTTTTGGTGTAAAGAAATCGCTTGTCAAGAGCTTTGAGTGGAGTGATGACCCAGCCACGCTTATCAATGAGTTAGGCTTGCAAGCATCTCTTCAACAAATGAAGTGGAATGGGAAGGGGCTGTGGGTTCTACACCATGAGTTTGTCCTGTTGGAGAAATAGAGTTGCGACGGAAACTTATCATACGGTTTGGAATTGAAATCGTCGGCCGGTGAGGAACACAGTTATTTTGGTATAAGAAACAAGATATCAAACCAAAAAAAATTGTAAACACAAGGAGAGACGCCTATTGTCTTATACATCAGTGATTGAGTAACAGATTTGCGCTTGAGAATTCGTTATCCGAGTTTACAGCCTCATTAGGTGACCGTAATGTCATTATTTTAATGCCACTTGATGAGGGAGAGAAACATGCATCCAAGCCAACACATACGGTTAGGTGCGGGGTTCTCCAGAGGTCAACGAGAGATATTGAAGCGACATGAACTCAAGAGGCCTGCCTGATCGACTTGTGGAGAGGGACTATGACAGTGACAGTGAAAAGAGGTCGTGTGACACTACTAGCTGCGGCAGCCCATTTCTAATTCCTGCCACGTAGCATAGAACGGGAATCCAATTACCTCCACTCACATTACCACCACAACATCATCAAATCACAACTTCGTCGAGCATTAACAATGTCAAGGGGCAAAGAGCAACCCTTAATGCCACTCATGCCGTCGTTATGGTAATGACGGTGCTACCATGAATGCTCTCCACCCCCTCTGGTGTCGAGAACCTTCAAGGAGTTGAAGTGGGTATTGTGTCTTTATTGTCATCGTCGAATAATGTTCACGAAAGCACCAACTTATAATAAGGATTGAGATTTTCTGTAACGAAATCTAAGAGCATATTGATAATCCACCGAGAAGTTGAATGCTCTGCCAAGGCCAGGATTTCAGACTATTTCTTGCTGCCAGAACCATCATACATGGTGCTTCTCCCTCCCATAACTGCTTTGAAAGAAGGCTCGTCAAACGCCATCTTTCCATACTGTTTCAAGGAATCGGGAACAACGGAATCGCGGCCAACGTCCTGAAGGCGAAGAATCATAACAACCAAGTGAGCGTCAAGTTCCGTTGGTCGCTGCTGACCAAAAAGCCATGGGCCATCACTAGGGTTAAGCAGCGTAGCGGCCTCTTCCAAGTACGCCTGTGCCTTGTCTAACTCCGCTTGCGTCTTCTCAGGCGTGAGAGCATTGACCTTGTCCCGACGTAGGCTACAAATATCACCATATTAATAATATGTCAACAATGTTAGATGGTACTTGGTTCTTACATTTCAAGCTTATACTCCAATGCCTCTCTGTACCTAACACTTATGGACTTGTCTTCAAGGCGCTTCAAGGCAGCATCGGCAAACCCGGAAGCCAGCTTCGGACTACCCTTGAAAGAGAGCGTGAAGAAATTCATCTCATGCATCTTGTGCACCATCTCGTGGATTTTAGCCGCGTGCTTAGGGGGTAGAAGCCCCGGATATCTCGTAGCAATGTACTCGGAGATTGCAGTCGTTTGAGACATGGGGAAATCGAAAGCAACATCGCTTCCGAGAACCGGAACCTAATGAAATCCCCAGTCAGCAGTGCCTTCTCTAACGATCTTAGTGGAAATATACCTGCCATTTTTGTTGACGCCGCAGAGATACCATTCGCTGAACTGTTCTTCCTGGAAGATGTCGATCTCCTTCAAGCCGATATCCATCCGGGATGATTCGTCCTTAGGCTCACCGCGAATGTCAACCAGCCACCGCATCATCAATGAGCAAATCGAGAAACGATTGTAATAAAGTGTGTATGGAACACCATTCTTAGATTCGGCTGCCATGTTGGATTATTTAGAAATTGGAGACGTGTATGCAAAGGGTTCTAAGCTGGTTCGAATGATTCTAGATGACTTTAGATAGTGGTACATGCGTTGATGATTCACTTATATTTGCTTTCGCGTTTTGTGTATACTCATAAGTGTTGGCTCCTATTCCAAGGCGGCCCCGGAACTATTCCGCATGCGTTATACTAGAAACCATTGCCTCCAGTCCTAGAGGACTTCCAAGGTTGACTTATTCATCAAGCAACAAACGCATTACACGTCCATCGTAATGGATGCGCAATTATACATAAGATTGATTAATACCAGTTCGCAACCCCGCGAACAGTCTTCACTGCTCTCATGCATGTTTCGGAATCGGAAGGTTCCAAAGCTTGCTTCCGTCTCCTAATGGGGAAGTGACTGAAGTATGACACATTAAATGACTTCACTGCCGCTCGGACGCAGCTTTATATTGGGCTGGGGTAAAACTGCCGGTCACCCTTGTAGATGCTACCTCGGTGATTGGCGCTCATCGAGCACTCCATTGCAAGCATACGAACCTGTGGAGACTTTTCCCCAAGATACAACGATGTCTCTCGGAAACAGTATGTATGTGTTTGAAGCTTTTGAATGGCATTTTGGTATGATTCGGAATGTAAATAATTGCATGGGTTGGTCTGTGGCATATAATAAAGAAGAAGAAACGTTTGTTGTAGAGTTGCATGAAGAAATACAATCTTTCCTACCCATCACTCGAAACTCCTTCCAAAGACTGAATGTCTTGAGCATAATGGCTTCCTATAGCACTACCTTGCTTCCAGTCGTGTTGTTGTCTTGTAGCCTTGTCTGGCTCCTGCTTTGGATCTTTGTACATCCTTTACGAAAGATTCCCGGTCCTTTCTGGGCTCGCAGGACTTCTTTATGGAAGGTTTATCATGTTTACAGGCGAGACTTGGCGTTTGCTATACAGAGGGCACACGAGAAGTATGGCCCTGTTATTCGAATTGGTCCCAATCATGTCAATTTCCAAACTCGAGATGCCATTGGACCCATCTACAAAGCTGGGAGTTCTATGCCTAAGACAAAATTCTATGATGCGTTCACAGCACTGCATCCCAATCTTTTCAGTACTCGTGACGAAGAGGTGAGAACTCTTGTTAGTTTGGATACAACATAGAGGAAGCTAATGAGTGTATACCTAGTTTCACAAGATGCGAAGGCGTCAGATGTCGCACAGTTTCTCTATGGCAACGCTGCTCAAGTTTGAGGGCAGATTTGGAAAGCATTTACACCGCTTGTTCACTAATATCGAGCAGCAGCCAGAGGGGCAAGTATTTGATCTAAAGGAGAGTGTGGCACGCTATGCATACGACGTCATAAGTGACCTAGCATTTGAAAAGGATCTAAACACGCAGAGCAACCCAGAGGCCAATGAGCTGCCACCAATTCCTGACCATATCCTCATTGGCACAATGTATGGCATGGTAGCGTCTTTACTTCCTTACAGCATAAGACTTGGAAACAAACTACCCATTCCGAGCCTTCAAAAGCTGCTTCAGTCGCGAAAAATGCTTAGTCAGAAAGCTTCTGAGTACGTCAATGATGCCATTGAGGATCACAAGGCAGGAGAGAAAGAAACCCTGCTAGACAACCTTCTGGAGGCAAAGGATCCCTCAACAGGAGCACCATTGACGCCAGCAGAGGTCAGCTCAGAGGCCTTTGCCTTTTTGTATGTTGCAGAGAACCCCCAATGACGAAAATTCAACTAATGGAAGAATATAGGGTTGCAGGAGCACATACCACGTCTGCCACGTTGGGTCTTCTATTCTATCACCTCCTCCATAACCGATACGCCGCCGAGAAACTCACGGAAGAACTCAACGCGAATGTACCCTTGTACAATTATGGCGGGAAGGAAATTTCATATTCGGGACTCGAGAGCAAACTACCGTATACCATGGCATGCATCAAGGAGAGCTTCCGCATCACACCGGTCTTTACAATGCCCTTGCCTCGTCTCGTTACGGCCCCCAATGGTGTTGACATCAACAATTTCCATATTCCACAGGGGGTAAGGCTATAGTCAGAAAAGAACATTATATGAAACATACTGACATACTGCAGACCGCCGTTTCAATGATATCACAGGCTCTACATCATGACCCGCAATTCTGGGGCGGTGACCATGATCAATACATTCCTGAAAGATGGCTTGAAGATGCCATTTCATTCAATGAGATAATGCCCTTTGGCATCGGACACCGGGCTTGCATTGGCAGAAACATTGCAAGCATTAATATTCTCAAAGTCCTTTGTGCTCTTTGGCGCAACTTCGAGATTATTCCAGTTGACAAATACGAAAAGTTGGAGATAAATAGCCTGGGTGTTGATGAGAAGAAAGGGCCACTCTTGTGTACGGTACGAAAGCGACAGATGTAGTGTCATGGCGCATACAAAGTTGGCTTATGTATACTGATAAAATAAAAATTGAACAACATAATCCACATTGCCGTATCGGATTAAAATACTATATATAATTGTGATCGAAGCGTTTCATTCATCAATCCCGTTAAAGACGGAATCAGGCCCAAACATTATATCGAATGCTGAATAGATCTTGCTTGCTGAGGTGGGCCCGTCATCATTATTCTCCGAAACGGGGAACCCAAGTGCCGTAACACTCGGTGACAGGCCAGCGAGTCCCTGTTCCCAATGGCTTGTGTGTCTTTCCCATGTTTCGTTAATGCTCATTGTTTCTGCTGTACCGGAGACCTCCTCAATGTTGCCGGGAGCGACGGGGGCCAAGAAACCCAGGAGATTCAAGCGGGATGCAAGATCGCTGACACAATTCCACAGATGTTTTGACTGGCGTGATGACTCCGCTCGATTTCGCAACAAATTGAGGCAAAGGATTGCACTTTGCTGGGCCCTCAGGCACGTTTCTGGGTCCAACGGGCTCTGTACCGAAATAGAGAATAGGGAGCCTTGTAACATAGCAAGGAACAAAATGCCCATGGACGAGACAAGAAAATAGTTCGACTCGGATTTAGTAGCCTGGTAAGCCTCTGGAGAGCCATCAATGGTAGCCAAAATACAGGTAGTATCAGCAGCCACATCCATGCATACGGACCACAGGTCGGCTGGGACCATGCCGAGAAATTCTCTTTCGAAGAACATAAATCTCGTTACTACAAAGTGCAAATTGTTTGCCCGTAATCGAAGGATTGCGTCAAGTTGAGTGTTCCACTGGTCTGCCCTCTTGCTAGTGGATTTGTATTGGAATTGGGTGCTGATCGCTTTCCGCCATTCGCTAAGGCGATACTGGAAGTATGTATATGCATCTTGGCAATCTCCGGACATCACTTGGGTGTTTGATTCATCACAAGACAATGTTTCACATGCTTTTGCACCAATCCGAGCGTAATGAATCATTGCTTCCAGATATGGAGCGTTGACCTAAAGAGCAACATGTCAGCGGAGCCAATCGCTCTTGGGTGGTTAGGAAGTCTACCGGTTTTGGAAGAGTTGGGTCCATGAAAAAGTCCTGCATGGTCGTAGAGAGTCCCAGGGCGTACCTCAGCTGTTGCTCAAGTACAAAGACGGCCCACATTGTATTGAGTGCCTGGGTATGTGCTTTTTGATCGGGAAAGGACCGGTCCAGAACGATCCTTCGATTTAATCCCAACTCCAGGATAATTCTTACAACGTTCCTTATGAAACGCCAAGCTTTACGCCACTTATGGGTATAATAATAGTAAAGACTCTAGGACAGTGTATTAGTTGGCGTTGGAATTGGTGTTGCTGAATGAATTTGCGGTCACGTACCACGAGTACCAAAAGTACTAACCCTTGAAGATCGACTCTCGTATTCCACACCATGTACTGAACATCTGGTAACACATGATCATGGAGGGCCTGCATCAGCTCCGAAGAATCTTCGCTCTCATCAGTCAGAGCAATAGCGACCATCATCTCAACGATGCCTATCTGGCTTCGATTCCACCGAGAAAGGCTCTCCGTATTGGTCTTATCAGCCGAACGGTTGGCCCACACACTTTCGACTAATTGCTCTGGATGCGTTGCGTCTACTATCGGATACATCATCCCGGCGATGTCTTGATATTTCTGTATCAGGCGAATGACTTCTGCGCTTTTGAGGGTTTCGAGCGCATGTGTGGAAGCTTTAGGAGACACATTATCCGCAGTTGAACTCCATGAGTTGCTGTCGGCATCTTCACCATCCCACGCCTCAATATCAGCTGCCCCTCCATCCAAAATCTGGTCATGTAAAATTGAGAAGGATGAAGAAGAGCCGGCCTTAGTCCCATCTTGGATTTGGGCATTTTCGGTGTGAATCTCCAAGGCCCTGAGTTTCACATCGATCACGTGCAAACAGAAAAAGGCGCTCGTCGCACTTTGGATTAATGGAAGCGGCGCTTCGCAGCATGAGAACAAGTTTTTTGGTGATCTGGAGCGGCCGTTTTGGAAGCTATATGGCTGTTGTATGTTGGAGATGTGCTTGAGTAATGTATCGAGCTTGTTATTCTGCTGCTGCAGTAGAGTCTTGAGGCTCTGTTCTTCAGTCGACTCAATGTTACTAAGTTTATTAGTGCTGGAATTAGTACACTGGATAATCATGATATACTTAGACCGTTGCTGATGTTGGGTGGTTGGTTCCCGGGGGGATTGTTGAGACCGGTAAGAGCAGGACTCAGGATCCCTCGGAATGCAGTAAGAGCATGGGGATTTCCCGTTGCAGCGAACTTTAGCAGTCCTACAGCGATTGCAGGCATTTGGGACGTATCGATCGCGTTTCCGGGCCGTAGAAATCTTGGGCATGTTGGCAGATAAAGTAATTAGAATGGCGATGGTTTGTCACAAACTCCCTTTTGGTAAGAATTAAGGGGGCGCTGAGATCGGACTCGCTCTCACTCTCGCTTTTTGTACTCTTCCCGATGTACCGACATACTAGTATGCGGGGGATCGCCAAAGCTAAGGGGTAACTGACGTTGGTGGGAAATACTACCGTAACCCTGCGCTTATAAAGCGGTTACTAAGTGCGTCACAGGTCTGAAAGCGGGAAGAGAGTAGGTGAGTTTCATCCAGTCTGTGCAGCTTAAATGAAGCAACGTTGGATGTAAAAAAGAATCATTTCTACGGAAAGAAAGTAAGAAGAACATGTGTTATATTGTACACTTCGCTACAAGCTTATACTCGATTTGTTATTAGACATTAGCTGTCAAAAGCTGGGTATACAAGTCTGCGTTTACACCCATTTGTGGCTAAGATTGGTTCAGCTGTCTGTCAGTCTACTAGTTAGTAATAAAAGCGCCAGTTTGCCAACCTGACCCATCATTAACACAACCTTAATTACTGGATCGTGCCCTGGGAACACCTAATAGTGCCAGTAGCACCAACTTGAAGGTAAGGGTAGTTCAGCGTACGCAGCGAGTACTTGTTATAGGTAAGGGTTCTTTCAAAGGCCTGTATCTACTTAGACATTGTGATGACAGCGAAAAGAGCGCACCTTTGAACTGAGTCGACAAGCACAAAAGACAACACAAGAGCTCCAGCTCACCTAACCACTATAAGGACCACGGCGTGAGAACAAGTCAAGGAGTCAGTTGATCTAGCTGCTAAAGTCTCGTTCCTCCAGAATGTGGCCGCTACTTCGGTTCAAAGTCAATTTCAGCTAAATAGATAACTCGTCTTGTTTTTTACCTAATAAGGTAGCTATGACAAACTGGTTACTCTTTTATACCTACCTACTTCATTACCGTAAAGAGCTGGGCCAGATCCTGCTTAGTCACTAGGCGTGCTAGCTATTAAGTGATCGCGGGGCCGGTTACACTGTGTCAAAATATTCCTAATGAAAGGCCTAGGAGTAGACTTAAAACAAGGAACAATTGCTCCAACTATGGCTTCAACAGGTGTTTTTGGTCAATGAGGTTTAATGCAGATGATAATTATTTTCTTGTTTCTTTTCCTTTCTGCTTTCTTCGTTATTCTTTCTTTCCACTCTGGTTATATATGTACTATATAGTAACAAGAAAAACAAATATTTTGTCTCACGGCATTTTATGACCCTGTTCAATCCCCTATCTAAACTCATGCGCGTAAGAAATGCCGTCTATATTTTCCGCAGTGGGTCTGGTCAGGCACCAAACTATTTCTCACAGGCGTAAACGTTTCGAAAATACTACGGAGTTACTTGTGGGATATGCTACGCTTATTATTAATGAATCCCTGCTCTGAGACAGATATAACGAGAGATACTCAGTGGCTAGACGCCAAAATGTTGGTCTAGTCCACCCGACACTCAGCTTAGAGCATGACAGATCATTTGATGACTGGCGAATTTCCTCCGTATCTTCTCCACATTTAAATTGAGATGGCACATAGTTATCTTGGACCTATACAATTCGTAGCTTCAAGCGCAAAATCTAGCATTGAGCCAATTTTTATCGCCTTCGTATGGTCTATTGGACGATAATCGAGAGCTGTGTCGAATAGACGTCCGCGCCGATTGCATTTCATTAGATGCTAGCCTAGGCTAGATAGGGGCCGAATCCCTCTGTTGACGGCGGCCTTTTCCCGTCCTCGCCATCCCTTCTTGTTCGCCTCCTCTCTCATTGAGTCGTTCATACCTACATATAGGGTGACGAACAACAATGCCCCAAGACAACCCGAAACAGAAGAGGACCAAGTCCGAGTACGATTTAATGCTCGTCAAGAGGCGAAGATTTCGTCCTGCCAAGGCTTGCTACCCATGCAGGCGGCGCAAAGTCAAATGCAATCTCAGCCAGCCCTGCGAGAGTTGCAACATCCGCGGACACCCCGATCTGTGCGATTACACCACGCCTATACAAGCCAATGCCTCGGATAAACCAGCAATGCCTCGGAAGCAAGCAAATCGCATCTTACAAGTGATCATGAAGATGCGGTCGCCACTCCTGCGGAGGACACATCCATAGGCCTTTACGTGGACCCCGTTGCGCCGTATGACACAAAATTGCACCTGGGTCCGGATTCACTTCCGAGCCTTCTGGCGAAATATGAGAGCCTCAGCTCTAACCCGCAGCACCAAGAACGGAATTGCTGGCAGGGAGCTGCCTTCAAACCGCCAACTAACCCGCAAACCATCCTCGAATTGCTTTGCCTACAGGATTCTAGTACTGTCTCGCCATTTACCAATCTATGGAAGCCTGAAGACGGCCCCAAAGTCGTTTATAATGCGCTTCCAGAGGATGAAGCTTTAAGAGGGTGAGCCTCAAAACTACATGATCTCTGAAAGAGCGATTTAAACTAACAATGAAAGCTATGTTCGCTTCTTCCAATATTCACTTTTACGTATTTTGCCATTTACCATCAACTTCGCTCAATTCGAAGCTGCCCTTTCCGAGTTTCTTCATCAGCGCTCAGAGCATCCTGCAGAAGCTCTACAAAATCCTCCATCTGCTTGCACATTGACTTGGTTTGGACTCTTATTTAGCATTCTTGCATGCGGTGCACAACTTGGGTCTGATCAGGAATCTGAATTGATCAAGGCTTGTGTTTTCGGTGAGTGTCACCGCAGCCGTCTTCTGCCCTTTGATTAGCCATCGACGTCAAATTGACATTCAATACGTGTATCATGTTGTGGGTTCCAGTGCTTGAGGATGAGCAATTTTCTTTCTTTTCCCGATATCCACACCATTCAAGCTCTCATATTGCTTGCCAATTTTTTGCAGAATCAGGCCAATGCTGGAGCTTCTTGGTCAATTCTAGGTAAATATTGAAGCCAATTGCCAATGCTAACTATGTCTTCAACTGGGCCAAATCTCATGCTGAGCGTAATATTCTCAGGTCTTACTATACGGCTCGCACAGACGCTGGGGCTGCACTGGTCTCCGGACCCGGATACCGTGGATGTGGATCAACGGGACGAGGCTACTGTGAAATATTACATCTGGTACATAAGTAAACTCTCTTTATTGTTACGAAAATTGATGTTAACACTAGTATCAACAACTAGGCGATCACTAATATGGCAAGACACGCTGGTCTCGTTATGTTACGGAAGACCTTCTTGTATCACCGTCATGGACGAAATTCCATCCGAATCGTCGTCGTCATCATTGACACCGCCTCAGACGTACTCTTTCACAACTAGTTGCAATCATCTGTTCATTATCGCAAACAAAATCTGCCAAGCGCTCAACAAGGCAGGATTCCCTAGGAAGCCATTATCACCGGGTGAAATACAAGACTTTAAAAAGATAATTGATCATATCGCCAAGCAATCAACCCCTCACCTTCAGGATGTCGAAAAGTGTCAGAATCGCGACGAATGTATCCAGAATAACTTCTTCCGGGAGTTTGTGGACTCGGTCATGCTCTGTCTCTACCGTCCGGCGCTGCTCTCCAATGGCGACGCGTACAACAAAGAACTTTGGGCTCCGTATTTAAAGCACTGTCGCTCTGTTCTTCACACTTTTCTCGAGCTGCTCAAACTCGATTGTCCTATCAGGCGGTCGTGGGGTTTTGTTCATGTCACGCTCAGTTGTGCATTGACCCTTAGAATTACTGCCAATTCACAAAATGACATTTCCGACAAACTCTCTCTAAAAGGGTTTCTAGATACGTTCTCAAAGGCAAATATTTTTGCCAACGTATCGTCCTACCAAGAAGCACTGCGATTGCTTCGACAGTCAATGAGCACATATGATTGATCAACAGAGACGTCAGAAAACTCATAATAAGCTTACTGGTTAAACACTGAGACGAAGCATCGGGACTTGGAAATCGTCTAATTACTAACTGCTGTCTCCGCTTGTTGCTGGAGGTATTTTGGCACGCTTTCGCCAGCTCGCCACTTGTACTGGCTTCCTGGATGATCCTCCGGTAGTCTCTTAGACCCGATAAATACTTCTCTGGCCGTTGCGCCTTCTTTCTCGACGCCACTTCGGAATACGCCTCGTCTCCGCAATTCGGGAAGAAGATACTCAATGATATCCTCAAAACTGCCCGGGTTTGTGACGTGGGCCAGGTTGAAACCGTCTACTCCAGACACTTCGATCCACCTCTCCAGCTCATCTGCTACTGTTGTTGGACTACCTACAACCTTTGCCCCGAGACCGCCAATGCTGAGATATTCTACAATCCTTCGCTTGGTCCAAGGGAGATTGTCGGTCCCTGGGACATTGTCCGACCATCTCCGGATTATTGACTGCAATCTAGGTGAATCAGTAAAGAGGAAATCCTCGTCATCTGAATAGCCAGAGAGGTCAACTCCAGTCCATCCTCCAAAAAGAGCCAAAGCTCCTTCTTGGTCAGCATATTCAAGATAGCTTTCCTTCTTGGCCTGAGCTTCCTCGTCTGTTGCAGCAACAATAACATTAATTCCCACAATCACTTTGATATGGCTTGGATCCCTCCCTTCCTTTTGCGCTACATCACGAATGTTATCCACAGTCTTCTTGACACCTTCAGGTGTCTGGCCGCCGACAAATATGGCCTCTCCGTGCTTTCCTCCGAAGCCGTTGCCCGCCTCAGATACTCCAGCTTGGAAAAGGAATGGAGTGCGCTGCGGAGATGGCTCGCAGAAGTGAGGGCCGGGCACTTCAAAGTATTTGCCCTTGTGGTGAATCTGGAGAACGCCGTCACTGGCAATGTAGTGTCCATGCTCGCGATCCCGAACTACAGCGTCATCTCGGAAACTCCCTTCCCACAATTTATACAAGACTTCCATATACTCATGTGCAATGGCATATCTTTCGTCGTGGGGAATCTGTTCCTTCAGACCGTGGTTGCGAGCAGCACTGTCGAGGTATGATGTGACGATATTCCAAGCAACGCGGCCCTCGCTGAGATGATCCACTGTAGATAGACGGCGAGCAAGCGCATAAGGCTTCTCATACGTCAAGCTGGCGGTGACTCCGAAAATGAGATTCTTGGTCACAGCTGCCATTGCAGGGACCAAATATAGAGGATCATTGACTGGAAACTGGGCGCCAGATGCTAGAGCTGGCACGACATTTGAAGGGCCCTTGTATACGTCGTAGGGCCCCAGCGTATCGGCGATAAACATGGCATGAAACTCTGCTTTGTCGAGGAGCTGCGCTAGCTCTGTCCAGAAGGAAAGCTTTGTGTATTGATCAGTCTTGTTTCTTGGATGTCGCCAGAACCCAGGGGCGAGATGGCCCGGAGTGTTCATGACAAAGGCATTCAAAATCATTTGCTTTTTGCCTTTGGCTTGCCCATCGGCAGCGGCACCGGTAGTAGTCGGTATGCTGTCTCCCATTGCTAATTCAGTAAGATTATATAGCAAAAAGTCATGGAAATGTCAAAAAGCTGTCGGGGGATATGCACCTAGTAGCAGTGCCGCCGCAGCATGTATGCTTCTTTGGGATACAAAAGCTTTTATATAAACACCGGAAATAACGCTTCATATACCTTGACACATTATCCCAACAATTAAAATTATCCCATTGGCTCTATTAAAACATCCTGGATCTCATGGCTATTACAACATCACAGCTTCTTTCAGCTAAAGTTGCGCGAGAGGTAAGGCTGATGTTCCCCATAAAGTCGTCACACTATGCGCAGAGCACGCAATACACACCATGATCTCACATCAACGGCCGATCTCGCATACAAACGGCTATCAGCACCCAGTAAAACATCGCATTACAATCAGCTATTAAATTTCGTATCATTTAGCCGGACACTGTCACTAATAGTCAATTGCTGTGCGCCAGTTGTGCGGCAAGATTCCGGGTCCGTTTGTCGGCCTTTCAGAGGGCCCTATCTCGCTTCACATCAACACCACGGGGCTCTGGGGTAAGCCTTTGGACACGCTGCTGAGCAATTGCCGAGCCGTTTAACAGTTTGAGGGGATAAAATAACGTCATTACTTCCTAATGCAACGTGCTGAACTTATGGGGCCTTAGTTCCCAGGATTTCCTGACTTCTGGGAGAACGGACGTCGACCGAGATGGGCTGCGTGAAGATAAGAAGTCGATAGCGGACAATGCATAATGTTTTAAAAGAACATGCCTCTGCGCCTGGCTCTCTGGGACACCCGACGGGGATTCTTATCAAGGCGGACTGTAACTCAGAGAAAACATCTTGTCGCTGCATTTTAACGAGCAAACTTCATCAGCCAGATAAACTGCTTTGACTGGCCTTCATCATGTCGGTGCAGCTTGGAGTCTCTGGGGTGCCCGTGATTCCCCAGGGGACGGCATATGGCCTTCTTATTGGACTTGGAGTGGCCTTTTGTGGTGTCATTCTAGTTGCAATCAAGGTGCAAAGGGCCTACTTATCCGAAGATTCATCAACATCGGAGATGTTCATGGTCGCCAATCGATCAGTAGGGAGGGGTTTAACAGCATCGGCGGTGTTTTCATCATGGATGTGGATTAATGAGACAGTGTTTTCAGCTGCGTTTTGTTACAAATTTGGACTGGCTGTTCCTTTTGTAAGTCGGCAGTGTGGTGTTAATAAGCTCGATCCAAAAGGCTGACATGTGATGATTACAGTGGTGGGCTACGGGATTGTGTTTCCAGATTGCCTTGATGGCGGCTCTTGGTGTATTAGCCAAGATTCGAGTGCCGTATGCTCACACGTCATTGGAGATTATTCGCATGCGCTATGGCAAACTCGGACACATCGTGTTTATTATTCTGAATATCACAAATAATGTCTTTGGGTGCGCATCCATGATCCTGACAGGATCACAACTCATATACGGCGTTTCCGGTATGCACTTTGTTGCAGCTACCATTCTTATACCCCTTGGAGGTAAGTGTTGTCTGAAGTACCACCATATCATGCCCAATGATAATGATACTAACCATAACTCTGAATAGTGGTCCTGTATACAGCAGTGGGCGGTCTAAAGGCCACCTTCTTGACTGACTACCTTCATACGGCCGTTGCCTTGATTCTCATCATCTATTTCACTCTGACTACTCTAACTCACGATGCTGTCGGAGGTCTTGGAGGGTTATATGACAAAGTTATGGCAACAGCCTCTGAGAATATTATTGCGAGGAATTACGAAGGATCCTTGCTCACAATGAAATCCCAAGATGCAATTATTTGGGGTTTGATCCTGAAATTCGGAAACCTCGCCCTCGTGGTCATGGTAAGAGATACAGCTCCGCGTCTTCATGGTTCTCACGGCTGATTTTTGCTCTCCTCCCGATAGGACACTGCCTTTTGGCAAAAGTCTTTTGCTACTGAAGTCAAGGCTACTGTGCCAGGATATAATATCGCGGCAATCGCTATATTCGGCATTCCTTGGGGCCTTGGCACTGTCATCGGTCTCACTGCAAGGGCCATTCACAACACACCAATATTCCCGACTTACCCCGGCGAGTTCTCTCCGAGCCTGGTAAATGCAGGGTTGGTGATGCCATACACTATCAAGGCTCTTATCGGTGATAAGGGCATCATTGCCTTTTTTGTTCTCTTGTTCATGGCTTTGACCAGCACTGTCTCTTCATCGATGATTGCTGTCAGCAGCATTTTATCGTTTGATCTTTATAAAACATACATCGACCCAAAGGCGTCAGATAAGAGGCTTATGAAAGTCAGCCACCTTGCTGTTGTCTTTCACACCATCTTCATCACTGGTATCTCGTTGGCGCTTAACTACGGAGGCGCTAACATGACATGGATCGGCTATTTCAGGCCTATTCTCTCTTGCCCGGGTATTATTCCTCTGGGCCTGACCCTTGCCTGGTCGAAGCAGACGCGACTAGCAGCGATTGCGTCGCCTATTCTAGGATTTCTCACGGGCCTCAGCGTCTGGCTAGCCACTGCCAAGTCACTTTATGGCACCATCAATATCGCGACCACAGAAGCGAGTTTCCCAGCACTCTACGGAGCCATTGCTTCGTTTTTCTCTCCTGCTCTTTACTCGGTCATCATTTCTCTCTACAAACCAGACTCGTTTGACTGGCGACGGTTTCTACTTATCGAGTTGGCGGAAGCTCCAAAGGGTGAGGGCAGCAAAACATCGTCCCCACCAAGTGATGATGAGAAGGAGACCAAGACCAATACGGGAGCCAATGATTCTCAGGGCAATGGCATCGTGGTTTCTGAATCGCCAAGTGAGGATCCTTCTGTAAATGCCTCCTCCGACCCTGAAAAAGCAAAGACCATCAATGTCGGGGGAAAGAGCACGGCGAGCATCTCAACGGAGAGCGAGATTGGCAACATTGACCTCGACAATGTGCGACACCCATTCAGTGAAGAGACATTACAAGAGCTTCGCCGATGGTATCGCATAGCTTGGATCTTCTTTGTCGCGGTTGTCCTCATCACCTTTATCGCATGGCCAATGCCCCTGTACCGCAACTACATCTTTACCAAGTCTTTCTTTTCAGGCTGGACCACTGTCGCCATAATCTGGCAGTTCTTTGCATTTTTTGCGGTAGTATTATACCCTTTGTATGACGGAAGGCACGCAATTGTCAAAGCGTCTCGAGGTGTTTGGAGATCAGTCAACGGGAAGTTTAACAAGACATAAGCGGATAGTGGCAATAAAATACTTGATAGATTGGCCAGGAATGGCCTGTTCGAAATAGAATTGATATTAGCGCTTACCTTGCCAGCCAGGATCTATTCATTTACCAGTAGTCAATATGCATGTTGTGGTTGCCATCAAGGTACTACTTGCATATAGTTATTTTGAACACAACACAGATGCGGCAGGTAGATCATTCGCGCAGGTGGGGCGCCGGTGATCTAGAATTCAGTTTGGTTTAATAGTTTCCCGTAAGGAGTTGATTGCATTATACTCGGCGATTCATGAGGAATATTGCGGACCCTGGATGATAGAGTAATCATGATGCCAGGATCCTTGACCACTAACCATAACTTAATTTTTCCGTCACTATTTGCACTCAGAAAACCAGAACAGGACGCATTGTTCAAGTGATTTTGCCCCATGGACCTCCGGCTTCTACGGAGTAGATAATTACCTACGTCGTATTGATTATCACATCCAAAAAGGGGGTATATCCTGCGTGAAAGTCAATTGTACATGTATGTTCATGTGTATTCAAATATGTGCATAAGTCGATAAAGTACGTATATACAGCGTGAAAAATATAGAGAGAATCCAAATAAACATCATCGTCCATCAGTCATACGGACCTACTTGTCAACTTAGAGATAGACATTTAGCACTGGCCATTCTCGTTGCAGAAGTGCCACTCAATGTTGACAGTTCCGAAAGGAGCGTAGTTGGTGAGCTGGTTCCAAGCTCCGTGAGACAGGTCAATGCTGTCTGCAGAAGGGCAGCCAGGGCAGGTATCCTTGACGGTGGCAATAATAGTTCGGCCAGCACCGCCAACTCCGTCGTTGCTACCAGTGTTCTGGATGAAGACCTTGCGGCCGCAGTACTTGGGAGGATAGCCGTTGCCCTGCCAGCTGGGGGTAAGGGCAACAATCAACTCGTTGTCACCGTGCTTCTCGCCACAAGATCCGTAGCCACCCATCTGGTCGTAGACGGTACCGGTACCCCAGTGGCTGGAAGCTTGATGTTAGTAAATCTGAAGAATTACATCAAGCACTCTTGATCATGAGGAGGGAAACATACTTAGTTCGCTTGGCCTCAGGAGCAGACTTAACACGGGAAGGAGGCTCGGGGAGAGCGCTGACGAGGCTGGCGGTAGCAGCCAGAATAACAACGGCGGTCTTGGCGAACATTTTGAAAAGGTTGGCGTTTGGTATTGGAACTGAAGTTCGAAGGAGTAGAGAAGCTGAGTTGTCAGGAGCTGTGATGAGATGCTGTGCTGGATGATTGAGATAGACAAGACGGAAACGATCAAGGCTTTATATACTCGTATCCATTGCTCGCGTCGTTCCCTGGAACCCTTTACTAAGTCGTCTGTGTCTGTGTATGAGCACAGTATCCATCATCGTCGGATGGCCTTCGGTTATCGCCAACCCAGGGATCCATCCAGAGTTTCGCGAATAGCTCAAACCGGCGAGCCCGACACACGGTTCCAGCACCATCAGGGTTTCGGTGTAAGACGTGGAGTTTTTCCGCTAATGCGTTTCCTCAGGGATTTACACGCGGGAGCTAGGCAGGGCGAGCAGCCGTGCCCCATGTAAGCATAATGGACCACCTTTGGCCCCAAGTAGAAGCTAGGTGGTAAGGCGATGGTGTTTCGGGAAGGTAGAAAAATAACTGGGTAGGACTACGAGTTGTTTTCTGTAAGGCGCAAGTTGCTGCGTAAGTCGATCAGGCAGAAGCAATTAATCTAGACCACGCCCCCTTGACTCAAATATGCTCATATGGTAAAAGTTTGCCTGCATTCATATTGTTTTTGCAGGGGGCACGTGGTCCTATGAACCATCGATCGTGAATCTCATGGGTGCTCATGGGTCGTAGGACGAAGCTTACTGGTGGATTTTCCTCTATGGGAACGGATGCTTTAAAGTTCCTATTCAGGTCTGCCAAGAGGGCGAGGCTGACAGGTAGCATCTGCAATTAAACTAGTCTTCGCGCGTCGCACCGCAATGGAACGCAGGCACGCATATTAAAATGCAACTGTATAGGTAACTCTATTGTACGTGAATATAAGTCTAAAATGTAGTAGTCTACTACCCTATTTTGCACTATTACTGCGTACCTACAGGAAGAGTAAGCAGATGCATTTTCTTGCTTTTTGCTTAAGCTGCAGGACGCCCTTGTCAAGAATAAAGCCGCCTATGAATGTAATGGGAGATGGCCTGATTGTAGGCGACTGCCATGTCGGGATAACACCGTATTCTACTTGCAGAAACATCAAAGAGGCCTCGTCGGTTCTTCATGAACCCGAGACTTTCACACCATTGCCCTGTAAATTCTTTACCATTCCTTTTTACCATTCAAGAAACTTCGTGTTCGCTAATTCATTCCTCGTGTACGAAAGGCTCAATTACGCTTGGCGCCAATACGAAAACTCGAGTGACGATAAATTTCAACCCAATAACCCCATACCTATGTCATTACCAGAGCAAAGGCGCAGCCATAGAGCGGTGGGATATCGTCCTTCCTATCTAGTAGCCCTTGCAGCTACCGAAAAACATGAGATAGTTGATCATCTATTCAGATATAGTAAGACCAACAAATATGGTACCCTTTTGTACATGTATTTTGAGCCTCGAGCGCTTACGGGCAAGCCCGAGGATCCGAGACGTCCCATTACGGTTTGGACAGTTTGATCAGGCATGGCAGCCAAGGAACTAGATGGCTGTATGCAGTCCATATGCAGTGGGTCAACGTCCTCAGCACCCTCGAAACTAAATGCATCGTACGAAGGGTGAACTTGGTGCTACGACTCTGGAGATTTCCAAATTCCGAGCTTCCATTTTATGAAAGGGCTTGCCACCAGCATACCATTATCGCAGGGCAACTTCTTGTAGCATACCAATTTCTCATCATAGTCTCAATATTCGAGGTGGCCGAATTACGTGCGGTTTTTTCTGCTGTCAGATATCCAAAAGATCCATGGATCACAGATTCCCCTGAGCTTTCTGGTTGATGAGTATTCCGAGTTAACCATTACCCCAGCTAGTGCAACCACTCCCATGTGGCAGTGCTTCAGGGGTGTCGTACTCTCCATATTACTTGTTCGGATTCCGCATGCTAACAATACGGCATGATCCGAACCAACTCCCACAGAGAGTTGCCAGCCAAGCGGGAATACGGGCCACACTTTTCGCCCAACTCCGCACACCGGAAGTCTCACGCAATCAATATGATAATCTCGTATCTGTTTACATAGAGTCAATATTAAGATATTTACAGGTAGGTTCATGCTCTCTCTACCAGTAGGCAAGAAAGATACTAGGGACCTGTAATCTGGCCATCAAATGTTTCATGCGACGCTTACTATTCTTAGTAACGGAGTGAATTTAGGCAATTTTTGCGGGATGCTGACGTTTCGGCAATTTGGGTATGAAAACTTTCCAAGACCGGGGGATAATTGTGTCGATCCGGCAGTGGTCTCGATGATCACGATTCATCGTAGAATTTCTACAAGCGCGGATGATCATTCCCATTGAGAAAAAAATTGAACATGTCGCAATTGCCGGCTCAAATAATTGGTGAGAATTCTAGAGAGACGTGAAACTTAGGTATCAGCTTTTGGATGAGTCTCATTTTATGGTCATGGCTCAAAATGATGCAGAGCTGTAGTTATGGCCCTGCACGCATGAGGCAATATGAGAGTACGAGCACAGATACCCTAGAGCGGGCGATTGGAAAAGTGAAATGGAAGAGAAGAAAAATCGTAGGCAGTGTGCACTATAATTATAAATCTTCAAGAAGGAGAAAGAAATTGCTGTGTGTAGATATTATCGTAATCAATATCTAACACTTCAGGTTGTTTTCAAGGCTAATGTTAAGCCGACAGTAGACTGAGATCCTTATTTTTTAAGTAATGAATAACCAGGTTTTGGGCTGCATGACTTTCATGACCTTGGTGTCCACGCTAGCAACTTGAAGTACCTGAGTAGCCTGGACGCTAGTGTCAAAAAGGCTAGAATCGCCAGCTATCGACCCAATGGAAGAGGAGTTGTTTCGTTATCTGCACGTGAAATGTGAATGTTTAGGTACCTTGTACAGTACAGACTCATTTCAACAGACGAAAGACATGACAAGAATAACCATTGGTGCACAGTGAAAGAGAGTAAAGAAAAAAAAAAATCCGAATTGGGAATTGACAACTTGAAGCCACTATTATTGCCATGATCAAAGTACTACATGTAGTTGACGCTCAGCAACTGCTTCTTCGTCCCCTTCAGCCAAATGTTTGTTCCGACACCGGCCTCTCGAAAGTCTGCCGACGGAAGCCGGTCACGGGACCGGAGTTTCTCCACAGATCGTTGCCAGATGCTTTCAGATGAGGCATCAGTCATTGAGCTTGCACCGACATCAAGCGGCTTCGATTTCCCATAAGTTTCTCGCCATTGCAGCATTCCGCGGTCTGTTTCTCGCCAGTAACTCAAAGCATCTTATTCAGCGGATATTCACTCTCAAGCACAACCATGGCAGCGTCATTGAAGAACAGCAAGCTGGCCTTCATTGGCGGGGGCAACATGGCCTCTGCCATTATTGGAGGGCTGGCCAACCAGGGCATCGACAAGCAGAACATCATTGTCTCCGAGCCGTGGGATGTCAACAGAGAGAAGATTGCGGCTACCGGTGTGCGGACAACCACCTCCAACGTCGAGGCTGGCCAGGATGCGGATCTCATCATCATTGCCGTGAAGCCTCAGGTCACTAAGACGGTCTGCCAGGAGCTGGGTGCGTCTTGGGCTCATCGCGCTACTCTGCCAATTGTTGTAAGCATCGCTGCTGGAATCACCCTTGACAGCTTGCGAGAATGGACCAAGACGAGCGAGGGCAAGACGGCGCCAATTGTTCGGGTCATGCCAAACACACCTGCGCTTGTTGGGGAAGGCGCATCGGGACTCTATGCAAGCGAGGACGTCAAGGAGAATGAGAAGCAACTTGTCGATGCTCTTCTGGGAAGTGTCAGCAAGGCTACTGAGTGGGTGGACAAGGAAGAGTTGCTTGATGTCGTGACCGGATTGTCTGGTAAGTTGTTCTATCCATTGACAACCATGTACACGCTTCTACAAGGAGTTTAGCCTGACATGTGCGCTAGGATCTGGCCCTGCATACTTCTTCGCCATGGTCGAACACCTTATTGCCAGCGCAACTGCTTTGGGACTTCCGAAAGAGCAGGCCACTAGGCTGGCGAAGCAGACGTGTTTGGGAGCTGGCCAGATGCTTGTCACATCCTCAGATGAGCCAGCTCAGCTACGCAAGAACGTCACGAGCCCCAATGGAACAACCTACGCTGCTCTACAGACATTTGAATCATTGAAATTCGACGAAATTGTCGACAAGGCTGTCAAAGCCGCCACCTCCAGAGCTGCGGAATTGGGTAAATCATAGAAGGAGAATTGTGTGGAAATAAAAGTATTTTGCCAATTTTTTTTTTCCTTTCAAGACTTTGAGCCAGAAAAAAATGACAAGTCGAGGTAAATAAGACTCATTGATACCATGTTGCTAAAGGGGAAATAAAATAATAAACTAGGGTCCCTTCTCTATCCTGTTGTCATCACTTGAGTTCTCTGTGGGATCCCTTTTCGGCATTATCCTCTTTAATTGAGTTTTGCGTCGTGGAAACAGGACGGCCAACAACACCGTCGAATTCCGCCACGATCAAATCTTGCTGTACTCGTGTGTCAGAATAAAAGATCGATTGAAAGGAGGGGACGGGGCGTGTGACTTACAGGACCCAAAAAGTTCTTCCCAAAGAAGATCCAATAGACACCAACGACCATGGCGAAGATGCCGATGACGACGCATACATAGTCTATGCAAACTCATTAGTGACTTGCAATTCCATGCTGAATATGGACCAGTACGTACTCATGTTGTTCCCAGTAACAGGTAGAAACGTAGGAAAGCAGAAAAACTATGGATACTGTCAGCTAGGTCAACCGGGCTAGTCAAAGTAAATAAACTTACCACTGAAGTAACAACAACATAAAGTGCAGCGATGATGTTCACAATCAGACCAAATACCCTTCCCATTTTAAAGGGAGTCTTTGCAGACTGGTAGTTGGCAAGCACCTTCCGTCCACGGACGAGGAGGACCAAGATTGGCACCGAATAAGACATGTTCAGGAAGATGGTGCAAGACGCCACGTATGCGCTGAAAGCAACAACCGGTCCCAGATACAAGAGACCGAAGAGGATATTGAAGACAAAGCAGAACATGATGGTTCGTACTGGCACGTTTAAACCCGACTGAATGTGAGCAAAATAATTGTGAAACACGATGCCGCGATCGCGAGCCATGGCGTAAAGCAATCTGCTGACACTGGTAATGCTAGCATTCGTGCCGTTGATGAAGCACACGCTGAGCATCAGACTGAGAATGGTCGCAGCAGCCCGGCTCTTTGTTGCTTGGAGAATGAGCTCGACGATGGGCATACCGGTTGGAGTGGACAGGATGGTGTCGGGATCAACAAGGCAGAAGAGCATAACAAGGATAAATGCGAAGCCACTTAAGGCAGGCTTGTTAGCGAAACTCTGATAGAAAACACATAGAATTATGTGGTCTCGAACTTACGTGACACCTCCAATGACAATGGAGTACAGCATGGCTCGAGGGGCATCCCTGGAAGGATTTGGCATCTCTTCTGTCATATGCAACACAACGTCGAATGCAATGAGGGAGAGAGCAGACTGAAGTAGACCCAAGATCCAGGCCATGCCATCAGACCAGCCAGTCTCGTTGTTGAAGTCTGTAAAGACAAACTCTGCGCTAGTCTTGTCTGACATGGAGAGTAGAACAATGCTGATGATGACGACGCCGAAGATAGACCAATACACTGTATTCGGTGTTAGTCTCATGTCAAAAGTGCTTCTTTGACCTCTTGTCTTGGACTGTCTTACAGGCAGCATCGTTCCATTTTCCCAATATCCTGTTGCCCCAAATGTTTGCAACTGTTGTAAAGACGAGGACTGCTACGAAGATTCCATATGTCCTAGCCGGAGTGATTTGATATGATCCGTTCGAAGCAACTACTGCTGCGGCAGAAATAAACTGGGCTAAGTCATCTGGTGTTAGCAGCGCCTAAATAGGTCCGTGCAAGTCACGAGCAGCAATATTTGATACTTACAGCCAAAGTAGTCCTGAACAGTTACTACGACAAGCCAGCCGACAATGTTGGCCCATCCGACTACAAAGCTCTATATCACAGTTACTTGTTAGTTCACAAGATATAAAATGAATCGGGGAAGCACTGAGTCGGCATTCTCACCATTGGCTTTCTCCATCTCTCTGTGCAAAGAGCGTACACAAAGTGGTACTGTCCTCCGGCTGTCGGCCAGATAGAGCTGAGCTCTCCAAGACTTGCGGCCACGCAGAAGCAGCATAGGACGCAGAAAATGAAACCGTACAACAGTGCAACGGAACTCCCAGACGGTAGGACAAGACCTATTGAGCCTGCCAGCGCAATCCAAGTGCTATGTTGCGAGTCAGTAAGCTTGAACTCTTGATTCAGTGTGCATATGGTGATAATAGTAAATCATACTTGAGAATGGCAAAGGCCATGGCCATTGTTGAAAGAGTTGACAGACGGGGCTGAAGAGCCCCGTCCCCTGATGGGGTGGCATTCGACCCAAGCAGTGCCATTGTTACAGAGACTTGCCAAAGGTGTTGATGAAAAGAAAAAGGGAAATAGATATACGACGGTTGTACAAAAGTCGAGGTGGTGATGGGTCTGATTTGTATTCACCGACTGCTTTCAGCTATCGGTTAGGAAAGCGGAACGTCAGGAAATCTCCCAAGTGACATGATCTCCGCGCCTTGTGCGCTCCGATTGTGCCAGAGGCGTCGACAAACTACCACGCTTTGGTTAGCCCGTATATGCTGCATCGTTATCCTTTGATAATGATAACGACCTGTTGAGGCATTGTTCAAGTGACAATTGGTGGCGATGGCTTCGCATGTGTCTAGAACAAATGATACGGGCATTGGAGATATACCGAAATAGGCAATTTCCTGAGAGACTTACTGATGTGCTCCCCAGACCCTAACTCGCTATCCACTAAAAACGCGGGGTAACGTCGGCTAGTGCTTAACCGGACACCCCCCCATTTCGGACATGCGTTTTTTCCCGTTTTCTCCCTACTTCAACAACAACACTAAAGTGACACTTGCGAATTCTCGTGTATCTGTTATTGTCACGATCTGAACTAATAAAAGGTATAAAGGAAAAAGTACCGGGAAGAACTATTGCCCGATTAACTAATCATAGGAAGGAGTAATAAGCATTGACGCTCCTATAATTAGAGCGATTTATATAAGCGCTTTAGATACTTTAAGGAGTAATAGGTTATAGTACTCCTACTAAGAACGACTGGATATATAAAATTTAATTCTTTACGCTCTTTAAATAACTTAAATAGATAGTCGTTAATAAAGTATTAAAATTAAATATAAACTAAATTTTTATTATATTTTACTTACTTTATAATTACAGCTGCTTAAAGTTACTTCCTATCCTCTCTGCTAATATAAACTAATTAACCTTAGCTTATTACCTTAGGAACTTACCCTATACTATTTAAGTATTAGGTTAAGATGTTATATATTAACGACTTTTATTTAAAAAGATACTAAGTAACCTTTAAGTAATATAAACTATTATACCTAGATCTAGTTTAAATATTAATACCCTAACTACTGAACCTAGTATATTTATAGTTAATAAAAATAAAAATATTATTATAAAAGATATACTTAATATTACTTTTTTAAAGAAAGATAAATTAATAATATTTCTTTAGAATATATATAAGTTTAACTAAGTTTTAGTTAATAAACTTAATAAGGAAAAACCTAAGATAGTTAATATTAAAATCCTTATTAAATAATAGCTACCTCCTATATTTAAAGAAGATGTTAAAAAACTTTGCTTATATTTAATCTAACTTAAAGTATACTTTAAAGACTTTAAAAATACTTTTAATAATACTAAAAAAAAAGTTTATTTTACTACTTTATAACTTAAAGGAACTGCTTTAAAATAGTTTAGACCTATCTTAAATAATTACCTAAAAAGCCCAGCTGGAGAAGTAAATAAACGAACTTAATAAATCTTTAGTAATTATAATAAATATATTACTAAATTAAAAAGGGTATTTAAAGACATTAGTAAAAACTAAATAGCTAAAAATATTTTAATTAATATATATTAAAAAGGGAAATACTTAAACTACGCTATAAAATTTTAAAATACAGCTTTATATATTAAATAAAATAAGTTAGCTCTTATTAAACAATTCTATAATAAACTAAAGCTAAAAGTTAAGGTAAAGGTATATAATATTAATTAAATAACTTATACTCTGGTTTCATTTATAAATATTTATATCTAAGCTGATAATTTATTATATAAACTTAAAAATAGTACTACTTAGTAATATTAGCGAAATAGCTATTAAGTTAATTAAGGTAAGAAATAAAATAAGGAAATTATTAAAAATAATAGTAGTAAACTTAAAAGAATAGATCTAGATATTCTATAACGTAAGAAAGAATTTAAGTACTATAACTGCGGTAAGGTAGGTTATATAGTCCGTAACTGCTAAGTACTTAAGAAAGAACGTAAGGATAAGATCCTAGAACTAAAGAAAGAAAATCTTCTTTTAGAAAAAGAAGAATAATCCTTTAATTTATTATAATAAAAAAATAACAGCTACCCTTAGTATAAGGAAGAACTAGGAAAACTAAATAAACTAAGAGGAATAACCCTGCTTAAAAATATTCCTAATCTAGTTAAAAACCCCGTAGTTAAAGCTACAGCTTAATAAAACTACGGGCTATTATTATATAAAAAATAAGCTGGAAATATTATTAACTTCATTAGAAGTAAATCTAAAGAAATTAATAAACTTACTAAATTATAATAATAAGTTAAGGTTTATAATTCTAAACGAGATATTAAGACTCTTATTTACTAAGAAATTTAGGATAAACTTACGTAATAGTAATTATATAATAATAAATAATAAATTATTATAAGCCTAAATATAGATAAAATATAAGGATTTGAAGGATAATACTAATAAATACCTTAAGACTACCCTTAGATTAATTCTATAAATAATAACTATTACTAAATCTGTTAAATAAACTATATTGCTTATTAATATATATATTACTTAAAGTAAAAAGTAAAATATAATACTTTTCCGTAATAAAACTTAGTAATTCCTATTATAGACCTTTGCTATAAAGGATAGTATAATAGATAAAAGGTTATTTATAAGTTTTAAGAATTATAAATTATAATACTTAAACCTTATTTAACTATACTTTATAAATATAGGAATAATAGATAAACGGAGAATTACCTAAGCTACTGGTATACTATTTATTAAACTTTGAAATTTATTTAATAGTATAATTAAAATAAAAAAACTAAAGAATATACCTTTAAATAGTATTAACTATATAATAAATTAGACTACTTTAAATACTGAAGGTATAAATTAAAAGACTAGTATAACTTAGTTTTAGAAAAAAAATAAGCTATAGGATAATAATTAGTAAATTAATTATATAGGATTAAATTTAACTTTAGAACCTATATAGGAGTACCTAAAGAATTACTTAAAAAATATTATAAGTATAAAAAGACTTTAGATAATCTATAAAATAATTAAATAATTTATAAAATTTATATTAGATAGATAAGATTATACTGTAGAGTAGTAGAATAGGAGAATTATAAAAACCTTTACTGTAAATTATATATATTACGTAAGATTAAAAACTAGTACTTAAAAAACTAGAATAGTCTTTAGATAAAGGGTATTATAAGACTGATTAAGAATTTATATCTTTTAAAAAGGAATATAAATATAATAGTAATAAGGAAAAAAAATACTTTAAAAAAAAAATTACTTTTATAATAATATAAAATAAGGAACTGCTAAAAGTTATAATAAACTTTAGAGTAAATAGGAACTATATATTAGCTGTAATTATAATATACCTGTAAGTATTATAAAGATAAAAGAAAAAACTATACTAACTCCTTTATAAAGAAGGAAAACTGTTTAAATATAATGATAGATAGATTAAGAGATAGACTAATTACCTATACCTTAAAGTCTTTAGTTAAACTACTTTAGTAGTATATAATATTATTAATATTCTAAAATAGAATATTATCCTAGGTATACTATAGTTATATTAATATAAACCCTTAATAAAATAAAGTAAAGGCTAAATTTATTAATAAAATAATAAATAAACTTTAGACTAAAAAAAGGATAGAGGAAGTTAAAAACCTTGACTTCCTAAGCTTAATAAAATTCCTATATAATAGTAATAAAAATAATTTAAAGCTGTAGAAGCTTAATTTTTAAAAAGGTTTACTAAAGGGAAATAAGATTTATATAAACTTAATTAATTCTTAGAACTTACTAAAGAAACTTAGGAAAAGGACTCTGTAACTAAATAAAATATAGGAGAATTTATAGACCTTATAGCTAATATTCTAAAATAATATTAAAAGTTTAAGGTTTTATTTTAAAAAACCTTAATTAACCTAAACGGAAGTATACGAATATTATTATATACTAAATAGGATTATATAATAGAATTAAAGGAAGGGAAGTAACTGAAATATTTTCCGCTATATAACCTTAATTAGTTAAAACTTAATACTTTTAATAAATAAATATAGGAATAGAAGGAGAAGGGATATATTAAAATCTCTAACTCCCTAGTATAATACTTTATTATCTTTATCTTAAAGAAAAACGGAAAACTATAATTAATTATTAATTATAAATAGTTAAATAATATTATAATTAAAGACTAAACTCTTTTACTACTAATATCTAAAGTAAAAGATTAATTATAAGGAGCTGTAATATACTTCCAGCTAGACCTTACTAATACTTATAAATTAACTTAAATAAAGGAAGAATATAAATAAATAATAACCTTTAGTACCTTAGAAGAATTTTATAAATTCCTAGTAATACCTTAAGGATTAATAAATACACCTGCATTCTTCTAGAAGAAGATTAACTACATCCTTTAGAAATATTAAAATAAATTTATTATTATTTATTTAAATAATATTTTAATATACTTAAAAACTAAAAAAGAATATAAGGAATACGTATGCTTAGTACTTTAAGTACTATAGGATAATTACCTTTTCGTAAACCCTAAGAAATATTAATTTTATATATAAAAAGTAGAATTTCTAAAATATATTATTACCCCTAGAACTATATAAATAAATTTAAAAAAAGTTACTATAATTAATAAATAACTAATACTAATATTAGTTAAAGAAGTATAAAGTTTCTATAGACTAGCTAATTATTATTAACGCTTTATTTAAAACTTCTTAGTCCTAGCTTAACTATTAACTAATATAATAAAAAAAGATTAGAAGTTTAAATAAATAAAAGAAGTAAAGTAAGTATTTTAAGTAATTAAGTAAGCTATAACTTTAGAACCTATTTTAACTATATATAATTTAAAAAAACTAGTAGAAATTAAAACTAATATATTAAAATATATAATCGGAGGAGTACTAAGTTAACGAGATAAAGAAGGAAAATCTTACCTTATTATATTTTACTCCTAAAAGCTTAATAAAGCTAAACTTAACTATATAGTCTATAATAAAGAATTCTTAGGAATTAAGAGCTATTTAAAATAGTAAAGCTAATATTACTAAGGAAGTAAATTCTATATTAAAATCTTTATTAACTACTAAAATATTACTTACTTTATATTTACCTAGAAGTTATCTAAAAGATAATTAAAATACTTTAAATTTCTAAGTAAATTTAACTATAAACTTATATACTATAAAGGATTGGAAAATAAAAGAGCTAATATACTTAGTAAATAAATTAACTATTTCTAAGAAATCCTTAACTACTAAGGTATTATATTACATTAGAATATATAAGGTAACTATAAATAAAAATCTTTTAACTTAATATTTAAAGTAAAAGAATATAATAAACTCTTTAAGGAAATTAAGAAGTATGTAAAAGACTAAGAATTATACTAGTTTCTATTTTAGGTTATAATATAGAATAAACATCCTATAAATGAAAATAAATACTAGGTACTTTCTGATTTATAAAAGAAAATTATAAAATATATTTATAAATATCTGCTGTTTAAATATTAAGGAATTATAATTATATATTAATAAGTACTTATAATATATTAATTTAAAGAAATAAAGAAGATTACTGCTAATATTATAGTAACCTATAATAAGTATTAACGTACTAAATATAGAAAATATAAACTATATGGAAAACTATAACCTTTACTAATACCTAAACTATTATAGGAAATAGTTACCTTTAATTATATTATAAACCTACTACTTTTTAAAAAACCTTTTATTAAAGTAACTTATAATAATATCCTAGTAGTAGTAAATAAATTTACAAAGTAAATATACTTCCTACTTTATTAGAAATTATATTTAGCAGAAGACCTTATATATATATACCTAAAAATAATAGCAGCTAATTATAGTATACCTTAAGAAATTATCTTTAATAAAAGATAAACCTTTACTTTTAAATTTTAGTAAAAACTTATAGTAAAACTTAGAGTAAATTATAAACTTAGTAGTATATACTACCCTAAAATAGATGGTTAAATAGAATAAATAAATTAGATTATTAAGTAATACTTAAGATATTTTGTTAATTTATAGTAAAATAATTAGGTTAATAAACTACTATTTACTTAGCTATATTATAATAGTATAAAATCTAAATTTACTAAGCTAATACTGTTTTACGCTTTATATAGATATACTTCTTTAGTATATAGGCTACCTTAAAAAAAACCTAATACTAATAAAGTATAACTTTAAGTAAAATTAATAGTTAACTTATATAAAAAACTAAAGGTATAGCTAGAACTTATTTAAAAATATATAGAATATTATATAAATAAGGATAGGATTAAGGGACTAAACCTTTAGGAAGGGGATATAATTTACCTACTTTAATATATATAAGGTTATAAAATACTAAATATTAAAATAAACTGACTAAATAATAAACTTAACTTTAAAAAAATTAGTTTATTTAAAATTCTAAAGAAAATTAGTAATGTTAATTATAAATTAGAAATGCCAGAAGGTATATAACTAAAATACCTTGTGTTTTATATATTACTCTTAGAAAAAGTATAAATTAATAAAGTAATAGGAAGATTAATTTTAGATAAAATTATTATTATAAAGGATAAAGAAGAATAGGAAGTTAAAAAAGTCTTAGTAGTATAAAGGAATCTAGAAGAAAATAATAGAATTAAATACTAAGTTAAATAAAAAGGGTATAACCTAATTTATAATACTTAAGAACTTATTAAAAGCTTTAATATAATAGAACTAATTTAAGACTTTTAGAAGAATTTAGGATTATACTTAAAACTCCTAACGCCAGCTACTTAATAAATAAAACCACCTAAGAAAAAAAAAGTATATAAGTTTCTTCCGTTAGTATAAGAAAACCTAGATCTATAAACTTTAAACTAATGCCTAAGGAAGACTAGTTAATGTTATTAAGAACCTTTAATTATTATAGGTCTTATACTACTACCTGCTTTACGGTTACCTTAACATTAGCCTTTACTATTCCTTAATAAAATAACTCCTTACCCTACTCTTCTGCTTTTTTATGTATTTTATAAATATATAATAAATAACTAGCTGCTTTAGCTAGCTTAAATTATAATTTAATTATTTAAGTATTTAAGAAATTAAAATATTCCCCAGCCTCCTCCTCCTTATGCTTTAAAAAATACTTTTAAGCTATTATTTTTTTAACTAAGGAAAGTTAGTTACTATTATACTAAAAAACTAAAATTACTTACGGGTATTTATAATAAAAATACTATTATAAGATTTCTTTACTATTATATAATTCCTATAATAAGAAGAAGTATTAGAAATTACATAAGACAGCTTAAGATAATAATAATAAGTATATAATATATTTATAACTACTTTAGAAGTTAATATATACTTTACTAAAGAAAAATTCTTACGCCTTTTGTAAATTCCTACGGATAGATTAAGTATAATGGAAATATAAAGAAGAAAGAAAAACATATTTTATAAAGATTATACGCTATAGCTAGATTAAGTACAGGGCCTTATTAGGTCTTAAGGATAAGACTAATAGGAGAGGGGGTATTGTATTACGATTTAAATTAATAAAAGGTATAAAGGAAAAAGTATTAGGAAAAACTATTACTTAATTAATTAATTATAGGAAGAAGCGATAAGTATTAACGCTTTTATGATTAAAGTGACTTATATAAGTGCTTTAGATATTTTAAGGAGTAATAGGTTATAGTACTTTTACTAAAAATAATTAGATATATAAGATTTAATTTTTTATGCTTTTTAGATAACTTAGATAGATAGTTGTTAATAAAGTATTAAGATTGAATATAGACTGAATTTTTATTATATTTTATTTACTTTGTGATTATAGCTGCTTAAAGTTACTTCCTATCCTCTTTGCTAATATAAACTAATTGACTTTGGCTTATTACTTTGGGAACTTACCTTATATTACTTAAGTATTGGGTCGGGACGTTATAGTTATTATTTTTTTATTTAATTTTTTTTATTATAAAAAGAAATACCTAGTTATTCTAAAAATTTAATCTGTTTTATAATTTAAGATATAGAAAGTAAAATATCCGTTAAAAAAGCTATATAATACTAGGGAATTCCTTAATTAATACTTTATAACTATTTAACTAGTATTATTATAAAAAATAAAGTAAATAAATATAATTAATATCTTTTTAAAAAATAAAAAGTAGCCTTTATTAAATAGATTTTATTATAGGGTAACCTAAGCTTTACTTTATTATATTATTAAGTCTAAGAGTTTACTACTTAAATTATTAAAGCTAGCGGTAATAATTAACTACTTAGGAAGGTATAAATAAAAAGCTTTTTTTAATAAAATTTAGAAGTTAAAACTATTAAAGGTAAGATTTTTAATTTTTATTATTTTAATAAAGTAATAATTAAAATTATAAAGGAATTCTTTTTTTTTTTTAATAATTTTAAAGATTAAGGATATTTTTTTAAATAATTAATATAATATAAATAAAACTAATATTTTTAAAGGTTACAGTAGTAATAGGTTAGTGCTTAAAGTAGTTAAAAAAAAATTATTATTAAAAAGTAACTTAAATTATATTATTAAACTTTAATTTTTAAGTATATTTTAGTAATAGATTAAGTTTTTATACCTTTAGTTATTTTTAAAAGCTTAAGTATATAATATTAGTAGTTTTTTTTTAAATTTAAATTTTTAGTTAATTAAGTATTTAAAATATTAAAGAAAAGTTAGACTAGTAATACTATTACTATTAAGTAGCTATAAGAGATTTTTATTCCTTAAACTAAGCTAAAGAAGCTATTAAAATAGTTATTTATTATTAACGGTTATAAAAGTTATTATATAAATAATTTCCTTTATAAATACTTTTTTAATAATATTTATTTACTATTTCTACTATTATATACCTCCTATATCCTTTAACCTTTTAATATCTTAATTTTTAAATCTATTAAGATTTATTACTATTAAACTTTTACTAACTTCCTTAAACTTAATAATTTTACGCTATATAATAAAATAATCTTCTTTTATTACTATTACTAAGCTAGAAAGCTTACCTTAATTAAAAAAAATATTTAGGCTAAGTAAGTTAAATTAAGGTTATAGTTAGTTAATTTAGTAAAATTAATATTAAATTAGTATTTTATTTTAGAAAAAAAAAGCTAATTTAACTAACTTAGTAAAATAATTTAGTTATAAATACTATTATTAATAATTAAAAAAAAAAAATTAGATTTAATTATTTTTTAAATATTAAGATAATTATAATAAGTTTATATAATTATAGATTTAATTAATATTACTAATTTAATTACTTAACTACTTTTTTAAAAAATTAAAAGTTAATTAAACTACTAAAATACTAAGTTAGCAATAGTAAAAGCTAAGATTTACAATCTATAGTATTAGCTTAATAGTCTAAGGCTAAAGAAGAAAAAAAAAGTAAAAGAAAATCTAAATAAATAATTTATTAAAATTAAAGAGATAATAAATATAAAGAATAAACTTAAGAAGTAATTACAACTATAAACAGCATTAGTGACAGTTACTGTAATTAAATTTAAGGACCTTTACCACTCTTAGTAACTAGATTAAAATAAAATATTAAGAAATGTATAGAATAATGTTATTGTGTTGTTTTTCTCCCTTAACACTGATCTAGAATTTGACCGATTTAGCTGTCCGGAATGGGGGGGTGTCCGGTTAGGCACTAGCCGACGTTACGAGGATGCCTATCTAGATAATAGCCTTGGTTCAGGGCACTGATTTCTCAGAATCCTTCCTAAATCAGCAAAAATGAAATCGTGGCCATGGGCATTGTGGCTCTATCTCAGCGGTCCGGGAAAGCCTCAAACCCTCAGTGGGTATGGGGATTGATAGCAAGGGGTAAGATCCGTACCGAATTCTCAGCCCAAGATATCCGTATCACGGGTGGAGTTAACGCGTGGAGCGCGGACCGCAACGTTCTTCTTCGTTCCCGTTTCTCGGTAACACGGTGACACGGGGATGGGAGTCTTGGGATCTGATGGTTGCGGCGAGCGCCACGAATTGGCCTAGAACTCGGGGAGTGATTCCCACTGGCTGCTGGGCACAAATATGCTTCTATTATTTGAAGAATAGTAAGGCGATGACGAAAAACGAGAACTCGCATGCGCGTACGGGCTGAGGGCGACGTTCTCTTTTATAGATGCAGCAATATTCATACATAAGCAGCCCCCCCTGGACACATGCTTCAGGGGATGGCTGTGATAAGAGCCGTTCTTAGCTGCTGTCGACCAACGGCATGTTGCACTGGGCCTCTATTGGGAGCCAATTCCGTATATCGGCATCTAGGCACACTGCTAAAGACGTTGCTATCTTCTGACACTTGAGTTCGTGATGCTAAACTGATGTTGTTTTGCAAAAGTGAATCTATATCTGGGGAAGTGGGCCAGTGGATTGCTCCGCAAACAGCTCTTGTGGATTAAAACATCTCGATGATAGCTTTTAATTGCCTCTATCGTAATTGGGTTCTCCTTGACTTAAAGTGCCTGTGGCGCCGAGTGGATCGATGCATCTAATTTCACCCGCTTTTACACTGATACGGCAGCCTTGGCCGCCCGCATTCTATATCAGGCAATTCTGTGAGAAGTTGTACAACGATACGCGACACGACAACTTTGACCCTTTCGCCACGTATCCATTAAAAAGGCGTCGATTCTCAGAATATTTCCACTTGGAGCCAAACCCACTGCTGATTGTATGATTTCCATGACCTGATATTGTATTTGGATAGAGACCATCCATCGCAATCCATTCCCCTTGTCCTAAAGGTAAATAATATTAATAGTTGAAGTGCGCCCTTTCGCTCTGTAGAATGGCACATTCACAGCCTCCTATACGCCTCTCTCGTCCTTTATAGACTCTAATCTAGCGACCACTGCATCCAATGACTTCAAAGGACGGCTACTCATGGACGAAGGCTCAAGGTCTTCAAGCCGGTGTCCCTTCAATTGGTGTGATTGAACCGCCTTCTAATGTGAAGAGCGCCGACACAGTCTACGATGTTATTGTTGTGGGTGCAGGTTATTGTGGTCTCACCGCTGCTCGAGATGCGAGTTTGGCAGGTAAAGAGCCCAAATGCTAATCTCAATTGGATGAACTGTGAAGATGGCTGACTTTGGCTTCCTCTTCTTCTCCACCAGGCTTGAAAGTGCTGCTTCTAGAAGCACGCGACAGAATTGGCGGTCGGTCATGGTCATCCAACATCGAGGGATACCCATACGAAATGGGCGGAACATGGGTATTTTGGGGACAGGCCAACGTATGGCGCGAGATTGCAAGATACAGCATGCAAGACGAGTTAGAGATATCTTACGACTTTTCCAGAGGCATCAATAAGTATTTGCTATCAAGTCCACAAGGCACACAGACCTTCACCCATGAAGAAGAGGTAACACAAAGCCTTACTCCAACACCACTTGACTGGCTAAACTCCATTTGAGTATCCGGAGTGAAGCTGACCCTGCATAGGATGCGCTGATGCAATCCTCACTCGCCAAACTCGTCAACGTCGACGGATGCCTAGGCAAAACCGTCGTCCCTTTCCCCCACAGCGGCGTCATGACCCCAGAGGCCCGCAAGTACGATCACATGTCCGTCGCCGACCGCCTTGCCGAAATCAAGAACGATCTTACACCCAACGAACGACTTTGTGCCGAGTCATTCGTCCTTCTCTGCAGCGGAGGCACTCTCGAGACAACAAGCTTCTATGAGTTCCTCCACTGGTGGGCACTGAGTGGCTACTCCTACGAAGGCTGCATTGACTATCTTGTCAAGTATAAGTTCCGTGGCGGCCAATCGTCGTTTGCCATCAACTTCTTCAAGGAGGCTCTGGCGTCAGGAAACTTGACATACGCCTTTAACAGCCCTGTGGCTACCATTCAGCACGGCGGCAATGGTGTTCAGATTACAACGCGCGCTGGTCAGACGTATAAGAGCACGAAGATGATTTGCGCCATTCCGTTGAATGTCTTGAACGATGTTGCATTCGATCCATCTTTGGCTCCAGGGCGGAAAGCAGCTGCTACCACGGGCCATGTCAACCAGTGCGTCAAGGTCCATGCTGAAATCAGTGACCGAGATCTTCGTTCGTTCACGGGCATCAGCTATCCACACAACGGACTTATCTACGGCTTTGGAGACGGAGAGACCCCGGCGGGCAACACGCATGTGGTGGCATTCGGCGGACAGCACAACCACTTCCACCCGGAAGAGAACCTGGAGCATACAAAGGCGGCGTTCCAGGGTTTCGCGCCGATGAACATCGAGAGACTGGTAAGCAGAACTCGTCCAATATATTGAACGTATGAATCATCGACTGACGTGATCAAACCAGGTCTTCCACAACTGGTCCAAGGATGAATTTGCCAAGGGAGCTTGGTAAGCACCACACCTTTGTCCTTGCTCATCCTCTTTCGGTGAGCATATTTTCTGACTTTGAGTTTCTGTTATAGGTTTTTCCCTGCACCAGGTTTGCTATCCACGCATTTGAAGGATATGAGAGCACGAGAAAGCAACATCGTATTTGCTTGCTCTGACTGGGCCTTGGGATGGCGTAGCTTCATCGACGGCGCCATCGAAGAGGGAACCCGCGCTGCGATTACTGTGAGAGCCGATTTTGTCGGCCGAGTCAAGCTGTGAGAAGCTGGTCTCAAGGGATATCTCAAAGACAAAAACGAAAAAAAAAAAAAAATAAAGAAAGAGAAAAAAAAAAGACATATGTATGATAGACAAGCGAAGAATAAATCCATTCACAGCGTCATCAGCCTTTACATGATCAGGATTGGGCGTTGACGTGTGACGACTTCGGTCCATCTTTGGGAATCTGAGTTTGCCCATATGTGCTCGAGGCTTTGGACTGCGATGGGAATAGTGCCAAATTCCGTGCAGCTGTAGAGACTTTGCAGTCGTTGAGAAAAGAAGGTTCGGTGTTCTGGTAAGGTGCTTTCAGCGGCAGCGACAAAATATGTCCAGACTAGAGCGTGACAACCATCGACGCTTGGTTCAAGGTCGAGAACTGTCTCTCGAAGCCGCTCTACAGATCGAATGGACTCTTCTTTTGATATGAGATGCAGAGCACGATTACGATATAAATCGCAGGCTTGTCGGATGGCCTCTTTCATTACAGCGACATTCGCATACTGCTCCGGATCTTTGCTGAGCGATGGATACGAAGACATGAAGTCCAAATAGTAGTCGGGTTCTTTCGACAAGGTTTGCAGTCCTTTGGTTTCGCTGGATAGAGGAAATCCAAACAATTCGAACCTAGATGGTTTGATACGTCAGTTGATTGCTTACTTACGTGCAATAAATCGAAGCAGCCTACATTCGCGTTTGTTCCCTGATGAACCCCCTTGTAGTTACCGACAAAGACCGCACGGCATCGGATGATTGTGCCAAGTTTGAGAGAATCTCTAACAGATGCACATAATTGTTGGCACCTGTAATTGTTTCCCCCACTAGCAGAACAAGGATAGTCGCCCAGGTTGATAGACTGAACAGCCTTCTTGGTTCTAATTGGAGCGAATCGCGAAAGAGCTTCGATAATATCGCATGCTGGCCTACCTCGGCCGCCATTCGCATATGCGGCGCCCTTTGTGATAGATGAAAGGCAGCGATAACGGAGATGGCCTGTCCGACTAGTTCGTCTTCACAAGCGAGAGGAAGCAGGATGTCGCGATAACCATTGCCCTTGAAGTCAAACACCACCATTTTCGGCGCGATGAATTCCGAAACTGCCACCCGAAAGATTCCGTGTTAACAGCTGTTATCGTTATCACCTGGAGTTTAGAAGGAGGCATCTTACAATGGTTGAAGAACAATCTGGCCTGGGGAGAGACGGCTTGAATGGGGCGTTGCGGGTGAGCAAGTTGCATGACTCTCGGCCCAAGCTCTTCCACATCGTCATCTGAACTCCCATCTGGAGAATCCGTATCAGATGGAGGTTTATCTGGGGGAACAGGCCCAACTATTGGCTGCGCATTTGACACTTTTGGTGGAGAGGTGGAACTCCGGTGAGAAGACAGTTTCGTAGCATCTGGAGAGGATCCCGACTGCTTGCTGGTTACAGTAACCCATCGGTAACGATTTGGCGCTCGGGGAGCAGCTTTGGCAGCATTGCCGGCAGCACGATTTGCAGCCTGTGAGATGCGCGGCGAGATGCCATTCTTCATGTGGGAGCTGAACCGACACTCGATGCCTTGGCCAGAACACTTTATCCCCTTTTTGCAGCACTTGAAGCATTCGGGCTCTGTCTTATCGCAGCGCACTCGGCGCGTGCGGCACTCGAGACAACCTGGTCTAGAGTCAAAAATTACGCGCTAGGCACAGGGGAGAGAAGAGACTAGAAGGAGATTGACGGGCATACCATTGTTCCTCTTTGCCAGCGACATGGCGACGTAACGACGTAGCTGGAAACTGGCTGTGTGTTTTTGCCACTGAAGCTCTCTAGAAACGGAAACGATGGAAATATCAGAGTTGAAGGCGGCGAACGTAACTTTTGCGATAAGAGCTGAGGGGGCTATTTTGGCGCAACTTAATTTTCAGTTGACGGGCCAGGGCTCTAGACAAGGGGCGAAGTTCGGCCACTGATAGCGAGGGCCAAGAAAAACAACGGAGCGAGAAGCACGGAATACGGCGTGGAAGATGGAGGAATGCGGAGACTCAGCTCTGTGGGGGAGCCGTGATGTCCGATAGTGCTAGTCCCAAAGGACGCAAGATGATGGTTAAGACTCGGCTCTTCTGGCCGCGGCTATCAATAGGTTTGCTGGTAGATCGGCATTAAAGAGAACAATTGCTGATGCTTGAGTTTCGTGTTCTTCTGTCGGGCTGTAGAGGCTGTATGCGTAAGCGTGAGTTCTTCAGACTCTGCAGGCCCATGCCTTAGACGCTACTCTCGTCAGATATCGAATTTAGCCAGCTCATGCATGCACCAGAACCAACAGCAGGTTACACCCGGTCGGGTGAGTATCGGAAGCCACTGAAGATATCGGAATGCGGATATACGGAACAATGAAGAAAGCTAGTTCTCTGGACTGAATCAAATGCCGGCTCATGTCAAAACCTAGTGCTTACCCCGTCCTTGTGCCTGGAAGCTAGAGGAATGCGATACTATCAATGCACGCCTTGCTAATTCTAGAAGATGTTCCGCTGTTTGTCGTTATAAGAACTGCAGGTTGGATGGACTGGAGAAAGCGCGCGATACATATATGTCTATCTACCTAGTATTTCCGGAGCCTTGATCGCTACACTTAGAACGGCACGCATATTGCAGAGCACATGTACATATATGTAGATACGACTATCCCTTATTCGCCCAAGTTCCAATGTTTACAACCAGTACTAACGTATCTGCCGACTCTTCATCTCGCTCCGGAAAACCCTACCGAAATGCAACCCCTTTTACGACGTTTTTACATTCATGATAGGGCCCAACCACGACTCATAATCGTCAGCACTTGTGCCATTTGCGCCGTAACGCAAAACGCGTAGCAAGGGCCGGAAAGCACCAGATGTCAAGTCAAAACCACTGCCATTCTCGTGCATGAGAAACGGATAGAGCAAGATGAATCCGGTGACAGTATCGGGATACGGCCAACCCAGAAGGGATGCGACACTAATGCCGGGAGGGATACGCCCAATACCCCATTGCGCCATGATTCCGTAATTTGGAACGCCGAGGAAGCCCTCCCGTAGTGGTAAATCCACATCAAACTTGACGGCCGGATCAAAGCCATAGTGTGTAGGTACGAAAGTTGTGTTGACGGGCACGATCTCTAGGCGTATGAGGTTGCTTGGCTGCACGATGATAAAGTTCGCAATGGGCACATTGATATCCTTTGGGACAGAGCCGTCGCTGCCAAGGATGCTATAGTTGCCAATGTTGACCACACCAGGACTAGTCGAGTCTGACCCTACATAGGGTCTGTCATTTCCAACCCATGCCGTAGTGTTGCACGCAATATATTCTGTGTCGCTTCTACTATAAGGCACCCCGAGATATGGAACCACGTAGCTGCTGCTGTCGGTAGCAATCTTGATATGGCCAGAGTAGATGGGTTCCGAGTATGGCTGTGGCCCATCTGGAGCTGTAAATTGCACTTCGGTCTTTGCCGACTTTCCCAGCTGCAGGGATAGCCTCAATTTGGAGAATTTGGCGATAGCGTACTTGACCTCATGGACATCGGTAGACTTGACAAACGCCTGGTCCGAGCCTGCAGTAAAGTTGTTGAAAGTACGAATGTATAATGCGCCAGAGTGAGGAATAGAGTAAGTTTTGAGTCTCTTGGAAGTATTTTTGATCGTGATTGTCTGCTTTGCCGGCTTTGGTGAGTCGAGTAAACTCAGCTGAGAAGGCGAGATTTGGGAGTCGGCGGCCACGGCGGCGTACGCGTTAATCAACCCACTGCCTTGCTGAGTGACAGAAGAGATGATATCCATATCCAGCGCTTTCATCGGTACTGCAGTTGACTGTAGAAGCGATATAATTTCTGAGATTCTGAGATCTGGTCGCTGTGATTTGACCAATGCATAGACGCCAGCAGTAAAGGGCGCAGCCATTGATGTGCGGACAAGACGGCGTAACCACCAGCTGAGCGTGGGTATGTGGATAGAATATTGCCTCCTGGAGAAGAGAGCCGGGGCTTAAGTGTCATTTCCACGGTCGGGCTGATGGAAGAGAAGTAGTCGATGGCATGACCAGCGGAATTGAGAGAGTCTTGTATCGTGGACGAGTTAAAGAGTAATAGCGTGTATTATTTTCCGGTAGCGAGATGCTCAATATCACCGACTATCCGCTGTGACTGTTCATATGAAAGGAAGAGAACGGTAAATTGGCCTGCTGTGTCTGGCTCCGGCAAAAGGACTGGTGTGTCTGGATCGTCTGTATAGTAGATGACGGTTGTCACATTGAGCGCTGATAGTTCCGGTGAGTATGCGCTGAGCGAACATGACTTTGTGAGATAAAGCAATACCGCTGTGTTTGCTCCATCTGTGATTGCTTTCTGCGCAGCTGTCCAGACTCTGGTATCGCAACCTCCAGCTAGTAGTTCTGTGACAGGAAAGTCCAGACCGCTACCAGCTTGGAAAACAGTGAGTGGCTTCTCAGCAACGAAAGGGAAAAACCGAAATATATTACAGTGAACCGCCGATATTATTTTGTGCTTTGTATACCGTTGGATACAATTCATTCTCCACAGAACCTACAGCCAGAACTTCTGGAGCTAGGCCTGGCGCAGAGACTGCATAAGGCCCAAGATCGCCGCCATTCCCAAGAGCAGTAATGGTAGCAACGCCGCTTTCCACGATGCTTTTAGCTAGAGAAACATATGGGGATGCTTGCTCCCAATACGACAGACTGCCAAGAGACATGGTGAAAAGGTCGACACCGTCTTCTGTAGCCTGTTGCATCGCTGCCATGATGACGTCGTCTCTAGAGTTCTCACTGCATCCAAACACTCGGTACATACTAATGGTCGCCTCTGGAGCAACTCCAACAAGTCCAAAGCCTTGGTTTTGGGCATCAGTCATTCCAATAATACCTTGGTTATGTGTTAACCCTTCTGATATAAAGTGAGAGATGGGCCTGAATCCGGCTTCTCACCAGCAACATGAGTGCCATGTCCCCCAACCGCACATGTAACCAAAGGGTCGTCATCCGGAACGGGAGTATTGGTTCCAGTATGATCATCTCCAACCAAGTCGTAGCCAAAAGATATCTCATAACCTGATCCAAAGCCGCCACCAAGTGATGGATGTAGATAGTCCACTCCGATGTCAATAATACCAATCTTCACACCTTTCCCTTGATTCCCTTTTCATGCAACTTATCTACTCTAGCCATTTTGAGTGGCCAGTTAACGTCAGAGTTACCTCTAATGTGTGGAAGAGTATTATTGCTTAGCAAGTTTGGCATGGCGGCTACAAATGCTTCTGGGCGGGAACAAGTCTAACCGGCCAGACATTCTTGACACCGTTAATCTCCAATAGATCGGATTTTTGAGGTGTCCCGTCTGTAACCGTCAGAGATAGACCATAGAAAAAATTGGCATTGTTGAACTCTTTGCGGACATGATACTTGACTTTTCCGCCGAGTCGCTGAGAAAAAAGAGATGCAGCTTTGGTGCTGGGAGTATGTTCCAGTTTCACGATATAGGTATTCGGGATATAAGTGACGTTTTGAGCGTTACTAGGGCGCGACTCTGCAAACCCACTTTTGTCAAGCTGGGGGTTTGGCAACACTTGATCGAGTAAATAGAAGAGGAAAACACTTGATAGTGTCGCCTTGAACCGCATTTTGAAAGGCAACAGACGGTATTCTTTCCCCAATGCTTCCTGATGGAGTCGGTAAGTGGCAGGGAGCAGAAGTCTTAGGTCACAGACGTATTTATAAGTTCTGAAAGCTCCATTTAAGTGTAGTCATTCAAGTATAATACCATAATCCTCTTATCTTGGTTTATGACAGAATATCACATTATATGATGGTTTGCTTCTAGATGAGGTGGTCTTGAATAAGAAGATACGGGGCTTTCGAATGGCTGCCCTGCTCAGTTTAGAACTCTTTTAATAGAAAGAAATACGATATGTAACATCGAGCCCGATACCTGCACCATTGCTTTGCAGATCATTCAATAATTTATCTGACTCTGTTGGTTCATACACATCTTCTTATCAGCACCAACGACGGAGTAAATCTATTCAATTTAGTGATTAATCTCCTACAGTTGTAAGCGGTTCATGAAAAGATCTCGGAAACATTTAAATGCTGAAGCCGTGCGAAATGGCGTGCTTAAGACAACAACCAAGTTCGCCTTCTAATCGTTCAAATGGCTAGCAACGACGCTTTATTGATTAGTTCTATAACCACAGTCGGTTTTTCACTCGGTCATGAAATCTAAACTAGGTTCAATCATCCGCATGTCTGAGATTTAGCCGGCTGTGGTAACCTTCTTGGCAGCATGATCTACAGATTGTAGCACGTACTTGTCTTCAGCGTGCTGCTCAAATCCGTTACGATGTTGAACCTTTTTGGAAGCGGGATTCCGAGTGCTTCTCTACTCGTATTCCGTACTTGAAACTGTTAGAACATTGAGCTAGTTGTTGGCGCGAATACAGTAGGCGGATCTAAGAAGCGCCGAAGTCCGGCTGCCTGGCTGGAATCCCGTGAATGAGGAGGCGGAGAGACGAGTGTGTTTTCATTTTACTCGTTTCTCCATGTCAAATGAATTCCTCTCGTTTCTTTAACATCATAATCTTTAAGAGGTATAGGACTTGTGCGGTGCCGCTCTGACATCCGTCACCGTCATAACTCGGGCTGTAACTCAACCCTAAAGCTATTAGAACAATTCGGGAATACGAAGAAGCTGGATACAATGTCCCAATTTGATCAAATGCATCATGAAACAGCTTTAGATCGTTGGAAAAGATTCACCTACGTTGAAGATCTCCCAGACGAACTTGGCCCCTTCCGCAAGCTGCTGGAAGAATACAGCAAAGTGCCCCCCAACGAAACTGATGAGCTCCTCGTCAGCACGGTCAGTCATATTTCCACTTTTCAGTTCCAGTCTACAGTCTTGTTGTCGTTCATACCTGATACCCTCTTGACAGCGTAAAAAGCTCTGGGAGGTGGCTATGTATCCATGTATTGGTCGATGGAGCTTTCTCAATTTGCGCAGCATGCAAGACTCTCATTTCAAGATCGCATTTGAACGACTCAAGCAAACGAACGACCTTGACACTGGGTCGAACTCTACAGATACACTCCTTGATATTGGATGTTGTATTGGCCAGGTGCTTCGAAAGATGGTACACGATGGAATCGAGCCGACACGGCTATTCGGTACGGACCTACATCTTGAATTCATGTCTATTGGCACGGAGTTATTCAATGATGAAGGATGCGGCTTGACCTTCGTAGCTGGTGACTTGCTAGATCCCGAGGACAAAGCTTTGGATACGCTAGATGGCAAGATCACACTCATACATGCGGCGAATTTTTTCCATTTATTTACATGGGAGGAGCAGGTGAAAATTGGGGTGCGAATAGCACGATTTTTAAAGCCAGGAACGACCGATGCTCTGATCTTCGGTAGACAAATAGGTACTCATAGGGCAAGAGAAAGAGATGGAAAAAATAAATCTTTCTTACACAACGAGAAAAGCTTTCAGAAGTTGTGGGATGAGATCGGGATGAAAACGGAGACTCGATGGCGTGTGCAGGTGAGTATCAGTGAAGAAAGGAGGGTGGACATTCCTGGATTTGGGGAGGAAGACAGATATATTCGCTTTGGTATATATCAATATATATTATAGAGAGAAATGATTTTAGCTGTTTCAGAAACATAAGGATAACAATGTCTGCATTTTGCTCTACTTAGAAAATAGATAAGCCAATGTCTTTTGAGCCGTTTATTGTAATCTACCAAGGCTCTACCGAAGATAGTTCTATTGTGTTCGATGGATAAATTTGAAAGGCATCATAGCAATAATTAAGGTATTCAATTGATATGACGTACTCAACGAGAGCCAAACGCGAGTCAGTGTCGATGCATCAACACTCTGCTTCTATCACAAGCCATTTGTTGAGTCAGAGACATGTTTTGTATGAAGTTAATAAGATATACTAGTTACTACATTTGTGAACGATTGACTACCGATAGTCGATGTAATCGTAAATTAAATACGCCATAGACATCTTATTCTCTCTGTAATTCCTTATTTGGAGGAGTGTAATGCCATTCGCGGATAGTTGCCTTGTCGCTAGTGGAACCTATGGCGTTCTTCAGCGGCTTGTTTGATGTGGAATACTCCATACTTGGAGTAGATTGCTGTTAGTGTACGCCCTTCGTTCTGGGTGGCTCCGTTCAGGGCGCTCTATGACATGAAGAATTTGGAGACAATTGATCCACTTCAGTTGCTCTCATACTCGCCATCTTTGTCCGATTGTAGCCGCTCAGGGAAGACCTTTTAAATCGCCTGAGAGATTCTGAGTTGTTATACTCCCCTAGATGTTCGACCGAAAATATCGACTTCAACTCCATTGACGACGAGCACTAACCAGAAATTTGGGATACTATTGAGCAGCCATGAAGACAGTTGGCATCATCGGCGGCAGCACCGACTTAGCGACGGTAGAATACTACAAGCTGATCAATGCGCACATTCGCGCAAGGCTTGGAGGCTTCTATACCGGCGAAATTATAATCAATTCCATGAACTTTGAGCGCAGCGCTCATTTTGTGAACAACAATCTCTGGGAAGAAGGAGGAGAGTACTTGCATGGAAAGGCTCTGAGCTTGGAAAGAGCTGGAGCCGATTTCATCATCTGCGTCTCGAACACGTGGCACCGGGTTTCTGAGGCGTTCATGAAGGATGTTAAGATTCCTCTTTATCACATCGCTGATCCAACAGCTCAAGCGATACTGAATCTGAAGTTGCACACCGTTGCCTTGCTGGGAACCAAGGCCACCATGTCCTCGGACTATCTGCCGAATCAGTTCTCAAGCCGTTTCGGGATAAATATTATTGTCCCAACGGACGAAGAACAAATTTACATCGACGACGTAATCTTTAATGAACTTGCCAAATCCCAATTCACAGAGGACTCCAGACAAGGCTACCTCAAAATTGTTGACAAGTTGGTCTCACGGGGAGCGCAAGGTGTGATCTTGGGGTGCACGGAGATTCCGCTACTCATTGAACAAAAGGATCGACCAAATGTTCCCATGTTCAATACTTTGGAGCTACATGCGCGGGGTGCTGCGGAGAAGGCGCTGTTGGACTAGCATGAGAAATCGTGGCCGGATGTTAGGGAAAGTGACTCACTTTTAACGACGATGGACGTCTTGAGTCTTGGATATAATAAGAGGTTTCGGGTTGAGAAAGGGCATGCGAATTGTTCGGATACCAAAGAGGTGGACAATGAGGGTCGCTAGAATTGAGGTTTTATAGAACCATCTTTCAATGCAGGGATAAAAATTCGTATATCATAATAGAAACTTCACAAAAGACATCTCTTAAAGCCCATATATGACTCTATTATTGAGTGATTTGATGAACGGCGAAAGATTTTGTGTAAATTCTGCGTTCGTTGGCTCAATGAAGCCGTAGAGAGGCTGTAATACATTTTCGGCGTCCATCGCAGCTAGCTGCATTCACTCGCCAATGATAGCGGCGTTTCATTTTATTGGACGCTGTCTTCCTAGGATCTGCAAATGGAGGGAGATATGGATTCAATTCTAATCATGCATTGAACCGCTGCGGGGGTTTAATCGCCCGGGCCGGTTATATAAGGGAGCAATACCTAGAGAAATGACTCGAATTGATCATCGATTGTCTGATACATCGACAAAGAATACGATATATATGTTGCTATCGCGAATATGACTTGTACGTGCGACATCCCAAATGGGGGACCAATTGGACTAATAAGAAACAGATAAGAAGACAACCGACGCTGATGATGAGACGTCTCAACGTGCGGCGTCTCTCATAAAAAAATATCGTCCTGATATGACATTTTACTGCGATACATATCGCCAACTGCATAGCATGCCCGAGCTTTCAGGACAAGAAGAGGGAACATCCCGTATTGTTGCGGATTACCTCACTTCTCTAGGCAGTTCGAAGTTTTTACAAAGATTGGCGGTCACGGTGTTGCTGGGGTGTTCACCAATGGAGAGGGCCCTACAATCCTGTTATGCGCTGATATGGATGGATTGCCCTTGTTGGAGAAGACGGGCCTCTCTTATGCAAGCGTGAGAACCCAAATCGACAAGAGTGGTGTCGAGAAACCAGTTATGCACGCCTGTGGCCATGATACTCATGTTGCGTCTATGATGGCCGTAGCTAAGCTACTGCTGAACGCTCGTTCTCACTGGCAAGGAACTCTCATTTGCCTAATTCAGCCTGCAGAAGAACATTTGAATGGTGCCAAGGCAATGGTAGATGATGGACTCTATGAAAAAATCCCCCACCCTGATATTGTCCTGACACAGCATGTCGACAACGGACGATGCGGGACGATCCATCTAAGAAGTGGTCCAACCATGACGGCAAGTGTGTCTCTACAGATTCGCATCTTCGGACGCGGTGGGCACGGTTCGGCTCCTCAGGATTGTATTGATCCCATCATCATTGGGTCTTCGATTGTGGTTCAGCTACAAACAATCGTCAGCCGCCAAATTGACCCTGGGCAACTAGCAGTTGTTACGTGCGGAAGCATACACGCCGGAGATGCTCCAAATATTATACCCGATTCCTTGGATCTGAAGATTAATATTCGGGCACTTACAAATGACATTATTGACCGAATACTTGCATCCGCGAGGAGAATTGTCGAGGCTGCCTGCAAAGCAGGCGGATGCGATCGTGAGCCATTGATCGAGACCATTTCGTCTACGCCTGCAACTATAAACGACAAGGCTACCGTTCAAACGCTTGAGAAGAGTTTCGCATCTTATTTTGGATCGCAGCTTGAGCATATGGACGTGGTAACTGCAAGTGAAGACGTGTCGATCTTGGCAACTGCGGTTGGAGCTCCTATGGTGATATGGTTCTTCGGTTCAACAGATCCAATCCAATGGGATGCCGCTAAAAAGAATGGGAAACTGAATGAGATTCCTTATAATCACTCGCCACTTTTTGCTCCCACCATTCAGAGCTTAGATGCTGCCGTAGATGCGATGTCATTGGTGGCTCTCACACTTTTAAGCCTGCCTTGGAGGTTGTATAAGAGTTGGGCCTTTGCGGTGTTCGAGACATATGCTTGGTAATGGCTTTATTATCTAACTAGATGTATTTTATCGTCTAAGAAATGCCCTACACAGTGTTTCGCAAACCCAAAAACTCAGGGCTGAGAGCTTCGTATATATGTGGCTGCAAAACGAAGATTTGGTCTAGACCTTTCCAAAATACAGAATCAATCCTCAAAAGTCCTAGTCTAAGAATAGGTAATTGTTTTGACCGTATTCTGAGCGAGTTGCGGGTATCCAGAACAGTCTGCATTCTCTGCTTGGCTTCCTCTGATGAGCTTGACATTACGAGCAAATGCAGCATGAGATTGACGATTGAAGAAAATGCCAATGGCGCCCAAGCTGGCCAAAACTGAGACGAAGCATCGAGTTTCAACGTTTTGACAAAAAGCAATGCATCCGACAAGCATTTTCCAGCCTCATGGCGCGCACGCTGCATATCAGCATCAGTTGAAGGCTGATTCAATTGCCCATCCGTGGCATGGCACCTTAAGAGGGCACGGCAGATGTTGATATGTGTGTAATGGTAAGTGTGACGAACCGGGTTCCTATAGGTACTATAGGTCAGCTGTTTCCAAGGGACAAACCTTAGAGTGGTTCTATGGTTTATGTTGGCGGAGCGATTAGGTCGGTAAACGGGCAAGCTTATCACTAGCTGTAGAATAAAGTATCTAAGTATTTAATCTAAATACTATTGTGTTAATAACAACTAGCTATCTAAGTATTCTAAATAAGTGACATAAAGTAAACTTATATACCCAGTTGGCCTAGGCAGGATTAATAGCTTATTCATCAATCTACTACTAAATCGATAGCTCATAAGTCGATCCTGGGTTAGATCGAGAAGTTATATCTTAATCCCTTCTTAATTAGTTAAAGGATTAAAGTTAATCTAGCTCCAGCTAACCTATTAGCCCATTATCGCAACCTTAAGAGTCGGGTTGTAATATAATATCCCCCCTCCTGCTAGTCTTATCCTTAAGACCTTACCGTAATTAGTATAAGTAGCTGCTCCCCCCTTATTTCTTATTAGTATCTAGTCTTCCTTATATTTAACGTTTCTTATTAATTATTATATTAGGTATTTGCAAAAAGTCTTATCCTAAAATAAAGCATTATAACGTTTTTTTAGAAATTATCTTATCTTATTCTATTAAAATAAAGGATTATATATATTATTCTAATAAAAAAAAACAAAGCTTCTTAAAGTATTAAATATCTAAGGAGGATTTAACTTATTACACTAAGTACATAAAGGATAATAAATCCCTTTATAACGTATATCCATTATCGTTAGCTTAACTTTAAAAGATTGCTTTATTTTATGCGTAATATAAGAATACTTTTAAAAAGGCTAAGGAGGAGCGTAAGGTTATTAATATAAAGATTAAACGTCTTTATAAACAGAAGTGTCTTTAGTTAGAAAAAATAACTTATATAGTTACGTAAGATATTAATGATTTAAATAAGTTAAATAGGGTTAAGTATAAGGAAGCGGAGGCCGTTTATTAGGCTATTATAATATAGTTAGTAGAGGGTTCTTCCAGGGCTGTCCTTACTTCTTTAAGGTTAGGAGATTATTTAGAGTTATTAACGATAGATCCTAAGCTAGCTTAAGCCCTAGGCTTTAATAAAGTTTTTCCACTAGCGTTATTAAGTTTTTAAGATGCTTAATAGGTTCCTATGTTTTTTCTTTTTCCTTTTTTTTTTCCTATTATACCCTATAGTATTATTTACTGTCTTCTCCTGTTTTTATTACATTAATATCTTTTACTTCGTATTTTTCTTCTTCTCCTTTAATAATAATTTTATCTTAGATAAATCTTCTAGTTTCTTCATCAATTTATGCTTTTTCTAGTAAAAAAATATAAAAAATTAGGTGTATATACTTTCCTTATTTTTCCTATCGTTTTAGAAGTTTAAGTTTATAGTTTACATCTCCGATTTTTTTTAAAATTTTATAAAGTCTAAGTTTCTTAAAATCAAGTTTATTACTTAGCCTGTTTATTTTAATATTTACTTATTTATTTCCTTACGTATATTAGTATAGCTAGACTATATCCCCTTCCTATAGGGTTAGTCCTCTAAGCCTATGTCTATCTACGTATTTAATTATCCTTTATTAAACAAATTTAAGTTATTATCGCAGTTTATTATATAATTTAATTATATCTTCTACCTTAATTATAGCTTTTTTAATATCTTCTCCTTACTTTAGCAGTTAGTAGGCTTTAGGTTTAAATCTATAATTTAGGAAAAACAATAATTTCCTAGTTAACTCTAATTCTATGCTATTATATATAAGTTATGCAACGGGGAGTAATTCTACCTAATCGTTTTATTTAAAGTTAATATAACAGCGTAAATATATTTTAATTATCTAGTTAATTTTTTTTATTTAACTATTTGTTTATAGGTAGTAGGCTGTACTAGCCTTATAGTTTATTCTTAGTCTAGCTATAAGTGCTTTTTAGAACTTAAATACAAATGTATTTCCTCTGTCAGAGATTATATCTCCTAGCAGTCTATAATTACTTATAACGTATTTTATTATTATATATATTAATCCTTCCGCATCACTAGCTTCCTTAAATAGTATAAAGTAAGCTATTTTCGTAAGTTTATTAACTACTATAAAGATACTGTCGTAGAGTACTTTTGTAACTGGTTCTCTTAAAGGAGGTAGTTTAGTAATTAGGTTAAATAAGATTAAGTCCTATAGTTACTGTAGTATAGGTAGTAGTTATAGTTATCCATATAGCTTATACTTAAAGCTTTTAGCTTATCCATATATTATACATTTGTTACGATCTGGTCCGCCGTAACAGTTAAATCCCTTATAAATAGCTGGTTCCATTACAGTAATTGCTACAATTGCGATTATTGGCCTAATCTTTTGCCCTGTTTGGCTTAACGGTTTGATGGAATCGTTACACGATAATCGCATACAGCCAGTGGCCTAGGGTTCGATTCCGGCTTGTTGGGCAATCCAAGCTAGATCATATC